>JAOXOE010000001.1:81671365-81685075 GCA_028565055.1 Phoeniculus purpureus
GCGGCAGTCTCCGCCCCCTTACGTCAGCGCGCACGCAGCCACGTACACCCGCAGCCCGCGGCTCCGACAACGAGAGTCATATTTTATTCGTGGCAAAAGCCTTAGCTTGCATGCTTTCTTTAAGCAAAAAAACCCCAACAGCAGCAAAGCAAACAACCATATAAAAGAATTAAAGGAAGGTAAGGAGGAGTTTGCATTGGCAGAAGAATAAAGCAGAGCCACATGAAATAACTTGCTCCCATAGAGTAACCCTTTCCTTCTTGCTTTTAATTCTCTCTTTCTTGTGATTTAACTGGGGGGCCAGGAGATCTATTCCACCAAAATGGAAATCATTATTATTAGAGTAATAAAGCCACGCTAGCTCTTTCTTCTGTCTCAGCACGCAGCGATAATAAAGGCATAGCTGTTTAACACAAAGACACAAGACCTCCCCTGGGTGGCTCCCTACCAGAGATCCTCTGCTATACTTAGGAGCACAAACAGCTTGACATGTTACCAGAGTATTTTAGGCTTCTATCTGCCACCTTCACTGATAGAGACACAATCTGTATTTTGAACTTAAATAATGTCAAGCATTCACATATACATTGGCTAACAACATTCTGAAGAAGTTCATCTTCCCTGTACAATAGTAGGGTAATGTCACAGTCAAGGGTCAGAAAAGTATTAAAAATAAAAAAAAAAGCAACAGAAAATAGAACAAAATATCTTGCTTTTAGTTAGAACAAAACTGAATTTGACTCTACATGTTGCAGTTGCAATGATTCCCGAATTCAGCACTGAGAACATTCCTGAAGCCATTTCATAAAAATAATTATACCAGGTCTTTTGGTATTCAGAACGAGTAGAAATACCTAGACTGTTATAAGGTCTCAGTGCCTTTAAATGCAAGGAAACACAAAAGAACTTTCCTTGCTTTTTGGAACCCTGAACACGATAAATCGTCTATCTACACACACACATCTGTGACCTTTGTGGCAAAGAAAGAATAAGACCCACCTGGAAGCTCAGCAAGCCCTGAGGAATGGTGCGCTGACATTTGCTGTCCCATCAATTAACCTAACGTAAGCACGTTCTTGGACAGTGCAGAGGTTAATGGGAGTTTGAGGTGCAAAAAGGGTTTAGCACTGCTCAGAATGAGATCCTTATTCAGCTTTATATGTAATTCTGATGAAAACTCAGTGGGCCAAAGTAATGTGACCCAATTTCCATTCTTTTTGAGCCCATCTATACTGCATGGAGCATTTACTGTCAGCTCTGTAATGTGTGGTGTAGTCAACAGCATCGTTTCAACAGTTTTATTAAGGTTCTTAGAAGTTAACGATGAAACATTTCAAATGTCAGGCTCGACTGATCACAGAATACACCTATATCCCAGGCCTACTCCCAAACACTTTGGCACTAGTGTCATGAAAAATACGATGTGATTTGGTCAAACAGAAGTAAAGAGTGAAGTGCATGAAACAGATGGGGCTGGGCTTTACCGGGTTCCTTGGGAATTCCTGTGCTGGAAAGATGAAGTAATCGCTGTGATCATCTATGGATCACATGGAGAATAGTTTTAATATTGGATATTTAAAGAAGAGAAAAAAGAAAGCGAGTAGGGAATGAAAAGACAATGAATGAAAGACTCGGAGAAGCCCAAGCCCTTTCAGGCACAGATAACCAGCCCCTACAAGCAGAGACTAGCCAGAACAAAGCAAGTTCATTTCTAAGAGCTGATCACAAAATGTGCCATCAGGGCCCCTCATTTCTTAGCACTCCCTCAGCTTTGCCTCGCTTCAGCCCACATTGCTCTGCCAAATTGGCTGCAGTCTGCGCTAACCTGGAGTCACCTCGGATGCAGGGATAGCAAGAAGCCATGTCTCCAGCCCAAGGATCGGTTCACTCTCCTGGGTCATCCTAGCACAAAGGAGCTTCGAGGACCAAGTGGGATCCAACTGGAGCTGCAGGAGAGTGGCAGGAGGTGGTGGGGAAAGTGAGCATCTTCCCTTGCATTCCCTCTGCACAGTTCTGACTGCAGACTCAGAGGCCAGCTTCCTCCCCAACATTCGCACACACCATCCAAGAAGTACAAACACCGTCAGTGCAATCTCAGTCCTCCCAAACTTCCCCGGGGCAACAGCGCTCACATATTTCAGCAATAACTGCTACCTTGTAAACACATTCCACATTCCTGATGCATTAAACCCCACAGGCCAACTGCAAACCCAGATAGCTTCTTGTCGAACTGTTGTATGAGACCGACTCCGAAGTGGTAGCCACAGCAGGCTTTTAACTGAGAAGGACCTTATTTAGCCTCTTTTGACCATTCCTAAATTAGTCCTTCTCAACTTGCAATTCTCTTGAGCTTAGATGAGAGGGAGATGAGCCATGGGTGCCTTTATCTTTCCTCCACCCGAGTACCACTCACATCACTGCCAGATAAAAGAGTTCAAGATTTTTAATGCAAGATCACAGAAATAAATGACTACCACAGCGGTTCCAGGCACAAGTCCAGTTAAGTTGGACAGTCTTCCTGACACAAATAATTTGCTACGCTTACAGGTGGGAAGGTTCTGACCACACACCATACACAACATTGCTGAGTCCTTTCATCTATGCTCAGAACCTTCCTCTGCAATTTATAAGAAAACAAAATCAGGATTTCACAAACATAAGAGTCTGATCTTTTGTTATTTACTCCCTCATAAGAGGTACTTGCAGAATTTCCATTCTTACAGTCTATTCAGGACATATTTATTACTTTGTGTTTGAAAGACAGGAGGTATATTCCTGTAGCTCTTCTTACCCCATATACTTGCAGGTGTGTGCTCCAAACCAATGATATGAGTACACGGAAATAGCTGCTTGATCAGATTCTCATTTTCCCCTTTGCTCTTTCCCTGCAGCAATAACCTCAGTGAAAATAACCTCTGGCAAGCCACTCTGCACGTTTCACCTCCAGTCTTGCAGACTTTTGGAAGTCAGCATTCTGAATGTGACTTAATATTTTTTACTGCTGCCTTGTGAGAAGTCCAGAGCCAAGTCTCAAGCACACTATACACCACCTGCACAAGCCCACTCATTTCCCTGGACTGGGAAGAAGAAAGTATCTGGATGTGCCAATTTGCCCAGGACAAGTAAGAGTGAGCATGTGTGCTCATACATTCAGAAGATTATATGCAAAAATGTGACATACAGAACAAAATTAGGAGAGGGGACTGGAGAAGGTACAAGAAAGCGCAGCACTGAAGCGCTCAAAACTTCCCTGGCAGTGTTTATAACAGTATGAGATGCAGTCACTGGGAGGGCTCCCTCTCCTTATCTATCCAGAGCAGCAGAAGAATATGCTACCATTCACAGTGTCACAGTAATTTTGGATCCTCTCTCATCTGCAAAACAGGCGGATCCAGCCCTAAGAGCACTTTCATCTCAAAGCAGTGCAGAACAGGTGATAAACATCACTACATGGTGCTGCTGCTCCTTAGGTTTAATTCCCTAAGGAAACAATATTTATGTGACTGTGCTGTCTATCCTGCTCAATTTTTCCATTTCCCCATCATTTTTTAAGCTGTTTGTCCTGAATTTTCAGCTGAACTTGAGAAATGCATCTCACAGCTATGAAGTTTCTACTGGTCTGGCAAAGCTGGTGATTGTGCAGAGTCCCCACTACAGGAAAGCTAAAAGCAGATGGAAAGCAGTTGCTTGCTCCTCTTACTACCCAGCTGAACAGCTGGAACACCCGTAGTCCAGGCACAGCCCTGATGAGCTCTTAGGCTGGCTCCTGAGGATATGGACGGTTTAAGAGCATGACAGAGGGTCGGGGGAGAAGGGTGGGACTGAGAAGTCCTTTACGGGGGAATGCATCCTGCAGTGGGGGAGTATTACAGAACTATACTTATGTTATCATGATGCTGCCTCTTTACTTGGAGGTGCAGAGAAGTGAGTGGATGACACAGCAGCCAGCTCTTGAAGCTCTCTGAAAGACCTGTTTTGCACATTGATGTTTTGTCTCCGTTATGTAAGAACATAGTGATCAATCTCCATATGTCTTTGTGTGTGTGTGTCTTTCTACTTGGGGTAAATTAAATGTCTTGTTGCTTTTTTCCACCAAATTCAGTTAGTTTTGTTTTTTGCCTGCAATTCATAAGTGGGTTGTGGGTTTTTTCAAACCTTCCCTGTATTGTTTTTATTTTAGCCCATTAGCACATTAGTTAAATTAATAGCTTAATTTTGTGTTGGGGTTTTTTTTAACCCTTGACGGATAACAATCAGCTTATGACTTGAAAAGGCTCTCTAAAGAGGTAGAATTGTTGTCATCTGCATTTTATAGATGAGTACCCAAAAGTGGTGGGATTAAAAGCTTTTTCTAATATCCTTCAAGAAGCACCTCTCAGATGAGGGACCACAACAAGTCAGAAGCAGTGCTGAGGTCCAGGCCTGTCCCTTGTCCAGCTCTGCTGGAGCTGATGGCACAGACTGAGTTGCCCTCTCTGATCCAGGGCTCAGTTCCCCATGGAAAGAAGGAGGCAAAGGGAACTGAATCCGACTCACTGGATCTCACTCGGAAAGGGTCTCATGGACCACTGGTAGCTAACACACTGGGATAAATGTCCCACATTTTCATATACCACCAATTGCCCTCAGTCTCTTCATATCTGCCACTGGGGCATATCCTCCTCTAACTGAGGAACCCTTCACTCGTGAAACCACTCACTGATTTAAGACCTCTTTGACAGAAAGCTCTCATGTGCACATCTATTCCTGGCTGCATCCCCTTCTAGGCAATGGAGAAGACACTTCAGATATTAATAGGTCTAAATCACTTTACTCTGAGGACATGCCTCTGCGGAGGATGGAGGGAAGCCGAGGTTACCTAGCAGCTCATGGTTATGAGATCTGCATTCCCATCCCTGCTGTCCTACCTGCCCTGTGCCAAGTAAGCCCCAAAGGCTGCACAAGACCTGGAAATTATGTTTAAAAGGGGCAAAAAGGAAAAAACCCATTAGAAGACTTACCCTACCTGTCTCCAGGCTCCCTTCTTTAAATATACCACAAATGTTTTTCTTAAATACTCAAAAGGCTAATGAGATGCAGGTTATTAATTTATGACATAAGATTATTACCATTAATTTAACATGTGCAGGCACTTAACTAACCACTGTTGGGAAATATTTGTCATTAATTCAAATATTTCCTGCCTGCAATTTGGCAGATATAGCACAAGTGAGCTGTAGAAATCCAACCTGACATAAAGAGCTCTCATCTGCCATCACCTTTACACGTGACCATGCAGTACTTGAGCTCTGCTTGATTTAAATAAACACAACAAAATGTACTACAGTACTCATAAATTAAATGGCATTGGCATTCAGATGCTGGAAAAATCTATCTTAAGAGTGTACTCCTGTAGGCGTAGGATGAGAAGCAGAGAGGCACAAGACCTCCTGATGAAAGCAGGAGGGACTACATTGGGAGAGAGGGTGGCAGAGCAGCATTCCTAATCAAAGCTCAGAAAGCAAAGCTAAGTGAGCAAAAGCTGCTTGTGTGGGCTTCCTCCTAACCCCTGTGGGTCTGCTATGATCCAAATCAAGTCAGGTGGTGCAGAGTAAAACCACTGAAGCAGTTTCAGACGCAACCTGTCTCTCAGGCATAGCACAGACCTCCAGGGCCATCTCACCACTCCTGAGACGGGAGCTCCCCACCTCAAACTGCTGTGGTTCCTTGCTTTGTCAGGGAGGCAGGCAGAAAAATCCATGTGTACAGATCTATTTACAGCAACAAATCAAACTCATGTCTGAAATGACTAGTCCTGTGACACTTTCTTGGCTTTTTCTGATCCCTTGGGCAGGTCTAAAGTCAAACATGAATAATTGTTCCCACAAAGCCTCTAGATCTCTGGTTTTCAAGATCTATCACTATCTCATTGTCTTGGTTTGAGTTAGAGCAGAACTAATTCTGTTCAGCAATTTTACTTTTCAGCTCAGTGTCTTCTACATGACTGTACTTTCTGAAGTTAATGGCATATGTTCGCAGAGCCTGCTTCTACAAGTGGTAACACTCGATGCTTGTAGGTACTATCAAGGTTAGTATGCAAAAAGGCTTTAGCTTGATTTTCTTCAGAGATAAGCTTTCCATTCTGGCCATCTTACTAACTCTTCTCTGCACCCATCCCACTCTGAGCTCACTTCTTCTGACAGCCAGATGCCCAGAACCAGACAATGGTGGCCTCTATTACTAGAAGACACAAATATTACTCTTGGATTTAAGCTCCACAGCTGCTAGTTAGACTTACACAGGTTGGCAGACAGGCAGAAGATGAAAGCCTTCACCTTCCGCCTCTAGCCCAATCTGTACCGCAGAGCAAGGACATGTTTGAGCCATTTACTATCAAGAGACACCATTCTGTGCACAGCTAATGTTCCCATAAACTCTCTAGACTTGGCTCTTCCCTACCTCCAGCCACCCAGATTGCTGATGCTGGCTGCCAATGTCAGACTGCAGACCCATTCCAGCTTCTTTTCAAACCATAAAGCACCAGCGTATCCTCCCTTGGCTGGAATCACAAGAGCCCAGCCATCTGCCTATTTGCAGAGTGGCTCTGCTGTAGGTGTAATGGGAAAATATTTACTCTTTTACATGCAGTTGGCAAACATAATAACTCAAGCTTGAGGAAAATCTGACCCCTTTTGCTTTGCAGCCTCCTTCTTTTCATCATTTTTCTCAGACATTTCAAAAATATTTGAGTCATGCCAATGGGCAGGGAACGAGATGTCTAGCAGGGCTCTGGCAGAAGAGTATTACTAAGAGGACTCTATAAGGACTTGTGAACAGGGGAAATATCAAGGAGTGATGGATGATTTAATCTTTTGGGTCCCACACTATCCTCTGAGGGTGCTGCTTTACTAAAACAGCTAGATCAAAGTGACTAAAGAGGTTTCTGCTATTAACTGTCACCTGAAAGCTGCTGACCTTGAGACTAGAGCAATTAAATGAAATGTGAAGCACCTCCTCAAACAGATATATCTCCTTCTCTGTCGTACATCACCTAAACACACAGTAGTGTGAAGTTACACGCTTGGGAGAGCCTTTTGTAATAAAGAACATCCTGAACTGCATGAAGATCTTGCCCTGATATGGATTTTTTTTCTCTCTTCTTAAGTGGACACCTACAGGTACACTGTGGGTCCTAGGAATGGATGTACGTGCTCTCCCATAAGTCCCATAAGAGTCAAAAAGTTTGGGGAACCAAATTGGCTATGCACACTTGGAGAAAGAGCTACTGTATCGGGTATGCTATGTGAGACTGGGAATTGCTCTTCTGAATACAAAGTGTGGAAAATATCAACTGAAACTGCACTTACTCAGTCTCTCTGAAGAAATCAGCTCCTGAATGCCTTAGAGGCAGCACTCAAATTAAACAGCCTCATAACAGAGATAATTAAAATATATAGCTTAAAAATAATCTGCTCTTTTATGTCCCTGTTCAGAATCCATCACTACAGCCTCCCATACAATAAAACGACAAGCTGGCTTGCAGCGTACCTGTCCTAGAGATGTCCAGCCAGACCTCTGGCTGAGTCACTTGGCAGGCCTCTGCTGAAGTTAATTGGAGCTGTATCAAATAATATCACTGAAGACGTGGAATGTGTGGTTTACAGACTTCTGAAAAAGGCAAGTTAAACAGCTTGTATGCATCTGGAGACAATAATTTCCACATTTTTCAAAATATGAAAACGGCATTTTCTTCATGAAATGATCACGCCCGCCCTGTACCAGCACTAGGTATAATATACCCTGGTCTGAGTCACACCACCTCTGCTGTCTGAGTGGAGAGGCTACACCACAAGGAAGATAATACTTTTCCTGACTTTTTTTAGGACAGCACATAGCTTTAATTTGTATGTTTGTCAAAGGGTTTCTACATATAATCAAAGGAAAACAAAAAGCACTAACAAATCCCATTGTGTTACCAACCAGAGGCGATGAGTGCCGGCTTCTGCAAACAATACATAGTTGGAGGGACTTGCTGCTTTTTGTTTCGCAAATGTGCTCCGAAGAGCCAGCTGCAGTGAGAGCATGGCAACCAGTAACTCTTGATCACTTGAAGTATTTTTTATTAGCCAATTCTACAATAAATTAACTGGACAAGTTTAAAGGTTGTTTTCAGCACATCATAAGCTGATACCACAAGCAACTAGGGAAGATAGTTCACCTTTCCTCTTTTTTTACTTACCATCCAATGAAACTTTTAGTAAGGAAAAAGGCAGGTCAGTACTCCCTCTACTGAATGTTATGCATCTGTGTTACCAAGAAACACACTATACCTGTAGGAAAACAACCTTTAAAGCACCTCAAATATAAACTTGCTTCAGCTGCTTACCTGCGTAGGATCCTGTTTGCCAGATTCAATGTAACACAAAAGACTACTGGTGTTTCAAAAGGGATCTGTCACCTCGCAACACATTTAAGTGGTAGCAAAAACAGGAGAAGCACTTTCAAGTTTGCAGGATGATTCTGTAGGTTTCAATTCTCTCCAGCCTGGAAAACGCACCCTAAGTCTCATCAGTTACCCAGCAATGGGCTACACTCTGCCCTCCTGAAGCATGAGTTACTGGCACTGCCCCGATCCCTTCACCAAGTGATCTCTGTATCTAACGCAGAACGAGTCGGTCAAAGGAGAAAGCACCAGTATCCCCCCAGTTGCTAGGAGACAAACAGGGAGATCCTGACCTGAATTCTTAGCGAAGGCTGATGTTGCTCAGGAAGCTTAGCAGAGTGCTTCCTGGAAAGGCTGGTATGTTCCAAAAAGTTAGTCCTGGTTTTGCAAAGGCCACCAGGTAGCACCACCCAGGACAAAGGGACAGCAGCAGACCTATTTTTATGTCAAAACAGAACCTGTTCTGAAAATGGGACGTACGTGTGCAAAAACAGAAGGTGAACTTTCTGTTCTTCATGCCAATTACACTAGAACGTAACTAACCTTAAAATAAGATCTTTGTATTTCAAATTCAGTCTTCAGATAAAGCGGAAGAAACCACCCACCATGTGTGCAGACTCAACGCTAACAAATGCGATGACAGAATATTAAACAGATGAAAATCAAGAAATTAAATCTACCCCAGATGCATATGCTATGAAGCGTAATTTAAAGTCAACTCGTAACATAGAAAACTGAAGGGAAGCCAGCCAGGAAAGTTAATGATGACACAAGAACTCTGCATGTTCTGACCTTTTAAAGATTTTCAATTATTGCCATGCCACTGTATTACTCTATTTAGTTTGCAATCTGCTCAGTATGCATCTTCTAAAAGATGAAAAATAAGAGCTGAATTAGACTTGAAAAGAACCTCTGGGTCCCTTGAATGGAGTACACGCCTGCAGAGTGATGCTGCACACCACCATGTGTTGCATGGCTCCTGCGTGGAGGAGCTGGAGTGACCAGGAGGACAAGGGGTGTTGGTGTAGAAACAAATCCTTCCGTTCTGACTGGATGCTTCCCATCTGAGAATGTTCTCACACACAAGCAGCTCCCTCCTTTCATGTCCCAGGCAAGAATATTTGTGAGGATCCACAGCCCAGACAGTGCAGCAGCACCAGTATCATCTTTGTATGTCACACTGTCTGCACAACAAGTTTGAAGCAGGAACACCTACAATCCATCTACCGCATGGACAAAAACTCTTTGAAAGAGGGATTTGGGATGCCTGGCATGTCACAGTCACACAGGAAAAGCCCAGCCATGACCTTAAAAACTAGGAATTACTCCACAACTTACAGCAGCCATCTGTTAAAAACAAAGCAATGCTTTCATGGAAGGGAAATGCACACAAGTGTCTCTGCCCTGCAGTAGCACACCCAGTGCTTACTCCTACCATGTGTCGTGTACCCTCAAAAAGGCTCTTTTGTTACTTATACAGCCAGGTTCAGTGGCCCAACACAGCTGTGCTCAGGCAACAGTCTCTTAGCTATGCTTGAAATCTCTCCCTCCCCCATAAACACCCATATTCACCCAGGGAATCAGTCTATTCCTACAGCAATGATAGCGGCCCAAAAGCAGATGAGTGCTACAGTGATTCAAGTACCTTTCTGAACAAGGGCAAAAGAACATCACGTTGATAGGAAAATTATCATTCTTTTGTTCGTTTCCCTTTTCTCATCTTTTTGCAGAGGTAGGATAGGCTCATTTAAATTTCCAGACAAAATAGTTATGCATGTCATGACCTGGGGAACAGCAAAGCAGAATTAACCCAGGTTTTTAAGAGTCATAACAGAAAACTCATTAAAAACAAACAAACAAACATTTGGAGAAAATAAAAAACCAGAAAATTGAAGATGTTAAATATGTATTCCCCTGCTGCTAAAGGGAAAGCTCGCCACATGACAGAACTTCAGGTGCAAGTCAGAAATCAAAGCTCTGTGCAGCACAACTGCATTTTAAGCAGTGCAGGTACTCTGAAATAATGTTCTTTACAAAAGGCCATCTTAAAGATACCATCACCAGAAGGCAAAATGATGCAGAGAGCCTACTCACAGGAATACCTGTATTTTAGATAGCACTAGATTAACACCTACAGATTCCTCTTTTGTAAACCAAGTGGACTAGATGCCACTTTGGTGAGTTTTTTTTCCCATACAAATTCTTCCAAATAGCCTTAATGTTCCACAATGCAACAAGATGATGCTAAATAACAGAAATTAGAGAAAACAGAGGAAGACTGGACTGGCAAAATGAAAGGTGTGGCCAATGTAAGCTTTCGACAGCGAGGCTTTTTATCAAAGGCAAAGAGAAGTTTAAAGACACAAGCATGGAAGATTTGTGAATAAACAGATAATTGCTGAGCCTGAAAGAGAGAGGGAGAGGAGATGCCTTTCAGGGACAAAAATGTCAGGGAGGAGGAAGATAACAAAGATACTTCTGGATTTTTCTGTAAACAGACTGAAGGACATTTATTTCAACTGTCATGTAGAGAGCCAGCATAGACACTGATGATGAAGACGGTAAGTGCCAGAATCCAGCGATGTCCTGGCCACAGTGGAGCAAATAGCTCAGTCAGTGATTTGCCATTGATACTCTTGGCAAAGTTGCCAATTATCGTATAACCATTGATTTTTACAGCATTTTCAAGCACAGCCAAAATGCTATGAAGTCTCCCAGGAAGTTTTAATCTTCTCCCGTACAGAAGACAGGATGTGTACTGTACATGGAGCAGAGTGGTAACAGGCAATAGAACAGAACCACAAAATGATAAACCAGTTTTCTATAGATGTTAAAAAAAGGAAGTACATGGGAACAATACTGCTAGAAATGCTGATTCAAGTCCAAACTGTGCATCTTTCTGTCATCTTAACATGTCCCATGTTCGTGCCTTGAGTAGCAAGAATGGGTAAGGAGCAGAATCATATAATCATTAGGGATTGGAAGGGACCTTGAAAGATCAGCTAGTCCAAACCCTCTGCCACAGCAGGATCACCTAGACCAAGTCCAGGCAGGTTTTAAATGTCTCCAGAGAAGGAGACTCCACAACCCCCCTGGGCAGCCTGTTCCAGGGCTCTGTCATCCTCATTGTGAAGAAGTTCCTTCTGATCTATACAGAACCTCCTGTTTTCCAGCTCAAACCCATAACTCACAGAACCACAGAACATTAGGGATTAGAAGGGACCATGAAAGATCATCCAGTCCAATCCCCCCACCCCAGATCAAGTCGCACAGGAACATGTCCAGGCAGGCTCCAAACCTCTCCAGAGAAGGAGAGTGCAGAAGCATGAGTCAGTGCTCAACTTTTAATCACTTGTGAAATAAATCCAGCAAACACATCTGACTCTTTGATTCACACAGGCTGAAGGGCTGAAAAGCATACTTGCATTATCTTCTTGAAAAAACAAAAAAAATCCCTGCAAAGACAAAAGACTCTGTCTAGCTTCACACACACTAAACATCTGACTAGCCCCCCCCCCCCGGCTTTAAAGGGAATGTTCAAAGTTATGCACAAACAGCCTTTCTGAACACCTTAAATTAAGGGAGAAAACATCTTTATAAGACAAAGTTTCATATTTTAGGTCACAATATTCTCTTTACTGATGTGCTCCTGATTTAGTGTTTGGCTGGAGAGCTGTGGTGGGAACCTCAATTGACGTCAGAAGGTTTTAGATCACAGGACAGACGAGTCAGAGAATTACGAGAACTCGTGGATGCTCTTCTATCTATAGCTCTGCAGTTGCACTATCAGTCGCGTTTCCATCCGCTCAGATATATTGCTACGGCAGCTGTTTAAAAATTAGTTTTAGTTTAAGGATTTATGCTGCTCATTAAGCTTGGATAAGAATATTGTAGCTGCTTATTTTCCTCTTTTTTTTTGATAAATCAGAGGTGGTATGAATAGAATCCTTCTAAGTGAGATGTAACATGCGGTGCAGAGTGGGGGTAGCTTTTTATCTTCTGCCACTTCTTGCTACAGATGCTTTGAAAAGGCTTCTTGAGTAGTTAACAGTCATAACCTACCTACAAAATTGTGGGTCCCATAGTAAAAGTGGGGTTCTCTGCTGTGTCTGGTGTCTCTGTGTGAAATGAGTTGTGTGACGAGAGATCTCATCTTGACATTTTCTGATAGAAATAGTTGTCACTGTAACGCAAACACCCTGCTGGAGATGAATGTTCCCTCTGTGCTGTCTGTGACTCCCGGTGTAATTCATCAGTTTATTCATGAGCTATAATGAAATGCAACTTATAGAACAAATGGCTAAGCTCTGGGTGCCCTGCCTGGGAGGGCTCTTCTCCTCCCATCCCAGCTGCCCTCTGACTTGGTGTTTTCAGCTCCCTGAAAAAGATCAACCAAACCCGCCCCATCTTTTGAACCCTGGCAGTGCTGCAGGGCCTGCGTTGGTGCATGAGAGCAGGTTGTGTTTGATGAGCCTTGTACTCTATCAGCCACACTGCTGGGAGATGATTTCTAAGCCCATAGCTCTGTGTCAGGGTATGATGGATGGGGATGGAAGCTGAAGGATGCTTGAGGTTTTCAGGCACATGGGGCGGCAGGAGAGGTGGGGCGCGCATGTTTTGGTTTGTAAATGAGATATTGGGAGCTCTGGTGCAGGGAAACAAATCTTCTCTGTGTGTCTGTCTATACCAGGAGCTATTGCCCTGCTCAGCAGAGCTTCCAGAGAGTGAAAGCATTGGGTGTGAAGAGACAAGATTGTCAAGATACCCTGCAAAAGGTCACTTTTTTGGTCCACAGCTTGACTTTGCAGTTCTTGCAAAGAAGAGTCTGCCTCACCCAGGAATTCAGAGCATCTTGCTTCCCCACTCCCAATTGCTGTGGTAATGCAAGTGGTGCACAGATCCTGCTGTAATGGGGAGCTCAGTCCAAAAAGCACCAATGAGGACATGTGGAGCTAAGGATTTTTTTAAGGATGCTTCTATGCTTTCTGGTTTTATATCTCCTCCATACAAGAGCGGGCATCTATACTTTGTAGAATCATAGAATCATTAGGGATTGCAAGGGACCTCAAAAGATCATCTAGCCCAATCCCCCTGCAGGATCACCTAGATCAAGTCACACAGGAACACATCTGGGTGGGTTTTAAACGTCTCCATTGAAGGAGACTTCACAACCCGCCCTGGGCAGCCTGTTTCAGTGCTGTCACCCTCACCTTGAAGAAGTTCCTTCTGATATTTATATGGAACCTCCTATGTTCCAGCTGACACCCATTGCCCCTTGTCCTATCACT
>JAOXOE010000001.1:81685175-81756449 GCA_028565055.1 Phoeniculus purpureus
AAATGTCTCCAGAGAAGGAGACTCCACAACCCCCCTGGGCAGCCCCTTCCAGGGCTCTGTCACCCTCACTGGGAAGGAGATCCTTCTCACATTGTTTAGGTTGGAAAAGACTTTTATGATCACTGAGTCCAAGCATTAACCCAACTTTACTGAGCCCACCGCTAACTCATGTCCTTCAGCACCACATCTGCATGACTTTTAAAAACAGCTGGGGATGGTGATACAACCACTTCCCTGGGCAGCCTGTTCCTGTGCTTAATGACCATTTCAATTAAATTTTTCCTGTAAAATGAATCTGGGTGGAGTACAGAAAAGCCATTCCACAGAGTTAAAAATAACTTGCCACATCTTCCTATTGTCTGAACTGGCATAACTCCACCACCTTCATTTTATACCAGCTTAAGATCTGGCCAAATGCACTGAGTATGAGTACAGCAGAAGCTCTTCTCACATGTCTCACTTTGCCTGCAGGCAGGTTTCAGCAAAGCACGTGTCTGTTCTGGGGAAGATACCTAATGAAGGATGAATACAGCAACAAAACACATCATTAAAAATTTGCTTTACCCAGCTGTGTGTTTGTGAAGCCATGTTAAACAGACAGCTCAAAATTGCCCGACTTCAATGACTGGAAGCCAAATGTCACTGTACAAATCTCTCTGCAAAGGTATAGTTTTACAGTAATTGAGATAGTACATAATCCAGTCACATCTACACATATATCAGTAATACAGTACTGAGAATTCTCCCAGTTGTTCAGACACAGAAGGAGCTGCGTGAAGCATTGATTCACACTGATGAATTGTAACCAAGCAACACTGCCAGCATCCCTCCAGCCCATTGTTCATCTGAGCTGGAGAGAACAGCAGCAGAACAGCACTGAAAACCTGCCAAACTCCAACTTCCCCAATTAAAGATACCATCCCCCTAACACTATATATGGCAAATTCCTTAACCAAAATCTAACAGAAACGAACAGTTGTTTCCCCCTCCGTAAAAATGTAATGACGTACCTGAAGGCAGCGAATGAATTTTTGCGTGTCTGTGACTCTCTTGTATATAACCTTTACAAAAGAAGCAGCTCAAATTTACTTTACACAAAAAAGTGTAAGGCAATGAATTATTCATCTGAGCAGAGGACTAGAAATACTGCCTTTTTGTTTGTCTGGCTGCTAGATGCTGAGGGAAACTGAAGACGACTTTCTCAGATACGATAACTAATCTGTAACAATACAGATCAGATGGAGAGGAAGTAGATACTCAAAAAATTTGTTCCCCAGGGCTTGGCAACCACTTTCCACGTAAGTATCTGAAACCAGCAGTTAACACACAAAATGTAGCCAACTACATCACATTATCAACAGAGGCGTAAAAATGGATGTTTTTCCTTTTATTGCAGTTAAGTCCGAGTGTTGGGATTATTTTTTCTGTTTAATGCCATGGGCCTGGACACAAAGTCTGAAACTGTTAAATGATCCCCTGTTGCTCTTTATGGGAATGAAAGGACAACACAGTCTGCCAGCAAAACTGCTGGTTACTAAAGAAGCTGAATTTTCACTATGTGCCACAGTCCCTCATTCTAACAGGAAAAACACCCAAACTCACATGTATAAGTTAAGAATAAGATAAAGAAACAACTTGTTCTTATAATGCAAAAGCCAGGCTAGCAGCTGTGTGCATTTCTCAGAGCATAAAACCCCAAAGCACTGACCTGTAAAACAGAAATAGTAATAACATCTGCTAGACTTCTGGGCTCTGAAATCACATTCCCTGAGAGCAAATTTCCAAAAGAAAGGCTGGGCACTTATGTAAGATACCATTTCCCTTTTCAATGAATTGTGCTTCTCTTTTGAAACTTCACCTAAAAGCCTGAACACAAACCAACACACGTCTCTCTTGTCTGGAAACAGAAGTAGTAGGGCAAAACAACAAACTGCCATGGCATTGGCATAAAAACAGACTGATGAGTGCCTTTCAGAATCCAGTTTATAGTCGATCGCCCTCTTTCCTTATTCCATGCTCTTCTTTTTAGTTCTTTTCTACAAATCATGTCCTGAAATGTGTTCTTCTCAATCCCACCATGGGGAGATCAAGCAGACCTGTGTTCACTATTCTACATGGAGTATCACCAGGATCTCATACAAACAGAAATGCTGCTGCTTAGGCTCCCTCTGCTTGGTAATTCAGATCTTTTCTCCAAAACCTTTTAGTCTACCAAAAGTTTTGGCACTGCACAGAACTTTTTAGAGGGTCAAAGTCGGCTCTCTCATGGCATGAGTTCCCAGCAGCTTCATCTCAGTTGTGAGTAGATATTTAAATCAGAACTTGGTGTCATCTTTTTTTCTCTCCCCTCATATGTTTGCCAGATGGATTTATTTAATGTCTATTCCCTGGACTGCCTCCTAGATTGATTTTTTTCCTCTGCACTTGCCATCTGCTGGTCCAAACAGCTAAATGATACACTTGCTTTCCAATCTCACAGCACTGATTCACTCTTGCTGTCTACTTGGCATCCAAAATAGTATGGCAGGCAGAGAGGCAGGTGAGAGGCAGGTGTGGGTAAGGTCTCACTCCACCTTCCTATGGAAGGTCTCACTCATTCTCCTTCCTTTGTCAAGGAGGGATGTTACCATAGGAGCAAAGTTGTAAGAGGAAACAAAGCACAAAGGCAGAGCAAAAGACAAGTACTGAGAGGAACTACACCCTCGCTGGAAGTGTTTAAGGTCGAGTTGGATGAAGCTTTGGCCAGTGTGGTCTAGTGAGAGGTGTCCTTGCCCATGGGGTGTTCTCTAAGGTCCGTTCCACCCCGAACCATTCTAGGATTCTGTGATTCTGTGTTGTCTTGATGATGGAAAGTAGTCTGTGTTGTGGGTATCAACTGGAAGCAGAACTTGCAGCCCCAGAAGCTGGCGCTGTGTGGCCTTGTACAAAAAGAAGACATCAAGTTGTGCAGAAATGACTGCCAGGAAGCTGCACAGGCACTTCCTAACAAAACAAATGCTGTGAGGAAAAAAATTTTACTTAGATCCTCCAAATAGTTTTCCAGGAATTTTGTGTGCCATCTTGCTCTTTTCAGTGACAACATACAGAGACTTTGGTAAAATAACTGATGCGAACACGAATACCATGCCCACGCTCTGCAGGGTACCCAGCCTGGGCAGCGCTCCAGGGAAGAGGGAAAGGCAAGTAACTGCTGGTCTGCTTAGAGCTCTGGCAGCCAGAACAGCGGTCCACAAAAACTGCAGCAGCAGCTGGCTGGGAAGGGTGTGAGGAAGAGGACAGAGAGAAGAGGAAGGGAAACGTGCCAAAAGGCCTTGCTATGATCCCCTCCAAATGCCCAAGAGCAAGGATTTACCGAGCTGCATGGTTCACCCATCTTGTTACTTTAAAATCAGAGGTTTTTTTACAGATGATTCCATCTCTTGAGTGTCTGCACAGTTCCAATCACAAGTCCCTTGCACACGCTGAGTCCTTTGAATGTGACAAGAATACAATTAAATAACAAGAGCAGTAAAAAGCTTGGTGCTATTCATACTTGAGAAGATCTTGCTTGGTTCTGTTCATAGCCACAGCAACTTTCTCAACACGCACAACCTCTAATCCTCTCATTATTATTATTGCTCTCTCTTAAAGGCATTTTAAAGACAGAAAAAGCCCACTCCTTTCAGGAAAAATACTCATTTTCATTCACGTCTGAATACCACAAAAGACCAACAATTTATCCAAGTAGTCTAAGTGAACAAAAGCTTCCGAACTGCTAGTTCAGTGCTTAAACTTGCACATACATTTATCTTTTACTGATTCTCTCATGGCTTTAGTGGCTCAGCTGACATCCAATAGCCTTCCTGCTCCCAGGTTTGAGTCACATGGTGAAGTAAGCGGGAATAATGTGAAGTTTGCAGAATCTAGAGCACTTTAATGTTTAGATAAATGCTACAGACCTGGTCCTGCTTTTCCAGAGCTTCCCATCAGAGTTATGAAACCAGTAAACCTATTCCAACTGCTTTTTGTCTTTGGTCTCAGCAGTCCTGATCATTCAATGTCCATCAAGGCCAAAAGAAAAATCCCCTAACTACCTAGTGAGTGTCAAATCAAGCACAATAAGATTCAGCACAACTGAAGAAAAAGATGTATACATTCTTCTGCAATGCAAACACCTTCACCACTGAGCTAAACTGTGCTGACTTGCCTGCTCCAGGTCTTTGTGTAATCAAATAGTTCATACATCACCCAACCTTTGAGGGAGTGGTTCTGAGAAACAGATTTCTTGAAATTCCCAAGCTGCTTTACGTATTTCATGTAACTGGTTCATAAAGAAACGACAATCAGATTTCTGGTTGTCACTATGAATGGAAGGATAAAAATTCAGTGACAAGTTATGAAATGGTATATCTGCTCGAGAAGGTGGAGCAACCAGCCAAAAAAAGCGTGTCACAGAAATGTGTAAAACAGCAGCGGATCGAGCCAGATCCAGCACAAGCCAGGTCTATATTTGAAAGGGTTTCACTGGTACAGATGTTAGTAGGTGTAATGACAGGAAAGGACAGGAAGGCTGTACCACCAATCTGCATATCCATGGTAACCAAGAAAGGTCTCCCGAGGAAAAGAGCACTGAGACAGGGAACAAAGGAGCTTTGTTATTTCCCCTTTTGCATTAAACAGCTTTCACATTATCATAGAATGATAGAATCGCTTAGGTTTGAAAAGACTTTCAACATCATCAAGTCCAACCACTAACCTAACTGTACCAAGCCCACCACTAAACTGTGTCCCTAAGCTCCATATCTACACAACTTTTAAGTACATGCAGGGATGGTAATTCAAAAACCTTCCTGGGCAGCCTGTTTATATAGTGAGACTACATGGGTTGGGGCCGTGCTCACGCCTCGATAACAGCAGCAATGAGGAAAAAGAACAACAGAGGTTCATCAGCATCTTCAGTTTTCAGAGGTTTTGTCTATCTTGCACTGTAGTCCATGCACATGCTCACAGCTATTGTTCCATCTAAGCTGATGCAAACACATTCAGTCATGTTAAAGACAAGCCATTATAATACACATAATATACTACAGTACCCAAGACCTACCCTGGTCTGTTGGAGCATGCAAGCTTGAGAAAGAAGCAATGGTCTGCACTTCAGCACTGAGGTAGCTGTATGTATGCACCAGTATGGCTCATTTCTTCTTATGTATGCAAGTACATTCTGACTACATTCACTATGACGTGATTGCATCGACTGTAGGCAAGGTTTGACAATCTTTAGTATCTTAAAACTACTCACAAAAGTTCTGTTACTGTTGAAGGACTGTGTCGTGTGAAAGAATGAGCTACCATGAGCAACTAAATGACTGGGAACTCCATACAACGCGCTCTGATACCAGTCTCCTCCTATGTGTGCTTAATGTTTTACTCTAATGATCCAAAGAGCAACCTTTTGAGCTCCTGCTCCTCTGTGTACACTCACAAAACCACTGTCTCTGGTTCTGATCAGGACAAGAGGCAATGCTGTGGCTAATGCTGAGCTGAGTCCACTGGGTACCTACATACCAAGCTGCCAGGTAGGAAGCCAAGGAGAACGAAAGAAATAAGCACCATCTGCCCTGCTGCTGTATGTAACCAGTGGAGAAGCAGGATTAAAAAAAACTATTAAAAATACAGTCCTAATAATCTCCTTATTCTTCTGCCCTTGCCACAGATTTTATTTTATTCCATTTGTGAGTCTGACAGCTCCCCTGTACATGGTCCACTTCTCTGGTTCATTGCTGCTGCAACTTCACTAGACACAAGCAACAGGGACATCAAAAAGAAAAGGGGAATGAAAGAAAATGGAGACAATAAAGCCTTACAACACTCAAAAATCCATCTGAACATCTAAACAGGAGCAGAAAAGCTCCTTCTTTTTAAGCAACTCTTTTGTCTCCTGTTACACTATCTACAGTGTATTTTTAATAGTCTGTTGTAGATTATGTTGGACACAGTCTGTTGGTAAATATTGTATGATTTGATAACCATACAGCAGAGCAAACTACTTTCCTAATCTTGAATTAATTCTTAAATTCTATAGTGTCTTTAAGAAATTTGGGCTTAAGTACCTTTTATTTATCCAGTGACTTATAAGCCGAAGAAAAAGTAATTTTTTTTCTATTTTAGTTGGCTTGGAACATCTTGGAATTGACAGTTATATGTAAACAATTTACACATTCACTTTTGCAGCTATGTGAAATCAGCATTGATTTATGCAGCACGCAAACCTTCATTTCTTGATTAACTTCCCTTCAGGCTCTCACTATAAGCCAGTGGTGTTTTATCAGAGACAAAACAACAGCAATACTTATATTAATTTCCTTCATTATATTAAGTTGCTTGTAACTTTGGCAGGTTTGGTAAGTTAGGTCCTTTGTGTGGGAGGGCAAAAAGATGGGTGGCTTGCCTTGGTGTAATTAAATTCCACCCCACATGCCAGAGGCAGGTTATGGCTGCACAGTTAACCTTGGTTCCAACACACTCAAGTTTGTGCATTGACTCAGCAAAGTAAATAAGCAGCCTGCACAGATCTGTCAGGGCGTTCTGGCGTAACACAGAGCACATTATCAGACATTACACATCCAACATAATTAATTAAAGCATTTAAAAATGTAAGTGGTTTTCCTGGCATTTGACAATCTGCTCTTCCTAAGAAAAGTGGCTGATAGTTTAATAAGAAATGTCAGAAAGACTAGTTAAAATCGTAAGTTCATTTCGATTAAGAACCCACTTGCGCAAGTAGACTGCCTGCCTATTCCTATCGCAGTAGCTCTCCCACCTATGCTAACAAATGGCTTTTGCTTCCTTACCCTACCTGCTAAAGCACATACTGTCTCCAGATGACTACGCACAGTAGAGACCTGTTGTAGAATGTAAAAATCTAACAACAACATGGCAGACCTTTGGATTGAGCTAATACAAGCTCTTAGCTGTAGTCCAAATCTGACAACGAAATAGTAGACAGAGTTAGCATGATGCTGAGTGCTACTGTAAATTCCATAAGAGTAGATGGACAAAATAAAACGGTGTATCACTTATAAATATTATGATGAGAACTGTACGACAGTCGGTTTCATTTTGCCCTATGCTTGAGAAACAGAGGTTATTAAAGCAACACCTAGCCAGATAAAAAATCTGACAAGAAATGGGGCTTTATATTGTGGAGTTCAGCTGACAAAATTTAGTGCTGTAGGAGCAGGTGTGATCAGAAAAACAATGAATACTTTTGAGCACAATTTATAGAAGTCCATTCGGAGGAGAGGGAGCCAGGAAGCCCCTGCTTAAGTCTCCTATCAGTATTTCCCACAGATCCAAAATCCCTCTTAGTCCAACAGGAAGGTTCATACTGAGAAGTATCTATTTGCAGATATGGTCCTTTTTTTATAAAGGAAATTAATGTTGTGATTGAGCTACAACTTGTTGCTTGTGTTCAGAATAAGACTGCAAAGCAGCTGAGCTATGTTAAATGAGGGAAGTGAAACAACATAGGTAAAAATTGCAGAACTAGACTAAAAGGTTAGAGGCTAATTGTCAATAAACCCATTTATTTCTTTTGCTCTGACTAAGGAACATGCTACATTAGGCTCACTGCAAAAGCTGCCAAGAAAATTTCTACAAGTTTTTAAGAATACTGACTTTTGTGCAGACGACAAACAATTCCAAACAACTTACAGAATCACAGAGGCTCTCTGCTCACAGAGTCATTTGGCATCAGGTTCACAGGATCAGCTTTTACTAAAAAATCCTCCCATCATTAGAAGGATTGTGGAAACAACCTCTTCGCTCTCGAGCAGACAGCATTTCCTTAATGCACTCCACCACAGTCCAAACTTGAACCCTCACATGCTTGTGCTAACAGTGCTGAGTTACACAAGAGACCGTTACCACTTGAAAGAGCATAATTTTGTCCAAACAGAAGGGCAGCTTGCTTTGCCCTTCCATACACTGCAGACTCACTGTAAATGTCAGAGAGCAGTCAGACCATTCACTTGGTTCAGGTACCTCTGAAACAGAACAATGTTCAGTCCCATAAAAACTCAGAATTTAGCCTGTTCAAGGTTTGAAACCCAATTGGGGATCTTGGAATATCACATACATGGTATTCAGTTGTTACACACCCATGAGTTCAACTTGCTTCTAGGAAACAAATACCTCTCTTTTTCTCCTGTCATCTTCCACTGTTAAATTTCAAGCTAACAGCCAATGGAAAAACTAATAACCCAAGATATTATGACCAAGTTAAGAATTGCTGAAGCAATGGCTATAAGTCATAGCAAGTGTAAAACACAGCAGAGCTTCTTTATCCAAGAAGATAAGAACAACAGAACCACCATCTATAGATGCATGGCAAGTCCAAAGAAGCAAGAGATGTTGTGGACCAAAGGAGATGTCCCTTAAGGTTGCTACCACAAATGCAGATATCTATATGGCAGACATAGTTTTGTTGGGAAGGACAGAAGTGGAAGGGGAAACTCTGTAGGAAAAAACAGACTTACTTTCTCAGCAGAAAGTCTGAGAGCAAGTGAGAACAGTTGTTGCAAAAAGTTCCCTGTAAAGGTCTAAGGACACAGCACCACCTCATTGGTGCTGGAACAAAGAGTGATGCTCAGAGAAGCTTCTCCCCTCTTAGTTAAATTCTATGTAATTCATCCAATTAAGGCTTGGGTTGTTGGTTTTTTAATTGTCAGGATTGGATCTGGCTTCATCACCAGCCTGAACTCAAGTGTAACACCTCAATTCCCAATTCTGACCTTGTAGCAGTTCCTTGTTCTGTTTTTCCCAGCATGGTTTTGTTCATACGCACTGCTCTGTGTTCTCAAATCCTCTGCAAAAGCAGACGGAGCAGCAGCACTGATCCACTTTCAGTTGAATTTTGTTGACTTTTTTCACAGCTGTGGCAAGAATTAATATTGGCAAACCTGTCAAAAGGAATTACGAAGCCTGTTCTACAAACATAAGGGCACAGACCTGTGGACAGCTATACACCACAACAACCAGTGGGACCCAGTGCTGAAGAAACTGGGCTAGAAGGCCCTCTTTTCCTGTGCTGAACTCCATCATCTTTTGCAGAGGCCAGTAATGCTCCTCACTGTATTCTGCAGCCCAACTTACCAGACACCAACTTACTTCACACCATCACAGCACCCAAAACGCTGCACCTTTGGACACATGCAGAGTGGAAGCAGGTACTTGTGAAATTCTGTTCAGCAGATAGAAGAGCAAGTTTCCTGAAGTCCCTTAAGCTTCTCAGCTGATTGCAGTATGTTCCACAGTTACTCAAAACTAGTCAGTTGTTTCAGAAAAACATGAAACTTATGAGGAGAACGTGTGAATTCATTCACAATATATGCTCCTCTACAAACTTGTAACACAGATTGGAACTGACATCTAAGATGACCCACACCCTATATAAGCCTACAAAAACTGCCTAGTTATTCACTTTTCCAGCTTGGCAAACTAAACCTCCACACTCAGTGTCAAGCTAAAAGATTTGTTAAAATAATTCTTGGCTTCCTTCCACTCCAAACAAATTCATCAGGCAGATACTTCAACTCATTTCTGACACAAGCAAGCAGAAGCAGGGAGGTGCAGAAGCAGGGAGGTACAGAAGTAGAGGTATAAAAGCCTTCATTAGCCAGACTATGATTTTTTTTTTGATAGTTTTTTTCTTCCACATAAGGATATTGGAAGGTTTCAGCTATTTTTGAGGTCACTGTCTCCAATTAAGAGTACTGCATGAGCTTTAAACAAATCAGACAACCGTGGAACAATTTTAATCCCTGAATGAATAAATCCCTTGGGGGAACCTGGCTGCAGAGAAATCAATGGGCAATTCTATTAAGCCTTAGCAGCAAATAAGGCACAATCTGGCTTCTACAATGAACCTCAAAGCCACAGATCCTGTCATAAGAATTTATGAGATTTGTGTGATCAGTCATCAGTGTACAGAGCCTGATTATACCCAGAATGTCTTCTGCTTACAGCAGCTATTGGAACTGCACTGTGCTTGATCATCTCTGGTTATGGGCCATGAGCTTATGGGGTAAAATAAGACAGAAATAAGCCTTAACAGGGTGAATCATCACTTTTTCCAATGAACACCTATCCTTCCTTATCAGCACCCTGCTGCCCACTGACCTTACTTCTCTAGATCAGAAGTGTTAACAGAAGTGTCAGCTGTGACTGTGAGCAGCTCAGCATTTGCTCCCACAGCCTTTCATAGCAACATATAAATGACCTCTCCTGCCCTACAGACTGGAAGTGCTCTCTCTCACTGTAGGATCAAACACAAATCATTCACACTGTGATAAAAAATATACCACATGCTGGTACAGAAAACAGAACTGTGCCTTAAAAAAAAAATCATCAAAACAGGAGAGGCCTTTTCTCCTCCCCGTCAATATAACTAAATCCTCAGCTGACATCTCCCAGGGTAAGGACAAAACCACTTTGCTTGCTATGGCTGATACAGCCTAACCCTTATCTAAGAGCCTCTGTGCCACAGAATCATCTCAGTTACAAAAGACCTTCACGATCATCATGTCTAGCCATTATGCCTCAGGCTGCATCTGTTCTTGTAAATTAAATGCTCTCAGGACTGTTCCACGGCACTGGTGCCAGGGTGACTACAACCACACTTCTTGTTAAAAACCATCACCAGCGTATCTAACCAGGACAATGGCCAGGGCTGTTCTAACAACCCAGGAGGGTAGGTGATCAGTGACAGCCTAACTCAGAAAAATGTCCCACACTGCTCAGTATCATGGATCCATGTCCATATGCCCGGTCCAGCTACCCAGACTGTTCAGATCTGGAGCATGTGCAAGGTGCATGACAGCTGCCTCTTGGCTCACAGAACCAAATTTCTTTTCCTCAAAACCAAAGCATCAGAACAAGGAAAGAAAATGAAAGTAGCACACACAGAGCTGTGATGCAGACATGGCACAGCTGTATCACTTCAAGCATCCAGTGTTTAGATACATAGTTCTAGAGAGTCAAATTTCTAGAGCCATTAAATGCTTAAAAATAGAGTTGGGAGCCATCACCTCTTGCAATGAATAGAAATCATTAGCTGATAAGATGTGCAGTGGGATTTTCAAGTTAGGTGCTCCAATGCTATTGCAGTTGACTGGAATTACACCCCTGAAGATGTTAAAAGCCTCTGTGTTAAGAGAGATGCCTCTGTTCTCCCTCAGCACTCAAGTACAAAGTCTCTAATCCATTTTGCTAGGTTATGAAATAAATACAGAAGTAATACTACAAGTGTTTTCCTCTTTCTCCTGGGTAAATAAAGAAATATAACCTGCATATTTCAGCTCAGAGATCTTGCTACATGTCTATCTCTGAGCAAATAAATGGAAGTCCCGTGGAAATTGCTGAAGTAAATTTCCACGTTACCTGGCAGCATGAGACACAAGACAGGCAGAAGCAGTTTAGTGTCTAAATTCACTCTGGTTTGGCATTCTCTCAAAGGGTCTTTGTGGAAGTAATTAAAGGGAACCTGAAATCATTTGAAAGAACAAGTAATTTTCACAGTGACACTTGACATTTACCCCCAGCATCCTTGCACTGGTGCATATTATCCAGAACTCTGTAATCTACATAATCGAAACACCAGTAATCACCTCACTTTAAACAATGAAACTATTAAAGAATCTCACCACTCTTCAACATCCACTTCAGCAGCAATTAGATAATCTGGATGTGCAGTCTTGTCGTTTCAATTTGGTGGAGTTTTTTGTCTGAGGGATTGGGGATGGAGTCACTCCTCCTCAGCTTTTTGCTCAGCTTGGAATTCCAAACTGAATTTTTTGAAAACCAGTATGACTGGTTTGGAGCTTCCCATTTCCAACTGCTGGTAGAGATTTTTCCATCTGGTCTGTGTTCAGAGAAACAGCACACGTCGTCAGACTGAGCGTGGCAGCCATCCTGGCCTTGGAATGTGGTGAATGGAGAGAGGGGGACTTTTGGAACACCAGAGATCAACAGAGGAAAGATTTTGCCTGCAATCCATAGTTTGCTGAACTGGAAAGAGACTTCCCCTCATTCATGGCCGTAGGAATTGGCAAACTGTGCTTGGAGGCACAAGGAGCAGAGAACTAGCCCTTAAAAGAATCACTGGTGCTGAGGAACATACGCATGGACAGAATGGGCTCCTTGTTCCCCATAAGGAAGAAAACTACTGGGAGTTTCATTCCCCTGAGGAGTTGGAGGTAGTAGCTCAGATTAGTTTTGTAAGACTATGTGATTAATCTCTGTATGTCTTTGTGTTGGGGTTTTTATGTTGCGTGAATTAAATGTCTCCTTGTTTTTCCCCAAACTAAGCCAGTCTTTGCTTTTGTCTGTGAATTTCTAACTGGTTTGGAACCCTCTTTGGTTGTTTTTTGTTTCAGCTCATTAGCACATTAACTAAACTAATTGGTTAATCTCATCTCAGACCTGATCCACTGATCAACTGATGACAAGCCTGCAGCAGACAGCTTTCATCTCACCAAAAGATGTAACAAAGAATCTGCCTATAAAATAAAAAGCATATGTAATGTCTAACAGAGCTCCTATTCTTTGGAACCTAACTTTTGAGATAAGTACATGTTCAAAGTGAATATTTGAGAGCAGTGCACTGGACAGTCTCTTCTTATAAAGCAAGCTGGTGAGGAACAAGGAACTCACAGACCAGATAAAGTCTATGACTTCACTTTGATAAACTGAGGCCAAGTTACTGCATCTGAACGAGAAAGAAAGTGAATCTCTGGCCTGTCAAATGAGTCTGATGACTTTCCCTGGGACGTGGGAAAAAAATACGTCTCATTTCTGCTATACAGCAATTAGCACACCAGGACAAAATGATAGTACACACTGACTTGAAATAATCCCCAATGTGTGCGGTTCCAAGACACTTTAACGGTAAGTAGGAAGGACAGATGTTTTTCAAAATTAACTTGGATGAATTAATATTTGTAAGTCAAATTTAAAATACCTGAAATAGGCTCCATTTTAATAAACTGTTGGGCACTCCTCTCTGAAAAAGATCAGTCTTTAGAGTCCATCTACTTTCTGTCTCACAAAGGCACTACCCACCCAGGAAAATTCGTAACACTTGACTAAAATACATTGACCTTTATTTCTTCAAAAGCTCCTTTTCAAAGTCCTGTGAGAACAATGAGATAGGGATATAATTTTCTTTTTCATGCTTGGTATGTGCCACTGTAGCAAAGCCCAGCTAGTACTGATGAATGGACCAAACAAGATATCGAGAAAGAGGACCTCTGCAAATCTGCATGCTCACTCATACTGACAAAACTGAGAACACACAGATTTAAGAGACTGATTGACTCATTTTAACTGTTTGCTGAAACAGTGATCAACTCCAACAAACTTCTCATCTGGTCTTTTTGATTCACACCCTTGTGTGTATTTGTTCATGAAAAGTTCCTAAAGGAACTGATGGCTGATCTCTGCCAAAAGACATCAAACTATTTTATTATGATGCTGCCACCTATAGCCTTTCTGAACACCACTCTACCTCTGCGCAATTTTGATTCTTACTTAAGCTTCCAAAATTACATTGTTTATCCTTTGATAAAATCTTAAACACCCCCCACCATACCCTCCCCAAAAGAAACGTAAACTAAAAAGCTTGAAGGGACAATCTTTTGTCATCTGTTCTCTGTGATTTCCAGCTACAAAAATCTTCCCAGTTTCTCCTTCTCTGATATTCTCTGGTGAAGACTGCTGTCAGCAAGTATGAGAAAAACTCTTGAGGTGAAAGCTTACTGAATTAGCATGAGTGGTTACTTCAAACAACAGAAAGCATGCTGGAGCACACTAAACAATCAGCCTACAGTACAGAACACAGGGATGTAAACCAAATCTACAGCTTCTGAGACCAAATGGAGAACTCTCACCTGCTACTCCTATACATACCTGACTCATGCTCTAATTCTGCACACTGATTAGTACCACTAAGCAGTCACATTAGTTCTCTTCCTCTCCCAAAGTTTTCATGTACAATAGCTTTTTATTAAGCCAATATATAAGTGAAAAACCGGATATTGATGAGAGCAGCCTTGCATGCCTTTTTGCTGCAGTGCAGCACATGAAGTGATGTAAATTCGGAAGTCTCTGTTTTGTAGTCTTACAAGCAGAGACCTAAGCCATATGGCTGTTTTGCACAGCGTTCCTAGCTATGAAACTGTCAGCTCAGTGTTGATGCATTAAACACTACGCCAACTCAGAAGGCCTGTAGCTACAAAAATTAGCAATTCATTCTTCTAGGAGTGGAAGTAGTTGGAAGGAAGAGATAACAGTGTTTGTCCCTTGTTAACCTCCAGTTTGTCCAAGTACTTCTGGAAACTCTTAGGTGTTTTCATGGTCAGCTGACACAGTGCTTCTGCTCAAACCTCTAATAACATGCAAAAAGCCTAGCAATACATATTCCAGTATTAAGGAAAGAATGTCATAACTGTAAGATTTCAGGAGTTATTAATCCTGATGGCATACAGTGCCCTTTTATCTACACATTTGAGTCCTTTATGTCCCATGTTGTACTGTATTTGTAGTTTCTTTCTTCAGTTCTAGAATATTTTCCATTTTGGAAATAAAAGAAATTTAATCAAGTGTGGAATCAAATAAAGCCCAAAATTCTGAAATACAGGCAGTTGATAGCATTGTATCAGACAATGTGTTAGGAGATTAAGCTATTCCTTTGCTATTCTATTCTTCTTTAAATAGCAGAGCTGCCAAAGCCAATGTGATAAAAGAATGACATGGAGAAAGAGAAACTGGGTGATCTTGCCATCTCATTTATCACTTCTGGATACAAATGAGTAAAACTGCAACTTGTCTCCCTTGCCCAGAACCTTCAAGTGCTACAGATTAAAACAAAACAAAGCACATTGGGCTGTTAGCTTGTCATGAAGGCATATTAAACACCACTATTCAAAATAAATTTGCTTTAAAAAAAACCCCAAACTCATTTGCAGTTTAAAATAAGCAGAGCCATTTCACATTCTTATCTACAGAATAAACACAGAAACAGCATCTTAGCAGTGCGAGCTACAGCACTTTTTATAAGCCAGTGTGCTCTCTGAAGTCTATCTCCCTTGTAAATTCAGACTTGCACATGATACCTAAAGCTTAAGTGCATCCATAAAAGTTGTACCTCAGTACAAGCAAAATATTTTCCTTGAAGGAACCTTTTTAAAGCTACTTGTCTTAGCCTAGCAACAGACTTCATCAGAAACCCACACGGCGGTAGAGAACACCTCTAAATGTGTTCTGTACCAGCCTATAAACTCATAGGTTTTCTGCACTCTCAAGTGTGAATCATAGAGTCTGGACTGAAGCTGCTGAGAGCAGGGAGATCCACAGGCCAGAGAATTCTGAGAAACAAACCACACTGCAGAAAATACCAGAGATCAGTGTCCTGTTTTATCTTACTCTCTTGTAACATCAGCAGCCAAGCTACAAAACTGTTTGCCTTAAGTAAATACATTTGTAACTAGACTTCACTACTCCCTTTGCAGGTCACAAAGTGTCAATGGTGACCAACTGCTACAGAAGTCTCATTGTTCCTCTTGTGCCTGTTTTGATGTACATTTTTGAGTCATTAATTTTTCCCTTAAATTATTTGAAACTTTGTCAGAAATTAAGGCATCACCTATGCACGCAGTGAAACTTGCTCCCAAGGCAAATTTCAAACATGCTGCACAAAAGCAGATACTCCATCTGCTGTTTAAAGGGGTCCAAGGCAGTTTCTCTTATCCAATGAGTGTAGGAATTGAACTAAGCTGCTATTGCCAAGAGTAGTTTTGTTGTCGCCAGCTAAGGCTGTACAGAGTACAGGCACCAGGAGTGCCTTTGCAAGTGATTTGCAAGAGGTACACACAAAGCGTTACCTTTCAAATCAAGACAATGATTGTTTAAGACTCAGCTTAATCTGAAACAGCGCTGCTGATTGTTTCTGCAGAAACGTCTAGGAATACGTTTATGCTGTACTCCCAGGCAGTTGCCTGTGCTTACCCAGGTGCCCACAGAACCAATTGCTTGGTTTTAAGCAGCCAGAGTTTTAGTTTCACCCTGTTAAAACTCATCAAACAGATGTACGTTTCATACTCCAAAGTCTACAATGCACAACGTTCACACTTTATACACACCAAAAATTAAAGTCTTCCAGAATTTCTGCACTCATTGCATTGTTCACTTCTATATTTTCACAGAATCACGGAACATTAGAGACTGAAACGGAACTCGAAAGATCAGCTAGTCCAATCCCCCTGCCACAGCAGGATCACCTAGACCAAGTCAGATATTTCTACATGTCTGGGCAGGTTTTAAATGTCTCCAGAGAAGACTACTCCACAATCCCCCTAGGCAGTCCCTTCCAGTGTTCTGTCACCCTCACTGGGAAGAAGTTCCTTCTCATATTTATGTGGAACCTCCTATGTTCTAGGTTATACCCATTGCCCCTTGTCCTGTCATTAGATGACACTAAGCAGAGCCTGGCTCCACCACCCTGACACCCATTCTTCACATATTTATCAACATTAATGGGGTCACACTTCAGTGTGCTTTTTCCAAGCTAAAGAGATCCAGCTCCCTCAGCCTTTCCTCACTTCATCATCTTTGTGGCTCTGCACTGGACACTCTCAAGCAGTTGTATGTCCTTCTTGAACTGAGAGGCCCAGAACTCTCATTTTAAAACCTTTAGTTTTAAATGTGTTTCAGATCAGGCAAAGAGCCTGTTGACTCTTATACTGCACTTAGTTTTATCCACATTTACCTATAAAATGTCAATGATACTGAATTAGATGGATCTTTCCATCCATGACTATATGAGATCACACATATTTAATAATGAGCATATCTTAGCTTAGTCTACCTCACATGGATTGATGGAGTGAGAGAGGCTGCAGTACCACAACGAGAAAGAGCTGGGGATGGACTGGTGCCAGTATCACACAATTAAAAATTATAAACTGAGAGGCCCCAACCTTATGACACAAAGCGGAAAGCTGGAGAATTTTAAGGAAGTTAATGCTGACTTCAGGATGAGCAGCAATCCTCAGAAATGCTTTGGTATAGATAAAGTCATCCTCTTTAAAGGACAAGTTTGTCCATGAATGAATAAACTATAAGGGTAAGCAACTGGTCTCCTTCCCTGACCTTTTTGCATAGCCTCTCTTTTTGATAATACAGAACAATAAGTGTCTTAGTGAGAGAAGACTATATATTTTATACCTTGGTCACATTACATTTTAGTGGTTTATGATTGAATTTCCATCTCTCCTGTGACAGTTAATCCTCTTTCAGAATATGCAAAGCTGGCAAATGAAGTGGCTTTTTCTATATCAGTGAGTTACAATCCTGGCACAGACAGCCTTCGCTCTACTGCCTTCCAACAAATATTTCCATGGTCTTTTAGTATTTCAGTCTGATCCAAACCAGAGACTTTCAGTTCATCAGCACCTTCAATCTCAGAAAGGCACTTGGTAGGCCCTTATGAAATCACAAAGACAAATTCATTGTGCCTTGCTGGGTATACACCACATTTAATGAGCCAAAGCCAGTGCTTGCTGTTAAGAAGCAAGACATCAGAAGGTGAGAGAACTGATACACTCCAATTGTGTAGAGCACTGAACAAGAGAGCTGTGACACTAGTGAAAACAGACTTAGGGGACACCTTCACTTTCCTCACAGCAAGGGCTCTTCAGGGTTTGGCATCCCAGTCAGAGACTGGTTGTGTTGGCAATGTGCTCTTAAATCAAGAGTCTGATGTTCTAACAAGGCTACGGCCATTTCTTAAACCTTCACACAAACACAGGGAGAACTTGTCTCTGTCTCATTAGACATTGAGGATTTTATCTTAGTCCTGCTGAATCTGAAACGGGCATTTGCCTGAGACATTTCCATAATTTATTCATATTCTCAGTCCCTCAGTAACAGTTCAGCGCCAGTCCCTGCCATCACAGAGCTCTTTCATTCCTCCTCTTTAGTACTATTCCATCACAAACCATAAATACTGAATTTGCCAGCCAAGTAACTTACAGTCATTAATGTCCTGCTTGAAGGGATAGCAGAGGGTATCAGTACTGCTGCAGAACATGTGAGAGCAGAGCCCTTTCCTCTGGAGAGCTCAGCATCAGGCAGAAGGCACTCATATTCCTATGTACTTCCTTAGAAGCAACACTGCCAGAGCCACTGCTGCAACAGGTTGTATGTTTTTCAAGAGAAGGATCAGATCCTATGTATCCACAAGCATTACATTATACTAACGAAAATGTTCTTAATTAAAAACGCAACAGAAGGAGGGTTCACAAGGTCATTGTGAAAGCAAAGAAACAAGACTTTCTAGCATCTATAAACTCTGATGTCTATACACTGACAAATTAATTGCTCCTGACTACAACCACAGAAATTTCCTACCTCACTGGATGAAGCTCAATACACCTGCTCCCTTTCCTTTAATGATAAGCCAACTTCTACCAGGAAACCACCTTCTTTCAATGATTAAAGAGCTACAAGGCAAGTGTGCGTAATGATGTTACATTTTTTCCTTCTGTAATTTAATCTTTGCCCTGCAGAAACTGCTGATGAAAGCTCACTTCCACTTAAAATTTACATGAAAACAATCCATATCATCTCACATGGAAAAAGGACTGGTGCCCCAGTGTTTATTGGCACATTGATACAAGGAATGAGAAATTACTCCAGTGCAAAAATGATATACAGCCTTGTATCAGTATTAAATAGGCTTTGATGCATGGTTTCTATTTTCGGAAGCTAAAGATACATGAGTGATAAAGCAAATAAAACTTTTTAATGATGACAAATACAGAAGAATACACAGCGCTGAGGAAAGAACACAATGTCTGCCTGAAGAAAGATTTATGGCAGCTAATTATGATACGTTAGATTTATAGTGAAAAAATAGGAGAAGAGGAAAAGCTCCTGGAAGATGTTGTGTGTACTGATCTGGAATAGCAATTTACTTTCAGACAAAGGATGGAGCATGTAGTTCACTAAATGCTTGTAGCTGATATTTATATTATACCATTTATATGCACATAAAACTTAAGACACGCATGCTTTTATGCAAATTAAACACAATTAAAATAGCTATATAAAATTCATAGGTTTTTAACTAGTGTGAAAATACACACATAATGTGTATTTATACAAATACACACTAAATACACATTTGGGGGTGGTTTTTTTTCAGTTATTTGAATGGCAGAAGGATGAAGTTTTCACAACTAACTCACTGCGCTCTTAAAATTTTTTTGAACTTAAAGAGATTCCCATACAGTGACCTAAGCTCTACCAGGGGCAATTAAAATCCAACACACTAACTAGACTGACTGTAACCACTGCCAATAGAATACAACGAGAAAAACTGACTTGTGGTACTTCAGGTCTCATGTCCAAAAATACTCATAGAATGGTTTAGGTTGGAAGGGACCTTAAAGATCATGTAGTTCAAATCGCCTTAATATAGTTCTAGTTCTTAATATATTAAGGAGGGAAGAAGTCACACCGTTTAAGGGCAATTTTGGGCCACAGGACCAGTCAGCATTTTGTAAGACACATGAGGAATCGCAGAGGGAAAACCACGGCCCTTTGGGGCTAGAAAAGCTACCCCAAAGCTGGTCAGCCTTCCTGAAGGGCGCTGAGGCCCTGTCCAGGATGAGCCCTACCCTGAGTCAACCTCGCAATGGCGATCCCAAAGGGCCTTTTCCATACTTGGCGCCCGTGTCTCCCCACCATGTGTCTTCGCCCCCCACACTAAATCCCTGTTTGGATTTGGATTAAGGGTCCTCCTTCACTGTACCTTCAGAAAACAACCTCGGGAGAACACGACGGGAGACCCCGCCTGGTCCCTCCGGCCTCGGGTGGGCACTGCGGTGGCAACCAAATCTCCGCGCCCCGACGGCCGCCCTCACAGCGAGGTCCGCGCGGACTGAGGCGGGCGCTGAAATCCCAGGGACGGGGCGGAGTGGGGTCCCGGCGGGCGGGGCCCGAGGCCAGGGGACAGCAGGGAGCCCCACGGTGGGAGGCGGAGGATCCCCGAGGGTGCCTGGCGCTGCCGCCTCGGGGAAGAGAGGAGCGTGTGACGGGGCGGCCCCCGCGGCGTCCATCTTGGGCACCTGCCACCGCCCCGCGGAGCCTCAGGCGCTGCCTTCACTCACCTGGGGCCCGTCCGAGAAGCGCGGGAGCAGCCCCCCGCCGGGGCACCGGCAGCCCGCAGGCGGAAGCACCCGGGAAGGCGACGGCGAGCGAGTCGGCAGGCACCGGCCCATCCGAGCGCGCCGCTGACCTGCAGCCACCTGCCCGTGGCCCTGCCCCACTCCTCCCCACCCGGCACTGCCCGGCCCGGCAGCCACCTGCGGCGCAGGACCCGCCCGCAGCCGCGGGGACAAAGGCGAGGCCGGGCCGGCAGCGCTGCCCTGGGAGGGGGTGAGGAGCGGTGTCAAGGTGAGGGCAGGGCAGGCAGCCGGGCCCCCGCCTGGGGCTGACACTCGTTTGCCTGAGGGACACGGGGGTGACGAGAGAGCAGTTCTACAACAGCTGTTTCACCGCTAAAGCTTTCTGCCTCAGCTTTTCTGACCTCTTGTCCTACCGTCAATGGTTTAAAGTAGCAGGTAATTTCTCAAGCGAGTTAAACACTGCAGTCAGTAGGTACCTGTGCTCAACAGAAGCCAGACCCGAACAAAACCAGTCAGGATCCTTACAGTGGTATCAGCGTGAAAGGCTCCAGCTGAAGCTGCTTGCAGGTGTCACTAGCAGTGCCTTTCACTCCCAACATAATGTATTTGAAGGCTGGTTTCCATGCAAGAGGCAAGACCTGGAAGAATTGATAAAAATAGCATCAACTCGCCTGGCCACAGCAGTTTTATAAAACATTCCCGTGTGCAGGAAGGACATACTCGCGCGTAAAGCAAATCTGAGAAGCACATTGTTCACCTGGCAGGTCGCACCGCAGCTCTTGACGACCAAGAAGTGTTCAGCTCTGTGCACTCCATACAATTGCTTGGGTGCGGATTGCATTCAAGACCTAAAGAAAAAAAGTTTGTTTCTCTCTAATGTCAGGCAATAAAACCACTGAAAACACAACACAGGTGAGGAGCACAAGCGAGGAGGCTTAGAATTAAGCCTGGACTGCTAAAATAAATGATTAAACTAATTAATGGATTTTAATAAGGGTCTAGACATTGAATTGTAATATATTAGGGACTGAGGTCTGAAAAAAGCACGTTCCATTGGCTAGAAACAACATTTCTTACATATAGTGCTTTAATTACAAAAAAAATCTGGGTTTTTTTCAAAGTTTATTACTAAAAACTCTGGTCCATGTAATAAGGATATATGTTTTTACATAGTTAGGTCAAGTGACAATTTCCTCCTTATTATCAAGCTGGTTTATGTCTGGGTAGACTACATCGTAAGCGTAAATATCTCTGAAACACTAATCCATATGCTCAGATGACTCTCTACATTAATACCACAAGACTATGCATGAGTCATTCATCTTCATTTCACATACTCCCTCTGCTGGAAATTAATATGAAAGTTAATATCAAGTGGAACAGAGGAAAGATCATGAAGAGTGCAAGACACATTTGAAAAACTTCCTGGTTCTTTTAATAAAAGATCACATTTGTTAACAGATGTTCCAGTCTGTATCAGTAAAACAACTCGTATTCCATGTTGCAGGGCTACTCATTAGGAAATAGCTTAAGACATGGATGGAGGAGCTACTGCAGATTAACTAGTTAAATATTACCTGTATACTAACTTTATATACATTCTATTGTATCATTTAAGATCCGTGAATATCAAAGTTAAATAAATACACTAAAGGAAGTGAGTAACAGAGCTGCCTAAGTGAATCTGATACCAATAGCTATGTAGCTCTCTAATACTCCAGAGCCTGCACCAATACTGATGGCATTAGTTGCTCTGAGAAGAAAGAAGGAGGATAACAAACTTAGCTGAGCTACTAAAGGGTACCCCACACCATGAGCATTTTTCCAGGCAAAACCTTAAAGCCACTTGCTTTAACACTGACAGCAGAATCTGATTACATGTTGCTGAAATTCAAGCTTTATTAGTGACTGGAAGGAAAAAAGTACCCACTGGTTTTCTTTGAGTTGAAATGGCAGGACGAATGACAGAGATGCATGGTTCCAAAAGCTGCTGAACAGTTGCTTGCATGTATTTTACAAAAAGTGATGAGATACTTCTACCTCAGCAGCACACAGTTTTTTTCTCTGTAGCAGGAGTAGAGACAACTGTTTTGTATGCAGGATCAGAGAATCATAGAATCACTATGGCTAGAAAGGATCTCCAGGATCATCAAGTCCAGCCCTTATCCCAGCAACTCCCTAACCCACTCTTCTCTAGACAAGTAACCCCAGTTCCCTCAGCTGCTCCTCCTAGGGCCTGTTTTCCGGATCTCTCCCCAGCCTCATTGCCCTTCTCTGGACCTGCTCCAGCTGCTTCTGACCAGTCACCAGCTGGATTTAACCCATTCACCACAACTCTCTGGGCTCGGTCAGCCAGTCAGTTTTTAACCCAGCGAAGAGTCCACCTGTCTAAGCCGCGAGCTGCCAGCTTGCCTGGCAGAATGCTGTGGGAAACTATGTCAAATGCCTGACTGAAGTCCAGGGAAACAACATCCACCGCTTTTCCCTCATCCACTAGGTCACCTGATCACAGAAGGGACTTGCCCTTCATGAACCCACATTGGCTGGGCCTGATCCTCCTGTTGTCCTGCACTTGCCGCGTGATCACCACCAAGATGAACTGTTCCATATTTTCTACATGGCTGCAGAAGAGCACAAATTCTTTAAAAATACTGTAGGGTTCTTTGTTATGCAAAACAGATAATTTCAGATCATCACAAAGTAGCTGAGAACAAGGTTAATATGCTCTTATTTCATATAAACCCACAATGACTTGCCTATGTGAAAATACTGCGGTCCAAGGTAATTAAATACATATATATATATATATATATATATATATATAAAAAATCAGCTCCAGCATTGTTTCCAGTTGCAAGTAAGTGTCATGAATACAAACAAAGGACAAATAAATTTTGACATATGTTTCTTTCCTGCCAAAATACTATACTAAAGCAACAACAGCAAAAAAAATCACCTGACCACAGGTAGCCCACAGCATGAGGAAGTAGATACTGCCAGAAAATGTGGGCCAGGTTTCCGTTTGGGCATATTCAGTAGTGCTTCCTGGCTTTTGAAAAGATTAAGGTGTTACAGATTAGAGAGTTTGCAACCAGAAGTTAAGAACTGTAAATAGTCTGAGCTCATTATCTATCTTTAGTTAAGGATGAAGCAAAGTTCATACTCAGCAACCAGCTCAAGGTGCTTAGAACACGCTGTTGGAGCAGCACATACAATCTCACACAACAATCACTGTTCAGCTCCTTTTTGGGCTATTGCTACAGTCATCCCACACACCACCTTTTTTTTTTAAAGGTATCATCTGCAAACTTCAGCAAATTCAATTAAAACTTTCATTTTGTGTTTCTTTCAGTTTCTGAAAACTGCCTTAGGTGAGGCATAGCAGGGGGTGCCGCTACAGTGACTTTGCTCTCTGAATATACTCCCTTGAATGATTTAATTTTGTTAACTATCAATAATTATATAGTAGTTAATTGCTGTCAGAACTCACATGAAGTCTATATCCTATCAATATTGACAAAAGCTGTGTTGGCCCCATCCATGACCTAATGATCCCTCTGCAATTTACCTGCAGAACAAAGACTATCTCGTTTCCATAACATTTTCTAAATAAAGGCTAAAAGTAATAATAAAGACTCTTATTTTACCAGAGTACTATACAAAAATCAAGTTTATTGCCTCTTGATGTTTATAATCTCATATTCCCTTAATCCTCTTCTTAAGTAAAGAAGAATTTTGAAGTTCAGATTTTTAAGAACCTTGGGATTTTGTTTTGTGACTTCTTTATTACGATCTCCTATGGAAAAGCCATCTTACCTTGGGACACGGGCCTCTGCACAGTATCTCTGCTCTCCAAAGGAACTGATTTTTTTAATTTTATGGTTCTCACTTCTCATTCTCTAAATGATAGAGTATTAGTTCTGTACACTTAGATCACATCACTCAAACTTTTTTGTGATCATCTTCTAAAAGAATCGACGTGGCGGTATGAAGTGACTTCTGTGACTGGCAGCCAAATAAAGCATAAAGAATTGAAACTACAAATTACAATTAAAAGTTCCACATAAACATGAGAAGGAACTTCTTCATGGTGACGGTGACAGAGCACTGGAACAGGCTGCTCAGGAAGGTTGTGGAGTCTCCTTCTCTGGAGACATTTAAAACCTACCTGGACATGTTCCTGTGTGACCTATCAAAACGATCCTGCTGTGGCGGGGAGATTGGACTGGATGATCTTTCAATCCCTAATATTCAGTGGCTCTGTGAAAAATATTGTTGCTCCTGTGGAAGATAATCTTACAGTTTATGTTACAGATACATATTTGTATTTAACCTTGTTTTAAACATTATCAAAATACATTTAACAGGCTTCTAAAAGCTACCCGCTCCAAAAAAGCAACACAGAATTATGTCTACAGCTTGTACCAAAAGGTTTTAAAGATAGCTAGGAGCATTCAAAGAACCATAGAATTGTTTAGGTTGGAGAAGAGCTTTAAGATCATTGAGTCTGATCATTACACTAACTGTACCAAGCCCACCGCTAAACCCTGTCCCTAAGCTCCACATCTACGACTTCTAAACACATCCATGGATAGCAATTCAACCACCTCCCCTGGGCAGCCTATTCCAGTGCCTGCTGACCTTCATGTGGGTTCATGCTGTGTTTAAGCATTATTCAGATACAAATGTTAATGTTGGATAGTCCAGTTATAAAAACCAAGTTTATATGAATTCACAAGCAAGCTGTGTGTTTAAACTGTTACCACGACCAACATGCCTTTGCTTTCCAAAATAAACTAAAGACCTTTCTTAAAACCCTTTTCACAAAGATAGCAAGAGGGACGAATCTGTTTTGAAAGTGGATAATTTAAATAAGTTAAAACAGGAATTACTTCTGTATTTCCAAATGGATAAGTACAGATTTCCCAGATGAATTATAGGAGAGAATGTTAGATTTTCTATTGCATTTAAAGAGTGAGAATATAGAACATAGACAAATGTTATGACATAAAGTGTAAGCATTCTGAGAGAGTTTAAGTGCCAGTAATTATCACTGAACAGTACTAGCTCATCTTAAAAAGCTCTAAGTAGAAACTTCATGTAGCTTTAATGAAATTCTTAGAAGTTGAACATACCTCCAGTGTGTATGGAAACACACAAAAACATACTTGTCTTCAGAGATGGATACTGAAACACTGCTGGTATCTGCTGGCACTGTCATCGTGTCTATTCCAATTAATAATTCAGTCTTTGAAGGGTGGGGCAAGTTCCAAACTCTTCATATTTTGGGGGTGGCACTCACATTGTTCAACAAAAATGAGTCAAATCATAACACCTGAACAGAGACACTATTTTCCTGCAGTAAAATTTCCTATTGTTAGTTTTCTTTTTTCAGTTGTATCAATAACCTTCAAAAATGATGCACACTTTTAAAATGAAAGCACACTTTTGAACTAAAAGCCCACTGTCAGTGGAGTCACAGAATCACAGAACATTAGGGTTTAGAAGGGACCTCAACAGATCATCTAGTCCAATCCCCCTGTCACAGCAGGATCACCTAGACCAAGTCACACAGGAACACGTCCAGGTGGGTTTGAAATTTCTCCAGAGAAGGAGACTCTACAACCCCTCTGGGCAGCCCCTTCCAGTGCTCCATCACCCTCACCATGAAGAAGTTCCTTCTGATATTTATACGGAACCTCCTCTGTTCCAGCTCACACCCATTGCCCCTTGTCCTATCATTGGATGGCACTGAGCAGAGCCTGGCTCCATCCTCCTGGCACCCACCCTTCACACATTTATAAACATTAATGAGGACACCCCTCGGTGGAATTGGTTGGTCTTTTGTGTTTACCGAGATGGGCCACCTCATACAATTAGCAAGGAGAAGGGTAGGAAGGGAAGCTAGATTGATTTCTTCCCCCTGAACAATGTTGAGAGTGATGAAAAGCATATGCAAGCATTTTTTGAAAATAGATTTAATAAAATTTAGCTTTCAGTGGGGAAAAATGCTTATTAAATGAGCATTAAACTCTCCAGATGGTGTGCAGAGTCTTCACAAGCCATTGTGAATATAACATTTTAAGTTCTCGAAACAAGAATTCCTATAAAGAAAAACAAATCTGATTTGTTTCATGTTCAGTGAATACTGAAGTGCATTCTGTTGTTTCTATGTGCAAAATTGAAAGGTTTTTAGTCTGAAAGCTCCATCTCTTCAAAAGTCAATCCAGATAAATGGAAGCATTAGGTTTTGTAGTACAAAAGCACTATAATAGAGTCAAAGACAAGCTTTGGACTCCTTAAGAAAATCAGAAAAAGGTCTTTTCCACAATGTCTGCAAGACAAACTTCGAAGCACATAGTTTTCACTGTATTGAAACAGGGAATCTGGTACAATAGAGACAGACAGAAAGATATCAGAAGTTACAGTTCAATTTACTTCTGATATAACAGTCCAAATTAAATAAAAAGGTAAATGTGAAGGCTCTCTAACAATGTTTCTACAGCATCTTTTTCAATCCCTGGTAACTTTGTCTTTGAGCAATGGAAAAAAAAGGAAATTCACTATCTGGAGGACTAGTTCAAGTAGTAATTTGCTTTAAATCCAACATAAACTTACATCCAGGTCATCTTTCATCAGTTTCCCGTACATCTATTTTAAAAGTCTTAATTCTTTGGTGCTGCTGCTGATTACACACAAATATTTGAACCAATCTTCTTCATGTTTCTCTCGAGCCATATTTAACTATTTTTTCCTTTTTGTTCTGGTCTGAATATTTCTGAATGTCCCTAGAATTACCTGGGAATGAAATTAATTAATCATTCCTATTTCAGACATTTCCACTATTCAGTCTTTTTCTTGATACAGACTCTTAAGTTCTTGACATAAAATTTATCAAGAACTTCAGTATTCTGAACACTAAAGCACTCACCCAGACAGTGGTAAATTAAATGTAAATCACTTACACAAAGCAGGCTGGTGCAGATTCAAATCTCTGCTCTATCTCAGGAAAGCCTCATCAAACAGGCTGCTTTATTCATCACCGTATCACAACACTACACAAACCTGATAAACTCTCTCCAGTTAAGCTTTTAAAACATAGCACAGACTGCCAAAGTTTCTGTTTCCACTGCAAAGGTTTTTTTAATGAAAACAATCTGAAATCATTTAGTGTAAATAAGTAAGTCTGGAACAACCTTCATTATTCTCAGTGAAAAAAAAAAGTATAACAAGGAACTAGATAATGAAAAAAAGTTATGAATTATATTAGTATTCTGAGCAGTCAGAAATGGAAAATATCTGAGCAGAAAACAACACTGAGTTCATTTGCACTCAAAAGTTACATTGATATAATTAAGAGCAGTTTAGCTTAAACCAGCTGAAGATTTTAAGCCAAAGTATTTATACCTGGCTCACATATTTCATTTATAGTTATTAAACTCATTGTTCCCTAGGAACGTGCAAAAGCAAATCATGCCGCATAAGGCCAGCCAGGATAACAATAAAAGTGAAACAAAAAACCCCCACAAACCCCAAAAAGCAAACAAGAAAGAAGGTGAATTCATAATCTAGTTTGTAGAACATTGTCTTGATTTGGTCTTTAGCAAGAAGTTTACTAATTAGAAAGGAATTTTGCCACCCTGAAAAGGGAGTAACACAAATAGAAAAAGCACCGTAATTGTTGGTATCACTGTGGTGACCTCATGGATTGATCCTTCTTTTCTTTATATGGTATAAAAAGCACAAATGTTACAGTAATTAGAAGCAAATTAAAATGCTCTAAAAGATATAATATTTATTTCAACACATTAAGAGCTGTGCTGTACTCAAACTAAGGAGGAGTAGACACAGGTCTATCAGAGGAATGAAGACTCTCTGTACTTGTTATCTAGGATCGGCAATAGCTATAAATTCACTGCCCCGCACAGCTGTGTTTTCCTGCCTTTCAGTGTGAGTTCACTGACCCAAGGAAACTTGTCTCATACTCTTAGGGCCTATGGCATTAGAGGAGGCTTTGATAACGCATATTAATCAAGTGCCAAAGGCAACAATGTCCGTTAACAAAGCATTAACACAATTAATCTTTGAATTACACAGCCATCTCAAAAGCAGAACTTATTTCTGCAAATTATGAATTGAGGCTTTTCCCCTCGTTAACTGGCTCCTTTTGCTTCTAATGCATACATTATTTTAAGGATTTATGACTTGCATTCCAGGGCAAGTAGGTGCTATTAACTGTATAGTTTTGATACAGCTCAATATAACAAAATAACAGTGCTAGCGAAGATTGTGTTCCTGAATCTTGTCATAACTTCTTGGAGCAATGTAATTCCATGGGGTTCAGTCAATATTTCAACAAGAAATACCAGAGTTCATCATAGAATCATTAGGGATTGGAAGGGACCTTTTATTATTTTAAGTTCCAAACACTGAAGAGGGAAAGTAACAGTTGTCAAACCATTTACTCATCCAGGGACAAGTCCAGAGACCAATCAGGAAACTGGTGATGTTCAGGTGATGATGTTCTTAATGTAGAGCTCAGTTGATAGGAGATTGTACAATTCTGGTGTCGAAGCTCCTTTACAGCATGTTCCCTAGATAAACATTAGTTTACAGTGAGGCTAAGCATTTTAAAAAATGTCTTCAAAATTGTTTCACAGTCATTATCACCTGTTTTCTTTATTTAAGATTGATATCCTTTTTATCTTAGCCTGAAAAGAGATGCAGTATTCCTTAGACACACAGCAAAGACAGATTAGTGACTCCTTTACTCAGATTTAGTTCTATATACCCATTGGCCTTATTTTCTCTAAAAGACACAAGTTGGTCGAACTTAGCCGAAGGTTAAAACCTAAAATAGTAAAAGTCTCCAGGAAGGAAGAGCCTAATTTTAATGTTCTTCACAAGTCTGCAACACAATGCCAATCACTAAAGTGGCACATACTGTACTGTCTTTAATGGCTTAGATGATGCTGGGAATGTGGAAACTCAGAGTGCTTGCACCTCCTACAGGTAACATTGCCCCGTAGAATACCAAGTTTAGGTATGAATGTAGCAAAAACCTGTGACCAGTGGGGAAAGGTAACTGTGGGTAAGTTTTTTATTTTGAAGGAGAGTGGGACAGAGAAAGGAATGTGTATGCACTCAGAGATGTCCAAGGGTATCTGACAGTTAGTCCCTCTGCTTGGTCACCACAGCCAGAACAGGACAAGTAATCAAACCTGCTGTTTCCATAAGAGTCATGAGGACAGGGTGGAGAGGTGCATTTCTGGCTGATAAAGTAAAACCCAGACAGATGGAATAAGCCTTCTGGTATCACTGTGTTGGTGCTCATTCAAGGCCTGACAAGTGTTGGCATTTCCACCTCCTAATTTCAGGCATTATTTCATTCTGCATCAAAGCAGTAAATCAATACAGCTAACTCAGTGCTAGAACAAGGATATCACTAACCCACTATTTAAACTGACAACACCACACAGAAAAAAAGTCAGTACCAACATCCTTTACTTCCACTATAGACTATGGTACTGACTTTAATGACAGTATTTTTTCTCTCTAGCTAGTTTTCTGGTTTTCAATTGCCAGCACCAGAAAAAAATAAGAAGCAGCAGCCAGCCTGGAGCTTTAATCCCTATCCCTACAAGCAAGAGAGATCAATATCTGCTCTTGTAAAACATGACTTTCTGAGGAAAACCAGAAAAGAAATAAAATTTGTGTAACCTTTGTGGGATGTTGAAGGCTGCTATTTAGATTTTATGGAAAAGCAAAAATAAACGAAAGCGCTATCATTTCAAAAGATAACTCAATCTAATTTCTATGAGATTTTTATATGAGAACATTTAAGTCTCTGCTAAGATTTCTGCATAATGTTTTCGCCACTGATTTATAGACTGCAAAATGGAAACTAGCCTTGTTCTTTCCAAACAATTCAGATAGTTATGTTTGCAATACTTGAAGTAGAAGAGAAATTCTCTTCAAGAATTAAAACTGGTGATCTTTGCCTCAGCATAAGCTCACTCTAATATTTGTTTTGCTAACCAACTGTAAACTAAGCGTTGATATTATTACAACTATAAAAAACCACATAAGTAGCAAATTATCCTTAACTGGAAGACTGGATTAAGTATGGAGGCTGACTCAACATTCTGCTAATGAACATTGCAAGAAGAAACACTCGCAGTCCCTGCCAAGGGACACCCATACATTGTGAGATAAATGCACTCAAACAGGGTGAATAAAGAGACAACAGTCTCAAGAATAGAAGAGTTTCTTTTAAACCAAAGGTACTCCTGTATTAGCATAGAGTCTGACTCACTCGATGCAAGTGAAGAAGCACAAATTATCTCACCTTTTAAACTGACTTGCACATCTAGCCCAAAAGTTTAGAAGTTTCAGCCACAACTTCAGGGTAAAGGAGAATCTAATTTTAAATTGAAACGTACACTGAGACAGTTAAGAAATCACAGAACATTAGGGATTGGAAGGGACTGCGAAAGATCATCTAGTCCAATGATCCTAGCCACAGCAGGATCACCTAGACCAAGTTGCACAGGAACATATTCAGGCAGGCTTTAAACATCTCCAGAGAAGACGACTCCCTATAAACTAATTCATGAAGCAGGTCAGAGACCATTCTCTGGTACTCTTATCAAATAATATGAAACAGCTTGTACACATTGTTATGCTTTCCTCTCACAAAAAACACCCCCACAAAACATACAACCCAAAAGATCAACAAAAAACCCACCCCACCTCCTCCCAAAAAAAGAACCCTGCCATTTGGGAACTATCCCCAGCACTTTTTGTGCCCCAAGTAGTACCTGGGAGAATGAGGTTTGGTATGGGCTACTATAATTCCCGTGTGTTCTAACAATTAAACTGTATGGACAAATATGCAGTTGTGTGGATCCCTCTAATCAGTGCTCTGATCTGGTTTAGTTCAACTGGCATAGTTGTAGCCAAAAGGTAGCCCGTTCATGTTGCAGAACTTTGTAGTCTATACATTATTTTTCTAGTTGACTAGTCACCTAGGCTGTGACTATAGGTCAGGATAGGCATCATTATATATCAGTGAAGACAGATGAACATCATCAGGAAAGTGATCCAGCCCATCCTAAAATAGGCATCTCCAGAGAGCAGTTTATCTCACTGTCTCATTCCATTGGCTGTAAGGGGAACCCAGCCAACTTATTTAGATAGCAAGTGTTAACAGCTACACACACTGAATTCAGTAACATGAACCCCCTCAGAACACATAAGAGATGCGCAGCACAGCAAAACCCCACTTTGCTGTTTATCCTACTAATTAGTCTAAATCATAGTACTATAGTGCATTTCACCCCAACTGGATGCAGGAAGCTCAATAAAAAGACATATACTCACCTTTCAAAGCGCTCAGTCTCCAGCTGTCTTTTGGTGATATCCAGTTCCAACTCCAGCTGAGCTGCTCTGTTTCTGAGCTGAGTAAAATCTTGACTCTGCACAGCTCTGTAAAGTCCATACACTTTAATTAGATAGCAACTACAATCCTCTAAGTACGTTATTATCCAAAATTAAATGGTCAGCTATACCATGCATCTGAGATTAAGAATATGTTTGGGAGTAAAATATAACACTATGCAGAACAGTCTTGTGGGGGTATAGTTGAGGAATCAGAAGCAGGTTTTTGGTAACTTGTGCCGTTCAGGTAACCACACTGGCCATCTGAAAATGCAGTTATGTATGAAATAATCTCTGTATATACACACACTTGGGAAGAATGAGAAAACCTACTCTCCTGGTCATTTACTCACAGTTTATTTTCTGCTAAAGAAAGCTGTTCCTTAAGAAGTTGAATTTCAATGTCTTTTTCTTGCTTTGCTATCCGTGACTGAAATTCTTTGTCATGACAGGACACAAGCAAAGCTTTCAGGTCATCCACAGATGCTCTTTCATTTTCCAGTTGTTTTCTTAGCTGCTCTATTTCAGAATGAGGTAACTCACACTTCCTCTGCAACTACACAAAGATTTTAAAGTTTCAGAAGTATGTTTGTGAAGCTTACTATCTATTAGATTTATAAATTCGCCTATGGCATACGTTTCAATATAAATGCACTTGACAAAGTGATATGAACTATATGGATCGATGGATATAGACTGCAGACAGAATCATTAAAGAAGAGAAGTCTTACATTTTGTTGAGGCAAGAAACTAATGAGTAACTGTTCGCATGCAGGAAATGAAACTTGGTATAATGAAACACTATCTGCTTCACAAGCAGAGATTACACTTCCTTCACTTAAAGGATCATCAAGAATGCATCAGGAAGAAAAGGGAAAATTAATAAAATCCAAACCAAGATATTAATTAACCAAGGGATATTGAGGGATCTTAAAGAAGAATACCAACAAACCCCAGTATGTTCTCTGCAAAGAGAACAATGGACATACCCAAGACATAGCTACACAAAAAGAAAAACAACAAATATCTGAAGACAGCGAGTCAGGAAACTGTATTGAGTCACCTCAGAGACACACAAAATTGGCTGGTTTAACCTTAGCATTAGTAATCTAGACACTATTTTTCCTTACGTGTGCATTTTAGTGTGTCTGAGTTCCTCTGGGGAGCTGCAAACACTTTTATCTGTATTTTACTCAAACCCAGTTTACATGAAGTGCAATAAATCTCCTGTAGTAAATCATTCTTCATGGTAAATCCATGAACTGAGACATCTTAACAATACCCCCACTTCTCCAGCATATTTCTCAGAATTCTCAAAAGATAACCATTTATGTGTTCAAACGAGGAAGCTGCTGAGAGAACCTGGGTCATAGATCAACAGGGAAAAAAATTTAAAATATGTTTGCACTTTCCAAAACAAAACTGAAGGTTCACTCAGTCTAAAAGATCTGATTTTCTACTAACGGTCAATCTAGAATCTAGTTCCTTTGCAAATAAAGTTTTGATATTATATTTCTGAATTTCAGAACAGAAGAATACTGTAGACAGCACAAGCTATACAAAAATAAACTGTCCTAGAAACAGCAAAAATCAATATTATTCAGCATCAGGATTAGTTTCCATTTCTGAATGTGTGTGTGTATATATATGTATATACACGCTGCAATCTAGTAATCACATGCAGATTTCTGCTTTGGAATCCAATGTAAAATAAGATTACACGTGGTTGATGAAAAGCTACTGGTTGAAAGGTGTGAAAAGAAAAGCTCCCAACTTCAGACTTATCTCCAGCTTTCCACCCGCATTTCTGCATTGTTCTCTCCTGAAACTGTTGCTGCTCTCTACAGACCCAAGGCCCTTCACTCACGATCTCTCAGATGGATCCAGGAAGGCTTGATTGTATCTGATCTCGCAACTTCATGCTGGAACTCTTCCCTATCAAAAGCATCATAAAGGTTTAAAACCCGCCTAGATATGTTCCTGTGCGACTTGGTCTAGGCGATCCTGCTCTGGCAGAGGGAATGGACTAGATGATCTTTCGAGGTCCCTTCCAATCCCTAATGTTCTGTGATTCCACAGGCACACAAAAGATATCACACACATTTAGCTAGAACAAATAACTAACTGTCAAACAGCAGCTTTACCCCTGGTGTATGGAAAAGGCATAAAGGTAGATAGAGAATGGTGGAAGCCTGTAAGGAACAAGAAATTATCCCGGCTGGAGCAGGGATAAAATCATACTGAGAAATACCTAAATGATATGAGTATGTATGAACAATTTGTCAGTTTATCCAAGGTGAGTTTTTAAAATTTGCCTATCAAACATACATTTTGTAGATTTGAAAAAATTAAAGTCAACAGAACTTGATTTTCAAGGGACTTTAAGGAAAGCTTGTTATAGAGATACTTCCTAAAACACTCAAGCATTTTAAAGTCCAAGTTAAGTTTATTTGTTAATAAACTACTTCAGCTATTCTGCTTACTTGGTGACTAGATGTAAAATCCAAGATATCTTTCAAGAAAAGGAATTTTAAGTCCTGGATTCTGAGTATTCATAGTAAAACCTTGAAACAAACTCTAAAACAATTTAAGTAATTCCTATATATAAAAACTACAAGAGAAGGGTTCTTGCTTCTGACAGCAAAACCAGCTACTGACATTTTAAACTCTGTTGCTAGAATTCTACTCCTTCTGCAGAGCTAATAAGGTTCCAAACTCTGCCATGGGCCACAACCAATTTTCACCACTCTTATTTTACCAATAAAATGTATTCTTGCATGTAGATACTCAGTGAATGCTGAGATACTCTCAGTCGTATGTGTATGATCTGTCACCCACCATCTCAGTCATGACTGAGAGATGACACAAGTCACAATAAAGAGAAGGTCACAAGCCAGCAGCAGCAGCTCTGACTAAAAGCATTTAGAATTTTGTAGATTTAACATCAACACAACCTAGGATTTTCCTTTTTGAAAAATGCCTGTACAATGCCCAGAAGGAGCAGATCATATTAATTCTATCTTACTCTTGCCTAAAAACAAAGTACGAGGGAACACGAAACACTGCTAAGCACATTACATTCTTTTCCAAAGCAACTTCCATGTTGTCAACATGTGCCTTACATATAACAGCTATGAACCTGACATGTGGAATTCTGACTCAGCATGCAAACACAGTTGTTATGAAGCGGGCTGTTTATTCCTATACTTAATAGCAGGCACAGGATGGTAGCCCTGAGTAGTGTACCTGGTATTCAGGAAGCAGATATGATGTGCAAATACCTGTACCAACCTAAAAGCAGAAGATTATTCACATTTCCAAAGCCATACCATGCACTTCCCTTTAGGTTCTCCAGATTTGCAAGTGAGAAGAGTCTCTTTGGCACAGTGGAAAGAAGGATGAAGAGCCAGAAGCAAGAAAAGCAGGGACAGGAGCGAAACTGGTGTCAAAACTCTCGGTATGGTTCAGGTGTGCTGTGGAGTTGTGAATGACATTATGGCTACAGTCACTCTAAACATGGGAGCGTTTTAGAGTTTCTTTTCCTTGAAATATGCCATCATTTTTAAAGACTTTTTATTCAAGTGTGACTAGCAGAACTCTAGTCATGTTATTAAACAAACTCCATACAGTATATTGTAGAAAATATCTCTAAAAGATGAGAAGTGGCATTAAGCATAATTTTAAACAGCTACAGGCTTCAAATGCTACCAGACTGTTTCAAGAGTGAACTATCACAAGAATTATTTCAACTTACTTGTTCCATCTCTGTTTCAAGGGACTCCATCTTCTCTTTCAACCTGCGGTTCTCAGACTCTGCACTAATCAGTGCCAGTCTAACAGAGCTACAGTCTGCTTCTGCTTGATGCCATTTTGCTTCCCAGTCTTCTCTTTGTTCACAGGCTTTGTGGTAATTCTCCAAAAGATCACAGTTCTCCCTCTCCTAACACATAAAGCTTGTTGGTTTAATAAGTAAGGTACAGTAAGCTTCACGAAACAGGGATATCAGAACATCTACAGGTATGACATGATATTGGATGTTCTCTTCACATTGAACACTTTGCCACTTAGACAAAACATTGACAAACTTCTTCGGAACCAGTTTTGTTCAGGATGGCTCCATTTTAACACTCAAAAGACATCTATTCAAAATGAGTAAATTAACATTACAAATATGAGATAATATTTTATTTACTACTAAACTCAGATGGTAATAGAGACAAAAGAGTCCCAACTCCCCGTATTATTCAGTCTGAATTCGGAAGTTGAATCACACACACCCCCATATATAAACACATATATAAACAGTGAAATAAGCTTCCTTGTGTACTGCAAAAAACAGCTAAGAAAATATGTTTAAGCTATTAAAAACATGTTAGTAAAATGCAAATAAGTTTCAGTGAGGAAGCAAATTCTTCCATGGAAATATGGTTCAAATTTTATTTTTAGTTTAAAACAACAGGCTTTATTAACAGGTTTAATCCATATACTCACTTTAGACTTCAGCATTCCCTTCAGCCTGACAATATCTGTGTTTGAGTCCTGGGCTTTCAACTTCATTTCATCGAGTTCTTTCTGATATATTGCTAATTTTTTATAAAGTACCTAAGAAGAAAGATTTGTTTCATAAGGTTAAAGTACACTGCTTGCACGTTTGAAAAAAACGTATCTAGTGCCTATGGCTTTATCAACCAGTTATTTGAAGGCTATATAAAATCAAAGAAATCTATATTTCTTGAAATAAAATTTTGCAAATGTAAAGAATATTTACTTTATTGGACTTACAAATAATGCAAAATTCTCTTTAAAAAAAAAAATCAATAAAAGAATGTAGCAGTTAAGAAAAAGACAGATGGTTTATTTAGCAGCTAGGTGGTCACCAAAAAAACAGCCTGTTCCATTTAAGGAGCAGGGCTCGGAGTTATTTCCCTCTTTTTCACAGAATCACAAAACATTAGGGATTGGAAGAGACCTCTAAAGATTATCTAGTCCAATCTTCCTGCAGGATCACCTAGACCAAGTCACACAGGAACACAACCAGGTGGGTCTTAAACTCCTCCAGAGAAGGAGACTCCACAACTCCCCTGGGCAGCCCCTTCCAGTGCTCTGTCACCCTCACTGTAAAGAAGTTCCTTCTCATATTTATATGGAACCTCCTATGTTCCAGCTCACACCCATTGCCCCTTGTCGTATCATTAGATGACACTGAGCAGAGCCTGGCTCCATCCTCCTGACACCCACCCTGCACATATTTATAAGCATTAATGAGTTCAAATGATCCTTGAGGTCCCTTCCAACCTGGTATTCTATGAATCTACGAAACATGTTCTCCCACTAGAATGCAATGCAAAAGAAATGGTTCTGCAACGTTTTGGGTTTGATGGGAATTCTTGCCTTGGAATTTACAGTTTTTCCTCACTTGCAAGGATGCTTGAAAGGGAATTTATCAAGCAAGGGCTAAAGTATACAGACTACAAGACCCAGAGTCTCTCCTTAAAAGTATTTTCAAACACTGTAATAACCTGCTGAACTGAATTAAAAAACCACCACCCCTCTGGTACTGTTTTCAACAGAGTGTATTTGAACCTGAAATCTGTGCTGCTCTAAAGTGTTCTGCATGTCGATGGTATCTCAGATGGCTTTGTAGGTAATACTTGACATTTCTAAGCAAGTCTTAAATTGCTTAGATTCTCTCTTTAATATTGCGCTACTGAAGTCTGATGATCTTGGCTAATATTTGGTATTTTGTGTTCTGAGTTTTAATCCGTTTGGCTCCGTGCTTGTATTTTTAGTGACTTTCTCAAATACAATTATTCATGTTGTGGTACAGTAATTGCAGTAGCCAGTGCTTGCATAATTATAATGCTTTTGTTTTTCTGGGAAATGCTTTCCCATATCATCATCTTCTTTTTGTGTTACAACATGAGGTATAATAAAACTGTGTGAGGGTCACATCTAGAATGTTCATTTAATTTTTTGGTTTATGGTTTTTGTTTGAAACTTGTGGCAGCTTACTATAAATAAAAATACTTTTAAAACAGTGTTTGAAACAAAAAACCTACTTGATTTATGTGGCACGCTTTGAAGCTACTGTAGACAGAGAGAAAACATCTGGTGACACTTTCAGTGGTGGGTCAATAGTTACAGATGGTCTGTTTTTTACAGCTGTCAACGAGCTTTGTACATAGAGTGACTGCAGTGGAAAAATCTTTTGCTGAATGAATAAACAAAACAGCACAAGGAGGCCAGCAGGCATCTATGCTGCTACAAGATGGGAAATTAAAGAAGCTATAAAAATTTAAACCCAGACTAGTATTTAAAATGTTAATTATATTCTGGGTTCTGTTTCTTATCCCCTAGATCTTTTGATGCGACTACTGAAAGATTATACAACAAATGTGATAAGCAAATAGACTAGTTTAGGGCCGATCCTGTGCCCCAGTTTGGGGTGATGGCTCAAGCAAAGGTAGGTGGCTATATAGTGAGCTTTAAAGTTTTCAAAACACGTGTTAATTTGGATGTAACGCTTGCACAGTCTTACAACCGAGCTACATTCCATATGGAATAATGTTGAGTTTTGTAAGAATAACCAGCGTTGGGAAAAGTCATAGAAAATATCTAAAGTGGCAGCTTTCGTTTTGCTTTTTAAAGAGGAAAAAATGGGCTTTTGCATTCTTCGTCAGTTTGTCTTCTGATTGGGGTGTTCTATTCACCTGCAACCAGACATTGTGTGAAACTGCAGAAGAATCTTGAGGATAAAGAGAAAGAGGTGCAGAGAGAAAGTGTGGAGGAGGATGAGGCTGATGGAAGTGTTAAAGGCACTATGAACATTGCACATCAACTCAATTTTTAAATGAAAATAAACAGGGGAAGGAATTTTGCCAAAAAAATAAACAATCCAAATGCACCGAGCAGGGTGGTGCTGGCAAAGAGACCTAGTTTAATGCAAATGTGTCATTCTTTACATTCAAAATACAGTTCTTTACCACTTCACTTGGAGCACAAGCATCTTCCTAGTACGCTCATGAAATGCTCCTGTGCTTGGTTTTAGAAAAGTTTAACCTCTAGGAAGAGATGTCTACATTCAGTGACTTGTAAGGCCATTTAGTGCTGCCCACTGGTGCTGAGAGCTGTTGGGCAGCAATAAGAAACAGGAGAGTGCGTTATTTGGCTCATTTTAATGTGCGCTGTGCTTGCAATACAGCATCAGCTGAGTTTGGTTCTCGAAGTCTGTGGAGATAATTACAGAGGGATAAAAGGCGTGCTCTGATTTGCTTTTTAGAGGATCTGTATGCTTAGTTTTGCCTCATCCACTTGCTTGTGTGTGTTTTATTAGCCTGTTGCTGTGATTAGATTCTCACTGAAGGATTTATCTTCTCTCTCCCTATCCCCCCTTCTTGCTTCTCAGAGGTTTGGCTTAAAAGGCAGACTGCCTGTTGCAATACCCTTACACTGTCTTGCCCAGCTGCACGGTATCTGAAGAGTGCCTAGCTGTATTGGCTGCCAAAGAGCCTGGCCGGTCATGCATACACCTGCTGGAAGTGCCATTTGGCTGACACAGATGTTGGTGTTCTGTGTGGTCACTGTGATGTGTTTCCTGAGGTCTTTGCACCTTGAATTACTTAACTTTCAGGCATCAAACTTCGGTTTAATTTATTGTCAAAAACGTAAAAGTTAACATAAAGAAGAGTATTTTATCTCAGTACGAGTGTTACGATGTAAAAGACTTGGTCTAGGCGATCCTGCTCTGGCAGGAGGATTTGACTAGATGATCTTTTGAGGTCTCTTCCAGTCCCTGATGTTCTGTGATTCTGTGAAAAGTGTTGTTTTCTGGCACCATTCCAGGGAGACCCATTTCTTTTGTTTTATGGGAATCATGTACTTGTTGCCCGCCTAAGATATCTTTTATAGCGGCTGATGTTTTCCGTGAAAGGATGGAAAAGTATTTATTAGTCAAAAGATGGACAACTGCAGCAGTCTCAAACAATTTTGTACCTGGGCTTATTTGAGCTGTGCTTTGTGCTTTGCAGCTCAACGTATTTAGGTGATGGTTTGATGCAAAATACTAGGTTGCTTAATATGATTTAAGAACTGCATGTGTTTTCTTAGTTGTTTCAATTGCATATAGATCATCTTTCTGCAAAGAGGTGGGGAAAAAAGATCTGCTTGTTAAAATTTAAGAAGTTCATCTTTCTGTTTGCAGGTGGAAATAAGTTTTTAAATCTTACAAGAAAGCAATTCTGACCTGTGGCTGGCTCGAGAAGACCATCACCAAGCTGTGCAGAGACATTCTTTGAGCCTCCACTCTTATGTCGCTAATGGACAAACACAAAGTGAAGCGGCAACGTCTGGATCGCATATTTGAAGGTTAGACATTTCAGTTTTTAATGGTAACTGCATCACTACTTGAGTGGATTACTGATATCTCTGGAGACTGGAGCTCTTGGTCACTCAGTGTGTTTTCAACTGTGCTGCAGTTCCTGTGGGGATTATATTAACTGTGCACAGATGCTGGGTTTGGGTGAAAACAGATCTATGCAAATAAATGCGAGTAGTGTGTGAACTCTGTGCTGTCCTGTAGCTTTCAACTCGGTGTTTTGCAATAGTCTACCCAAATATTTTGAAAGATTGAGGTTTTATATAGAACAACAATCACAAAGGAGCAAGATTACCATGTAATGCTCTCTAGGGTCTTTCTACGGGCTTCCTTCATAAGGACTGATTTAGCAGCCTTGATCTGATCCTAGGAAGGAAGTAGAAAATGAAACGAAAACAAGACACAAGAAATGCCCCTGAAGAACCCCGAATGTGAAAGCCTGAGTTCTAGTGAAATTAGTGTAATCATTTCGGTTGGGCATTTCACATTAAGCCACAAGTGACTTCCTGGTATTTTTTGTTCTTTGGCATTTGCTGTGAAAGCAGGTTGGGGGACAAGATGTGCTGTTTTTAAGAACATCGGTGAATGATTGGAGCTGAGTGAATTTAGATACGATGGGAGAAAGCGTACAGGCTTCTGGGCACTTGGTCTCTGCATCGCGTGAACTGCCGGTCAAACATTTGCTCTTCCCCACGTTGGTCGAGAGACGTTTTCTAGCAGGTGTGTTGGTGTAAGCAGTCTCTGACAGCTGATCCCTGGCCCTTTTTTGTCTCCTTTGTGCCCGTATGAGTGTAACTGTAAGATGAACTAGATCAGGAAGATGGCTCACACATTAAAATGAACTTGTTTGTTGGCGTGTTTTCCATACGAGTACCTTTCTCAGTGCAGATCGCTGCTCAGCTGACAAAGCAGTTGCATTGAAGGAGTGGTTGGCAAAGCTCAAGGAAGGGCACTGGAACCTTTTAGTCTGAGGGAGAGATGTTTTATAAAATTGTCAAAGGGTGCAGTTCCACATTTGTTTTAGATGGTTCATCTCCTTATTAGTGTCTACTAAAACCAGCCAAGCCCATCCCTGATTGCCAAACTGTTCTTGTGTCTCACCCAGACTGGTTGGGCAAGTGGTCAGTCGTATCTGCTCAGTGGAAACAAATCCCAGCTCGGGGAAATGGGAAACTAGCTGCTGCTGATAGGGGATTTGAGAAGACAGCCCTGCTTTCTGGGTAGCTCTGCGTTCAGATCAGCTGGATGTGCCAGAGGAGGGTGCTGGTGCAGGGTGTGGTAGTCTTCTGTGTTCCCAGTCTCAAGTCCTCATCCTGATCTGACAGATCAATAAAAAATATGCAAAAAACACAGCTTTCTTTTTTTTTTTTAATTTGCCTGTGTTAGCTGAATTGGCAAATTGTGAGGATGGAGAAACATTGTCCCTTTGGGTGGCAGCCAGCGGTTAGATCAGCTCAAGCCACTTGATGGAATTTCAGCCTCCTTTTGGGCTTCTTGTATTGATCAACAGGACAACATAAGAGGATAACAGGAATGTTGTCAGGGACAGAGGTGACAGCCCAGCAGCCACTGTGACTGTTTAAAATAGCAGTGGCTTCCCCCAGGCTTTGTGGTCACATCTAATGATGCTGTTTAATCAGCGCCTTTTGTCTGGCTTGTTTTCCCATCCCTGCACAATTCACTGCATCCTACGGTAAAATCTGTGCGGTCATGCAGGGTAGGGAATTGATCCAGTTGAAAAATAATGGAGGAATCTTTTTTTTTAGCCACCTCTGCTTCCTAATCCCTTTTACCATGTGCTAGACAAATAGTCATGTTGGATAAATAGAGTGGGATAGCCAGGCAGAAGAGGATTGAGAGGAAAGGAGGTGGAAAAATGAACATCTAAAAATGCTTGAAATTTTGTAGTTCTGGGACTCCAGACTGGCTCTTTAAAGTGTTTGAGCTGCATTCTGCCCTCGAGTGTCTGTGTGTTCCCATGTCCCAGTGTTCTCTGAGGTTTGCAAAGGCATCTCTGGCTGATGTTTTTAAAACGCTATTCCTGCGTAAAGTGGGATTAAAAAACTCGAGGGTCAGTGTGTTTTAAAAAGGCTCTTCCCCATATACGGTCCTGTTCAGGTTTAAAAATCAAATATGCAGGGTTGTTCTTTGGTCTGTGTGCCTTCCAGGACGCAACCCTAAATATTTTATTACTTTACAAGTGTGCATAATGTTTTACAGAACCTAGGAAATGCAATGAGCTGTATAGCTGTTAAGTGGTTTATCCTCTCTGTCAGCTTTTCTGTTCATCAGTTTGTGTAGCGCTTGCCTCTTTTAACCTTTCCCCTCAGACGAGGGGGATTTTTGAGACACGTTTTCTTTTCATTGCAAGTTCCACTTAAAAGCCAGCGGCAATGATTTACTGACTGTTACTAACTACGTGTATTCCCATAAATTGTTTCTCATAAAAACTTGTGATGGGCAGACATTAGTCCATTATTATACCCATAGAGACATTCTGGTGTCATTCTGGTGGTGACACACAGCATTTCACTACTGCCTGTGCCCCCGTGTGAGATGGAGATGATCACACATTGGAATTCAGCTTCTGAAAAGGGAGGGCCTGATTCGATTCTCAAAATGAAATTATTACAGTGAGAACATGTGTATGGGGTTCCCCACAGCTTTTTCTGAGGATTCAATGTGCATGGGGTTGCCCACAGCTTTTTCTGAGGCTGTAATGGATTACCACAAATGCTGGTAACTGTGTGGTCACTATGACATTTGACTTGAACCGCTTTCCGGTGGCTTTAGGTAATTGGCACACATGCATACAGTAACTAATGCAAATGAAGCAACAAACTGAACGCTCATCACTGGATTTGCTATGAGCTAGTGAGTTAACGGTAGTATGGTAGTAATGCTGCTGAATTTCACTTGATACTCAATGCAGGTTGAGTATCCACGATTCCATTACTTTGGAAGCGATTAGTTCTTTTAATGTAGCTGAGTAAGTAATTTTGTCTCTGAGGTACCTATGATTCCCTTCAGTGATTTCTTAAATATGAAACTGAGTGTTTGCTTTTAATCCTGAGGCTGTTGGCAGTTGTATTTCCATGGGCATTTCAGTGGTCTACCGTGTTCTTTTGTGATTAATCTCTAGAGTGTCTTATAAGGATGGGCTGTGTTCTCCCTGTTGATATGGTTCTATAAACAAAAGTTCACCTAGATGATGGCAATTGGAGACTTAAAAAAGGCAGCTATTCAGGCTTCGGTCTTCTCCCAGTAGCTGTGATTTAGTCTTACACATAAAGGCGTAATTCTAAGGACTCTGAGATGCCAATATTGCTTCATAATTTATAAAACAACATATAGAATTCTTCCCTTGAAGAGAGATAGCATCAAGGCATGTAAAAGATTAATTAGTTACTGATGATATTGTTCTTTGTCCCCCTCTGCGGTGGTGCTGGCGATTGCAAAGCGTAATTATAGAAGTATACATTTGGCAGAACAGTTGGAAGTGTCACAGTGCAGAAATAAAATGTGTTCGTTTTGTGGGTAATTTGAGAAATCCTAAATGTTTTTGGCATTTTGAGAAGTTGTTATCTCTAATTAAGGTATTATTGTACTTTACATTGTAACCAAACTGTAAACAGTGCTGTGTATTTGCTTACACTGTGGAAACGTTTAATCGATGCGCCTGTGTTTTACTGACCACCGCTTGGACGTTACCTCGGGGGGATGCGTGACCTCTGCTCAGATTGCTGGGAGCTAATGGATGAAGTGGGGAGGCAACAGAAGGTGGCTGCAGTGTGAAGAGAAATTTGTTTCATCCGAGTGGTTTGTGAAGGGGCTGGATGAACTCAGTGAATTTTCTCTAAATACAGTGTAATACACAGCGCTCAGCCAGCCAGAGCCTTCAGTGTGTTTCCAAGCTTTAGGAAACTCTGTACAGAGAATGGGCTTAGAATCATCAGTGGAAGAACTATGAGGAGGAAGGGGGTGTCTCCTCTTACATTTTTTGTTTATTCTTTGCATGTGTATTAGGGATAAAACTGCAGCACAGTGCTGGAAATGTAACTGCACGATTGTGACTTTTCAGGTTGATGATTGCTCTTTGCAGAGCACCTCATGTCAGGTATTTACAGCAAAGACTGTAGCGTATGCAAGTACAAGAAGTTTGTGAGGATCCTGTAGCATCCCCAATTGATGTTACGTGTAAAAAGCATCCTAGCTTATACCTCAGAGCTTCTCAACAGCAGCACTGCTTTGCATCTTAAGGTTTTGCTTTATACACAGGTTGCCGCTTCCTTCTTAAAAGTGCCAAGAAGAAAAGTTGACATGTATTTTAGCTGTTCTAACAGTGCTGCTTTGTTACCTAAGAGAATGAAAGTTGGTTGGGATCATAAATTGGAGAAAAAAGTTCATAGGAATTCTGAAATTTCAGATAAAAATCTCTCATCTTTCACTTTTATAAAGGGCAGCCTGTCTTTGGGAAGATCTGGTGCCTGGCAAATGCCCCGGTGTTACACTCTTCAAAGGACAGTAAAAGTGTGTGATACAGGAGAGTTTCTTTTCAAGATCTAGCCTTTCTTCCCCCATAAGAAAACACGTGTTTTCGAAGATCAGGGTATTTTTCTGCTTGTGGTGCTGTATAGCATGAGATTTGATGAGATGACCCTTCAGTTCAGAGTTAATGTGGTACATTGATGATTCCAGGCAGAATTCAGAGGAAAAGGCAGATAGGAATTGAATTTGGTTTTCCTCTTCCCGAATATATACAGACAAATTGAAATACAGAGTTATCTTAGTTTAAAAAAAAAACCCCCCACATTGTCTTACCTGCCTTTTTAACCGTGTACCTGCGATAGAGAGCTTGGCTTCTTAACAACTGCGAAGTACGAGGTTGACAAACCCCAAATGTCGTTTTGTGACCAGTGATGGCGTCTTTCTGGCTAGTGTAAACTGCGATTTGACCCCGTGCAGTTGTGAAATTAGGCTGTTAGGACAGGTTTTCTGCATCGTAATGAGGTGCATGACCTGCTTTGGCAATGCTTGGGTTTTCCCTGAATTTAAATCAGAATTTTTACTACAGTTGGTGTGTGCGTCCCGTAAGTTGGTCTGTAAATAAAAGGGAGGAGGAGGAATAAATGCTTCCAGGCAGTGAGTACACCTCGTGCTTTCTTGTGTAAGTGGGAACTGCAGGTGTCAGTTTCTTTGGAAAGCAGTTCTATCAGCTCTCTTGACTGACACCCAAATTTGAGAATGTTCTTACTTGTCTCACTTGCAGCAGAAATCAGTGAAACAAACACTGTGCAGGAAGTTGTAAATCACGGAGTTCTCTAGTCAGTTTCCCCTATGCATGCTGGCCTTGGTACTAAGCATTGTAAATACACCGAGTGTTTCTTAAAAAGAGATGAATGAGCTGCCTGGTGTCTTTCTGACAGACTTTGGAAGAAGGCTTGTTGAAGGATTACGGCAGCAGAGGGAGCTAAAAGATTCCTAATACTTTATCATTCGTTGTTTCCTAGGTGGAAGTTGTTCCTTCATCAAGTACCCATTAACCTTCACAAAAAGTGTGATTTCCTAATCCTAAGTACCCTCAGCAAATGGAGAAATACCGGTGAAAATCCCTTTTCTCCCACCCAGTGTAAATTCAGTTAGGAATTAGATGGTAAAAGCTACCAAATCTTTCCACAGGAGCGGTCATCAGATCGTTCAACTGTAACCAATGGAAGCGTTTAAGCAAGAAGTGTTCTGTATGAAGAACCCAAGCAGAATCTTCGATGAGTAAACCAAGCTGCTTTCAGATCCCAGTGTCTTAAAATAAAAAGGCATACTTTCTTCACGGCGTGTTTTCACTATCCAACACTGTGAATTTTTCTGTGTTTTCCCTGTAAGAATTTTGCAATTGTTCTGATGAGCTTGAAATAGAGAAAATTAGGGTAAATATTGAATCTGTTACATAAGAAGTGTCTTCAAAAACAGGGAAGCTATTCTAAGGACTGACATAAGTAGGTCTTGGAAAAATAAGAAATAATACCACGAACCTTTGAATCGCCACAGAGCAAGTTCAGTTACCTAACGTTAAGGATGCAAAATCCAGACCCATGCTTTCTTGCTTTACAGTTGCAGTCGAAATGCTTATACACAGGTTTGTGTCTGGTTTTTGGTTGTATAGTTAGTATTCACTACTTAGGGTGAAAGGTGTTTTTGGCTCTCTTCTGGATTGCTGCAGTAACCTGCTTTTGTAATTTGAATCTTCGTTATGTGCTACCTGAAGAGCTTTTGAATTTGCATGCACTTAAGCCACTACAATGTTACAGAGGTATTACTAGTAACAAAGAAAGCTGTATGAAAAGAAAATTAGCTTAAAAGCCCATTTTGCCCTAAATGATGCTGAACAGTAGCTGCTAATGAAAAGCATTACTTTAACTAGAAAACTAGGGGAAAAACCCCCAATCCTACTGAGCAAGGGGTTGCAATGAGGTATTTAATTTTTTTCTGAAACATTTAGGTCACTGATTTAAGTTACTAGTGCTTTAAAGAAAATCTGGGGGTTTGTGGTGTCCAGCACTACCTACCTCGTCTGTATGGGTACATTTCCATTGGTATATTGAAATAAAAACCACTGCTTGCTTGTGACAGACAGCAGCTACGTTCAACTGTGATAGATGCATAGGACTCAATCTTACTGCTATAAGAAAATAGTTTTATGTCACAGTAGGGTCAAAGATGGATTAAACAGAGTAAACAGTTTAGCCTGACACTGGGTTTATGGCACTGTAAGAATTGGTTTTGTATATGTTTGAATCAGAACCCAACACTTGACCACACCTCATTGTCTAATTCCTGAGTGATACGCAGTGAATTAAAAATACCTTTCAGACTAGATCTTTTGTGTGGCACAGATGAGTGCCTGGTAAAACTTTTTAGAAGCTTCAGAAGTCCAAGGGCTTACTGGTGGTAGAGACTTACTTCCGCCTGGGGCCAGGGAAGATGTTCTGGGAGCCCTAGATTCACATACACATTGTGCTCAGGAAAACAGAACTGTACAAGGATTAAGTGTCTAGGTAAACATACTGAGAAATGTAAATAGTCGTCTAATAAAAACAGCGTTCACAGAGGCAGTTCCCATCCTTAGGGAAGTGCCGTCTGCGATTCAAAAGAGGATTTTGTTTTCCTCCCGTAGTGCAGCCAGGATGGGAGTGTGATTATGCAAATGGCAACAAGAAAATAGAAGTGGAGACAGTCTTCTGGTGCTGAAGGCATCTGCTGCTCTCCCCGCGTGTCCCTGTCAGCCCTGAACTTGAGGTTAGTACTGAACTTGAAGGACTTAAACCAGAAGAACGGCTTGGAGACTTTGCCAGGGGAAGAATATCTCGCAGAGATCTCTCTCCTCTTTAACAAAGTCATTGTGGTCTGATGGATGGGTCATTTGGAGTTAAGAAACCTGCGCCTTATCTTTGGGCGCTTCCCAAGTTAGATAGTGGGTTAGAAAACACTAACAGTTGCCTCTCTGCCTCTGTCCCATTATCTTTGACAGGAAACAGTCGGTCAGACTGCTGGAGTTAGTGTAGCATAAATAACAGCCGAGTGTTGGATACCCCTGGAAAATCCCTTTTAAAACGAGGTTTTTGCTAACTGTGCAAGAACCTGGCATCTGCAGCCGGTAAAAGCTCGGGTGCCGCTGTCAATCCAGAGCCGTGCAGTGGTTTGTGGCGCTGTTCAGGTTAAGTAGGTTCCTTCTTCCTTCCTTTCCTGTGAGAACTAAATTTACATTGCGTGTAACTTTGTTTTTCTCTAAGCCAGAAATTAACTGTTTGGAATTACTCATGTTTCCCTTTCCCTAACGCTTATTTTTCAAAGTAACATCCTAGGCACTGATTTTTCAAACCTCTCATTCTGCCAATTAAGTGGAGACACACCAAAAAATCCCCGGTGAAAATTACAGGCGGTGGCAGCAGGACAGCAGAAGATGAAGAGGAAGGACTTCACTCTTTTGATCCTACCTGTATTTTTCAGAAAGTTTCCACATGTGCTACAGGATGACACTCCAGTACAAATAGACCATGACTCTTGTTAATAGATAATTAAGTATAATTGTAAGTGTTAATTAAATGCATGATAAATGTCTCTTTCTATGAAGGAGTCAGAAATAGTTGTGTTAAATGCTAATAATTCCTGTTGCCCCCCAGGCAATTCTAGTACTGTTTCTCGTTCCCTGCTGCGCCTTCCTTGAAGACTGCGTCAGTCGTACCCATGCGTTGGGTTGTCGTAAGATTTTTCACGGGTATCAGGTACCACTGAGGCAGGTGTTACTTGGTTTCTGCAACATCTGCCAGTCGTTTTCCGTTCGTCCATCTAACCTGCAGATGGTCATGTCTGCCTGGTTGTGCAGTGCTCCACAGACTCCCCTCCTGGTTCTCCCAGTGCTGCTCGGTGCTTGCACACAGGCACCTTCCATTTATCAAACCCCAGTAATCCAGTAGCAGTTACTTCGTGCAGCAAGCGAAAGCAGCTGCCTGCGAGCTGCCCTTGTCTGCGTGAATGCGCAGATTGCCAAGGGCTCTTCTAGACAAAAGTTTAGGATTTCAAACTGGAATTTAGGGCATGTAAGTCGCAGGGACTAGACACTGATGTTTAGAAACAATCTAATAATGCAGGGAATGAATTAGTTACCATAGTAACTGCATTGTTTTAATAATTTGGTGGGGCAATGAATAGTAGGGGCTCAGAAAGAAGTAGTAGGAATCTTAATTGCATGTTGTGCCACGTGAGTGGTGTTCATTAATAATGAAATTAATTTGATTTTATAACAGATTGAAAAATGAGCGTTGGGGTTTTACTTTGGAAGAGTCATTTAATTTTTTTTTTACTCTTATTTTTTCCCCCCTTGGGAAAAATACGATCCCATTTTACACGTGATTATGGCAATGCAGGTTATCGATTTCTTAACAATAAAAACACGTTCAATATGTTGCACTGTAAGCGCCACTTCAATCTACGTGCTGTGATTTGCTGCCTGGCAGTTGTTAGCAGCCTAGCAACATGCTCCAGTCCAGATCTGCAAAATGGTCTAGACACCCAAAGTTAGGAGTTATGGCAAAGGTTGGTGTCTCAGGACATCAAAATCCATCTGAAACCATCGGCAGCTTGAAACCACTTAGTACATAATGGATGAAATTTCAGTGCTCTCCCAATGTCTTATAGTCTACTAGCAGGTGTGAGCAGTTCACTGTGTTTTGTGGGTAAGACAAGGCAAGATCTTCAAGCACAATTAGCTCTTTCGGAGGCAGATGCCCGGTGAGCAGCCATTCTGTGGTCTCATACAGTACCATAAGCTAGACCCCATTTTGCAGAAAGATAGCAGAGGCGATGGCGCTTCATTTAAGCTGTGAAGTGTCTCCTGTCTGAGCATCTCTCATAAGGTAGCAGTTGGCTGGATCTGGGATGCCTGTGTGCTGATGAGTCAGTCTGTGTCTAGGGACTGGCTGGTGTTGTGGAAGGGTTTACTGCTGATGACTTCCCACAGCCTTTCACAAAGCAGGGCCTCTAATTTGCATTTGTTCTTTTCCTTCCTTAATGAAAGTTGCAGGGACTTAATGCTCCTTGAGACTCCTGGCAGCTTTGCGTTGAAATTAGCTAGTGAGTTAAGAATTGAGGAGGACGAGTGGGTAAATGGACCGACACAATCCTGAGCCTTTGGAAATCAGTCTAGAGGGTGCTCAGGTATCCTATACAGAAACAGAAAGTGGTCCTTCCTTAGCCAGGTGCCTCCCATTGCTAGATTCCAACCATATTCCCTCCCTAGGTCAGAGAGACTTAAAGTTGTTTCTGCAAAGCAGCACTGCTGTAGCAGTGGCTCCTCGGGAGGCAAGAGTGGCTGCTTGGGGACAGGAAAACTTTGGGTTCCAGAACACCATCAATCCGAAAATGACTAGTTTTTTGAAGAAAGACTCATTACCCTCTGCGTGGTTTGCTTCTATCCTCATTCCAGGTGATGCAAGATTAATTCAGAGAAGGGGTAAGAGTGGTAAGTGCTCTAACTCAGGCAGTTAAACTAAATTTTCTTCCCTGTTTCTAGAACTTCTGTGCATGTACTTTAATCACAGAGGCATAGTAGGGTTTCAGTTGGAAGGGACCTCACATCACTCAGCTCCAACCCCCTGCCGTGGGCAGGGACACCTCTTGTTAGACAGGTTGACTAGAGCCCCATCCAACCTGGCCTGGAACGTTTCTGGGGAGGGGACATCCACAGCTTCCCTGGGCAACCTGTTCTAGGGTCTCATCATCCTCACAGTGAGGAATTTCTTCCTGAGATCTAAATAATGTTGTGAATGGAGACTTATCATTAGGGCTGTTTGTTTTTTCCTAGGTGAGGTCCCCATTACTGGGCTATTCTTGTCCTTGCCTCCTCCCCTTTAAGTCTCATAAGAAACTTGCCCTGATAAAGTGTTTCTGAACCACATGTGTTCTACTGCCAGACACATGTTTTCTTCACTCTCTGCTTATCTCTTAGCAGCACCTTAATAAAATTCACGTGTGATGTGTTTAAAATAGACGCTTGCTTGGTTTGAACTTTTCTTGGGTCTTAAGTCCTTCAGTGGAAATGCTTGTTAATGTAATCTTAAAGTTTACTGGATCCTTTCCTGTTGAATCTATGAGTGTCAGTCTGTGAAACTTTGCAAAACGTCAGACTGGATGAGTTTTGCCCCGTTTACAAGATGTCAGTGACTGAAAATAAAAGGGAGTTCATTCCAGAGCTGAAAACATCCAATGAGAAGAGTTGTAGTTAGTTGCTTCCTTTTACCTGTGTTAAGTGGCTATTTTATAGGTTCCTTGTGATTACAGTAATCCACAAATGTGCTACTGTGTCCTGCAAGACTTGATGAAAGACACTTTAGAGCAGCTCCTTAAAGGGCTTGGTGTGTACCAAGGGTAATAGCACCCTTGCACCTGGTGATGAAGAAAGGCCACAGCCTTGCAGTCAACTGTGGTCTTCAGTTCCCTCCTTTTCTGCAATTCTGAGTTTATTTTCTTGTTTTACTGGTTATCTTTTCTAATGAGGAACCAAAATTATTTCAGGTGTGTTCATTGTTTTCTAATGTCTCTTAAAACACTCTTTGTGATACGTTCATTTTGCTCGGTGGTTTGCAAGTGGATTTCCACTGGAAATCAATTATCATTAAATGTTAATTATTTAATTTCGTGTTCAACTCCGTTTCATTTCCTCTGATTTAGCATTGGGGTAGTCCTGTATGAATTGAAGCACCTACCAATATATCCCTAAAAATCAGAGTTTTCCACGTAGTTTTAAAATATTTAACGGTTTGGTGAGTGGTCAATTATGATCCTTTTAGGTAAAAAAGTCTTTAAGCTTTTTGTAAACGGTGGTGTTGATGTAGTCTAGCTGGGAAGTCACTAGGGAACGCTCTGAAACAGCCGTCTCTGCTGATACTGGCTTATGTCCCCAAAAGCTAGCAAGTCTGGAGACTTGCATGTCAAGTGTGACAGGTGGGTTGTTCCATCTCTCATTCTGTTTGTGCATGATTAACCGGAGGAAACCCATGTTGCTGGCACTATACTTCAGTCTCTACTTCTGAGTTCCACATGGAAAGCACTCCTGTCCCTGAGCTGAGGATTCCTCATTCACAAAAGAAATGCCAGTGGCATTGCCATGTCAGCCCCACTGCTTGTGCCAAAGCCTTATCAGATGCAAGCTGTGGTCTTTCCTCAATCATGAAACATGATTGACTTGTACCTCCTTGATGTGGTGTGATCATCCTGTTGGAAAACACATTTGCTAGGCTGGTGACTTGTTCCAGATAAAAGCCTTCTTGTGTGTCATTTTAAAAGCTCTTTTAAAAGTGATTTACGGGCAGTTTTATCCTTTTATTCATTGATAAAATTTGTCATAAAATTTCTAGGTAGGAAAATGAAATTCAAAGGTAAAGAAAAGTATTTTAGCCTCGTTCTAAGCAATGACACTGGTTTTGGCTGGGATAATTTTCTTCAGAGCAGCTGGCCATGGTTTGGGTCTGTGCATGGGAACACTGCTGCTAACACAGGGATGTTTTTGTTACTGCTGAGCAGTGCTCACACAGAGCCAAGGGCTTTTCTGCTCCTCACCCCACCAGCGAGCAGGCTGGGGGTGCACAAGGAGTTGGGAGGGGACACAGCTGGGACAGCTGACCCCAACTGACCAAAGGGATATTCCAGACTAAATGAGGACATGCTCAGCATGTTCAGCTGGGGGAAGGAGGAGGAGTGGGGGTATAATTGAAGTGATGATGTTAGGCTTCCCAAGTAGCTATTACATGTGATGGAGCCCAGCCCTCTTGGACAGGGCTGAACATCTGCCTGTGGAGAGGACGTGGTGGATGGATTCCTTAATTTGCTTTGCTTGCTCTCACAGCTTTTGCTTTATCTGTTAAATTGTCTTTGTCTCAATCCACAAGTTTTCATGCTTTTATCCTTTCAGTTCTCTCCCCCCCATCCCACCAGTGGGGAGTGAACGAGCCACAGTGTGGGGCTGAGTTGCTGGCTGGGGTTAAATCATGACAAGAAGTCACTTATAAATGCTTGACTTAACAGGAAAGGCTTGTGCTAGTAATTGTGATAATTGCACCCGTTTAACACAGGCAAGAGAGCACTTACCTTGCAGTAGTTACTTTGAAAAACTTTATGCACCCTTTAAAACCTATTTAAGGGGTATATGACTATAGCTACACAATACAGATCACCCGACAGTGTAACCCGGTATATGTTTTACTAAAATCAGCTTGTTTAAACGCGTAGTCATGGTATTCCACCTGGCTCCTGAGTCTTGCAGTTACTATGACCTCTGCTTTGCTTTGAGTTTGCTTCTGTTAAGTGTTTTTCGTGTGTTCCCTTGCTCGTGCAGTTCTCTGGTCTCGGTGCAGTTGGTACCTGTTCCCCTTTCTGCTTTTCCTTTGTGCCTGAGTCCTGCAGAGCCTGTTATGGCAAAGCTGGCACTTTGCTTCCTGGAATTCATCTCCTGTTTACAGCATTTCTCTGGGTCAGACCTGCCATGAAGTGCAGAAATTAAGTGTTTATCAGTGTTTCTTTGTAGGAACACAGAGGTATGCTTTCTGTTGAGATCCTTATTTACCCTAATCCAGTGTTCTAATTGAACTGCACTTTTATCCTGCATAATAGGAGGTTGATTTATTAGCAGCAGTTCATTTAAAAGGCTGCTGGATGCTTCCTTTGTGCTGCATGTGAGTGGGTTTTTCTGTGTCTTTTTACAAGTTCTCAAATGCAGCTGAAGCTTGGGACAGACCCTGACTTGGGCTGCCGGGTTGCAGATGCCTCTGCTTTTATAAAACTTAAGTTTCCATTTAATCAAACACTTCATAAAATATTAGAAACAGAATTTTCACAACTTGTGGGAAGTCCAGAAAATCATATTACGTTTAGCTGGGCTGCTTTGCTAAATGAAATGATTTTGCTTGACAGAAAAACCCCCAAACTTCCAATTTAATGTAGTATTGAAAATGGACACTCGTAAGAGAATATTTCTATGCAGAAATTCCTGACTGTAAGGACAGAGGACGGTGAAGGAGGGAAAGCTAAAATGAATTTTAACAACAGCAAGTTCAAGCTACTGTCATGTCCTTGACATCACTAGTTACTCTGTATTGAAGATGGGCAGAAGATGTTGTTCTCTCTGTTGGTATGTGTGTGGTGTTTTCTCTTAGTGATGTGTTAATTACATGATACCTTTTCATCAACATGAAAGGATTATAGGATGAGACAATAACAGGTTACTTGGTCTAAACCTATGAGTTTGAAGAAAGGAACTAATTTAAACCCCCTCCAATATTCATATACTTATGACCATTCAAGAAACAAGACAAATGCTGACGTTATTGTCGATATCTTGTTGTTTATGGTCCCTAAAACCAGCACAACGAAGCAGGTATTTGCAAAAGCATAATTTCAGTGTTTGGCTGTAGTTTCTCTGTTATCAGTTGTGATCTGTGATGCAGGTTTTGTTTTTGAACAAGTTGTCCTCAAATTGTAAAGTATTAAAGATGATTTTTAATGTTTATCTCAAATCAGAGACACTGATCAAGTTTTACTTGCTTAAGGGTTTTTTTGTGTGACCTCTGCAGAAGGTTGGCTGTAAGCTAGAGCATTATCATTCTACGTTTATTTAAGAATAATATTGATCATATAATAATACTAGCAAGCAGAGAGAATCAATGTAGCTGCTGCTAAGATGAAAATATATCGAGACTGTGAGTGGTTAGTAAGGTTATTTTAAGACACAATCTCCATTTGAGGATGCTCCATTAATGTTCAAGATTAGCATATTTTTAAATAGCAGAAAATGTGATAGAAGCATTTAGTGTAATTTGGATGGGATGTTTTCAGAACTCAGTTTCTGTGAAGCTTAGGTACAATCCTTCTTAGCTTTCCTGTTCTCAACAACATGGCAATAAGTCTTCTCCAGAAGACACTGTTGGCCACTGTTGTCCTCCTCAAGCTAGTCTGATTTGAAGATGAGAACTTGTAACAGGATGAAGTTATGCACTCAGGGTTTTTACGTTTACTCTTTCGATTTGAAGGTTGCCTACTTCAGGTACCCAAGTGTGGCATCCCCTAGTGAACAGGGAGGTTAGTAAGAGCAGTTGTGGTTGAAAGTAGGTGTCTTGACAGAGCAATTCAGGACCTGCCTGGAGTTTCTGGTGTTCTCCATCGACTGTACATGGATCCAACTGGCAAGTGTGGCTAGGGAATAAGAACATTTCTTAGCTGGGAAAGTCTTGATGAGCTTTGCTTTGCAAGGCACCTGGCTCAGCATCACATTCTACACTACTGATAGTCAGAACATTGAATTACTCTCTGACAACAAATAGGATTTTGATCTACTTTAATGAGACTGCAGCAGCCCTCTCCCTCCCCACAAACAAGTCCGGACTCCCTCACTGGTTATCTTTGCAATTCGCTCTCAATGTGATAACCAGTGGGCATCAGGTGAGGCTACTGCAGAGGTGCAAAGAACATTTCTTCATGCATCAGGTGAGTTATGAAACTCATTTCTGCAGGGTATCACAGGTTACTGATGTTTCATGAAGGTTAGAAAAGTGAGTGTTTAGAGAAGAACCACTGTGTTTGTTGGAATGCTTATGATTCACACACCCCCTAAACTGTTAATTGTTGGTAGCAGGTGGAGGTTGTGGAGATCAATTGCTCATCTTGCCCTTTTTTTGTATCATTTTCTTCTGTTCTTCCAAATCTAGCAGCAAAAGAAAAACTACTGCTGAACAAGATGGACCTTGGCTCTGAAACCACCAAAAGCTTTTCTTGTACCCTTGGTTGTGGAAAGTTTCTGTTTCATTGGCCAAACTTAGAAGAGTTTTGAAGGATTATCCTGGTTTTTTTTATGCTAGTGTTATTAGCCTCCTTATTAGAGTAAAAAACGAGAGTAACACTGCTCTTTTGCAGCGCATCGGTATAGTAGCCCAGCGCATGACCGTTGAGGACCTCGGGGACGTGCCGCTCTGCGTTTCTAATGCTTTTCTCCCTAAGCCTGTCACTGCCATGAATAATAATGCTTTTAACAGACTTCAGACAGGTATTTTATAGGTGTTGTAAGAAATGTTTTAGAGGTCACTTAAGTTGGCTTGTATTGTTTTGCCTAACTCACGATGCTGAGGCGTTTATGGAATGAGAAGCCCCGTGTGGGTTAAGTACCTGTGGCGATGCACGACACGTAGCTGATGTATGTCACAACTCTGCGGTCAGACCGCTAGAAGCCGTGTGCGATGTGATTAAAGGGAGATCATTGCAAGGTGTAGCCAGCTAAGCTTAGAGTCCTTGTGGAAGCAATTTCCCACCGTGGTTGTTTCCTTACCTGTGAAATGATGGTAATACTTCGACTGTGTGAGGCTTCACTCGTTATCAGTTTTACAGCAAGGTGAACAGTCTATACACGGCTCCCCCTCTCCCCAGCAAACCATTACAGACTGATGTTACTTAGTACTTAATAATTGGCCTATCCAAGTAACTGTTAAGGAATAATTGAAGCATATTTACAGAGAAAAGGTGAAGGAAAACAATAGCATTATCAAGCTGAAAAGCCATAACGCATAATTATTATACACTTACTTCATGATTCAGCAGCTGAGCTGTTTCTGCGCATGTAAATGATTTTTACTTAATGGATTATTGCAGCACTTCTGAGCAAGCAGCGCAGGACTCTCCCAAGGGCATACCTTGAGGACACTGCAGCAGCAATATTTTGCTGTGTCACAAGATTTTATCATGCGTAAAGGACAGATTCTTCTCTACTCGGGAGTTTTCAAATGGAAACTGCCGTTGCATTTCTGACTGATTTCATATGGGCTTGCAGTGGAGAGTTCTTAAAAACAAATTGGCTCTATTAGTTGCTGGGATGCTGTCCCTTTATTTAAATATTGCCTCATCAAGTATCTGACTGTAACAGCAGTTATATAAACTACATCCAAAAACTGAGGAAAGTTATGACTGCTTCTTACAAGAATTTTATGAGTGGTATCTTTTATTTCTTTTTTTGAAGCAGGAGTAATAAAAATGTAAGTGGATTTTACTTTACTGTTGCAGAGCTCTATGGTTGTCAAGTGCTATTACTAAACAAGTAGTGAAAATACTCTGTTGATTTTATTGCTTCAGCAATTCTGTTACAAGAACCAGACTTACTTCCTCAAGATTTGTGACATGCTTGAGATTTAGTACGTAGATGTAATTTCATAAGTTTGGGCTGCATGTAGTGCTTGATGAAAGCGATCTTTCTAAACGGAGATTTGGGTACTAGGAAAATTGAAGCGTGCTTTTGTTAGTCTGAGATTTATCACAGAATCACAGAACATTAGGGATTGGAAGGGACCTGGGAAGATCATCTAGTCCAATCCCCCTGCCAGAGCAGGATCCCCTAGACAGGAAAAGAGTAAAATTCATTGAACTGAGGATCACACCCTAAAATAAGGACTGTGATGCCAATGCTGACTAACAGGCATCTACAAGAAGGGGGTGATGTGTCGTTTCTAGAACAGTGTGTCAGTCTCAGAGATGGTCTCAGTCAGAACTCTGTGTCTGTGCCATGCCTTCTTTATATCCCGAAACGTGTGACGTCTGCATAAAGGGTTGCACAATGCACTGCTGTATTAACCTGTGGGTTTTTTGAAGAACAGCTTCTTTCTCCTGCACTGATGAAGTCAATGAAAGGATGGGGAAATATCCCGTAAACTTGTGGCTTTTCTCATTGAGCCTTTCATGCCAGTCCAAGAAATAATAGAAGTACAGAAAGATGTGAAGATGCATGAAGTGAAGCTGGTATAAATGTTTGCTTTGGCCCTCCCTCAAACATTTAGGTGATAAAAGGGAACTTTTTGTTGAACTTGAGTCAAAGGAATCAAAACAAACCTGCCTGTATAAAAGAGCCTCATCCCCGGTTCAAGGGTAACTTTCTGGTTTACTGAGATGTAATCTCTCAAGCTGTTGAAATATAATTAATGCTAATAGAAAATCTCAGCCTTTGACAAGATGCTGTTTAATGTCTGTACTAACAAAACTCTATTGTCGTTTTCACTACCGTTGCTAGCAGTTGAACACGCTGTTGGCAGATTCAGTTTAGCACTTTCTGATCCACAGAGGAAAGTCCTGTGAATCGTGTGGTTTGCTGTGTGAACTTTTTATGTCTAGTCTGAATTGTGCCTTAATTTAGCAGTGATTTGACGAGCTGCAGTTAAGCTAGCTGGCTAGTGAGGGGGAAAAGAAAGGTAGTCGATACGGACACTAGGCTGTTAGTTGAGGTGGCGTGATCTGGAAGTGCCACTTCCTGACAAATATAAAGAACCCTCTAAATATAAATATAAAGACAAATATAAAGAACCTTGTTTGGGTTTTTTAGAATCATAGAATTGTTTAGGTTGGAAAAGACCATACAATGTCGTCAAGTCCAACCCTTAACCTAACTGCTAAGCCCACCACTGAACCCTGTCCCTAAACTCCAGATCTGCACAACTTTTAAACATGTCCAGGGATGGTGATTCAACCCAATCTGGGGGCAGCCTCTTCCAATGCCTGATAATTTCATGGCTTTTCTTTTTCCTTGTATCAGAACCCATCTGCAACATCTCAGGCGATATTACCGACGTCCTGATTACTTCAGGTTCTTCAGACACTAAAGTAGCATTGAATTATGTGTCGCATCTGTTCGCTTGACAGATAAAAGCAGTAATGTGTCTCAGGTCTTGAATGAGGAAGTTAGTACAGTTAAACACTGCAAAGGCATGCCGTCTGCAAAGGAGGAGAACACTATCTGTTTTCCTTTAGAAGCTGAAAAAACAACAACAACAACAAGAAGGCAGTGTACGTGCCCTGGCAGAGCACTTGCATCACTTGTACAAGGTACCAAAAAAAGCATCCCAAGTATTTTTCTCTTCGGGTAGATACTTCAGGAAAACGTTTGTCCAGCTAGCTGTGTATTTGAAGGTACGTGTGGCAAAACGTACAGGAATAATCCTCTGAAGCTTCGGCTTCTCTCTGGCCCTTATCTCAGGGACCTGCCTGACCAGAGCAGTGTTTGTTATACCTTATATATGTTTTCACCGGAGAATAGCAATGAGGCAGAACGCCTGCTCTGAGTAAGCACTTTGGATTCCATCTCCAGAGTCTGCTTTCATCAATATAATTTGCAGTTATAAAGTGCTGTGTAGAGTCTCCTTTTCTTGTCTAACCTCGGCCAGGAAATACAACAGATGGGTTTCACCGTGCTTTTTTGGCAAGGAGTTGCATGAAAATAGAAATAAACCTTATTGCATATGTGCTGCTCAGCACGATGCTTGTAATGTGCAATAAATATCACTAAAAAAGTGCAAACTTCCTGCCAGTTAACCATTAATCAGGGTTAAAAAAACTAATAGAATGAGCTTGAGAGCAAATGAATCTTAACCTTTACGTTAAAAGCTGGTGGTGGAGGGGTGTTTGTCCTGTGCTTGGGCAGAGACAGCGTATCCCAGGGTCCTACCATGGAATGAAAGAAGATGCAGTTGCATGTTTTTCCAGAGACAGCAAATCCTCGGCTGTGGGAGCAAGGTAACAGATCTGTAACATATAAGAGACTAAAGGAAGCAATATAACTAGAAGGTAAAATCACACATCTGTAACTTTACTGTTTCCGACAAAACCTATTTTCACAAATTACCCGCTAATGTTACAACACAGTAATCTGAAATCTGCCAAGACACACACATCTCTCAAACCTGGTAGGTACTCAGTGTACTCAAGACAACTGTAATGCGTTTTCTGAGCTTCAGGTGAGAAAACTTCTGGCAAGGCAGTTGAGGTCATAAAGGCTGATAAATTTGTAAAATTTTTTCAGCTGAAGTTGAGATGAGACAGATTGTCGTTGGTTGCCTAAATGGGGTGAGAGTACCGGGTGCCTGAGTATCTTTGCTGTGGGTTGCTCTCACCTGAGATGGAGAGGGGGAAGTTTAAATTATTTAACTACCTTCTCTGGTTTTTGGAGGTCACAGATGGGGACAAGTGTTTATCCTGTAGTGACAGCAAGATTTTTTTTTAATAATGACTCGTTCAGCCTATTGCACATATAAATTCTTAGCCTAGTTACTATGAGTATACTAGGGGGTTTTTCACTGTTTTTGGGGTCTTTTTAAAATTCCTATCAACTAAGATAAAAGTGTAACGTAACTTTGAATTTAGAGATTAAGGGAGCGCTTGATTTCTTTGGATGAGCCTAGAATTCTTGTGTCTGAGATGCTGTGTCGTGTAGATTAATGTGCTGAGGTTCCACTGAGGAACTGCACAATGTGTCTGTTTTCCTAACAGCAATTTCTTCTTCACCTCTGAAGAGACTTCTTCAAGGTGATTCTAATCTCAGTATAACCTAGAGTATGCAATGAAATTCAAGACCTTTCATGTTTTCCCTTCATATATGGCATGTTGTATAGATTCTGATGATGACTCTGGGCATTCTTTATTCTGCAATGGCTGGTACAATCTTCTCTGACCCACCATAGACTCATCAGCAATGTCAGCTGTTCCTTTAAAAAAACAACATGGTCTCTTTAGGCAACTGGATGCCTGTTCCAGTCTGAGGGCAAAACTGATATCAACTGTCCATCCTTCCTGTTCAATTCTTTTTTCATTTTACTGACATCAGTTATGTGCTTCTGCTAACATTAGTGAAAAACACAGTCAAAACTCAAATGAGTTAATTCATATAATCCAAGAGCAAGTCAGCATTTTAGTTGACTTGGTCTCGATGATCCCAAGGGTCTTTTCCAACCTGAATGATTCTGTGATTCTTCCTATGAGTTGTACCCAAGAGCAGGTGTTACATTCATATACACCACCTTCAGCTATCTAGTTTTGAAACTGGTTGGTTGACTTAGGTCAAAATAAATCATAGAATCATTAGGGATTGGAAGGGATCTCAAAAGATCATCTAGTCCAATCCCCCTGCCACAGCAGGATCCCCTAGACCCCTGGAGTAGATTACTCAAAGCCTCATCTAGCCTGACCTCAAACACTTCCAGTAATGGGACATCTATAGTTTACCTGGACAACCTGCTGCAGTGTCTTGCCACCACATTGTAATTAATTTATTCCTTGTGTCCTTGCTTGCATGTGCTTTCCTTTTTCCAAGCTCCCCATATCTCTGGATTCTGTTTTACAGGTCTGGGCTTGCCTGCATGGCTGGTTTTGAGGGGGATTTTAAACCTTACAGATCTCAATCACTTGGATCAAAGTTGAGCAGATCTACTCTCGATGTCATCATGTTATTGTCTTGAGCTAGTCCCATTTGCATGGGTAATCATTAGTATCTGACAGACTTCCCTTGTCCCAGCCCTTGAAGATGTGTGACACTGGGTCACCCATGACTGACGTGTGCAGCGACGCATTAAGTGACACAAATTCTTAGGGAGAACAACTAAAATTCAGAAAGTGCCCAAATAAAATGCTGTAATTGTGACAGAAAGCAGACACCTAGGGTTTCAGGCGTAGAATTTCTAACGATAGGAAGTAGAACCATGAAAACCAGGTCAGACAAAACAAGCCTTGCAGCATTTTTCAGTGTAGCTACTAATGAGAAATTAAAGGGAAGTCATTAAATAGAGTAAACTTGAACTTTCAGTTAAGAAGCCAGTACAGTGGCACGTTAAAATAATTGGTTAAATGACAATTAGGAAAAAACATATTCCCAGGACAAATGAGATGCATAAAGAGCAGCTGACGTATAGAACCACTATTTATTTGTGTCGTGGTATTGCTAAAGGCTCCAGTCCTGAGTTAGTGCTGAGCACAGTACAAAGTAATGGACAAAAATAGTAAAGTGCCCAAATATTTACATGTGGTGATTTCCAAGTTGTCCTGGGCAATCACTATTTCATGCAGCTGATGCCTGATTGCATATTAATGGACTCGAGTTGTGCCAGGGGAGGTTTAGATTGGACATTAGGGAAAATTTCTTCGCTGAGAGGTCAGAGATTGGAACTGCCAGACTGCCCAGGGTCAGGGTGGAGTTAGAACAGTTTTGGCTGGAAGAGACCTTCAAGATCATCAAGTCCAGCTTTATGTGGATTTGCTAGGGCACCTTTCCAGTTCCAGACCTGTTCATCATTCCTAATTACAGATTGTACATTACACAAGTAACTGCCGATTTTATTCACAACATCAGATGTTCTTTTCCGCTGAAATGCCTGTTTTTGAGGACTCTAGACCCAAATCTATAAATGAATGTTCATTTTGCATACTGAAGAACTTGTTGTTCTTCTTGAACTTTTGATTCTCCTCAAAAAATACGTGCGGAGTCTGTACCGAAGCTTGTAGTTGAGCGTGAGTCACCGTGTGGAAGATCTGGAGGAAATGCACGTACCTTAAATTTCCTTGCTCTGAGCTGCATATAGGAACTGGAGAAGTTCTTTTCTAAAGCTTCATCTAACGTTGCAGTGGTTTGAGATTTCTGATGGCTCTTCAGATCGTTAAGATACAAGTTTAACAGAAATCCCTTTCATAACAAGATTACCCTGAACATTTGCTTCAGTTGTAGTAGCTTTCTCTTTGATCTGTTCCAAGTATCCGAGGCTCAGTGATTGAAGGAACACACGTGTCTCTTGAATATTTTTGAAGTACTTAGTGGATTAGCAAACAAACCAAGTTGAGACACTAAAATTAATAGCATAATATACATCTAGATAGACTCTGATCCTGCTGTGGCAGGGGCATTGGACTGGATGATCTTTCAAGGTCCCTTCCAATCCCTAATGATTCTATGATGCAACAAGGGGAAGTAGTATTTATAACTTTTTTGGTTAAAATGAGCTAGTTTAGAAGAATAAAACAGCAAATGTTGTTTTCATCAAGGAGTGCAGAGGGCAAGTGCCCTCATCTTTCCCAGGAAAGTAGCTGCTAATTGTTCCAGTACTATAATGGTGAAAAAAAAAATAAGAGTAAAATGAATTATGGTTATTTTCATTCAAGTGATCTCATTTTAATGCTGGATCCTAGAGAAAGATACGGTGAGTCCCACAATTAAACCATCCCAAAATGATGGCAGAATTTTATCTGGCTTTAGCTTAGTATGAGTATAGTACGTAGCATCCTCTCATTTGCTGTGACCCGTCTCTCCAAGCCAAAGTTCCATGGTGGTGTGTAATTAATGCTGAAATGTCAGCTTACGTGCATTTTTGTTCTGAATTATGTCTCTTGAATAAGAAAAATATCACTATTAATATAGTTGTCTCACTAAAAGTGCCGTCCCTTTCAGTTTGCTAAAATGAGTCCCTATTTTGTTTACACACTGGACTTCGTGTAGCACCAGAGATCAATTTATATGACAAATAAGCTGTCACTCAGTTGAAAATAAGTCTTGCCAGAATCACCTTCCATGCTCTTGTCAAAGTTGACAAATAATATGGCAGAGATGACAGATAATCTGCGTTCCCGTTAGATTTTGATGGTAGGGTCGTATCTTATCTTTGGAATGTCTTTGGCAATCTTATGCTCTTTTCAAATTAGGTTTTGCTATCTCCTCAATATCTGCCTGGTTTCAGTCCCTGAAGTCCAAGAAGACAGTCAAGAATTACTGACAACTTAAGTGATGTGATAAAGCTGCCTTTACCCAAGATGCAGGGAACGAGGAGCTGAGCTCCTGCAGGTGGCACAGCCACCTAGTGCATGAGGTAGTAGATGTAGTGCTTTGGGGCATATCTAGTGGTCATGGATGTGTTGGGTAGAAGGTTGGGCTTGACGATCTTAAAAGGTCCTTTCCAACCTTAATGATTCTCTGTTTGTATGAAAATTGAAGTAGAGTGGTACTGCTCCAGCTGGAAGAAATGCTGAGGCATGGTTACAGCAGTCCTGCAGCTTCGAGGCTTTTTCCAAGGAGGACAGAGCTTTGCTCACCATCCTTCTCTGGGTTATATATGTCTCTTCTTACAGTGAATTTCACTCAGCAACGTTAAAGAGCATGGGCAATGAGTGTTCCAGAATTGCCTTGGTAGCAAAAGACATTGAAGATAGAATCACAGAATCACAGAACATTAGGGATTGGAAGGGACCTTGAAAGATCATCTAGTCCAATCCCCCTGACACAGCAGGATCCCCTACACCAAGTTGCACAAGAACGTATCTAGGCGGGTTTTCAACATCTCCAGAGAAGGAGACTCCACAACCCCCTGGGCAGCCCCTTCCAGTGCTCCATCACCCTCACTGTGAAAAGTTCCAAGGCCTTGTAGTCTTTCTTCGTTCCCCTCAAGCTACAGAATAGAGCTTCCTCCCCACTCATCTGTTGATGAGGATGACAGCACCGAGAAAAACAGGTTCACGAAGAGTCAGAAATCATTGGGCAGACAGCAAGATATCTGCCCTATCAACACGGTACAGGAGTCATCAGAGAACAGACCTATTTGCATCAGGGATGGACAAAGAGATGTCAGAGGTTTCCACTGTGTTGATGCAGTTGAGCCTGGCCCTGACCTGTCTATGTTACTTGGATCGTGTGAGAAACGGGCAGTGCTCAATTTGCAGTTGTAGCGGTTGTCTAGAGGTAAAACGGAACATAACATCACTTAAAATTATTTCTGTTTAGAACAGAGAAATAGAGCAAACTAATCTAGCGAGGCTCCGGCCAGAAGGAGTAGTCAAAGTGCTAGAACAAACAGTGAGGTGGACAGTCTGCGAGTTTTTAAAAAGGATTACTGCAGAAAGGCAGTACGGGCTCGTAGAAATAAATCATGTCTAGCTAAGTTGGTTCCTGCCTTTGATGAGATAATAAGCATCAGAGAAAAGAGGGATAAAGGGGACATATCTCTTGACTTCAGCAAAGTGTCTGACATCGCTCCACATCAGAAGAAAAGCGATGTGGTTAATGCTTTTGAAACTGTCAGACAGATGGCTGGCTAGTCACACTTGAAGAGCAATTAATGCAGCTCAGGCAACATGCAGAGTGCACTGCTATCCTGGAAGGGCTGCTGCTTTATCTGGCGCTTAACAGACACGGATAGTCACCTTATCCCACAGAAATGGCTGTAGAATGTGCTAGTGCTGGCTACAGATTTTCCATCTGGACCGTGCAGCAGCTTGATGTGGCTGAATATAGCAGAGACAGTGAAGGACGGGTTAGCGAGAAAGAACTAATTAATTACACAATTAATTACTAATTTTCCCTAAATTGCAGGAGGCTACAGTACAAATTACTGTAGGTTCCCTTGCAGCAGTTCTACATGAATCTGCTGGTTTGCCTCCCAACTCATTTGAGTCTGCTCTTCTGCCTTACCCATTGCCTCAGACCCACCGTGAATTCCCATGAACTGCTCCCCTTCTCTTGCTGTGTCGCTATCTGTTGTATGTTCCTAATTCTCTAGTAGCTTCTGTCCTGACTTTGTCTGCACTTTGCCACCACCAGAATTCTTCTGTCTCATGAATTCATGGCACCAGTAGCATGCAGGGGCTCCCGCGCCCTTATGCCCATACTTTTCCAGCTGCCTTGCACATCTCCTCTCAGACACTCCCTCAGGGCTCCAACCCTTGCGAATCTCCAGGAAGCCTCAGAAGCCATCTCCACTCTGCAATGCTTCAGATCAGAGGAGCAGACTCTCAGATAGGCTCTTGTACTTAACTCACCTGTGGTATCTCTCATCTGAAGCTGATCCATGGCATGGAAAATGCTTTGGCCAACTAGAGCAAATAGGAAATAAAAGTGTATTTTGCAAGCACTGTTCTATATTTCTGCGGATGTCAGGGGATACAGACCTGCTTCCTGCAGGCAGCCAACGTCTCACATCTTCCAGCGATGCTCCTTTTACCTGTCCATGTAATCACTTCAGATTACTACCCCTACTCCTCCTCTTTATAAGGTTTAAGAACCATGACAGCTGTTCCTCTGGTTTGTTACCTTAAATCAGTTTGCCGTTTTGTTCTCATAGTTTTAGCTTGTCACAAAACATCTCCATCAATTAAACAGTAGGAAGTCTTAGTCTTGCCAGCAGATACTTTCCCTAGACGAACAAGCGGATGATCTTTCGAGGTCCCTTCCCCTCCCTGATGTTCCCTGATTCTGTGAAACATCAAAGGTTCTTGTCCTAAGCCTTTTCATGCGACATGGCAGGGGGATTGGACTAGATGATCTTTCGAGGTCCCTTCCAATCCCTAACGATTCCAGGGTTCTATTTTGGTTAAGTACTTTTTCTCACTCATAGAGCGGTGCGACATCATTTCACTTTTTGTAGTCTCCTTCATCTCTTGTTATTTGCTGCATCTCGGCTGTAAATTCATTAAAATGACTGGATAGACAGTGATATAATTTTATACTTCTTTCCCTCAAGGAGTCTCTTTCGTGCCATTGCCCTCCCGAAGATGCAATTTACATGCTCGTGTTACAGCATTTGATTTTGATTGAAACAATTGATTCACATAGCTAAAAGCCTGAGTGGGAGAGACACTGAAGAAGTCAACTTTCATTAAATCCTCTGCACCTCTCCACATATGTGGATATCAGAGTTTCTGCATCTGTGAGCTGAACCCATCCCACATTAGGAGAAAAGCATGACTCGTGCATTTCTGTCAACTTCAGGCAAAATAGCTCTGTGGTAGGGGAGAAAAGTTTCCTTGTGTTGGGACAATACGTCAAACACGAACTTCTTGTCCCTTCTGTTAAGAGACTCTTGGCTTTGGATCAGATTTGAAACCGCTACGTTGTGAAATAGATTGGGTGTAAAAGCCTGCCCACGTTCTCTTAAAACATTGCCCTGTCCTCAGACGTATTGATAAGGTTATATGAAAATATTTAACGCTTTTTGTTTGGGGGTTATTTGTGTTGCCTCTACTCTGTGCAAGTTTTCAACCTGTGCTCATTGATTAGCACAATCCGTTGTGTTTTATCAAGAAACTGCTCATTGCTCAGTGTTGATCTTTCTGCTTTCAATGCCCTTGAGATTCGTCTCTCTGCATAGGATTAATGGGATTCATTAGACTATGGAACTTCCTCTGTGCGTTGTGTAGTTCAGACTAGCTGAAATTGAGTTTCAGAACTAAGAAGGGGGTGATGTTTCACATAGTCTTACCTGGTTTCTCCTTTTGACCATTTTTCCAGCACGTGCAGGACTCATCATTACGTGATGGTCTGAAGTTGCAGCAGGGGAGGTTTAGGTTAGATGTTGGGAAGGAATTATTTACGGACAGAGGGGTCGGGCACTGAACAGGCTGCCCAGGGAGGTGGTTCAGTCACTGTTCCTGGTGGCATTTAGGAAATGCACAGACAAGGGGCTTCTGGACCTGCTCTAGTGGGAGAGATTATAGGGGATTTATTTCATGTTTTATCTGGTTGGGTGTGTTCGGTGCTGGTGTCTGAGGGTTTTGGGCTTGTTGTTGTCGTATGGTTGGTCTTGGTGATCTGGGAGGTCCTTTCCAACCACGAATACTCTGTGATTCTCTGATTCTTTTGCTTGAATCAAACGTTTTCTCCCCAGCCTGTAATAAATAGGAAAGAACAGGAAGCTGGTGAAAGAGGGCATGTCTTACAAGGAGAAGTTGGGGGGGGTGGGATTGTTTAGCCTGAAAAGGGGAGGCTGAGAGGAGACCTTCCAGCCCTTTACCAGAAAGGAGGCTGCAGGGAGGCTGGTGTGGGTTTATTCTCACAAATAACTGATGACAGGACAGGAGGAAATGGCCACAACTTGCACCATGAGAAGTTCAGGTTGGGTTTTAGGAAAAGCTTCTTCAGTGAGCAAACAGATAAACATTGGAACAAGCTGCCCAGGGAAGGGGTGGAATCACCATCCCTGGAGCTGTTCAAAAGCTGAGTGAATGTGGCACTTTGTGACTTGGTCTACTGCTCGTGGAGGTGTTGGATTGAAGGTTCAATTCGATGATCTTAGAGCTCCTATCCACCCTTAACAATTCTGTGATAAACTACATAATTCTGTGTAGCACTGTCTTTAAACAAACGTTTGGTAGAGCAGCTCATGCAGCCGTGGACATTTTGTTGTCCTTTGCTGATGACACCTTCCCCAAATAAATCTTTTTAAAGAGTATTTAGAGTTGAAGGTGCAGTCTATAATACAGAAGCAATTGAGCATATACCTTAAATCACGGCACCCCTTGGCTTTCAAGAGAACTTTAAAAGCTGTACAGTGTTTTAGACCCAGTCTATAAGATGTATTTTTGTACTGCGCTATATTTGAAGGTCTCATCTGTTTCTCCACGGGCGATTTTAGAGCTGGCAGGGTAATTATGCTAAAGTGCGAGGAGTATTTGAATCACACAGGAGACATTTTCATATTTTTATGCAAATACAGATCGCTGCTTACCTCTATAATTTCGACAACTGTTTTCTTTGCCAAAGCTCTTTGGAAAAGCGGTGACTCCTAATGGCACGTGTTGTCTGTAATTTGCACCGGGTGTATGCAGCGTTTTTGAGCTGAAGGGAAAAGGGAGCCCGTCGTGCGTGTATTCACATCAGGAGTGTGCCCACCCCCTCTTCCTTGCTAGGTGAAGGATACAGCTCATGCACCCAACGCCATGATGTCTCTAGTATTTTCTTGTTTAGAATCACAGAGTCATCGAGGTCAGAAAAGACTGTCCTAAGTCCAACCGTCTGCCTTATAACCCAGAAACACTAAACCATCTCTCGAAGCAGCATGTTGTCTCGTTTTTGAACCCCTTCAGGGGTGCCTTATATTTACAGGTGATCTCCTGCCAGCAGTTTACACCGGGTAGCTTTTCTTTCCAAAGCCCTCTGTGAGCCAACTGGCAGGCAGCTACTCCTCTTCCCTTGCACCTTAGCCACTCTCGGAGCCAAGAGTTGGATTTTCTTTCATTTCTATTCATGGGGAGAGACTGTGGGAGGTCAGTCATCAAGTTCAGTTGTGCTAAAGTCTGTGAATGGTACAATTTAACATCACGGGTGAGGCTGGGAAGGCACAGAGCTTTTCAGAGCTCTAAGGCACTGACTGCATCAGCGGCATTATGGAGCCTCCGTGATAGCTCAATATTGTGGCCCCAAGCTCAGCACCAGCTGAGCAGATAGATGCCTGATTCCAGTGCTAGACACAAGGTGTGTAAGGTGGGGGAAGAAACGCTGGAGGGCATCGTGTCAGGGATTGAGAACAACTTTGACCCTAGGCATCAAACATTTTTCACCTGAAATGTTTGTGATGAACCATGTAATGTTTTGCCTTCTGGGAGGCCTGAGTCTGAGTGGGTACAGCTTTGGTTCTGCACGGCACGTATTGATGGTGAAGAAGAGAATACGGTGCTAGGGAACATGGTTTAGTGGCCGTGGTGGAGCTGGGTGGGTGGTTGGACTGGATGATCTTGTAGGTCTTTTCCTACTGTAATGGTTCAATGATGCTATGTATGACCCCAATGGGAGACGGATGAGACTTGTCTGCTAATGCAAAGTCTTACAGCCTATGGTGACTAAGTTTTCTCTTCTTGTTTGCTCCAGCGTTGGCTGCTTATAGAGCTGTTTCCCTTTATTCTTCAGTGAGTCAGTAGCATTATCACATATTTCCTCTTCTTTCAGTCCAGAACAATTTAACCTCTGCTATGGTTACAAGGAAGAGGGTTTCTTGTACCCTATTTCATGTTCCAGATTCAGTTATGGGCATTTGCACTTGAGATATAGTGTGAGCTGTAGCCCCCACTAGATTGTGGGACCCTTACACCATTGCTGTTGCCTCTGACCTTGGGACTTCAGGAGCTCTCTACCAGCAGGATATGAGGCTTCCTGGAAGTTTATCCTAAAAAATGGTCTGTGGATATAAAAAATACCTTTCTTTTTCTTTACTTCAAACTTCTACCAAACATTTCATCCCCCCCTTTGCCTGGAGTGGAAACAACATTAAATTTCTCTTGGTTTTCCTGACCTTTGTCTTTTCCCACGTTAAATAAACCAGAGGTCATATATTTGAGGTGTAGTTTTCATTTGCATTATCACCCCTTTCTTCACTTTGTCATTCTCAAGCTTTCTGTGGGATTGGAAAGAGCATGGCTTCCAATGTTTTTTACTTCACATTGTGTTATTCTTCAGGTTCCCAAAACTGAGGAATTCTTAAAAGCTGGTGGCACGACAAGGGAGGGAGTGAGATGGGCTAGTGAGTCCATTCCCTGACAGTCATAAGTAACTGTGCAAGAGGGGTCTAGTCCAGAAGAGGCTGCAAGTGCCACCAGCTGCACTATAGAATCATAGAATCATCATGGCTGGAAAGGACTCCAGGATCACCAAGTCTAACCCTCAACCCAACATCTCCCTAACCCCTAGACCGTGGCCTCGAGTGCTGTATCTGATCGTCTTTTAAGCACCTCCAGGGACCTTGTGTCCACCACCTCCCTGGGAAGCCTGTTCCAGTGCCCAGCCACTCTCTCAAGACAGAACATCTTCCTAAGGTCCAATCTCAACCTCCCCTTATCTATCCTGTTTGTAGAGCCTACAGCCATCTATTTCAGCAGCCCATTCATAAGAATCATCCCACCACACTTCTGTAGCAGCAACTACATCACAGCTGCTGTGATGCACAATGGCTTCCACCTCCTCCTGTTTGTTTCCCAGTGCAAGCAAACTGCAGGAATAATGGTGAAATGATCCTACGATCACACTGTCCAACCTTCCAGATCGTTCATTGCCAAGGAGATGTAAAAAAGGATCACAGTTTCCATAAATTGAAGGAAAAAATTAATTTCAAATTTATTTCCTGAGTAACTTTAAAAGCACAGGAATTATTGTTCTTGTTCTCAGCATTTTGTTGAGCTTGCTTTTGGTTTTGCTTCAAAATTCCCGTGATGTGGCTTGAGCTACAGCAGTACTCTGTGCAAGCTGAGCAGCATCTGAAGCACTTTCAGACTCGTGTAAGGGGCTTTCCCACGTGTCGTGTAAGGCTATGAGATCTGGGTAACAGCTGGGTGAATTGGGCAGAGCACTTTATCCTTCCAAGGTGGTGACAGCAGGACAGGGAATACAGATCCCATCCCCATTAGTCAGATGGCAGAAGTCATGATAGGAATGATGACTTCAACGAAAAAAAATGTGTCCTGGCAACGGGATCTGTGAAGCTGCTGTCCTGCTGGGAGATGCGAATGCCATGGCAATGCCACCTTCGGTACATAATACACTAACGAACGGACTGATTTAATTATTACCTTCAATTCCTCACCTGGCAGAATGTACATGCCGGTAGAAGTTTCAATAAGCACTAAAGCTATGCACCTCTTCCTTTGTTAATGACTTCTAGTCACTGGGACGTCTCAGACTATTAAGATGTACTTAAAAAGAGTTAAGAGCAAACACATGGGACTCGTTTCAATGAAATCGATTCGGTCCAATGAAATGAGTCCTGTCTCACATGAAATTACTGCAAACCCTGATTTCTCTATGAGTTTGCTAGGACTGCTGCTACAATTTTCTCCTGTCCAGTACTTTGGGAAAATTGGAAGGTACCAGAACTAACCAATAAGGGAAGAAACACAAAATTACCACCTCTTTTGCTCCTGTTCCTTTGCTGGAGGATTTGGTTACTACTCTTCATTTACCCATTCTCCCTCATGACAGCCCAAATCTTGGGGAGGGGTGACCTCATGAATGTCTGTAAATATTTGAAGGATGAGTGTCAGGAGGATGGAGCCAGGCTCTTCTCAATGTCATCTAGTTATAGGACAAGGGGCAGTGGGTGTGAGCTGGAACAGAGGAGGTTCCACATCAATGTGAGAAGGAACTTCTTCCCAGTG
>JAOXOE010000001.1:81756549-81789155 GCA_028565055.1 Phoeniculus purpureus
CAGGGGGGTTGGACTCGATGATCTCTTGGGTCCCTTCCAACCCCTAACATCCTATGATCCTATGATCCTATGATCAGTTTCAACAGGGTTTTCATCCCATGTTCACCGTTGTCCTGAGAAAGCAAAGACTCGTGCTATGACATCAGTCAAAGATGGAGCACTGTCATCTCTTGGCTGTTCCCTGAACAGATGGAAGCATCTCAAAGTCTCAGGGAGCATTGCTTGTTAGTTTGGTTGTTAAGTGGCTTCTGCACATTTAATTGAGTAGGATTCTAAAAAGCAAATATTCCTCTTGGAACAGAAAGCCTTGTGCTATGATTTATGCCATCAAGCTCTGGTTTTGCTTGATTTGGAGTGTGTGCAGGGCACTGCAAAAATCTAACAGTTATCTCTTGCCAGCTGGACATTACCACACACAAAAGTAGATCTCTTACAAATACCTCTGGTGCTGAGTGATCCCTTCAACAAGTGTGTTCAAAGCGTGCTGGTGTTAATCGCTGCCGTTGGGCTTTGGATCAGGTGCTGCATGATGCTGCTTGTGTTGGAGGTTCCTTGGCTGCCCACAGTTTGCCTGGTGATCCCGTGCCTGGCAGCAGGATCTCTTCCTGAGGGTTTTACAGAATGTTACTGGGCTGTGATGCAATGGCATCTCACCCTGCTGCAGCAAACTCACCCAGAAGTTATGCTGGTGCTTTCATGTACGCTGAAACAGGGAAACATCTTAAACACTCCACCTAAAGCCCTGTCAGAACCTTTCACCAATGTGACTGGGCATTAGGATGGCCTGAGCTTGGAGTCCCTGACAGCAATTTGAAGGACTTGTACTCTGTTCCCCTATTTTGCCCCAGACTTCATTTTCTGCCCCAGGCAAGTTACATCAGTACTGTGACTCAGTTCCCCAGCAGTAGAATGGAAATAGCAACACTGCCCCAACTTGCAGGATTATTAGGATGGTAAACATGTCTAAGACTGTGAGATACTGTGCACCTAGTATATAAAAAGTGACTTGAGCCTTTGCTGAATGCTTCAGGGAATGGTTTGACTTGAGGAAAGGTTTTAAGAGAGCTGAATCTGCCCCACAGCATGGGAAGGTACCATCTGAGTGCTCAGGATCTCCTCCTGTGAATACACTGGCAAATCCCAAAGGGCTTGTTGAACTTCATGTCACCTGAAAACTGTCTCGTGTGCCTGAAATTCTCCTGTTGTAAGAGCTCTGTCCAGACTATGAATCAGGGAAATTAATTTGGGGCTATGATTTCAGTCTGTGAGTGAAGAATAGCAGCAGGGCATAATTTACTGGCCAAAACTACCTGCTTTGAGATTACCTAGAGCCTGCAAATGTTTTCAACTTCTCCAGGATACAGAGACACCTCAAATGAGTGCAAAGGAAATTGGATATGGTACCACTGGCTGCACTGCTCTCCCAAAGTGTGGTGTCTCCTCACATGCACCTTATCTCTTGATGACCTTCCTTTACTCTCTAACATCTCCACCCTACTCTCCCTTCTGCAAGAGTTGGTCTGTTAGAATGAAGAGGTGTCCCTTTGGCCAGTGACACCACTTTTCAAGTAACTACAGGCAAAAGCTGTTTTGGCTGTTTTAGCTGGCTATAGGAGCATCTGTTTGCACAACTGAAGAACACTAGGCTATGGTTTCTAACAATTTACTGTCAGAAGAGAAATATAGTCAATCTTGCTGGAGTTGTATGTTCCAAATTACCTTTGTAGCAAACTCTGAGTAACCTCATGAGGTATCAGGTGAAGAAAAGCGGCACAAGGAAGGATGGTAGGCCTTGTGTTGAACATCCAGACAGCATATGGGTCCATTTTCATTATAAGACGTAAATGAAAATAGCTCACATATAGGTTACATTACTTTTATGTGTAAATACAGTATGTAGTTTCCAAATTAATAAGTGGAAGCTGAGTTACCTGTTTGTAACTGCACACTAGTAACAAAACAGACACCTCAATGGATTCGAGGTGGTCGTGTTTCTATGGGTAAGCTAGGACGCATCCTGTTTCTGCAGGGGCATTATCTGGCACACCAGCTCAGTATTTGCTGGCTAGGGAATACTTCCTTCTTGGTCCTTCACTTGTAAACAATTTCAGAGGGAAGATCTCTACATTAATGCCCTTGGTAATACATTTGAATAAAGCTGTGACATCAAAACACAGCTGAAAACTTATTGCTTTCTTTTACTTGGCAAATCACAAAACATCTTTCAATCTGTTAAATATAATTTAATTCCTTCTGGTCCATCTTCTGGGGCTAGAGGCTGTTGTCTCATCTGTGAGGATCGGCAGGTGAGAGTCGTGGTTTACTGCTGCTTGTGATAAAGAAAAGTCTCTAAGACTGCATGTGTTTTGTACCCCTGCCTCTGTGCTGAGTGAGTGGCCTGGTGCACCTGGCACAGAGCCACACCTGAAACCCAAACCTTTGCTGGGCTGATAAGCCAAGCCATGTAATGATAAAGGAACACACTGCCTTGTGTTAGAACACACTCAAGGACATGCACAATGTCAGCTTGCCCAAAGGCAGGAAGGGTTTGTTTGGAAGGAGGGGGGGAAAATAACTTTTTTTCTTGATTACTGAGCAAACAAAGGGAGGTCTTGGATATTTGGCGATTAGGACTTGGAACCTATAAGAATTAGACTCTCATCTGTTTCGAATAAGGCCAAGGTTACAAATGACTTGAAGTTGTGGCTGTGTTATTCTGCATGAACTGGCTAGAGTTTGTGACTGAGCAGTAAATTTGCCCCAAAACTGCTTCTGTAAGTCCCAGCCTATTTGCTTCTGAATGTCAAATACGGTTTGAGTTTTGGTCAAGGGAAGTACGGGGATGTTGACATCAAATATTTTCTCCGAGCTTACAGACAGCATTTCAACTTCTGTTTCAAAATGATATTTTCAATGTGGAGACTTTTGTTTGAAAGTGTGGAAATGGGGAGGGCAAAGTTACACAGCTCTAACCCCAGAATCTTGCTTATCAAAAGTTTGTAGACGCTGAAGTACTTTTCCCACTTGTTGTTTTGCTACATTTGTGCGTTGTCAAGGAGGAGGTGGGAAAGGGAAAATCTTCCTTGTAGTCCCAGCTTAAATCAAAGTATCAGGTAGGAGATCACATAAAATTTCTGGGCTCATTACTTTGGGTGCAGCACAGGCAAGCAGCAAAAACATCCTTCTCCTCCCTGACGAACGCCTGAACAGGAACTAGACAGGATGCAACAAGTGGACAAAACGCAAATGGGAGTGTTGGAGGAGGATGAAATGAGAAGAAAGCTGTGCCTCGCCACGGGCCAGTCTGTTGCCAGATGGGTGTGAGGGGTAGGCTTGTGGCACAGAGGTGTTCTAAGGAGCTGTATGAAAGACGCTACTCTGCTTGTTGACAAGAATCTTGAAGCCCACATGCTAACAAAAATCTCTGCTGTTTTTTGCATTAATGACTCGTAGTTTCACCAGTGGGAACTGAACATGGATGCTGCCATGGGACTTTCCTCTTTCTTCACTGTCTCAGTGTTATAAGTCGTGCACAAAGCTTGTTGATGTCTGAAGGCAGGGGGCTTTCTCTCCTGGGTAGTCAACCCAAAGGCTTTTCATCTTCAGAAAATGTCAGTTAATAGATCGAAGGTGCTCAAAAATGCTGACTGTTCTGGTTTCTGTTGTCTGCAAATTGGAGCTGCGGACACTCAGGTCATGACTTGAATACACACCAGAGTAAGATCCTTGGTACCAGCCAAATGCTTAAGCACTTTGCAACCCAGGGGCTCTCAACACTCACAACGATGTTCTTGCTAATGCTCCAGATCCACATCTCCAGTTCAACAACTGCTGAACTTCTCAAAGCAGATCCAGGAAGCTGCACACAAACTCTTCATTTGATTAGTGACACCTTTGGAAATGTGTCCCCGTGTGCAGCCAAGGCTGTGAACAAGGATAAGACCGGGAAAGGAGCAGTGCAACAGCCCAGCTGGGCCAGCTGAGCTTGTGGTTGAGCACTTAGCCCTGAAGCCCACTCTGCTTTGGCACTATCCTTGCTCTAAATGGTAGTGTGACCCCTGTGACAAATGGTACCCACCCACTAATGTAGGTTTTCCAGGTCACTGGGGCAACATATAGCAGGAAGAGCTGCTTTAGGTAGGTGGCGATCAAGTAATAATTCAACACTTTTATCAGAGTAACCAACAGCTGATTGATAGCCATGGGACCCCATGGGATACGCTCACGGGTACTGAGAAAACTGGCAGATGAGGTTGCTAAACCCCTCTCTATTATATTCCAAAAGTCATGGCAATCTGGCAAAGTCCCCACTGACTGGAAAAGGGGAAACATAACTCCTGTTTTCAAGAAGGGTAGGAAGGAGGAGCCAGGGAACTACAGGCCAGTCAGTCTTACCTCTGTGCCAGCTAAGATCATGGAGCAGATCCTCCTGGAGGCACTACTGAGACAGCAGATGTGATTGGGTACAATCGGCATGGCTTCACCAAGGGCAAATCCAGCTTGACCAACCTGGTGGCCTTCTATGAGCAGGTCACAACATTAATGGATGAGGGGTGAGCGGCCGATGTCATTTACCTGGACCTGAGCAAAGCCTTTGAATGTGTCTATGGAGAACTGTAAGGTTTCTACATTCAGTGTAGGATGCAGATGGTAAGCGTTTAATGGGTCACAGGATAAGGGCAAAAACTGGGCAATTGTCATTTGCTGATTGAATAAGAAATCCTGCTGGGGAAAATGGAATAAAGCAGCAGAATGATTACAAGACGTAGATATGGCTAAAGGCTAGACTGTAGCTGCATGGCTTTCAAATCTTAACTGCTGCAGAGCTTGGTTTTACAAATACGTATTTAAAGCTTTTGGAGGATTTGATATGATACAAGTCTGCAAAACTGTTGGTGCTTTGTAATCTGCAGTTTGGTGCACTGTGAGGGAAGCATAAGGATTGGATTGATAGCAGAGAAAGAGTGCAAGATAGTAGATGAGTGTTGTGGTGATGTCTTTTACATATCCAGGTGTGCATGTGCTTTGCGCTTTTTTGGAAGAGCAGTTTAGAAACACCCACTGTAGTTCTGGAGTAACTTGTTAGGAGTTTGTTGGGTTTTTTAATTGAGATTGTGTTGTTTGAGTCAAAACACCATCCTGAACTGGGAGTTGGACTCAATGATCCCTGGAGGTCCCTCCCAACCCCTAATGATCTGTGTGTCTGTGACATCACTGGAAGTTTTGCTTGTGGGGCTGTTCTAAAGGTATGATACCCTGCATTTTATTGCTGTTCTCAAAATATTCTTACTGGGGAAGATGGTTATTTATTTATTTATTTGACTGAATACTGTTTTTCAACTATAGATACAGTCTATTGGAGTAAACAGCTAAAGCAAGAGCAAGTGCCGAGGAAAGGAGTAATGTTTACAAGTCATGTAGACATGGAACTTAGGGTCATGATTTAGTGGTGGGCTTGATACAGTTTGGTTTGACTTGATGATCTTAAAGGTCTTTTCCAACCTACGGGATTGTATGATTCTAGGAATTTTGAAGATAAGGTTTGAGGTGGGAGCACCTTTCTCATAATCTGTTGGTATGGTTTGTATGAGGATTTTCCACATTCCTAAACCTGCAGGCCCATTCTGAATTGTGAAGTTCAAGGTTTGTTATTTTGCTTGTCTGTTCTTGTAGAGATGATACAGGTCAGATATGCTAAACAATTGTATGTACCTTTTGCCATGGCGGTGTTAGGAGCCAGACAGTGACTTCTCTTCTTCCCTGGGTCTTGATAGCTTGCTTTGAGGGGTAATATAAAAAGGAAGGACATCATCTACCAGGTGGTAATGCAGACAAAGCAGTGATGCCTGGACATTCGGTAAGATTAGCTGTATGAACTGTCCACTCACAGATGGGTGACATACCCCGTTCTTTCTGTCTCTTCACTTCAGCTTTGCTTGTCCCAGTTTTTTCCTGTTTCCCTTCACCTTCTAATCTGTCTAGGGTGTGAGTACTTGGGGTCAGAAACATGCCCTGTGGTATACATAGTGTAACTTCTAGAATAAATATCCCAAACAAACACTGATACTAAATTCACAGTTAATAACTTTGCCTTTGATGCTTGTTTATTGTCCTCTTCTAAAAACACCTGTTTCTCTTTCAGTGATTCATTGACTGTTTTGTGTGAAACTTTTTCACTAAATCCACACAGTCATCCTGAGGTACAAACCTCACTCTGTTTTGTTTACATCATTGCTTATAAAGGACAGAAAACAGGTCAGGTTTTGCCCTGAAAGAATATATCCTCATTTATTTAGGATTTTTCAAGTACTGTTAAAAGCATAATGAAAATGTGGGAGTAAGAGAATGAATGGTTTGTTTTTAGGGAACTGCTCCTATTAAAAAGAACAGCTATGTCTTTGGAGCTTCTTTCCCTGCTAGTACTTAATGGTATTTTAGAAGGTTTTAGAGTGGTTCAGAAAAATGGGAAATTATCCTAGGATTTGAAAATGGAGAATTTGCAAATCTGGTTATTATAAAGATGAGAGTTCCTAGGTAGCTGTTGTTATTTAGCTTTTACTCTTAAATATAACCTTGTTTGCATACGCTCATTCTTCCCAGGTATTACCTGAAGCTTGGCTGAAAAATAGTAAAGCTCAATTCTTGTACTAGATCCGTGCTCTGTGTTGCTGCAAACATCAGTAGTAATCCTGTTGTCATGAACATGAAAATAGTACTGTCATTGTACCCACTGGTATTAAGTATATATTCCAGTCAAGTGACACCAAACAAGGATCACTGTTGTGCAAAGGAGTAGTCGAGTGTGCAGTGTGCTTGTATTGAAGTACTCATGACCTGAGGTGTAGTGGTCCTTGGGCTTGTAATGATGTGGGAAGCTGCTGTCAGACACAAAATATTGTTAGGCAGTTTTCTATGGAAGGAAAAAAAAAATCTATGGAGTGGAAAGGAAAATGTTCCTTTCTAAATAAAGGTATTCATCTACCTTTTTGTAGGTTAAGCCAGTTTTGTCAGTCATTGCTGTGTTTGAGGAAAGTATTTCTTTATTGCGCCTTTAGTTTTATAGTCAGAACAATCATTGTTACTTAGTGATTTGGCTTGTAACATTCCACTTCTGCTTTTGGTGCCCTTTTAATATACAAGAGATTTTTTTATCTTTTAGAATAAACAGCCTGAAAGGAGGAAGAATTTCTGAAACTATCCTGTTCAAATGTGCAAGAAGAAAATACAGTGTGCAGCCAAGCTCTTTATCTGATTATGTACCTCTGAAATGCACTTCACTGAGCTCTGCTGCTGCACTGATGTGATCTGCCAGTGATTTGGGTAGCTGATACGGATTTTCAAGGCATGGTCATTTGAAAAAAAATACAAACCAAAAGTCCGCTTCATGTTACTGGGAAATTTGAAATGATACCATGGTTGATAGAGTAGTTTGGTGTAAAGACAAGATATGATTTTAAAAAATTATATGATAATTTTTTCCTTTGATTAATGCTCAGATGAGAACAACTTTATGCTTTAGGAGGGGAAGGGCACTTGGGAGGGCTCTTAGATGCTGACATGCTGTGGTAAGAGCTGTGGCGGAGCCAAAGGATCTGCAAACCGCTAGTAGCGTGTGGATATTTCTCTTAACTGTTGATACACAAGTGTGTGAGAACTCTTCTTTTCTTTTTTTGTGCAGGTCAATTTTGTAGTGTGCCAACTGTTTGCCTTGCTTGCGGCTGTTTGGTTTCGAACATACCTTCATTCAAGCAAAACAAGTCCATTTATAAGACATGTTGTTGCAACCCTCTTGGGCCTTTATCTTGCACTTTTTTGTTTTGGATGGTAAGTCACGCTTAATTCCACTTTTCAAGGACTTAAGGATTTTACTTTCTTTTCAGGGAAGCAAAGCTTTATTATGAAGAAGCTAATCTACTTTTGTGGTGTTTAGCTGTTGCAGATATATTGAAATTAGCTTAAATTTTCTGAGGTGGAACACATGTTGAAAGATACTCCATTTGCAAACTGGTAGCTGCTGTACTGTCTGCCTTTGATTTTGGTCGAATGGAGCAGGTGCAGTTTAAGTTTTACCATTTTTCTGTAAACTTGCATGAGAATTATTCTCTTGAGGTATAGCACAGGTGTGATTACTAAGATGTTTCTTAACAAGTTCTCTCATGCAGTGAATATTTATGTCTTTGTCTGAGTGTTGAATATAATTTGACTTCTTGTAGGAAGAGTGGCTGGACCTGTAGTACTGATGATGTTCCTAGTACTGTAAAACACTTTGAAAGGAGCTGGCCTCGATTTGAGAGGGATTTTTTGTGTGTGGGTGTTTTCTTTCATGTTTTGGCAGGAGGATGCACTGTGGTGTTGTTTCTGTGGGTGGTTGTTTGTTTTGGGGTTTTTTTTAATAGGATAAAATCATAGAATCATTGAGGCTGGAAGAGACCTCCAAGATCATCAAGTCCAATCATTAAACCAACACTACCATGTCTGCTAAACCATATTTCCTAGTGCCGTGCCTACGTGTTTTTTTAACACCTCCAGTGACAGTGACTTCAGCACTTCCCTGGACAGCCTGTTCCAATACTTCACTACTCTTCCAGTGAAGAAATTTTTCCTAATGTCTAATATAAACTTTTCCTGGCACAACCTGAGGCTGTTTCCTCTTGTTGTATTGCTAGAGAGTTAGGAAAAGAGACCAATCCTCACCTCTCTATGACCTCCTTTCAGGTAGTTTTAAAGGATGATAAGGTTTCCCCTCACCCTCCTTTTCTCTTAAGCTAAACAACCCCAGGTCTCTCAGCCACTTCTCATTAAGACCTGTCCTGCAGGCCCTTCACTAGCCTTGTTGACCTTTTTTGGACACATTCTAGCATCTCAGTGTCTCTGTATTGAAGCACCCAAAACTGAACACAATATTTGAGGTATTTTGGTTTATTTATGTGGGGATTTATGTTTGGGGTTTGGGTTTGGTGTTTTTCTTTTTTGAAACAGTGATTTTCTGACTGCTGTTTTTGCATCTTAATCTTTTCACTGCGTAGCAAGACAGAATGTTAGTAGGATTAGCAAAGGGTATGCATTTAGTTTGGTAAATTTTTTCAGAATTAGCTTCCTAAATGGCTTTTATCTTTTCAAGGTGGCTTAAAAGTAATTGAGTGCCACATTTGGTTTTTTTACTTGGTAAACAAAGCACTTGCTCAGCTGAGTGCATAGATTTATTTGTACTGACTATGTTAGAGTATTACTGAACTAGGGGGAGTGAATCAAGCTGCTGTGCATTTGGGAAGGTGTGGAATCTTGGAATTCCAAACCACAGACTGGGCCTCTACACTGGCATGTTGCAGAGGCTTCTCTACAACAGTTGATATGTATTACTTTTAAATTTTGGAAAATAAAAACCTGGGTGTGTTACTCTTTGATTTTCTTCTGCAGTTTCCTTGTAATGCAATTCTGTAACTCCTTTGCATCTCTTAAACTTTTGGCCACAGTGTTTCACTTCGAGAGAATTGATCTGAGAATTGTGGGGGGTTTTTTTGTGAGACGTGTCTAAGTTTTATAACCACAAAGGGCTTTGGAAACAGAAATCATTAAGTGTAGCTTCTAATTAGAAAGTGTAAAATGAAATTTGGGAATCCTTGGCTTCAGAAATAACTTCCACCTCTGACATACATAAATAAAAATTTTTGGAAGTCTCTTAACGGCTATATGTCCTTGAAGAGAGAGCAGAGATGAAACTTATGCCGTAGTAGAAATGTAGATAATTTGAGTTTGCTTTGGATTGTACTTAAAGCAATTACTTTAGAAATTAATGTCTATTTTAATAAGATACTACTTTTTTTTTACAATCATGCATCTAGAGGCTTTTTTAAAATTCAGAAAAGGAATGTAATTTGAGCTGTTAAAAATACACATTGAGTAAGAAGCTGATGCTTCTGTTGCACTTACCCAGTTCTCTTTTCTTTTGTTTTGTTTGGTTGCCTTAACACCCCTTTTCAAGGAATCAAGTACACAAACAGGTTAGAGTCCCCTGGTATGCCTGCAACAGCTTCAGTTGTGTTGTAATGTGTGTACAAAAGGGAAACTGTTACTGTTTCCTTTTATGTTTTTTATAGAAAATACAGAATTGCAGATAACATCATACAAACCTAAATAAGGGAAATACTTTGGACTCTGCACCCCGTTAAGAATATTCATTAGTCATTCTTTACATTGCCCTGTATAGTTTCAGATGTATTAGTTTCCAGTCACCTTTGCAGAGTGTGTGTTGGTGATGTGGGGCAAAAAGAGAATGATAATTATCCATTAGGATAATAGCAAATAGCATAAAAGGTGTCGAATACCTTTTGAATGTAGCTGATCATCAGCACCATCACTTTATTAGTTACTGATGATTCAGGGTATGAGACTGACTGGACAGTTACCATTTCTGTTCATTGGGAAATAGTCCCCTATTGTAGCATTGTGGATTGTTTGCTTTATCTGAGATACTTGTTGCAAACAGATAAAAAGAAGAGGATGGAAACTGAAGCATAAAACATGCATGTTATTCACACATGAAATAATGTTAAGAGTATTAAGAGATATATTCTTTGCACTTTAAGGATTGTCAGAATCTACTATATTCTTGTTTGAGCTGGAGAATTCTAGCTAACTCTGTAGTTTTTGTTTGTGATGGAATTAGAATTCGAACCTCTTCAATTTCTTGTTAAATACATAAATATATGTAATTCACTATTGTTAATGACAATGTTGTCAGGATATTTTTTTTTTTCCTCCCTAGGTATGCCTTACATTTTGTTATACAAAGCGGAATTTCATACTATATCATGATCATAATAGGAGTGGAAAATATGCACAAGTAAGTTTACACTTGAGAAGTTCTTTCCTTTACAATAATGCTACTGTTTAGGGTTTTGTAACTGCACACAGGCCATACCTGTATCGTACTGTTTCAGTTTCTGAATTCTGCTAATAATGATTATGTTTCCAGGAAAGAAAATGACTTATTTGGGAATTTTTTCAAGCTTTTTTGAATATCTAAAGCCTGTGTTCTTAGCATTCTGATATGGTTGCCACTAAGTAATCATAAATAACTTTAGGTGTGTAACAAAAGGGTTAACTGTACAAATGTAATTTGATTACAGCCAGTGCTGGAAGGAAGGGAACAGAATTTCTGGGGAAAACTCTTCTAGGTAGTGTTTGAAATCTTCTTTTTTTTTTCCTGTTTGTTTTCCTGTTTGTTTTGGAGGAATTAATGCAGTGTGAATGCTGTCTGAGGTTAAGAGTACGATTGTAAACTCAAACACGTAGGGCATTATTGTAGGTTTGCCTGAACATGTGATTAGATTAGAAATATCTGACTCTATATAAAACAGCACTGGTTTATTTCTTGGAATCATTCTTCAGAGCAGGAAAGACATTTATTACTATGTGCATATGTTTTACTGTTTCACTAATCTATTGATCAGAACCAAATTAGGTTCCCACTGTGTTAATTCCTGCATAAATGTTTGGTAAAATAGCAATTCCTTGCTTGAATAGGTTTGTGAAGTGTGTGAGGCAGTTGGGAGGATGCTGGTAAAAGAACCAGAAAGGAAAATTGTTTTATGCAGAAAGTGCAAAACCAGGGTGGCCTTAGTTCATGATCCTGACTACTAGAACATTTGACTCCTTATACTGTTACTGAATATAATTTTATTGCCTTTGGAAATATCCCATATTAGACTTATTTTCAGGATTTTCTGCAAAGCCAGATGCATACAAACAACTGCAGATGGGAGAGAACTTCATTTGATTGCATAGCTGATTTTTCTTCTAGTAGTTTATTTGATTAGAAGTTGTTTTAGAGCAACTTGTTCATACCAGTTTTTCTTTAGACATGTAATAATGTCAGTTGTAACTTATGTGCCTTAATATTTATAAGAAATAATTAATGCAGTTAAATGCTGCCAAGGGAGGTACCAGGCACAAATACTTTGGTCTTTATCTTACCAAATTACATGTGTTTCTCATAAAAAGAAATCTGACAGTGGTTTTCTTCCTTAGCAGTGAGAAGCAGGTAGGTAGGTAGGTATGTGTATGTTTAGCATTCCTGCAGTGTAGCGATGGAACGCGCTTGTTTATGATCCTCCAAGTATGCAATCTGATGGAACTGCATGGCCTGATCTGCTGCTGTTTGCTCTGCTATACACAGTTGTGTACTTCTGTTCTCCGTTACTTTTAGTTCTTGCACAGCTGGGAGGGTAAAACCCAAGTTTCACTACCTGGCTACATTGCTCTATCACAGTCTGCATTAACATACTGCTGGGTAAAACCAGAAAGCTTCTTTTTCAGTGGAGGGGAAAGATGTAACAAATGGAGTAATTTGTGGATTCGTGTTCACAAATACTTCATGTTGAGGACAATGCTTGGGTGCTGTATGGGAAGCTCCAGATGTTTCTAGTAGGTGGTACAGGCAAGACTGTACAAGGTTTACTTCATCCATTGCTGTGGTGTCACAGGAGAGATGCCTCTTGGTGACCCTGCATACCTTTTCATAAAGAAATACACCACATACTCTAATGTTCTGCTATGAAATTGCCACTTACAGCTTTCTGTTTCGCAGCCTGAATAGAAACTAACGTGAGTAAATCCTCTCCCCATCTAAGTCTCTTCAGCCTACAAATGCATCTCATGGAGTACAAGGCATATTTAAAATTAAGAGCTGTGCAATAGGATACAGCTGGTACCACTTGACCTCAGGATTGGACAAGAGCCCAGTGAGTGTTTTGCTGGAGTGTGTATGTATATATACAGTTGATCAGGGTATATATGTATCCTTACAGAGTCCAAGTTCTGGGATTTTTCTATGTCATGGAGGGACGCATTGGCTGGCAGCTCTAGTTAGAGGTTACCTGCAGTAGTCACAAGCTTGAACATGAACACTATAGAATATCAAACATATTCATTACATAAATACGGATTCACATGACTTTTGTATTGGAAAAGTACTTGTGTATTGTAGAAAATGTTTTGGCTTGTTACGTAAATTCTTTTGCTGAAGTAAGTTTTGTTTGTTTCCCTGCCAAGCTTACGGTCTTGCAGATTTCATGATTGCATGGATTGGGGAAAAACATTATCCCTTTCCTCCTTCCTGCTTTCCCCATCCTTTAGTATAGTTCTCAGTTTCTTCAACCTCTCTAGAAAACGTTTGAACAAGTAAGGGGCAACTGACTTGTGATTTTCCTGAGGGAAGGGAACCTTATGCAGCTATTCCTTCTGGGCTGGTCTTTAACATATCATGTACTGTCAAGGTAAAAGCCTTACTTGAACAACAGAAGGAGGGAGAGAGTTAAAATAAATCCCTGGGGTGAAGGAAAAGGAAGATCTGACCATATTACAAAGGAAGGAAACCTCACCCTTGTATATTCTAGCAAATTTTAGCATAAAGTTAATTACCAGAAAACTAGTTGAGACTTATTTAACTAATATTAATAAAGTATAGTCTTACTTAAATTGGTGGTACTTTTAAATGAAAGATGGACTGTTAAAACTAGCTCTCTTGGATGGTTCAAAAGCTCCCATCTTTTAATTTGTGACTTGTTATCTTAATATTTATTTGGTGCTTCTGTGGCTCAGTTAATTGTGGAACTGAAAAATGTATTGGAACAAATTCTCAATTCCAGTGAATTAGCATTTGGTAACTGATGTGGTGCTATTATATATTTACCTTTTTCTTCAAAATTATTCTGTTTCTTCTATGGTTGTGAAATTGTTACTTGTCTTAAAAGGTTGCCACGAGCATTTTCCAAAAAGCATTCGGCTCCAGTTAGCTAAGACTACGTAAGTGGTACCGACACAGGTGATTTGGCGGCAAGATTTTTAAGGTTTCTGGGTAATTCTTTCTCTTTGTACTTGGTGGATTGTTGTATGATTGGTATAGAATGTCCCTCAGCTTGTGGGGAAAGTGAGGTTAATTACAGGGCTCACAGATGCTTCCCTGAAGTCAGTAGTTTTCTCACTGACATCACTGACAAAATATAGAATTACCAGCTGTGTCAGTGTTTATTTAGAATTATTCCTATTCATCTGTTCACTTTTTTTAAAATGGGCTAAAGTCAAGTCAAGAAATAGACATGCTATTCATGTGTGATACCTTATGTGTTACGATTCAAGTTGCAGGATGAGACTACTTGTTTGAGAAGTCTAGAGTTGAAGTTTTAAGATTGCTTCTTGTTTTAGGGGGAAAAAAAAATCACTTAACTAATTTCCAATATATTTAAGTTGTGAAAAGTAAGTTAATGAAGCAGAGACCTGACGTAGCTATTAGCAGTAAATACATAATGAGCTGATGTGTGTGTGTGCCACATGGGCATCAAAGATGAAGAACAGACTGGAGCCTTCTCTGGGCTGAATGACCCCAGCTCTCTCAGCCAGTCCTCATAGGTGAGGTGCTCTAGCTGTTTGATAATTCTTCCTGGACCTGCTTTAACAGGTCCATGTCTTTCCTGTGCTGAGGACTGCAGAGCTGGAAACAGTAATCCAGGTGAAGTCTCACCAGAGCAAAGTAGAGGGGTAGAATCCCCTCCCTCAACCTGTTGGCCACATTTCTTTCAGTGCAGTTCCGGATGCAGTTTGCTTTCAAAATGTTAGTGTTCATTAAGTTTATTTTGTGTCCTAGCAGGAGCTGAGAGAAAGCAATGCCTTCCTCTTGTTTTCCTTCACTCCTTGCTGTGACTTTGACAAACAGTGGGAGATTTGGCCAAGGATGGGGAGGAGACTTGATGGTTTGATTTTTGGAAACCTGAGACAGAGACAGATAAGTCTTGTTAATCTGAGTGAGCTAATTCATTCAGCATGTTAACTGAAGTGTTTTGTTTGTCAGATGTTTAATAGTGCTGAGTGCGAATACTTTTTGATTGACTGCTATTTAGCCTACAGTTTAGGTGGCTGTGAAAATTAAGTGAGATGTTTTTTGGAAGTTATGGTTTCAGTGAAATAGAAAATGGGTGAAGAAAACTACTGTCACTCATCCTGGGATTTCCTGCAAGCATCTTTCTCTTCAGAAGTGAGAGCATTCATAAGCTGTAATGATGTTTGAAAATGGGAGCTAGGTTGCTTTTTGAACTTTCATCTTTTCAGACATCCTTGGTATAGGTAATTGTAAGCTTGGCGGGGTGTGTGTTTGGTTTTATTTGATCGCAGGTGTAATAGTCTATGAAGAGCCTATGTGATAAATATAGATAAAATTTCATCTGCAGCAAAAAATTTTGAAATGTCTGAAATCAGGGACCTCAAATCAACAAACTGAAGTAATATTTGACAATTGTTAAGGGTTTGCCTAAGAAGTGCCGTCAATTTCCAATAACAGCTTTTAGCAAATCTAGGATTGGAAGCTTGCCAATAGGATTATAATTATTTGAAGGTATAAGGACTTGCAGTAAGTTATCTGGTAACTTCAGTTAGAAATGTGTGATTTATTTATGTAACTCGAATGAAAGTTTCTGGTGTGTAGGTAACTGCCAAAGGACAGTGGGCATTGCACAGAGAATTCAATTCACAATTGGAAGTAGTAGCAGCTCTGAACTGTTCTGCATATGCAAACACAATTTTTCTGCATTTCTGCTTTTGCAGCTAGTGCAAATAAGCGAAATGGCTTTTGAAGTTAAGAAAGAAATTATTTGAAGTTAATCAAGAGCTGAAAACAATACTAAGTGTGTTTTTATCTTTCAGCAAAGAGTAAGTGCAAGATGGAAGAAAATGAGATTTATTGGTTTTGTAGGCCTTAAAAAATGCAAAGATTGAAAAAACTGCTGGTCTGCCACTGCAAACAATTTTTAATATCAGCTCTCTGTTAAATGAGGAAAAAACCCCTGAAAATGTTATAATTATGAATTTTATATTTGAAGTATGTATAGTAAACTTAACCTCTTCTGTTAGAAGGAATCGGTGCTTGTAGGAGCATATTTCAGTAGTTAGCAATTAAAATAATTGCTTTTCCATTTTGAAGTGGTCTTTACCTGAACAAAAGATATTTACCTTGTTGATTTGCCCCTAAGAAATGGTAATTCTCATTGTATGTATCTGTCTTGGCAGGACCAGTATTGCAGCTAAAATAGCTAATGCAAATCTTATATATATATATAGAAAAATGGGGTTGTGTTGTTTTTTTTAAAATATATATCTCCAGAAGTGTGCAGATGAGAGCTCTGCACAAGACAAATTGTTGTTTCCTGCTGTTGCTACCTTGGTAATATGTGGGGATAGAATTTTGATGGGGGCATATTCTATACTATAGTCCTTTTGAAGTTTAATAACTGCTTCCCACATGCTGTTTGCACCACTTCTGCATCAAATTACTCATCAAAGCCACTTAAAGTTTGTTTGTGGAAACATGAATAGAGGTTTTGTGGTTTGTTGAGTTTTTTTCTTGAGGTGTTTTACTGAGTTATTTATCGTCATAATTTGTTACATGTTTTACTTTCTGATGCTTACCTAGAGATCAGACTTGTTTTCTGAAGGGTGTGAATGGAAACACTGACTAGCAGCAGGGAGTCAGTCTCTGCTGAAGATTTGGCCATTACAAAAAATAGTCGTTTAACCGGAGGGCTGTCTTCAATGACTTGAAAAATAGCAATTGTTGAAGTAAACAGCTGTGCAGAAACTTCCTAGTAACGCTTATAAATGTCTTCTGCAAGTATTTGTTTTAAATAGCTGTTACAAGTTCATCCACTTTGATAACTTCCTGGAACTCTCCTGGCTGTGCTTAGGCTTTCCTGGCTGTGCTTCGACTCTCCTGTCTGTTACTTAAGACAGTAAAGGTGTAAGCTGAAGCATAACTGGGAATATTATCCTCCTTAAAATCAGAATGGTCAAATGGAGAGGCCTTCATTGATCATACTTTTTGCCGTAACAGAAAATTTTGATAGTGTAAGTAAATACATTTCTTTAGTCTTTGAATGTTCCCTTTGACACATTTAAATAGAGAGAGGAAGAAGGAAGGGCAGGAATCTTGTGCCCACAGGTGAGAGGGCAAGGGGGAATGGTTTCAAACTAAAGGAGGGTGGATTTAGATTAAATCTTAGGAAATTCCTCACTGTGAGGGTCATGTGGCATTGGAACAGGTTACCCAGAGGAGTTGTGGATGCATCCTCCTTGGAAATGTTCAACGACGGGTTGGATGGAGCTCTAGACAACCTGGTCTAGTGCCCATGGCAGCAGGGCTGTAATTAGATGATTGCAGTCCCTTCCAGCCTTATTCATTCTGTGATGCTGTGAGATACAGAGGTCAGTGTTTCCTGTAAGGAAGCAGTAGTGTAAAATGGCTGAGTGTTTTAGAACTCTCTTGAGACTAAGTAGCTATTGCTTTTTGGCTTGCATAGATGTCAGGTTTTTTAAATCTTTGTGTTCAAAGCAAAACTAGGCACAAGCAATCAAGCAAAAGAAAACTGATAGTGAGAATGAAGTCATGTTTTCTGGGCTCTCTATTTGTTAATCTCTTGAAAGCCATAGCATCTGTAGAGCTACTTCTTTAAGGCACATTACTCTGCCTGTCACGCTGCCAAGCAACTTGTCTGCTAGCAAATGTATTCTGAGTCATGGTATCATTGCTGCATGGTTTATTACCTCAGCAAACTACTGATGTCAAATAAATCAGGCTCCCTACAAAATGAAGTGGCAGAATAAATTGTACCTAGGAGAGTTCACTGAAATCTGTGTTGTTCTTCAGCTCTTGGCAAAGCTGGCCACTAATAAGAGCTGATTAGTAATTCTGGTTGCATGGCATTGACTGAATGGAACCAATGGTGTTTGTGATAAATCAGATGCAAGAATTCTGTGTATTCCAGTCAACTTTCTTCTCTAAGTGAACGCTTCTATGTATTTTTTTATTCTTTGGTGAAATTTGAGACAATTTTCACTTAAGTAATTATGACAAGCTCAGCAAACAATCATTTCTTTGTCCTTAATGGAACTGCTGGCTGTAAATTGTACAAGTCAGTTTTGCTTGCAGAACTGCAAGTGGTGGTGTACAAAGTGTCTGGGCTAAAGGTAGACGATGTCCAAAGGAGTAAACTACTCTTTCTGTTGCAGATGCACAACAAAAGACAAAAAATACGCTTGTGTTTTGTTTCCTTTGAAGGAAGGTGGATGCAAATAAAAATGATTATTTTCAAAAATACAACGTATTCTTGGAAAGAGTATTTTGAAATACACTCTCAATTTTAAAATCCAATGTCACAATTAAATGTGAGTAAGTTTTAAATAGCTTTTAAAACTGGTTTTGCACATCAAACATCTTTACTGGAAGTCAAAGGTGAGGAGGAATGCATTTCTGAGTCCATTCCCTGCCCGACTCTAAGCAGGATCACAGAGAGCACACTGGTCTGTGAAGCCCAAGTCTTCCTTATAAAAACATGATTCTGGATAGCTCCAGTTGTCATAAGCATGCTAGCCATTTCCTTTGGTGTCTGTCTTCAACGTCTGTTAAAGATTAAAATTTATTTGATGTGACTTCATGCAGCTTAGTTATCTGATCTGGGCTTGCTAAAGAGATTTTTTTTTTTTTATTCTTTAATTTTCCACCACTCAATGATTGCACAATGTTGTTGAACTTCAGGGAAATTGCACAGACATTGCTAACCTAAATCTCTTAGGCTCATCTCATTTTGAAGTGAAATAGAACTGCAATTGAGGCAATTATTTTGGTAGGCAGAGACCACATCAGGCAAGAAACAGTAGTAGTCTGTCTTTCTATGCTTCTTTTTGTTTCATGAATCAATAATGAAAAGGAGAAGTAGGGGCAAAATACACAAAACAGATTATGCAAAGAGAATGTGTAACTCTTCAGCCTTTAAGTCAATAGAAACAAGTGAAATGCAGGCTGAGCAAGAAAGAAGTATCAAAGGAAAGATTTGGTTTTACTTTCACAGAATCACAGAATCATTTTGGTTGCAAGAGACCTTTAACATCATTGGTTATCTTTTCAATTGCATTTGAAGACAAATGTGTTTTCACTATCCAAACAAGAACTAAATTTTCATTTTCTATGCCCTAGGAAGATGCAGAAGGGAGTTCTCTCTTATACTCTCTTCAGTATGGATGAATTGCTTGGGAGTTCTGAGGGCTACGTACAAGAAAAACTATTTCATTGTGTATCTGTTGGCACAGATTTTTAGCTGGGAAGCTTACTGTTTTGTGACTGTAAATTTCAGTCTTTCAGCTGTTTAACAGTTACACTTGATTAGGTTGAAAGAGAAATTATTCCCATCTTAAGTGACAGTGGTGCTTTTAGCATTCTATTTGCTGGGACGTTTTGGCTGTATGCTACTGAAGCAGGTTTGCATTTTCTTACACACAAGAAGTACCTTGGACATTGTAGCATGTTATCTTCAAAACTGGGGATGAAATAAAAAATACTCATTATGTCTAAGCGTTAAGCAACTTGCACAGTCATTGCTAATCACAGGCACAAGAGGAACTGTGAAATCAGTAGGCTTGTGAAAGGAAGCTCTTGGTATTTTGGTGTATGATTACTTAGAGTGAATAATTTGTTTTATTAATAGATCATGTCACATTGGGAATACATGATGAGTAGAAGTAATGCATCGTTTTAAAAAACAGTCATGTAGCTGGCTTTCTTTTTCTTTGTATTGCCCCCTTTCTAGGAGTGTCTATGATGTTTTAAATGCCATATTGTGGAAACTCCTTAGGCAAGCCTAGGTTCATTAGGTTTTCCTCTTACCCTTCCCTCCACCATATTATCCATATGTGATACCATGTTTAAATGTATACTGTAGCATCATCTATGTGTCCAATCACTGTCTTTTAGCTTTGATACAGAATGTTTGGGTTTTTTTTAATTTTGTGATTGGTATTTTAGCTTCTGTAGGAAGCTTTTCATATTGAAAGCAGATCACAATCTATTGAATGCTTCAAGAACAACTTATGAGCTATGAATGGGGGGTTGTGTGTATAGCGAGAACTAGTAAGATTCTGTTGTTACATAGAAGGCAGCTGAAAATTCATAAACATGTTTTAATAAATCAAAAGAAAGGACTATAGAGTCTTTTGTATTTTCTAGAAGATGGGGACTCTGTAGTCTCACTGATAGCAGTATTCCCATTTTGCCTCCAAGTCTGGGCTGCTCTGGCTTTCATAGTGTTTGTGGTCCTGGTGCTCTGGAAGGCCAACCAGTAAATGCCATAGGAAAGCTGTTCTGCAGGCAGAGGACGTTCATGTAAAGCTGTGGTCTTCAGGGCATTGCTTTTCAGTTGTCTTTACAGGCATGGAAGGTTTACTTCAGAAATTCATGTAAGCATGAATTGTGACTGTAAATTCTTAAGAAACATCTTCATGGTAAATTCTTGTCACTTCCTAGTAGAATTGATCATACATAATGTTGTATGTTACATTACTGGGTCTGAGGGAGCTTGTCAGAAGAATAGGAGGGCTTCTATTGGAGCTTCAGTGGCTTCTTCACTGTTCCTAACTGCTGCAGAGCAGAATAACACATTTTGCTATGTTTTGGATAAATACCTGATGTAACAACATCTGAATCCAGGAAGGATGTTTCGAAACTGAAATAGCTAAGGCTTTCTAGACCTTTCAGAAAGGTGTGAGAGCAAAACTTTGTTCGTTGATGGCTTGTGAAAAGTGGGTTGAAATAAAGCTTTATTCTGATGTTGGTTTGATTTGTGTCTTTGGACACTGCTTAGTTTCTCTGACATTTTTTCCATGCTTCATGTGTGAGCAATTGATGTGTGTGACACAATCTGCATAAACATTGGGAGGGCCTAAATAAAACTGTCTAAGACACCTAGAAACAGATTGAGTTTAGTTTCTTGTGCCAGCTATGCTTTGCTCTTCATATAACTACACAGTGCATTTTGCAGAGATACTCCAAAGGTATTCCCTTTGCAGTGCAGAAGTGCAAGTACCTCAAGACTAAGGTCGAGGGAGGTGATTCTCCCCCTCTACTTGGCTCTGGTGAGACCCCAGCTGGAGTACTGTGTCCAGTTCTGGAGCCCTTATTCCAAGAACGATGTGGACATGCTGGAGCATGGACATGCTGGAGCGTGTCCAGAGGAGGGCCATGAGGCTGGAGCACCTCTCCTATGAGGACAGACTGAGGGAGTTGGGGCTGTTCAGTCTGGAGAAGAGGAGGCTCTGAGGTGACCTTCTTGTGGCCTTCCAGTATTTGAAGGGGGCCTACAGAAAAGCTGGGGAGGGATTTTTTAGGATATCAGGTAGCGACAGGACTAGGGGCAATGGAGCAAAGCTGGAGCTGGGTAGATCTAGACTGGATGTGAGTAGGATGATCTTGATTGTGAGAGTGGTGAGAGCCTGGAATGGGTTGCCCACGGAGGTGGTTGAGGCCCTGTCCGTGGAGGTGTTTAAGGCCGGGCTGGATGACGCTCTGGCCAGCCTTATCTAGAGTGGGATGTCGCAGCCCATGGCAGGGTGATTGGACTAGCTGATCTTTCGAGATCCCTTCCAATCCCTAATGATTCTATGATTCTATGACTTTCTGATACCATCTGGATAGCTAGCAGTTTAGCAGTGTTACATGCTTCTTGAAAAGGTTGCCTGTTTTATGTTCTGGAAGTGGTAAAGTTCACCTTGAATGCACACTGTCCATTCTTTCTTCTAGGACCCAAATCAAGACACGGAGTGGAATGACATCCTGCGCAAAAAAGGTATCCTTCCTCCAAAGGAAAACCTGGAGGAACTGGAGCGTGCAAAGGAAGAGGAGCAGTTTGCAATCCTTCAGAAATCTCTTGGTGAGTGACCAGTCAACTTGGGCAGCAGCAGGAGAGCAGGTCTTGTAATAGCTCCTGGGGGAAGAAATACCCAGCAGGACAGTTTATATGCTTGTAAAGCATTGTGTCCTTTCAGAGCCTGTAAGGGATACCAAAACTACTGCTTGTATGGGGTGATCATCTGTTAACAATATCAAACACATTCCTAAACACAAGGATTCTTTCAGCACAGGAACCTTTTGATCTTGATGTCAGCTCCATATGTTTATAGAAGTCCATGTCTTAAAACTGAAATAAGAACAGTGCAAAGGAAGTCTGCCATGTCAGTGCGCAAGTACCTCATAACACTAACTGTTGTATGCCTCCTCCTTTCTCTGTTCAGACTTCCCTGCTGTGTCAGGTGTGTGTTAGCTAGGTCGTTGCCGCAGCCACCAAACTCGAAAGCTATTGCACACCTTCAGCTCAGAGATCTTTACATCATTGTCTTTCCATCTGTATGTCTAAAGTACATAATGTTTTCTAAAAAACTAGTTACAGTAATACTTTTTAAAAGCTGTATTTCCCATAGGGAATATGTTGTTAAATTCTGTTGGACTGATAAAAGCTCATGAGTTTTAATCCTGGAATGTGGCCTTTTTTTGCTGATTTGATATCTCTTCCATTATAGTGAAAACTTACGAGGACATGACTCTGGAAGAGCTAGAAGAGAATGAAGATGAATTTAATGAGGAAGATGAGAAAGCTATTGAAATGTACAGGTCAGAGCAGCACACAGATTTCTGCTTTAATGATAATTGGAGGTGGTTTCGGTTTGTGCTGTTACGTTATTGAAGAGAGGAAGGGCGTTGTTAGGCCTGATGACAAAAAAAAGGGGTTGTGTTTTTGGTCTCTTGTAGTGCTTTTGAGTGTCTTTAATAAAATAACTGGGTTTGAATTCAGTGTCCTTTATGGACAATCTAATTTTGCAGAGACAATTTGCACCAGCTGAGTGCATGGGTAGGGGTTCTGAGAGCCAAGATTCCTCTCATTTTTTGCATGAATAAGATTAAAGTGCTGCCGATTTACATGATTACAGTGTTGGTTTTGTATTATCTCTACCATCTCTCATGGTTTTTGCCATTTAGTTTAGTAGTGTAGTATCTGCAAAAGAGAAGTTGTGCTTCTTGCATGTTAATTGCTTCAACTTATGATGCAAATATAAGACTGTCTATTGACTGTGTCAACTTTTTGCTGCTCTGGGATTTCAAGAAGTTTGTAATATGCCTCTGAAGGCTAAATTTCAAGCAGCTCCTTTATGTTGTTCTGTCAAAAACACATCTGCTCTCATTATGTCTTTCCCTTTTCTTGCTGTTCAGGCAGCAAAGGTTAGCAGAAATGAAAGCAGCTCAAATGAAAAATAAATTCGGGGAAGTTTTGGAGATTTCTGGAAAAGATTACGTTCAAGAGGTTACAAAAGCTGGAAAAGGTATATGGGTAATCCTGCACCTCTACAGACAAGGGTAAGAGCTCATTTTTAACCTTTAAAACTTTCACTGTCAGTAGCTGAAAATGCACTAAACAAATGTATAGTTGTGGAAATCAGGGAACTGAATCTGGGGTTCTGACAAATCATAGAATGGTTTAGGCTGGAACGGACCTCAGATCAACTAGTTCCAACCCCTCTGCCATGGGCAGGGTCACGTTTCACCACACCAGGTTGCCCGGAGCCCCATCCAATGTGGCCTTAAACACTTCCAGGGAAGGCACATCCATGTCTGCTCTGGGCAACCTGTTCCAGTGCCTCACTGCCCTCATAGTGAGGAGTTTCTTCCTGAGATCTAGTCTAAATCTACCCTCTTTTAGCTTGAAACCATTCCCCTGTATCACTAGAAGCCTTCATAAGACATCCTTTTTTGTCTTTCAAATGAAAAATCAAATTAGTTGATTACTGTTGGCTCAGCACTGCTGAACTTGCCCTCTGAAGTTATTTTACCATGAAGTGGCTTTTTTTATGTGTGTGTACAGCACAGCGTGTCTTGTTCCATACAGCTACCACAGCCTAGTTTCTAAAGGCATGAAAATGGAGTGAACAAGGTTTCCAGCCCTCTCAACATAATGAAAATAACTTGCCCAGAAAGGCCTGATAAGTTGCTAGCATATTCTGGAAAGGGTTAGAAGGATTTGATTTTGTTCACTGTCTCTAGTTGCCTCACAGGTATTCGCTGTCACTTGTGTCCTTTCTTCCATGAGCTGTTTTTCTTTCTATGTTGTTTTAGCTCATGGAATTTCTAGATATTCCACACATCATATGTTCATGAAACAATTTCTGTGTGTGACCAAAGGGAAGACTGTAGTGTTAGTACCTTAAAACAAACCCACAAACACCACCTGACACCAATTTCCTTTTGAATGCTGGAATACCGGACAATAAAAGTATTCAGAAGTTGCTTCTGGTACATTTGTCTCTCTGTAAATGCTGCTTATTGAGCTCATATTTCTAACCTTTCTTATTGATCAGACTAATGTATGATTTATCCTTTTTCTTCCTTATGTGTGTCTATTTCTGTTCTTCAGAATTCCACTCTGTGCCTTAATAAATCAACACATGAGCGGCCTTGCAAGAAAGTTCAGAGACGTGAAATTCATCAAAGCTATCTCTACCACCTGCATTCCCAACTACCCTGATAAGAATCTGCCTACGATATTTGTCTACCTAGATGGAGACATCAAAGCACAGTACATTGGGCCTTTGGTGTTTGGTGGCATGAACCTGACAAGGGACGGTGAGTGTCAATATCTCTGGTCTTCCAAAGGAAAAACAGCACATTGTGGGAAATGAGCGGTTTAGGAAGAGAAGAAATCATATCATAAATCTTAGAATGCTTTGGGTTGGAAGGGACCTTCAAAGGCCATCTAGTTCAACACTCTTGCAATGAGCAGGGTCATCTCCAAATTATAAAACTGGGCTGCTTCTTTTTCCTCTTGCCATCTTACAGAAGCAGCAGCATTTTAAGCCCCTGCCTCAGTGGTTCAGGGTGCACAGGGCTCCAGGGAGTGAGGCTGTTGCTTTTCTTCGAGGTCCCAGTTTTCTGTAGGCTTATTCCAACTTGTCCATTTCAGCAGCCTTGGAGGCAGACTGGGCTGTACAGTCCTGTCAGTATGGCTTCAAGGGTAGGAGAGCAGTGATGAAGATCTTGCAGAGTGCTGTAGCTCTTCAGTAAAAGCTGCTGTTTTGGAGGTTCTTGGGGATGGTATTCTACAGCAGTGCCTGAAGACAAGTCAGCAGTGAAAGAGGCTTTTCTTGGAAATCAGATGCAATTTGGATGTAGCCTGGTGGGTTTTACTTCAGTTAAAAGGTGCTGCTACTTAACCAGCTTTCTGAGTAAGCATATTGGTCCAGATGCCTTCAAGGTCAGACTTTAAGGCCATCTTTATCGGAAGTGAACCTCAAGCAGCATTTCAAGGTCCCTGCTGAATAATATCACTGCCTGTGCTAGGATAGGATTCAAAGAGTTTTAGTAAAAAAAACACCCTGAAGTTTACAGAATAATTCAGTGTGTTGGTTCTAGAAAATGTAGCCCTGCCTTGAAACATCAAGGTGGGCAAAGCTCATGAGTGAGATAGCTCTTTTCAAATCAGCCAACTAACTACAGCAGTTGTCTAATTTTTAACTGATTTTTGGGGTGATGCCTCTGATCCAGCTTAATTCAGTCATGACAGAAAGCTGGGCACTTAAAGTATGCTCTTTCTTTTATTTCCTCCTTCCTTCCTTCCTTATTCCCCAAGCTTGAGAGACTTCCACTGGAGATTAAAGAAGTGTGAGTCTGTATTCATTACTCTAAAGTCCGAAGGAAATTAGGTGTAGTGATAAGGTTGCCAGCAGGATGAAGAGAAAGGTTTCAACTGAATGTGTATAGTGATTTTCTCCCACTGCTAGGAAGCAGTCCAATTTAGGTCTGTGCAGTAATAGGTCTACTGCTGATGATGGAGGGAGTCTCTCCTACTGTCCCAATAATCAGTGCATGGTGTAGTGGCAAAGGGGTGAATTGCTTTTATGGAGTACTTCCTGAAAAATACCTGTAATTCAGATGTGTAAATGGAATTGCTATGAGTTGTTTTTCACCTCAGCACTGGTTCCCCTCTGTTCATTGCTTTTTCCGATAGTGATGAACTTGGTATATGATGGAGGCAGCTGTAGTACATGAGTAGTATTCCATCACTGGTGAGAGACATACAGAACTGTCTTTCTGCCTTTATGCAGTTAGGAGATGAAATTCATCTTGACTAGGAGAGTTGCCTCTAAAGCTGCTGCTCTGTATCAGTTGCCTCTTCTGCACTCCTGGTTGTAAAGGGAGTTGGGAGGCACTGGGAATTCCACCAGTAGGCCACAGAGCAATACCCGAGCTCTGCATCCTAGGCTGAAACTTGTGCCACAGCTGTAGTGATTGTGAAGGGAAGGTTTGGCTGGAGCAGCTGTGGGAGATAGGACAGGGCTTGGGGGTGGAAGAAGGGGAAGAATAGAGCGGGGCGCTGTTTCTGGTGGTGGTGATGGCAGTGTGATTAAAAAGTCAGCTGGGGAAGCAAGGGCAGGCTTTTTCCAGTTTGCTCCCCTGTATTCATGTCTCCTGTTTTGCTCTGCACAGAATTGGAGTGGAAGATTTCAGAGTCTGGAGCCATCAAGACAGACCTTGAGGAGAACCCAAGGAAGCAGATCCAGGACCAGCTCATGTCCTCAATCAGGGCCTCTGTCCCAGCCAGGGTGGAGAGTGACTCAGAGGATGACTAACTCCTGCGACATCATCAAGATTACTGACTGCAAGCGTGCTGTATCGCACTGGAGATGCTCATCAGGATCCCCCTGAGCCACAGAAGAGCTGTATTTCAAAGACAGCCACTTATCTAGAAACTTTCAGAAACTAAAGTTTCTTTTTTAAGAAACAACAACTTAGTGCAGCTTCACTTAAGATCTTGAAAGACATTTTATATTATGAAGCCTGAGTAAATGTTACTCAAAGTTTTAAAATGTAGACATGAGTAGAAACAAGTCTCTTGTTGTTATTTCATTGGTAAATTGACTTCTTTTAAAGTCTGAACTGAGCTTAAGTGCACTCTGTGACAGGCTTAACTTGTATAAATCACATCTAAGTACCAGGTCTTAAACGATTGGTTGTAGTACCTAGTTGGGCCTTCTCGTAGCCCATTGTGCACAGACATCCAACAGGCTGGACTGTACAGAAGGCTAAGGGAGGTGGCCCATCATGCAGATGTTGCTGAAGGTCACATATATTCCCTTGCAGAGGTGTGCTGGCAGGGGACCCCAGACACCTTGAGAGAGATGTTGGTGGTGATCAGCATCTCCTGGGACCTGCTGATTCCAGAACACCCTTTCATTCAGGAGGAGTATTTTTGCCTTTCACAGAGGTTGAGTTTCCTGCACCACCTCATGCACTAACTGGGAAGGAAAATTCAAGAGGGGGGTATTCCAATGTGAAACTGATGATATCTTGCATTAAATCAGAAGTTGGGTGCATTACTACAGTAGTGCCCGTTGCCAAATAGGAGGGAAAATGATGTCTAAAACAAATTATGTCTAAAACCTGACCTATTTCTGTACTAAAGCCTTCTATCTTCTAAGTACAGTAATAATAAATGAGGTCTTCAAAGAGAATGGACTAAAATCACAGAATCACACAATCACAGAACATTAAGGATTGGAAGGGACCTCAAAAGATCATCTACTCCAATCCCCTACCACCACAGCAGGATCCCCTAGATCAAGTCGCAAAGGAACATGTCCAGGTGGGTTTTAAAGGTCTCCAAAGATGGAGAGTCCACAACCTTCCTGGGCAGCCTGTTCCAGTGCTCTGTCACCCTCACCATGAAGAAGTTTATTTTTGTATTTATGTGGAGCCTCCTATGTTCCAGCTTACACCCATTGCCCCTTGTCTTATCATTGGATGACACTGAGCAGAGCCTGGCTCCATCCTCCTGACACCCACCCTTCAAATATTTATAAACTTTAATGATAAATCCTTGGATACGTAACAGGGGAAGTTGGGTTTGGGCTGTTACCATCATAGCCTTTTCTTCCATCTGGATCTTAAAACCACAGCTTGTTTCTCCTTTTGTATGGAGTCTAATGGGTTTTGTGGTCTCTGGGACCACTGAGAGGACTGAGCCTCTGAAGAGGACCAGGGCTGTGTATGGGCATCTGGTTGCCCAGAGCTACTCAGCTATGATAAGCCAGATGCCCTGTCCCTGTTTTGTCTTTTCTCTACAAGAACTGCAGAACTCTAGGTAGGGGAGAAGGAGATGTCTCTTCTTCCAGCCTGCTCCCTGCTGTCAGGAGTAGAACAGAGGCTGCCTTGATATTTAATAGGTGGCATTGAGCAATGTATAGCAATTCAGGAGCAAGTGGGACAGTCTGACTTGTACTGTCTTGTATCCTGAGCTGCTTAATGTGTTGATGTGTTGTGGGATGCCATTCGAGGATGCTGTGCCAAAAGGGGGAGAGGCAAGAATAATCACAAACCAGAAGCCGCCGAGTGTTCTCAGCAGCAGAGCATCATTTCAAAGGGTGTCTGTACTTCTTGGTATTTGGTTAAGTGTGAAAACAGCTTCTTGTAATCTTATTCTCTTTCTTACCAATCATATCACCCTGCACAAGGTCTTTTTGTAGAAATCAGGTCTGTGCAGGAAATGGATAATGAGATAATTTTAACCTTTCAGCAGAGCAGAAGCTATGGAGCACAAGGCTAAGGGCAATGAGCTTTAGCTTAAAAGGAAGTTGGCTGCTAAATAACAAACCAAAACAGCCAATTAATACACATAGCAGAATGAGACAATATAATGGGAGAACTTAATTGGAGAATGCAATTGCTGAACCCTCATTTGCCAAGATGTGGGACACTGCTGCTAAATATCCTATCAATATTTCTGCAGCTTGTCAACAGTCTGTGTTAGATCAATGTTTACTTCTCACTGGTGTGAAAAGGGTCTGTCAGCTACCGTGGGAGAAGACAGTGATCCTGTAAACAGTGCTGAGGGTTGCATGAGCTACTGTCCTGCACACTGCTGTGAAACCCTCCCTGACTCATCCCATGCTGCAGTGGTGCCAGCAGGTGAGGGGGAAAGAAGTAACCTTGGGCCATAGATAGGGGCAAATTATTTGCCATTAGTGGGCGGTCATGATGGAGCTTTTTGTGTGGAATGTAAGTGAATCATTAGTAATAAAAAGGGGTTTCTTTATGGTACTGAAGGTCTGAAGTCTACTGCTCGTCCAGGTTGTGTGATCCTGCTCTGGCAGGGGGGTTGGACTGGCTGATACCTAAGGTTCCTTCCAACCCCTAACATTCACAGAATCATAGAATCATTAGGGACTGGAAGGGACCTTGAAAGATCATCTAGTCCAATCCCCCTGCCAGAGCTGAATCACCTAGACCAAGTCGCACAGGAATGTGTCCAGGTGGGTTTTAAAGGACCCCAGAGAAGGAGACTCCACAACCTCCTCCACCTGGGAGCCCACTGCAGCGCACTGTCACCCTCACGGTGAAGAAGTTCATTCTGATATTTATATGGAACCTCGTATTTTCCAGCTCACACCCACTGCCCCTTGTCCTGTCATTAGATGCCACTGAGCACAGCCTGGCTCCATCCCCCTGACACCCACCCTTCACATATTTATCAACATTAATGAGGTCACCCCTCAGCTAAAGGGACCCAGCTCCCTCAGCCTCTCCTCATAAAGGAGGTATTCCTCTCCCTTCACCATCTTCATGGCTCTGCGCTGGACTCTTTCCAGCAGTTCAATGATTTCTTATTTCACAGGCTGCCTAGCAATGGGAAATGAGACTTCCAATAGGAATGTCAGTACCTCAGTTTGGACTAGCTCTTGTTTTTTGGAGGGATAAAAACCCCTGCCGTTATATGAACCTGCTGCATATTTGTTAGGATGGGATCATGTCTAACAAAACTGCTGTTGCTGAGATCAAAGGGGGATGCTTTCCCTTCTCCATTCCTTTATATCACTACGTTGCTAAAACTAATCTGTTCTCTGTCAGCTGTTTGGAAGGCAGTTGAATTCATTTCTCATTACAGTCCATTATAAATCACTCCTCATTTCAATCTCTTCTAGCTAATTCTGTCACCAAAGGACTGCAGGAGACAGAAAGTATTTTATTGATGCATCTAGCTCTTCACAGAATCAATAGTAGTACTGAACCTCTTAGGTCTATCTATTTGCAGATGGCTCTTGTGAAGCAGAGAAAGGCTTCATTCCCTCCCATGGAAGGCAGAGCCATTGAAAAAGAAAACCCAAGCAGCCACGACACTCTCTAAGCTCATACGATCTGACTTGGTTTTGTATAGCATCTTAAGACTTGACACCACGCAGACATTTTCAGGACTTCACCAAATTACTTTTAATTTGCAGAGATGACTGAAGGGATTGAAATCTGATTAAAAAAAATTGCAGGAAAAATATAAATTCCGAGGTTGTTTTTGTTTAACACTCCAAATGTTAAATCATCAAGGAATTAACTAATCTAAGGCAGAGGATTCCATGTAATAGACATTAGTGGATAATTAATGGGATGAATGTAACTATGCATTAATAAGTCTCTGATTCAATGCATCTACTGTAAGAAGTTGTATTTCTTCCAGTATATTGAACAGCTTAAACACAAAGATGCTTCTTGTGGTGGCAAAAGTTACAGGATTTACTAGTGAGAGCAAGTCTTGGTTTTCCAGACAGCTGTTGCTTACCCCCAAAGGGATGCTGACCGCTGCCACGGCATGTGCCATCCTAAGCCCACTCCCCTAAATAACCATGGGGATTCTTTCATTTACAAGGAGGGCAGCAGATCCAGCTACTGAACCTTTTTTTTGCCTGATTGCAGTTTATTCTCCTGTGAAATAGTACAGAATGTCTGGGGGTGTTGGCAAACTTCATTAATTACCTGCCCATACACAGAAGACTTTCTATTGGGAAACTTCATTAATTATCTGCCCACATGCAGATGACTTTCTATTATGTAAGGCTGCCAGGAGGGACATCTTGGATCCTTCAAGCTGACTCCTTCAAGTCGACTATCGCTTTCTGTGGCTTAGTTGTTCCTGGCTTGAGGCGCTTAAAGAAGCAACCGTGAGGGTCACTTTCAAGGCAGGAGAAGACCAGCAATAGGCATTTGCAAAGAGATCTCTGCCACAGCACCAAGGCAATGACTATTTTCTACAGCAAGAACGTCCTAGTGGTAAAAGGGTGACAAGTTGGGTAGGATGAAGCAAAACCAGAAGAAAACACTAAGAAAGAGAAATTGAGAGATGAATTGAGAGGATTGAAAGAGAAATGTTGAGAGGTGGGCTGCAAGTAAGGGCAACTATTAACAAGAACAGTAATCACGTGGCTTTTCAATGAGTAAAATCGATAGGTAAAGAGCTCGTGTGTAATTCAAGGTGAGAAAAAGTACTGCTGTGCTCTTGGCATACTGATAAGCTGTCTTTAGCTCAGCAAAAGGTATGAACCTTTCAGGTGAGAGGAGCTGTTTATAGCCAGTTTTCCAAGGCACACTAAGCACTATTGGCATCATGTCATCTGGCGTGTGCTAAAGTTCCAGCCCAGTGGGTAAGATGAACTTTCTCTGTTCAGTGAGATGCCAAATGGTGCTTTCTATTTAACTCACTGCGCTGTCATTTGTAGACTTAGCTACTGCCCTATGCATTTGTGTTGTACTAAGACACACAGAAGAGAAAACATATTAAAAAGGTTATTATAAAAAAGAAATTGTATTTGCTAGCCTGGAGAAAAGGAGGCTGAGGGGAGACTTTATTACTCTCTAAAGCTTCCCGAGAGGAGGTTATACTGAGGTCAGCCTCTTCTCCCAAGTAACGAATGGTAGGATCAGAGGTAACAGGTTTAGACTGGGTATTAGGAAAAATTTCTTCATGTAGAGGGTTGTAAAGCATTGGAACAGGCTGCTGAGGGAAGTGGTGGAGTCATCATCACTAGAGGTGTTTAAAGGACAGGTAGATGTGGTGCTTAGTGACATGGTTTAAGTGGGGATTGGACCAGATGATCTTTCAAGGTCCCTTCCAATCCCTAATGATTCTATGATTCATGTCTGTGTGGATCTCATGGGATTTCCTAGGGAAGTCATACAAGAGACTGGACCCTGCCATTCCCCCTGGGTTGCTCCCCCTGGGTTGCACCCTGTGCACCTTGTTGTGAAGTGCAGGTAGTGCCCTGGACATCTAGGCACTAGCTGGATACAGACGTCACCGTTATTTGAAAAGCAAACAGAGAGAAATTCAGAGCGTTCTGCAAAATCCCTTCCATAGAGGTCCCCTCAAAAGGCCAAGCAATTTACCACCCTGGCACAAAGGACCCTTTGGAGAAGGGCAAGTCTGTGCAGTGCCAGAGAAGTCACTGCTGGTGCCGATGGATTTTACTCCATTACCCCATCAAACAAGGAATGTGCAAAACATAGCGCCCCATGTCCTTGCGATGGTGGGGTGGTCAGTGGAGATGGGATCCTGGCTGAGGGGCTGGTGGGGCTATGCAGGACAGGTGCTCAGGCCCCCCAGGAGATAGAGGGAGCCACCATCGCACTCTCCAGCTTTGCTGGCAGTGAGACAAAAACTTACGTGGGGCAGAGCTGCCCACTTGCAGGTGATGACTAAAAAGGCATGTAAGGGTGCAGCACGGCGTGGAAACCCTGGTGTAACGGGTTGAAACTAAGAAACTGCTTTGCTGCCAGATTTTAAGGGGAAAGGAAACCAAAGCAGTCAGGTCTCAGTGAGATCTCGGGTAAATTTGCCAGACAACGGATATCTTAGGAAACTGAAAAAGTTTATTAACTCTTAAACTAGGTACAGAAAAGAAGAAAAATGTCAAGCAAGTTAGTGCAG
>JAOXOE010000001.1:81809052-81825231 GCA_028565055.1 Phoeniculus purpureus
AGCCTGGCTCCATCCTCCTGACACCCACCCTTCACATATTTATAGACATTAATGAGGTCAACCCTCAGTCTCCTCCATGCTCAAGAGACCCAACTCCCTCAGCCTCTCCTTGTAAGAGAGATGTTCCACTTCCTTCATCATCCTCGTTGCTCTACATCCTTTGGTGCATAGAGGCATTAAAAAAGTACACGCAAGTAAAAATTGAAGACAATAGTTCAAAACATTATCAAATATTGACATTTGATTATTGACATTGAAGATAATATTTCTTATTTCTCTTGAAATCTGTAACTTCCTGCACTTGATTGACTTTTCTCCTGGCTGGTGTTGTGTCTTCTCTGAACAACTTGGAGAAGCTGAATAAAAAATAAACCCGTGGGACACACAGCTGCCATCAGCTGTCCTTCCAGCTCAGGCAACTGTCCTCCTGCTCAGACTCTACACTTCCAGAGTATTGCCCCACACCAAGTCCCAGGCTCAGTAACTGACGGGAATCTATATTTATTTCTGCACAAACAGCATCGACAGCGATGTCTGTGTGAGGGACTCACGGTTTACAAACATGTTTTCAGATCCTCAACTTGTACGTTACCTAATAACGCCAGGCAAAGCATCTCTCGTTTATATTCCACGATGCTTCTTTCTTATGCACAGTTTGAAGGGAAAAGGAACTAATTAAAATACGTGAAGCCGACCCTTTGTTATTATGTGAATTATCTACTCACTGCTAAATTACAGGTCGCGTGCGCGTGTGGGACAAAGTGAGTGTTTCCACAGCGCTCTAAGCAGCTAAATAGGTTTATTAAACAGAGGAGGTGACACCTCTGTTTGTATCGTTAAATCGACTATTTACAGTCGCCTGCCTTTTGATTCTCATAGGACAAGTAGTTTTAATCCTCTCACATTATTTTTTACTCTAGAGGATTTTTCTTTCTTTTTTGAGTACTTGGCTTTCGGTTTTACATGATGTCAGCCTTGACCAGAGCTGCTCGAAACAAATGTTCAGCAGAAAATGTTCCACTTGTGTTCACAGTGGAAGTCACCTCTAATTAAAAAAAGCACTGGTTTGTCAACTATAACGAACCCCACTTCATTATTAGTTTACTGAATAGTTTCCCCTTAGGTTTTGTGTGTAAGTTGCAAAGACTCTCCTTAAAACTTTGACTTTAAACATACAGCGCTTGTTGCTTCTAAATCCAACCATTGTTTTACAGAGAAAAACAGGGTTTAATGCCAACCCTAATATCTGGATTTTTAACAAGAATATAAATAGATTTTAATCAGTGGAGCAAGGTGATTATCCCACCAACAAAAGAAATTACCAGTATTACTGTTAGCATCTACATCAACTTATTTTGTGCAGCAGTTATTTGAAAGCATCATTTTATTAATTGCCTTTGTATTGGCTGAAAGTGTTTCAGACATGTTCTGTTGATCATAGAACCATAGAATCATTAGGGAGTGGAAGGGACCTCCAAAGATCATAGAATCATGGAATCATTAGGGAGTGGAAGGGACCTCGAAAGATCATAGAATCATAGAATCATTAGGGAGTGGAAGGGACCTCCAAAGATCATCCAGTCCAATCCCCCTGCCACAGCAGGATCACGTAGATCCAGTCACACAGGAACAATTCAGGCAGGTTTTAAATGTCTCCAGAGGAGACTCCACAAACACCCTGGGCAGCCCCTTCCAGGGCTCTGCTACCTTCATTGGGAAGAAGGTCCTTCTCAGATGGATGTGGAACCTCCTCTGTTCCAGCTCACAACCCTTGCCCCTTGTCCTACCATTACATGACACTGAGCAGAGCCTGGCTCCATCCTCCTTATACCTGCCTCTTCCATATTGATCAACATTCATGGGGTCACCTCTCAGGCTCCTTTTCTCCAGGCTCAAGAGACCCAGCTCCCTCAGCCTTTCCTCATCAGGTGGATGCTCCACATCCTTCATCATCCCTGTGGCACTGCACTGGACTCTCTCCAGCAGCTCTGTGTCCTTCTGGAACTGAAGGGCCCAGAACTGGGCACAAGATTCCAGATGTGGACTCACCAGGGCTGAAGTGACACCCTACAAGTGCAGTTTAACTTCTCCTCAAATCCTATGTTTAAGTCCTTGTGGAAATTGAATAGAATGAAGCATTTGCTGAGTGTTTGGTTAAATAGAGGACCATGAGGGATGCCCACCAACCTAAAGAGATTAAGGATCACTCCAGACAGTCTAAGTATTTCTTTGACATCTACAAGTAAATAGAAGTTGGAGGAGCAGTCAAACAAAAACTAAAGCCTCATTTTAACTCATTTTAACTCATTTTAACTCATTTTAACGGGTCCCAGTGCACAGTAGTGGTGGAAGAATTGTTTTCACTGGGGTACTGCTATTGAGGTGAACCCCTTGGCTTTACAGGTCATCCCACATTGAACGTGCCAATGCACTTCTTCAGTGCCATGCTTAGATAGGCAGGTGCTGTGAGGGATCTTTACAACAGCCAAGCTCCCGGTTGCCATCCTGCCCCCAGGTACCCACCTGGGGAAACCTCCTCTATTGCTCCTCACATGAGCAGCCTTGAGGATGGATCCTCACGGGGTGAAAACAGCCCGGTGCTGATGGAGTCAGAAGTGATTTAGAGCAGCTGCTCACCTGCCCCTCGTTGGCACGTACCCTACAGGGGAGCCAGTGGGTGTGGGTTGTACGGGGGGAATCATCTCTGAGATGGATTTCTAAAACAATGCAGTTTAGCATATGAAAGCCTGGGGATCTGAAATGGAAGTTTTTACATGCTTGGCATTCATTTGTGAGTTGGCAGTGACAGCTTTCATCCCACAGAAACATTTTCTATCTCATGGAAGTTGAAAATAGCTTCGTGCAACACTGGTGCCTCTCACTAAAATGGGGCTTTTCATCCGTGACCTACTTTGGTTTCTGCACAATGCACCTAATAAGTCGTAATGACTTTGGAAAGGGCAGCGCTAGGGAAGTCGAAGCAACGCCTTAAGATGCTGTCTGTGGAAACATCAAACGGAATATTTTTCATCAGGCTGAATAAAAGAATCTGATGAAAGTTTAAGAATTAAACACCACTCGGCTGATGGGTGAAGGCTCCGAGCGCAAAGTGGCTGTCACAGGGTGGGCCAGTGGTCATGCTGCGAAAGCACAGTGGTGGTGCTGTCAGGCACAGCAGGAGGGTGGTGCAGCAACACCTCATGCCTGTGAGCACCTGCAGCACCCTCTGGCAGAGCAGCGGGGCAATATTGGACATCGCTGATGTGCCGCCATGGCGAATGGGGTACCTGCGAGGGTCTGCATGCTGCAGCCCTTTGGGTGAGGGAGAGATGCAGAGGGAGCAAGGACTGTGGTTGGATAGGTGGAGAAGGAGCTGGGAGGCACAGAAGCTAGCAATTCAAAGCTCCATCCCTTCTTGCCTTTCCCTTGCCAGTCGCCCATCAGCATGCCCCAGGTCCCATCTAAATTTGCCCATCTGCAGATCAACGTTACCCTCCACCACCTACCGGCTGAGAGCCATTAGCTGTGTGACACCCACCTCCCTCTTTTCTCAGCAGTGGAGCTGATGCACATGTTCTGCTCCTCCAGACCTCATCAAGTCTTTAGCTTATTTTGCAACCCCCAGCCCACAAGATAGTCCCTGTCTCACTTGTGGAGGACAAAGGTCTCCACCACCTCACTTTCACTGCCCGACTTGTCCTCCAGGTGATGTTCAGTTTCATTGCAGAAATCTGGGTTAAACTGCAAAGGTTATTTTTTACTGTTATTACTACTGTAATCCTCCCTGTCTTTGCAGAGCAGAGCACCTGGATTCTGCTGGAGTATAAAAACACTCTTTTTTCTCTTTGGGTGACTGGAACTTTTGAGAGGCTGCAAACGTGGTTGATGTTGTTCTTCTCAGGTGAGCTGAGAATACTCTTGGCAGCACGAGTATTCCTTGTGAAGCTCTGCAGAAGGAAAAGGGTTCTGTGCACCAAACTCCACACACAAGCCTCCCTTGCAGAAACCAGTGCCAGCTGCAATATCGCATCGCTTTTCTTTCTGTCGGAGATACGAAGGATTTTTCACAGCAGGCCAACTTAGAATTGTATTTTGCTGCTTTGTCCACAAAGCATAATCAGAAACCTGGGGAGGTTTCATGAACAGCACAAAATGCCTCCCTGGAAGAGGAATAAATAAGGAGGCCAAATGCCAGGCAGCTGAGTGGAGAGATGAGCTGCAGAAGGATGTTGTTGGCAGGCAAGAAGACACAAAAGGGAGTTAGGGCTTCCTCAGCCTCCAATCCTGCCTGCAGAAAAGGCTTCTCACTGAGGCACGGCTCAAGGCAAAAGGTGATCTGGAGGACCCAACAAACAGTGGGTCAGCAAGCCCAGATGTGAGAATCAATGCAGTTCCATGCTCCTCACTCTAAATAACGGGTCCTAAGGAACAGCGGCGGCCGTGTAAAGCAGAGAACAACATCCAGCTCTCCTCCCATTCTGTCCCCTTGTACAAAGGAGTATTAAGACACTGATGCTCTCAGGGTAGCCGTGAGGCCCCTTTATACCTCTGACATGATCTGAAGGGGTGTTTGCTTAAGAGAAAACCTTATTTGGTGTTTTAAGTAGGTCAGGTTCAAAGCCTAGTCAATATTTGAACAATCTGTGCGTGTTAAGGAGGCAATGAGAGAACGTGAGCCCACTCAAGCTTTTCTTCCCAACTGCACTTTGCGTGGGGAAAATGAGGACAGTACACACCGAATCAGTATTTGTGTCCCAAATCCCCAACTCCTTCTCTGATTTTTTTATACAAGGATCAAGAAACTCTTCTTCTGAACTCCTACTCGATTGTTCTTCTCTCTAAATTGGGAGGTGAGAGCTTTGATTTCCCATCATAACTCCGCCAGAAGGATCCAGAGCTAAAAGTGGGTTCTAGTTAACCTCATTCTCAGTATTTGCTGTCTGTCCTCGGTGCAGCACGTTGCTGCGGCTCGAGAAAGCTGGGTGCCAGACATGTGCACCGCAAAATACGGGCTGCGGGTGAGAGGAGAAACCTTTCGAAACAGTAACTGGGACTACTTCTTCGTTTGCAAAAAGCTGGAAGGGAAGCATCAGCTGAGTGATGTGAGGGATGGCAGGGTAGGAGGTGAAGGGAAGAGAGGAAAGACAGCTCAGACCAGCTTGGGACGATGACATTTAGACATCGTTTCCCTTGCCTTCCTCTTTAACCAGTGGACTTCCAGACAGCAGCTCAGAGCAGATGCTGTGAGTAACTTGTAGCTCTGGGTGAGCTACTTTGGCGTTTCAGTTCGGATCAGGAGTGCAGTCGAGGAGGGACTAACATGGTTGTCCTCACTTATAGCACTAGTTTTCATGGCACAGCGTGAAGCTCTTGGCTTCCTTCCAGGTGAAACCGAGTTGGGGGATGCATAAACCCACCTGGACGTGTTCCTGTGCGACTTGGTCTAGGTGGTCCTGCTGTGGCAGGGGGATTGGACTAGATGATCTTTCGGGGTCCCTTCCAATCCCTAACGATTCTGTAAGGATGTTGTCAGTGCCACAGCGCGAACACGGAGTTATAGTAAAAGCAGGGGCAAGGGTGAGAGTCCCTCTGTAAGTTTGAGACATATTTCCTTCTTTCAGAAGAAAAGCACCATGTCATTAACTAATGGCACTGTTTTGGAAAGTTCGCCGCAGTTTTCCGTGCACCAACACGAGTGATCTCTGCCAAAGAAGTGCCTTCGTTGCCTCACACCAATTCCTAGGCAACAGTGGTGCTCTTCAGTTTCACACTCCAAGTAAGGATAAACTGTGTGGCAAAGCCATTAAAAGCTCTGTACACAGGGGTTTAGGGTCTGTGAGATCCTTCTGCAAACACTACATTTTTTCTTACCTAATGCCCTCGGAAGACTACGTTTCTCATCAGGTTTCTGCCAACTGGAGAACTCCAGTCAGGTGAGAAGAAATAATGAGCAGCATTACAGCCACCAGATGACAAATGCAAAGTATTACCTGCTACCCCTGCTGCATAGATATGCACTTCTAGGGAGAAGAGAGAAAAGGGAGCAGGGACGTCACTCTGCACACACACCCTCCCTGACTCCAAATACACTGTGCTGAGTCTACTCGATGGTGATCATCAGCTTTGGCTTCTAGTCTTCATTCTGAAACCCACTGGAAGTCCACTGGAGAGGGACAAGTTTTCAGATGTAAGCCTCCACCGGATGGGAACAGATGCTATGAACATATTTTGAGGCTGCAGTGAACAAGCAGAATGAATTGCATCCCTCTTGCAAAGGCTCCTCCTTCCCAGCCTTGAATTCACATTTCAGTGGTGATTTGTGATATGAAGGGATCAAGACAAGATGTATCAGCTCAAGGCACAAGCCTGACGAGGAGGAGACTGCACAGTCACGTCTGTGCCCGCAGGCGTGAGGAGCTTCCCTGTGGCAGCAGGATCGGGTGAGAAGCGGGGTGACGTCAGGCTGGTGGGATTCCCTTGTCCTCGTGTGAGCTGCTGCTTGGTTGGCCCTTTCCCTCCTCCTGCTCGCAAGCAGAGAGCAAACCCACTGTGCTCTGAAGATCAGATCCACACTGGTTGCTCCCAGAGTTCTGCCTAAGAGGAAGGTGTTTTCTGTTATCGTACGGTAATTCACACTTTTGAAACTCCAGCTTGGGGAGGACACAGTGTTTGCAGGTCAGACCATTCCTCTGTGGCCTTTGCTGGAGATTATGCTTCAAGGAGCCCTGTCAGGCTGCTGGATTTGAGACAACAGCTGAGTGCAGCATTTTTACAGCTCAGCATGAGCGCGGCTGTGTGTGTGCATGTGCCTGGCTTAGTCAGGGAACTTCTGCGTGACTCGAGGCAAGCTGAGCCCTGGAGATCCAGGTGAAGCCCCAGAATAAAGCAGCGCTAGTGACAAAGCAGTGCCCCCTGCTTTCCTCGGTGACCATGCAAGGCTGCTAACACCTTCTCTTCCCAGCAAGTGGTGTCCAGGCTTTTCAGTCAGCTGGCAGTTCATCAGAGGATGTCTGCGTGGGTACCATGACGGGGGGAAGAAGGTGCAGGGCAGTTGCTCTGCCCACACCCAGCTGAAGGATGGAAGAAGTGGCTGCAGAGACCAGGCTGCTGCTGCCCCAGCAGGATGCCAGTTCATCTGGGAAGATGTTGAACATAGAATCATTAGGGATCAGAAGGGACCTCAAAACATAGGAAAACAAGCAATGGTCAGGGATGCAGAGAAAAAGGAATGCTGGCAGGGAGGGAGGGGGAGAGCTGGCTGCAGCTTGGGCAAAAGCCAAAAGGAAAAGCACAGCAGGCTGCTGCTGTCCAGACCTCTGAAGATCCCAGTGAGGAGAAGAGCTTGTTCCACAACAGTGAAAAACCACAGACCTCTTCCATGTGGAAAGATCAGTTCATCTCCCGGCTGCAACACAGCAGCTGCTTTCAGAGAGATACCCAAACATCCCACAGTATCGAGGTTCATTTTGTTGGGTTAACCTGAGCTCAAAACTATCTGGAAATAGAGGAAAAAAAAGACAAAGCAAAGTTCCAGCTGCATTTTGTTCTGTATTTGCAAGCAAAGCACTCCAAGGAAAATGAAGATGTGCAGAAAGCTTCTCTCACTATTGACAGTGGAAGCCTCTGAGGCATTTCAGGTGCTTTATAGCTTTCAGTTAACTCAAGCAGGGAAAGTCAACAATAAAACTGTAGCCTGGAAATGTTAAGTGCCAAACTCCACACAAAAATGAACAGGAAAGAAATCGACACAGCGGGGCATGCGGGGAGCTTGCTGTCCTGGCTGCACTGCTTGTTCTAACCAGGGGAAGAAAAGACACTAATGTTCCTTGAACCAGTGACATGGAGGAGTGACATTGACTCATCATTTAGTCGCTTACATCATCAGTCTTCATGAAGATGTCCGGTGAGCACAGGGCATGCTGTTAAAAGCACTCTGAGGTACCAGAGGTGCCAGCGACAGTGTTGGTTGCTCTGCGAGAGCAGTGAGAGCAGAGCTGGGGCTCCTCAGGGTAGGCTGTGGCTGCATTCCTGCGCAGCAGCATGAGACCCCAAGTGCAACAGGGGGTGGAAACTGATGCTTGCAAAGAGAGATGTGGCTCTTTGGAAAAGCTGCCCTTGATTCTGAAACATAGAACAATGGAGAAGGTTTCTCCTCCTGGAGTGATGGGTCTGCTCCTCTACCCAAAGGATCACAAGAACCCTTTTGGTCTTGGTAATGACAAGGCACTAGAATGACTGACTTCAGCTCCTCACGTCTAGAGAGAAACTCAAAGATTCATGTGGCTACTGAAACCATGTCAAAGGTTAATCAAAAACTGTCAGTGAGCTTGGCAAGTAGCCTGCCTCTGAGAGCTTTGCAGGAGGTGGGATACAGCACATGTCCCACCTGGTGGTGGGAACTCCAGAGTACACACGTTTGGAGATGAGAAAGAAAGGGAATGAGATGCCATTAAGGACCCAGCTCAGAAGAGCCCATGGCTGGGCAGAGCAGGGCTATGTGGAGCTGCATGGACTGACAGTCCGGGGGGGGCTGACACTGGAGCTGTGGGCAGAGTAAAGTGAGTGCTGGGGAGCTGGGCAGGACCAGGAAGTGCCCAGGTGGTACCCACAGGACTTGGCAAAGCATGGTCTGAGAATAGTCTTCAGCAGAGTATCCAAGTGACTTTTTTTCATCTTCTCGTGTGACGTCCTACTGCGTGTGATGTTTTGCTGGAGAAGCTGCAGTCTAGCCAAATGGGTTTTCACTCTTTATTTGGCCTGGGAGCAGATTGGTTGAACAAAATCTGCTTGGCAGGGCAGCTCTTGGTCCCTCTTCTCCCCAGGACTGGTGTCTCCAGCACCACTCTTCCAGGTGTTACTAGAACAAGTCAGACCCTCAAAATCTTTACAGCACTCATTTCTCTTGGATTTTCTGCTAAGACACCAAGGACAAGTCAGACAGCAAAGCATGAACTGCTTTATTTCCCCCCACTTCCCATGCTCCTAAAAGAGCATGAGAAGCACCGGAGGGCAGCTTGCGGAGTGCATCTACCATCCCATATGACAAGTAGGTTAATTGGAATGAAAGAAAATGTGACCCTTGACTACAACCGCCCCTTAAGGGTATCGAGATTAATGTTGCTGTTGTTGTGTTCCGCGACGTGGTGAGGCAAAACACAGCGACAGGCTCTTCTCAGCGTTGGAGCTGCTCTCAACAAATGGAGCTGCACTGAGTGACTTGGATTAAATTTGACTAAGTCTTGCCCCAAGAAATCTTTCCCTAGAAAATCCCGTAGCACTCACAAATATTTTAGGAGTGGCGATGCTGGGTGTCGAGCTCTGAGGGAGCGATACGCTATGCATCTTGTAGGCAGGGGAATCCGCGCATCCCCTGGTGCTGGCTGTGCATGCAGAGAAATCAACCCGGTGACTGCGTGTGAATGTTGATGGAGAAGAGAGGTGGTTTTTCTCAAAGAGGGAGGAGGTTTTGCAAGAAAATGTGTGCAAATTAATGTTGAAGAATGGTGGGTTTCAGGCTAATTCACTTGTTCTGCTCTGCTGAATGCACGACAGTCTCTGTGGCAATGCAGGCAGCACGAGCTGGGGCTGCACGCATTCAGATTTGAGTTGACCTCATTACAGCTCTCTGTTAGAAGCTGTTACTAGCACGGACAGATCTTATTCTCATAAGATCTGTGAAATTGGCCCTTTACTTTCTATGGGACATCTCCATTGAATCTTTGAGGATGGAAACAAGTGGTACTGAGAGCACTTGGATTTTCCACACGCCTAACTGAGAAGCACGTGGTGATAGCAGCGAGCTGGGGCAGGTTTTGCTCCGTCTGAGGTGCCTGAAGGTGGATGCTCCTGCTTCCATCCTCCCACCTCCACAGCACCAACCAGAGGAGGTCTGTGCTGGCAGAGGATGGTGGATGGTGGGTTCCCTCTGCTGTTGTCTTGAGATGTGAGGTGCACTTAGTCTCGTCACTGGGGCCTGTTCTCGGCTGTGTGTGTTGCAGAACACCAGAAACCAGGTCCCAGATGTGCCTAGAAATGCCCTGTTTACGTAAAGGGTCTGGGTGAGGGATGGCTGTAGATAGAAATGCCACATGCAAAGTCATAATGCTCCAAGGAGAAGCCCAAACTATGGATCCACAGGTTCTGCCATACATGTGTGACTGGTTTCACTGGGAGCAGGACTGGGAGCCCAGATGCCCAGATGCCAGACTCTACAGTCACGAATAATGACTGAACTCAAGCTGCCAGCACTCTGCTCACTTTGCCTCTCTGGTATCCCACTTACTGTGATGTTACCAGTGCAGCAGTTCTTGAACCAGTTTCTGCATTCGCCTTAGCACTGGTTTGCAAACACATCTCTGGGCGCTTTCCTCCCATGTGTTCCAAAAAGCCCTTTTTACAGTTTGATATTTGCAGCCCACAGAGTGACTGGAAAAACCAGAGCAAAACAACCCAGCTTTTTGCTCGTGCGTAGAGAAAGGAAAGAGACGTGGTTGTTCTTAGATAGACCTGAAAGCAATAGCATTGTACAGATAAATCAATATTTGGAAGCACATTAGCACAGGGATGTTCCAGCTGGGAGGTGGAAATAACTTGTCGTGTTGGTGCTCATTTTCAGACAACAGAAATGAAATCATGTCTCCAGCATGGAAAGGTCAGCCAACAGGATTATGCTAAATTCATCAGCCTGCGCTCGCTCCCCGCTGAGTAGCTATCACTGGTGTGCACTAACGTAACATAGGGGCTGATGGTGTTTTCACCCAAACAGCGCAGTGTGGCCAGAATAGAAGCTGGTGGGAGGAAAATGCTGATCTTTTCATTCCCTGGGCACTGAGAAGTAGGATTCCCAAGACAAAACCCGGCAGGTGTCTTTCTTTCCTCTCCCCATCTTTTGTCTGGCAAAAAAACCCCAATAAAAGGCTTTAGAGATAAACCAGTGTTCCAGCCAGCATCACCTGGTGGGAACACGATGCAAGAAAGTTCTCCAAAATCTCAGGTCCGTATTTTTTACTGAGCACTAAAATACAAGTGACTCTTCTCCTGAAGCCAAGAAGAGAGAAGATCATTTGGTACAAAATTGTATAAGGAGATCCTCGCACGTTTTGAAACTGGTTCATAGCTACCACCATAATTGTCACAGCATCTGCAGATTAGATGACATTTACAACAGTTTTTAATTAAATTTACTTAATTTAGATATTTATCAGTCAGAATCCATTGGCACACTTTCTTCTAGCTTCTTTAAAGGTCAAATGAGCAATATGTGTAATGAAGTCTTTAAGGGAATACAAATTGTGTCAGCCTCGAATCATCCCAAAAGCCAGTGCAGTGCTGAAGCTCTGGTGCAGGGGACGGTGCCTCCTCCTCACTTTGCTGACACCAGAGTGCAGTGTCTGACCTTCACACTGGCTGCTCCTGCCCATGTCAGAGCCTGTGGTGTGATCACAGAATCATAGAATCATTGGGGATTGGAAGGGACCTCGAAAGATCATCTAGTCCAATCCCCCTGCCACAGCAGGATCACACCAACATGCTGGGTACAGCCCAGAGCATCCTGCTCTGACCTTGTATCTGACCCTGCCGTGAGCATGGGGTTGATCTTAGAAGCCTCCTGAGACCTCCTCCAGCTAGAATTACAGCTACCCCATCATCCTGCGTGTGTCAGGGAGGAATTAAGATGTGCAATAACTTAATAATTAATAATAGCAAAAAGCCCTTTGTGGTCGGGGCAGTGTAAATCGTCAGCGATGCCCTTCTGTCCCTCAAGACACGTCCTGCTGTTTCAGACCTTGCAGACACAAAGCTTAGCTAAGCAAATCTTGGAAATAAGCTGGAAACAGTCCTCTTTCTTCAGTTCTGAAAGTTATAAAACATGAGCTGAAGATGAAATAGGGCTTCACTAAAAGCAGAATAATTTACAGGAGCGTTCAGTCAGGAGAAAAAAGCCCCGGTATTAGGTTATGCTAAATATAAAGACTCAAACCAAGTCGGGGTGCAACTCTCAAGCCATGTGATCGAATTACTTGAGGTCTGGATGGAATACAAAAATTCACAGAGCTAATGCGCTGTGGGCTTGGGAAAGGGGTTAGGGATTGAAGGACATAGGGAGAATTGTCGCGGAGCGAGAGGTTGGCTGTGGAGGGACCTCACAGCATTTCACAGATGCTTTCACTTAGCGATCTACCTGCAACTACATGCAGAGCACATCTACCTTAGAGGTAGATCTTAGCCATCTACCTCTAAACATGCAGAGCACAGAAGATATTGAATAAAATATCACAGAGTCACAGAACATTAGGGACTGGAAGGGACCTCAAAAGATCATCTAGTCCAATCTTCTTGACACAGCAGGATCCCCTAGACCAAGTCACACAGGAACACGTCCAGGTGGGTTTCAAATGTCTCTAGAGAAGGGAGATTCCCCAACCTCCTTGGGCAGCCTCTTCTAGTGCTCATTGGGAAGAAGTTCCTTCTCATCATCATGTGGAACCTCCTATGTTCCAGCTTGCACACATTGCCCATTGCCCTACCATTATAGGACACCGAGAAGGAGCCTGGCTCCATCCTCCTGACACCCACCCTTCACATGTTTATAAACATTAATGAGGTCACCTCTCATTCTCTGTTTCTCCAAGCTCAAGAGACCCAGCTCCCTCAGCCTTTCCTCAGCAGGGAGATGTTCCACTCCCTTCAGCATCTTCATGGCTCTGTGCTTGATTCTTGAGTCTCCTTCTCCAGATATGTTAAAAAACTGCATGGATGCAGTCCTGTGCCACCTGCTTTAGGCAGTTCTGCTTTGGCAGGGGGTTGGACCAGATAAACAGGAGAAGGAACTTCTTCACAGTGAGGGCGACAGAGCACTGGAAGGGGCTGCCCAGGGGAGCTGTGGAGTCTCCTTCACTGGACATGTTCCAGTGCAACTTGGTCTAGGGGAACCTGCTGTGGCAGGGGGGTTGGACTGGATGATCTTTCGAGGTCCCTTCCAATCCCTAATGATTCTATGACTCTGTAATCTCTTGAGATCCCTCCTAATTTTGTGGATTTTGTGGTTCTGCGATACTCTTGTGGACTTCTGCACTTCAGCACTTCCCCTTTCATCTCATAACCAAGCAGAGAGCAGCATTTCAAGGGTTCCTCCCTGGGTGTGTTCATCTACTGTACCTTTTGCATTATTTGCATCATTTGAGGCTGTTTGTAGAAAACACACCGGTAGCACTTCTGGGAACTGAAGCATGGAAGGAAAGAAAATTACATGTTTATCTTTATTTGATTTCTTAATTTAAGAAGCAGGGATAAGCTAATTAATTGACAAAGAGGCTTTAGATCTATCCCATTAGCAGTGAGGGCTGGCACTGCTGAGCAGTTAACTATTTCTGACGTGTCCAGAAGCTGAGACGACTGGGTTGTGTACCCACTGCTTTTTCTCTCCTCAGGCTAAGGTGCTTTAATATTTGGTTTAGTATTTTTGCTAAGTAGTGAGAACACTAATAGTAGCTAACACGAAAGGATCTCTGCTTCCAGTGGCCTGTGCTGAGTGACCATCTTTCTGGGGGAGCAATGAGATTATTTCAGGGTCTGACTACAAAGCTCTGCATCCATTCCCCCTCAGTAAGTGAAGCTGGGATTCAGAATTCTTGCCAGATTCTGGTAGGAGGCAGCTAAAGATTAGATGATAAGAACTACTAGCAGCACTGCAGAATGCTAATAGCACTAACTAATAATTAGCCCTTTGTCTCGTGATAATTATTCATAAATCTAATCAATGAGCATCAACTCCACTGTGCGAAACTCTACACCTGAAACTTATGGTAAAAATATCCAAGTCAGCATTTTGAAATGTTTTATCATCCAAGACAAAACATTTAAACACCTGGAATGTTGTGTCCAGTTCTGAGCCCCTCAGTTCGAGAAGGACACAGAGCTGCGGGCGAGAGTCCAGCACAGAGCCACAGAGATGATGGAGTGAAACATCTCCCTGGTGAGGAAAGGCTGAGGGAGCTGGGGCTTTTGAGCTTGGAGAAAAGGAGACTGAGGAGTGACCTCATTAATGTTTATGAATATGAAAAGGGTGGGTGTCAGGAGGATGGAACCAGAATCTTCTCAGTGGCATCCAATGATAGGACAAGGGGCAGTGAATGTGAGCTGGAACACAACAGGTTCCACATCACTGTGAGAAGGAACTTCTTCCGGTGATGGAGCACTAGAAGGGGCTGCCCAGGAAGGTCATGGAGTCTCCTTCTCTGGAGATGCTTAAAACCCTCCTGGACATGTTCCTGTGCAGCTTGGTCTAGGTGATCCTGCTGTGGCAGGGAGATTGGACGAGATGGTCTTTCATGGTCCCTGCCAATCCCTAATGTTCTGTGATTCTGTGACATCAAAAGGGCGAATGGTGATGCTGTTTGGGATACTGATGGGTGTCACGCAGACAGACTCCTCTGGATGCTTAGGCTGGAAAAGCTGACTGAGCAAAGAGAAGGGTTTTTTGGAGGGGTGGCCAGCCCTCACTTACTAACCCAGTTAGACACCTATCTCTGTGTAAATAATGCTCTGGCTGCAGCCTATGCCTGCCTAAAGTTGTGCTCCATAGGATGTTCCTGATGTCATTAGCAATTAGATATCCTTGTGCCCACTTCTACCTCCTTAGCAGTCCCTGGGTCCTACCGTGTTGTGAGGAATCTGGAAGACACGTAAACTGACGTTCTCCATGTGTGATGGTTTTGTGCCATGCACAACAGCTGAAATAATACTGGGGGAGAAACGAGGAAGACCCACAGTACACCTGCTCAGCCTCTGTGCACTGGAGCGTAAGGACAACATCCCTGAGAAGACAAACTGCTGCTGACAGGCACCTCACAGTTCGTTGGACAGACCAACCTCAAGTCTCTATGAATATTCTGTTCTACAGCAACAACTGCAACTGGGCTAACACCTGGTCCTGTCCCCTCTCTTGGGATACTGAATAGCTTTGCCAGCCCTGCTGCCCTCCTTCCCCATCGCCCCAGACCATGTCTTCCTGTGGCCAGAAAGAAGCTCCTTCACCCTATGACCAAACAACCAAGGCTGGCTGGCTGGCAGGACTGTGTGGTGTCCTCTCATCTGGCTGGAGATACAACATTTCACAGCATGACAGAACATTAGCGACTGGAAGGGACCTCAAAAGATCGTCTAGTCCAACCCATCCACCACAGCAGGATCGCAGAGCACATGGGTGAAATTCAAAGACCTTCCTGCCACTGATCTGAACGCACCCTGGGCTACGATGATGAGAAGCTGGACATCCCCCTTATCAGAGCTGTTCCAGCTGAAAGATTCCTGCCAGCAGAACACATCCTGATTTATTTTTTAATGCTAGCTTCTCCCAAGCCACTGCTTATAATTCACTTAGTGTACGCCTGTGGGCTTGATCCTGTGCTCAAACTCACCTCCTCACCCCAAAATCCTGGTTTAGCCATATGGGAATCACTCGCACACTCAGTTCTATGGTGAATGAGATCAGGCTGTTCACAGCACAGTGTGTCCAAGCCCTAGAGAAATAGAGGTCCAGGTCACCCTTTCCAGCCTTTCCTCTCCACCCACTCCTCCTCAGAAAGTTCACTTATTTATGTGTAAGTGGGTGGGCAGCTTTTCTCTTTTCACCACAGGACAGAGCACTTAGGCAGAATTTAACACGGACCACAAGCTTCATGCTGCTCCCTTAACAAGTGCAGTCCACTTAATGGGACAGTTTAAAGGAACACCTAACTGCAGCGAATCTATTAAAGCAAAGGCACAGACAGTCCAATTAATGACGGCTGGCATCCCATGAATTGCTCCTTTTCTCTAGCACATGCTAAAAAGCATCTTCAAAGGAATTATTTGACAGTTCCATTTATACATTTCTATAATTATAGAGTTATCTCTCAGCCTTATCTCCATTCACAAAAAAGGTGGTAGAGCTTTTCTTCTCTGCAGACAAATAGAGTTTGCATCTCAGAGTTTATTTTGCCAGAATAAGGATTTGCCTGAGGATTTACTCTAGAAATAAGGATTTACTCTAGAAATAAGGATTTACTCTAGAAAGAGTCGGAAAGAGTCTTGAATTTTGTGCATAGAAGGGGAGGAGGTTCCATGTTCCTGTGTGACTGGATCTAGGTGATCCTGCTGTGGCAGGGGGATTGGACTGGATGATCTTTCGAGGTCCCT
>JAOXOE010000001.1:81829788-81840914 GCA_028565055.1 Phoeniculus purpureus
TGATCCTGCTGTGGCAGGGGGATTGGACTAGATGATCTTTTGAGGTCCCTTCCAGTCCCTAATGTTCTGTGATTCTGCTGTGCTTACTAATCAGCCCCTAATCCTGGGATCATGTTCCCCAGCAGTCTGTGCTCCCTCTGTTTGGAAGGTTGCACAGAGCCATTTTGAGACTTTATCTTCTTAAAATCTGAACACTCTGTTGTAAACTTGTTTTGTTCTGTGTCTGCAGCTGTAAGAACCTCAGATTGGTTTGGTTTGTTTCAGACAGCAAAGTGTTTTGCTACTTGTCTGGTGATTAGGAAGCCCTTCCTCACAGAAAGGGTGATCAGACCCTGGAATGGACTGCCCAGGGCAGTGGTGGAGTCCCCTCCTTGGAGGTGTTTAAGAACAGTCTGGCTGTGGCCCTTAGTGCCCTGATCCAGCTGATGTGGTGATGTCAGGTCCTGGCTGGGCTGGATGAGCTCAGAGAGCTTTTCTAACCTCAATAGTTCAGTGAGTCTTTGGTTTGTCCTAAACAGATCCTCGTTAGTGTGGCTGTGCAGATGATGGGTGTCCTATGTGTCCTTAAGCCATTCCAGTGGTCCTGTAGGCTTTTAATTCCCTCACTGGCATGAGTTTTTCATCCAAGCGTTAGCAGACAATTTTGACTGGCTGTAATTTGTCCCCCTGTAATCAGAATTAGCTTCTACTAGCTCCAGAATTTCCCAGTCCTGCTGTACCAGCTGATGGAATCCTGCATGAGCTGCTTCTCCTCGTAGCTTTGTGGAGTGCTGCTTGGTGTATTTCAGCCTTCATTATCTGCAGGGGAACTGTTTAGTGCTGATAGCGAAGGCTGCACACCTCTGCTGCTTTTCCTTTCAAAACACATTTTCATCCACACAGATTCGCTTGTCAGCCTCCAAAATCAAAGCCCTTCCAGGACAAACAGCATGAACAAACAGATGCCAGCACAAGAGGAAGGGGAGATCACATCCCGTGCTGTGTGAACAGACAAATGCGAACAGATGTACAGCTCGAAGCTGGCAGAACCCCCGCTCTGCCAATGGCTTCTTTCTAGTTCTGACAGCTGGAAGGAAATGAATTCGCCACAAAACCACCATGGTAATTGCCATTACCCTGCACTGGCTGTCTCAGCACTGAGGTCAAGAACTGGAAAGGCGCTCATCTACCCTCCCAGGTGGAAGCTCAGGCAGTTGGCAGAGCACTGGGAAAAATCTTAACGAAGGGTTGCACACCTCAGGAAGCCTGGTGTTCAAGTGTGAGAGGCCAAAGCTTCACTAGGTTTCTCCCTTGCTCATGTTTGGGTTGTTTCAGTAGTTACTGAGGTGCTGCTGTTTCCCTAAGCAGTTGTGCAGTGCTGTTCAAACAGATCCAAACTGTTCGTTCTTCAACGTCCAGACCAGTGCTGCAAAACAGATCTGCCACTTGCTGGAGAGCCTTCTGAGGGAAGGATCTTTGCATGTGCTTCTGCGTGCTTTGTAAAGTGTGGACTTGGCAGCTGGCCTTACCTGCTCTGTGGACCAGTTAGTGCTGCTAATTCCAGTCCTTGCCTGGGAGTGTTGGTGGCACTCGGTAGTGAACAGATGCCCCTCATCCAGGCGATGTTACTCAAGGTGTGGGTTGTCTGCAAATTACATTTCACAGCATCACGGAATTATTGAGGCTGAAAAAGCCCTCTGAGCTCATCCAGCCCAGCCCACAACACCTGACATCACCACACAAGCTAGACCAGGGCACCAAGGGCCACAGCCAGGCTGTCCTTCAACACCTCCAGGGATGGGGACTCCACCACTGCGCTGGACAGTCCATTCCAGGGTCTGATCACCCTTTCTGTGACAAAGGGCTTCCTAAAATCCAACCCAACCCTCCCATGGTGCAGCTTCAGGCCCTGCCCACTTGTCCTGGTGCTAGTTGCCTGGAAGAAGAGCCTGATCCCCATCTGACTACAGATCCCCATCTACTCCTTCAGGGAGTTGCAGAGAGGGTTAAGGTCCCCTCGAATTTCCTCTTCTCCAGGTTAAACACCCTCAGCTCCCTCAGCCTCTCCTCATCAGACTTTCACTCCAGTCCCTTCACCAGCCTCACCTTAACCTCACATTAACCTGCTCTAGCACCTCAATTCCCTTCTTGAAGTGAGGGGCCCACTGTCTGTCATTCTCTCTGTTTTTTGAAGTTCCTGTGCTCACATGCACGCAACAGTGGGGAAGGAGAAATTAAAACTGAACCTTTATTTGTTAACCTATCCTTTGTTTTAAGGGTGAGGTACTAGGAGATCATTGTAATGAGCACAGGTGCTGTGAGGAATGGTTGGGGAAGGTGGGGTTGAGTGTGGAAGAGGCTGAGGGGAGGCCGTATAGCTCCCTGCAATTACCTGAAAGGAGACTGGAACGAGGAGGGGGACAGCCTGTCCTCCCTGGTGTCAAGCAACAGGACTAGAGGAAATGGTTGCAGACTGCACCAGGGGAGGTTTAGGCTGGATATTAGGAAACATTTTTAGACTGAAAGGGCTATCAAACACTGGAACTGCCTGCCTAGGGCAATGGTGGAGTCACCATCCTTGGGGGGTGTTTAAACAGAGTATGGACCTGGCGCTTAGGGACATGGTTTAGCGTGCAGTGTTGCGTTGAAGGTTGGACTAGATGATCTTGAAGGTCTCCCCCAGCCAACAGCACTCTGTGGTTTTGTGCCATGTACGTGGCTCATATTGCTTGTTATGTTCAATGCACCGTGTGAGGACTGGGGGGGTTTTGTTTGATTAAGTTTTGGGGTTCTTTGTTGGTTTGTTAGGGGATTTTTAAATAAAAGCTCTAAGTTGATTGTTTTCTTTCAAGGGACCAGCACAGCCAGAGGGAGGCTCTTGTGCGTCTTTGCATTCACCATAGTGGATGAACTGTAAGCTGTCCTGCCGCTGCGGTGTTTGGCTACAGGAAATGAACAGGTTGGGGAAAGTTTTTGTGTTTTGAAAGAAAACAGAAATGGAAGCCTGGGATGAGTGATAGGGTATGCGTGAAATAAACATGGGAAGGAAAATGTATGAAGAGTGAAGTCATGGAAAATTGGGAAGGAGAAAACCAGGTGGAGAGAGCAACTTAAAATGGCTTCAGATTTGGGTGCACTGCCTGAGTCATGAGTAATGTCTTCGACTGTTTGTGTTGAGCTGGGATTTTAAAGAGGCAGCCTAGAAATCAACATCGGGAACCGTGGCATGGGTGTGAATTATTTTTGTCTTGAAGTGATTTCATCAGAAAACAGGAGCTGAATTCTTGGAAATCCCTACCCAGTACATGAGGCATCTTCTCCCTGTCCTTCAGTTAGGAGTTTCCACATCAATATGAGAAGGAACAACTTCTCAGTGAGGGTAACAGAGCACTGGAATGGGCTGCCCAGGGGGTTGTGGAGTCTCCTTCTGTGGAGGTGTTTAAAAACCACCTGGACGTGTTCCTGTGCGACTTGGTCTAGGTGATCCTGCTGTGGCAGGAGGATTGGACTAGAAGATCTTTTGAGGTCCCTTCCAATCCCTAATGTTCTATGATTCTGTGATTCTTCCTAATTGAAAGAGCTGCTGCTGCTGCAAACTCCCTCTAGATATGGTTTCATTTAAAGTGAACCAGTAGAGGAACTAAAACCCTAGAAATACAGAGGTGGGCTTAATTTTATGCGACTTAATGTGTTTATATCATTGTCGTTTAGACTGTCTCTCATTGAAAGTCTAGCTGACCACAGTGAGGATATGAATGACCTGGATCCTGCTCTGGCAGGGGGACTGGGCTACATGATCTTTTGAGGTCCCTTCCAATCCCTAATGTTCTGTGATTCTGACTGATTCTGTGACCAAGTACCAACAAAGAGAAGAATAGATCTGGTGATGCTGTTGGTTTTATTGATTAGGTTTCCAGTGACTGTCATGCAAGAAGAAACCTCAATACCCATCTTAATTACCCACCTCAGGGACTCAGACAAACTGGTGGCGAGCGAGTTCTTTGCTGTGTGTCTGAGAAACAGCAGCCTGTCACGTTCCCACCGCATGCGCGTTGTTCTGCAGATAAAATTGTGGTGTCTCAGGGCCTGCTTGTTCTGTTCTCACCACAGAACACATATCGCTCTGCCAGGTGCAGGGACCAGCCCCCACACTGCTCTTCTTCCTGCTCATTATGTTTCACTCGTTGCACTCAGTGCTACTCAGTCCGATGCACAGTTAGAGCGCTGTTGGTATCTGCAATGTCAGGCTTTACAATGGCGTGTGGCAGCTCTGTGTCATCACAGTCGAGCTGTGGAGGGGCTCTGAAGGGCAGCTGTATGCTGGACCCTGCTCTATGGAGCAAGCTTTCCAGTTATTTTTAAATGTTGGTTTCAAGAAGGAAAAATCCACTCAATACCATTGTAACTGTGGCCACAGGTAGGGCTGGGGTTGTTTTCCTCAATAAACAAGGAGTGATGGATGCCTTGCGTACCAGGAGCCTCAAACGTTAATGGCTTTTCCACGCTTTCTGATGGGACTGTGGTGGTCTAGTGTAGCAGTGTGTATCCTTGTCTGGATCTCTACACATCCCACCTGGGTCACCACTAAGATCGTGGGTCAGAGACCCCAACTATATTTCAACCAAGAGCTTTTAGCTAAAGCTTCAGACACACAGGGAGGGTTTAACAAACCCACTGACGAATCTGCAGGCAGTGAAACAACTGACTCAGTTTGGAGAGGAAGGGCACCAAGACATTTTAATTCACAGTCCCCACCACACATCAGAGAAAAACCCCCCACAAGATACAGACACAGACAGACAGAGTTTTCTCACACTGCTCCTACACTGAACTGAGATAGAAAGTGTCCAGAATGTTCATATAGACAGTTATGTCCATATGGACAGAATGTCCATATAGACATTAGGGATTGGAAGGGAGCTCGAAAGATCGTCAAGTCCAATTCCCCCACCACAGCAGGATCACCTAGACCAAGTTGTACAGGAACATGTCCAGGTGGGTTTTAAACATCTCCAGAGAAGGAGACTCCACAACCTCCCTGGGCAGCCCCTTCCAGCTTTTAAAGCAGAACAGGGGCTTCTAGGGTTTTTTTACACTCTATAAGCTCCAGAAAGAAGGACCTGCTTGTCTTGTGTCACAGTGACTTACGCCAGGCTAGGACAAAACGTTGCCTGTCTTCGGTTCTTAAGCAAAGAAAGATGGGAACGTGGTTGACAGGGATGTGGCAGGAAGGATGATATTGAAACAATGCAGAAAATGTGACCGTTCTGAGACAGCTGTGGGCTGAGGAACATTAGTAATCCCAGGAGCAAGGCGGCAGTGGGGGGAGCACGTACAGACCGATGTGGGGTTGTGATTTGCTTGTTACCAGCACTTCGCTGGGAGCACAGACTTCCTACCAGCGGAAAGTAATGTACACCTGGAAAGCTGCGTGCCCAGCTAAACACTGAACTTGATTGTACCTTGTGATTTGATCTGTTGATTTTGCCTTCTGACTGACCCAATGATTTCAGTACCGGGATACTCCAGTGTTGTTGTAGGAGAGCGTAGGGTATAGGGGCACCAAGCGGTGCTAAATATTTTACTGGTTAGTAATTTTTCTGCCCCAAACACGAAGAAATGTTTCAGATGCTTCAAGAGCAGAATGGATGCTTGGAGCAGAGCTGCGATACCAGGATGTTAACAAGTGTGGAAAATACGCTTTCCGCACTAAAATGAGAGGATTTGCTCCTGTGTGTAGGACTGGTCTGAATTACAAAGCTCAGCATGAAGGGTACATGCTGTAGTCTGAGAGAAATGCAGCTTTAAATCGGAGCAGGGGGTGGCATTGGGGGGGAAAAGTGAAAGGTGAGTGGAAAAATGAAACGGAGGCTGAGGGGTGACCTGATAAATGGTGATAAATATGTGAAGGGTGGGTGTCAGGAGGATGGAGCCAGGCTCTGCTCAGTGGCATCTAATGATAGGACAAGGGGCAATGGGTGTGAGCTGGAACAAAGGAGGTTCCACATCAATATGAGGAGAAACTTCTTGCCAATGAGGGCAAGTGATAGAGCACTGGAAGGGGCTTCCCAGGGTTGTGGAGTCTCCTTCTCTATAGATGTTTAAAACCCACCTGGACATGTTCCTGTGCGACTTGGTCTGGATGATCCTGTTCTGGCAGGGGGATTGGACTGGATGTGCCACTCTGGTGGCACAAGCTCCCCTAGAGAACCACAGCTCTGGCAGGGGGATTGGACTGGATGATCTTTCAAGGTCCCTTCCAATCCCTAATATTCTGTGATTCTGTGAAATCAGAGGAGGGGGAGGCACTGGTGGGAAAAAAGCAAAAGGCGAGTGGGGGTAGAAGAGCAACTTGCACAAATTCATTCAGGTTGTGGTGTCAGGCTGGTTGGGTTTGGGAATGCAGGAACGGATGGCTGCCGGAGGAAAGAAGGTCTTTGAGCCCTTCAGCATGTTTTTATAATCTTGAGCACAAAAAGAAGCCCAACCATCTAGCAGCAGGATATTATGCAATGTTGGTTTGTGCTGTTTTCATTGTCTGAGAGTCTGCGCGAGGACTGGGAACCAGTCGCTTATTGTTGGCAGATCGCTGTCCCGAGGTGCCTCAGTGCATGTGAATGGGCACAGACTTCTCTGGATCTGTTCCTTTGGTGCTTTGGGGCCACTTCTGTACCAGATGGCTTCCCGTGGAAGCTTTTGCATGCTGTGAAGCTGCTCCTTGAGCCTCTGCGGGTCAGACCTCTGCAGGAATGTGCAAGGTGGGGTGGACTAGATGATCTTTTGAAGTCCCCTCCAATCCCTAATGTTCTGTGATTCTGTGATCAGCCTGGTGCTTCAGTGGGGCTGAGCAGAAAATGGGCAGAATTGGTTACAGAAGACAAGTTGGCATCAGGGGGCACTGGCATAGCAGTTGGATAGCAGATAGGAATGTGCGTGTTAGGAGAGCCAAGGTCACAGGTGTTGCTTCAGGCGTGTGATAGGCAGAAGTGGGTGCCTTTACTGCTCTCTTTCTCCTCCCCTTCGTGCCAGGCTGGGTTTGCTGTTTCTCTCCCCCATCACATGCTGTGTCAGGGCAGGAGCAGGAAGGCCACTCTGCTTTGCATACTCTGCATCTGTGTGTGGTTTGACGTATGGTCTCCCTTCTGCTCTCACTTCTTGGCTGTCTTCAGCCCAAGAAAGCCTTGCCCTCCCAGTGCTCAGCTTTCTTATCGCTCTCGCTAAGCCGAGCGGCCCTGGAGCCCTGTCTTTGAGGCTCATACTGTCCTTGTCTCTGTCTCATGGCCAAGGGCTGCAGCTTTTCTTCTGGTTTTCATTCTCTGGCTGTGATGCTCAGATGCCTGGAGGTGGCTCTTGTTTCAGCTTCCACAACCAGATTTCATAGCTGGACTCGGTGACCTGGGAGGTCCTTTCCAACCATGATTATTCTGTGATTCATCTCTCCCTTCTCCATGTTTTTCCTGTACTCATCATGTGCATCTTACCTTCCCACTCGTTCTCTTTCCCAGACCAGGTGGTTTTCAGGCTGAGTTCTGCGGCTGAGAAGCTGCTCCTTAGCTGTGCCCCGCTGCTTGCAGGGCCATGCCTTTGGGCAGTGTGGCTGCCCTGCAAATGAAAGCTCCAGGGTGCTGTCTCAGAGCTCTGCCGCACCTGAGGCTGCCATGTAGTGTGGCCTTCACCTGAGATGTGCAGCTCTGATCCTCTCCTGATTCGGCGTCTGGCTTCTTGTGAAGCCTGAGCTTGATGGGGGAAAGAGAGCAGGGGGCAGGTAACGTACTCCCACAACCGCCCCCTAATAAAAGCTCACACCCACGGTCCAAGTTGAAAAAGCCAAAAGCTTGGAGTCAGTAAGGGTTGCCCTTGAGGGTCTGCAGCACTCTCTCTCTCTCTCTCTCTTTCTCTCTCTCGCTGTCCCTTGCCGTCATTGTAAAACACCTTCACCTTCTTCCTACCATTACAGCTTAACAACTTTCCCTTCAGCTTCACGAGAGGTATTAATGTCTCCATTAACAGCCCCAGAAATGGAAGCTCCATCTATCACCAGTGCCACTCCACCTGCCCTCATCCCCAAGTTTCCGAAGCAGTTAAAACATAAACCTGCAGGAAATTGATGGCCCAACATCCCAAATCAAGTTATTGCTGCTAGAGGCGAGGAGAAGGGGGGGAAGTGCTCACTCTTGATGTAATTAAGTACCTTGTTCTGTGACTGCTTCTCCCCCGTTGCTGATCGGCTGTGGGTCTCGTGCCCAGCACGAGATTAGCATGAGGAGGAGTGTTGTTGTGTGCCGCCTCTTCCCGTGCCACAACCTTGGAGGCTTGGATGGCATTAGAAGGTAGCAGGGGAAGCAGAGTAGTGGTCGGTGGGACAGAGTCTAGTTGGAGGTCTGGATCTAGTGGAGTCCCCCAGGGGCCACTACTGGGACTAGTCCTATTCAATCTATTCATTAATGACTTGGATGGGGGATTAGAGTGCACTGTCAGCAAGTTTGCCGATGACACAAAGCTGGGAGTAGTGGTCGACAACCCAGCAGGCTGTGCCGCCAGTCAGCGGGACCTGGACAGGCTGGAGAGCTGGGCAGGGAGACATTGAATGAACTATAATAAGGGCAGAGTAGAGTCTGGCATCTGAGCAAGAAGAACCTCAGGTACCAGTATAGGTTGGGGACTGAGCTGTTGGAGAGCAGTGTAGAAGGTGCCCAGGGGGTCCTGGTGGCCAGCAGGATGACCATGAGCCAGCAATGTGCTCTTGTGGGCAAGAACGCCGACGGCATCCTGGGGTGGATTAGAAGTAGGGTGGTTAGTAGATGGAGAGAGGATCTCCTCCCCTTCTACTCTGCCCTGGTGAGAACATCTGGAAGATTGTGTCCGGTTCTGGGTCCTTCAGGCCACAAAGGACAGGGAACTGCTGGAGAGAGTCCGGTGCAGAGCCACAAAGATTACGAAGGGAGTGGAGCGTCTACCCAATGAAGAAAGGCTGAGGGAGCTGGGTCTCTTGAGCTTGGAGAAAAGGAGACTGAGGGGTGACCCCTTTAATGTTGGTAAATATGGAAAGAGTGAGTGTCAGGAGCATGGAGCCAGGCTCTGCTCAGTGGCATCTAGTGATAGGACAAGGGGCAATGGGTGTCAGCTGGAACATAGGAGGTTCCATATAAATATGAGCAGGAACTTCTTCCCAGTGAGGGTGACAGAGCATTGGAACAGGCTGCCCAGGGGAGTTGTGGAGCCTCCTTCTCGGGAAAAGTTTAAGACTCACCTGGATGTGTTCCTGTGCGACTTGGTCTAGGTGACCCTGTGGGAAACACAAAGCAGGGCGAGGTGGTGGCTGGTTTTTGCACAGAGAAAAGTCTTGCTGTCGTGGATAGGATTTAGTAGTGGAGTGCTGGAGGGAAGTGCAAGGGTTGAGCACTGTAGCACACAAACCCAGTCCTCTTCCCCAGATTGATTCGAGCACATTCTCTCAAGTGGGAAGTTGTAGGGTGGGGGACACCCAGAAGCAGTGCCACTGGGCACCATTACATTAGCCACATCATTGGGATTGACAAATTGGGATTTATATGTCAGTTTGTTGGAAACTCCCTTACAAAGACACAGCAGAGCTGAGATGTCAATCTGCATCACAGCAGCGTTGTCACTGCTTGGTGCAGGGCTCCGAGACAGGGTGCCTGTCTGGGAGTTCATAATCTTCACTCAGTGCCTGGTACAGCTGGATCAAACTGCAGTCATGTCTTCCTGCTGCGTCGCCACAGGTTGTCAGCCACAGATCTTGATTCCTAATGCGACGAGGCATTGCTAATTAGGATGACGTTCTTCTCTTTAGCTTAATGAAAATAGGACTGAAAGATGCCCAGTTCAGGGGAGGAGGAGAAGGGAATCCCCAAATTGGATTTTAGTGCCTTCACTGGAAAAAAGAGGTAAAAACCAAAAAAGAGCTAATATGGACCCCAGGTAATTCAAAACTGCAAATTACAGTATTTGAGGGGCATCCATTTCTTAGGGAGTTGGACTTCCTTCCGTAAAGCAAGAGGATATTGTGTCCTGTTCTTCAAACACCTGTCCAAGCGGTGCGTGTCACGACAGACCCAGGAACTGGCTAATTAAGATTGTTTTGCTGACTGAGGCCAGTGCACCGTCTGTCACTGCGGAGTTCAAGCTACAGCCCTTCCTCTTGATCTGCCGTGAGGTTTCTTAATCTCTAAATTAGAAGAAGAGCATGCGCCCTCTTAACGCCTATGAGAATCTGAGCTCGTTAATGCCAAGAAGAGGAGAAGGAGGATTTCTGTGATAGCTGTTCTTTAATTATGGAACAGCGTGTGTGAGGAGGCTCTTGGCTCAGAGCTGTGTCCTCGATCCCGTCACACATTGTAGTGGAGAGTACACGCAACAGAAGGCCAGCGATAGCCCGTGGAAATTGTCCAGAGCCCTGTGCTCACGGGGAAGAGACGCCAGTGGTAGTTTTGTGCTGCTGCTCCTCGGCAGCCTCTTTGCACTGTGCTGCGGGTCACTCGCACAGCACGACTCGCTGCCTGACGATTTCAGTTTGTTGTTAGGGTGACAACAAACCCCAAACAAAGGTTGCGATTCCAGCACGTCCTTTGTTACACTTGGGATGCTCCTTAAGCGAGAGCTGGGTACATCAGACCCCTGGAGTTCCATGACAACCAGCAGGTTATCATCTCATTGTAGCTAAAAGTTCCGAATCGTGGGCTTTTTATTACTGGTTTCAAATCTGGGGCATCTTGGGTTGTGTGCCGCTCGCGGTGAAGCTGAGAAAGGGATAGAGTTGCTTTCTCCAGAAACAGCCTCCTTTATTTTTTTGGTCAGAAATCAGCGTTCCTGCTTTCATTCAGCTGCCTGTCTCCCTTTCTTCCTCTCCCCCTATTTCCTCCTCCCACTCATTAGTCTGCTCAGCACCTCCAGTGAGTCACACAGAGCAGACTGACAAGTGAAGTCAAGTTTGACTTGACGTTAAGTTCCTGCAGAGCCCTTCTGCTATGTGACTTGTTGGATGGTGCTCTGGATCCTTCTCCCTCTTCCAAACCTGGTCTGGGATGGATCGTTTAAAACCCACCTGGGTGTGTTCCTGTGCAACTTGGTCTAGGTGATCCTGCTGTGGCAGGGGGATTGGACTAGATGATCTTTCAAGGTCCCTT
>JAOXOE010000001.1:81848942-81883315 GCA_028565055.1 Phoeniculus purpureus
AGTCTCCTTCTCTGGAGATGTTTAAAACCTGCCTGGATGTGTTGCTGTGTGACTTGGTCTAGGTGATCCTGCTGTGGCAGGGGGATTGGACTAGATGATCTGTCGAGGTCCCTTCCAATCCCTAATGTTCTGTGATGTTGTGAACACCTCAAAGAAAGTATTTCCATGGGACACAGAGGGCACATGTCTAAAATCAGACAAAACATTGCTCGAAAGGGTCAGACTCTTACTCTGCTCCTCCTACAAGGCTCAGCTCCTGCTATGACCCTCCCTGCAATCCCGCTTCTCTCCTCTTCACCTGACAAGCAATGTTTAGCAATGTCTCTGAGACCTTCTCGGTGAAGTCTCGCTCTGTTGGCTGTCCAGGAATGATAAAAGTGGGACATGCTTAAAATCAAAGGAATTAAAACAGTAAATGAAAGATCATTTATGTTTTTCAGTCATTGTGATGTTTTTAAAAAAAACCTCATAGAAAACATCCAGCACTCAACTGCATCAAGGCAGTTGTTCTTGAATCTTTTTTAAACCCCATGGCCAGCAAAACCCTCTTTGGTCTTAAATTCCTATTACTGGCAGGAGGCAAGCGATTGGTTATATAATCTACATTCTGCTGTTTAACAGACACTAAATATAGCACCGGTACTCAGAACAATGCAAAACATCACGGTACGTGAACCAGCGCCGGAGAGGACAATGCTGCCGCTCTAGATAGATGCATTTTTAGCACTGTGTTCCTCAGGAAGAGCACCAAATATTTTTCTGAGTGACCTAATTTTCTTTGTCTGATCAAATGTGCCAGATGCTTCCTTATTCAGAGTTGCCACTCCAAGTGAAAAACTGTTTTCTGGCAGCCACTTGAAATCTCGTCTTCAGTTTTCTGTTAGGGATTATTATACAATCGTAGCCTGGGCAGACTCAAAGCATATGGTAACTGGGGTGGCATTAGCTCTGCTGTTGCAAAGTTCCCCAAGGATGTGTGGGCTTCGTCAGTCTCAGGTATAAGCCAACCTCCCCGGTGCATGCAAAATGCAACCCAAAGTTGGCAGTGACCAAGCAACCTGGGCATGGAGAGCCTGGCATCCTGGTTTCCATCCTCCTCTCAGGGATGGGAAGGTTTTTTCCCTTTAGTAGGTATTTCCATCACTTGACCAGCAGTAAATGATAAGGATGGCTCAGTGCCTTTCAATGTGCAGTTTCTAGTGTGACCAACTTCTTGTCTCCTTTCTTGGGAAGACGATAGCGATAGCCTTTCCCAGCACTCCTGTGCTGTTGACACGGAACCAGTATTTGTCAGAATAAACAACAAAAATGTTGTGAGTGAGCTTCACACATTTCAGCCCACGCTTGCACATTTTTCCTGGGACCCAAGGTGTAGTAGCTGGAGCATGATGACTTACAGGGTGCTGTGGACCGTCCAAGCCTTTCCAGCACTGAGACGATGTGCCTGTGTGGCTAAGTAAGAGATACATGGACTAGTGAAGGCACTGAGTTGCTTCTTGTCTGTGCAGGCTGCATCAGTGCTACCTTGTTCCCTCGTCCGCTTTGTCCTTCACTAACCATGCAAAGCAAAGTGTGGCCAAAGGGACTACCTCTGAGCTCGGTGGAGTGAGCCAGGCTCTACCACTTGGCTTGGAGGCCAGGGCTGACTCTCTGCATCTGCTGTTTTCTAGCACAAAGACAACAGTAATTTTCTTTTTTCACTTGTTAAAAGTACAGGAAAAATGTTGCTGTGACAAGAAAGGCTTTTGCTACTAGGTGATGAGCAACAGGCATCGACTGAACAGGGCAATTAAGCATTCGGTGTAGATGCTCAGCAAATACCATCAGATTGTCGCTGACCAGCAGGAAGACAACATTAATGCAGATGCCTGAATGAACTCGCACACGCCTATCCATCCAAACTCAGGAGGCAATTTTGATTTTATTGTTATTGTCATCATTTTGTGTTATCTCTCCCCTGGAGGTCCCAGTCCCCCCATTGCTCGAGAGACAGCCGTGAAGGCTGTGTCTCTTCTCTCCTCCCGAACAAGAGAGGGCCAAGGGCAACGGGCAGTAGGATGGGACATATGGGAGTCCCAGGGAGGTCTGGGTAAGATGGAGCTGTCAAAACCAAGTGCTTTCTTCTGTCTACTGATTTTGGGGAGAAGTCTTTAGGCTGACCTGTTTTCCAGTTGCAGCAGCTCAACATCAGCTCAGGAAGGGAGCTAGCCATCACACAGTGTTAATGTATGGGGGTGCAATGCCCCACCAAGTCCCTGGCTGTCTTTTAGTTATTAACACAGCACCCCAGACCCACATTCCTGTGTGCACAGTCAACAGGCACTTGTTTTAGGAATGGGGATGTTCAATAAATACTTCAGGACTTAAGTCTTGTTTCTTTCTGCTCGGCTAAATTGATTAGAAATTGATTTAAGATAAAAGAAAATGAGTTGCTTTCAAATTGTAGCACCTACAGAGCACACACATTCCTGCAAGAAAGTCAGGAACAGGTTGTACCCATGTACAAAGCCAGCATGGAAATGGAAATTAGGTTTCCAAGCCATTTAGACGTTAGTTTCTTTAACCAATTCGGAAGTATTAACTATCAGCAGTATCTATCATCTCTACCAAACCAAGTATATCAAAATCCTATCTCATTTTGCAGATTCTGTGCCCAAATATGATTCAATATACACGTTGTCTTGCTTTTTGGAAAGCAAATTAGTGCCTGCATACAGCTCAGAGAGCGCTGCGGAATTTTAAGCAGGCAGTATTAAATAAATAAACCTGTGAGATGGGGCGTTCTGCAGTAGTCACAGCTGAGACTGCTCATTTTCTGCTAGACAATCTGCAATTTTACTGTAACTTAATAATGAGCTAGAGTGTAGTATGATGTCTTAACACATCGCTGTAGGGAAGTTGTCCCATTCACTTCCCAAATGGAGAGAAAAACCTTCCTAACATACCAACAACCAGAGCAGACGCAGAAGGCACAAGAAGAAAATGGCAAAGCTCTAAGGAGCTGGGGTAGTGCTGGCTGCAACAAAATCTCTCCTGGGACAGAAAGACTGCAAGTGCCCTGATTTTAATTGCCTCGAACACGCTAAAGAAACGTCATTGATAACTGCTCCCAACCTGTCAGGTGCAATGGGAAAGTCCTGGTCAGTGCTTCCCGACTGTGAGTTTGCTGTTCTGCTGTCCTAAACCCCTTGCCGTTGGAGGCAATTTGTTCCCACCCTTCCTTCAAAGCCATTGCCTGCTCCTGACAGTTTGAAGCCCTCCCCAGAGCCTGAAGCACCCTTCTTCAGCAAAAAGCAAGCTATTCCCAAATGCCCCTGTAAAGCATCGCTCTACGACTTTGCTCTAGACATGTTCTTTCGAATTATCACTCATTTTCAAAGGGATGTTGAAGGGTCATCCTGAAGAGCCAGCTGTGCTGCAGAAGGCCTCTGCTACCCCAGCATACTTCCAGCTGCCTGTTGCTCACGACGACATTATCTACATGAACGTCTTAGACAGACTTTCCATAACTATTAGTGGTTTGTAATGTTATTCTCCTTCCAATGTTCATCTGTGCAGAGGGTGACAAGGCAGTCTTCAAAGACTTTTTCCCCAGCAAGGGCTCTCAGATCACTTGTCTGTCCAAATTCAAATCTCTAGGCAGTAGCTTGGTGTTGGGTTTTTTTCTCTTGGTGTATAAGATAGTTTTCAAGACGAAGCTAGGGTATACATGGACTCTTTTCTCCTCGCTCAACCCAATTATCTAGTCTTGGAAATCTTGTGTTTCTGTTGTCCTACCTACTAAGTTTTCTTTTAAATTTGTTAGATCTTCCCTGTCAAATGTAGTGTCTTCTGCCTCATTTTTGCTATGTGCTTTGCCTCACTTTTCATCTCTACTACCTGCTCTTTCCAGCTCCCCTATCAGCTGTGAATCCTCTGTCATCAATAATCCACTACTTTAACTGGCTTAAAGTTTCCTTCTCTCCCTCTGTCCCAGTCAGATGCCAGATTAGACCCAGCAGAAGCCTGATACTATCCCAGTTGTATGTACTAATCTTCTTACAAGTATAGTCTGTTCTGTATTTAACCTCTCCTCCCTGCATAGCCAGGTGATACCGAGAGCTCCAGCAACATCACTGGCCTTTGGGCGTTAAAGAGGGGAGCATCCGTCAGCAGCACGCAACCACAACAGTCTATAACAGGTTTGGCTGAAACCACTTGAGCCACTAACCCCAGGCACATAGCTCATGCTGCTGGCCATTCTCTTCTCCTCCTGACGAGCACCGGCACCGGAGGGTGCTGAGATGGTCAGTATTGTGAGGCCAAAATTCATCAGGTGGGCTATTCCTTTGGAATTAGCGGGTTGCGCTGCTTAACCAGGGCAGGAAGATTTGCTTCTGCGTCTGTGCTGCAGAGCTGCTCTACAGCTGTGACAGGGAGTAGAGATGAACCTCTGAGTTTGGATTTTCGCTCCCATGTGCATCTGGGGATGCGCCTGGCTTGTAAGGGCAAAGGAGCAGAAGCTGGGAGTCCTGCCTTCGACTCCTGGCTCAGCCCCAATCCATTGCGTGACCGTGGGCAAACCGCTTAAGCTGTCTCTGGGATAATAATCGACACAACCATGCCAGGAGGCTTAATTTTTAAAGTGTCAACTCACACATTTTCTCTGACGTAGTGCAGGAGATGTCTCCTTCCCTTCACTGGGCTTTAGTACTGACAGCAAGTCTTGCAACCCCTGGCTCCCTCTCCCTCAGCCTGCCATAACTATTTCATACCAAATGTTTGCTAATAACACCAGAAATGCTGTCCCAGAAAGCCTTTTACCAGCTCCAGTTCCTAGACTGCTGTGCACAGAACCATGCGGAACGGTTTTCTTCTCGCTACTTCCAGCACTGACTCCTCTTTCTGTTCATGCCAGCAGATGCACACGTCTGCTGCTGATGCTCCTCAGCTTTGGTCTCCTGGTTGTGTGACTTAGTTGTGAACCAAAACAGTTGGAAGGTTTTTCTGTTGTGCTTTTGTGCTCTTGAAATCTTAAATGTTCAGCAGTGCCTAGTGATGGGCTGTAGTTTTGTTGGGATAGATGCTGCAATTTGCATGGTCTTCCTCTGGGCAGACCTCTACACTGTGTGAGCAGATTCTGAGCATCCACTGTCTCAAAGTGGAAATACAGGAAAGACTAATCAGTTGCAGATGTCCAGAACATGGAAGACATGGAAGGGTCCTCTCAAATATTTTCATAGGGTGAGTCAATTCAAAGCAAGATACATCAACAGTCCATCTGCTGTGGCAGGGGGATTGGGCTGGATGATCTTTAGAGTTCCCTTCCAATCCCTAATGATTCTGTGATTCTACGATTCTATGATCTCTTTAGCTTGGAGAAAAGGAGACTGAGGGGTGACCTCATTAATGTTGATAAACACATGAAGAGTGGGTGTCAGGAGGATGGAGCCAGGCTCTTCCCAATGTCATCTAGTGATGGGTCAAGGGGCAATGGTTGTCATCTGGAACACAGGAGGTTCCACATCAATATGATAGGGAACTTCTTCCCAGTGAAGGTGACAGAGCACTGGAACAGGCTGCCCAGGGTGAGTGTGGAGTCTCCTTCTCTGGAGACATTTAAAACCCACCTGGACGTGTTCCTGTGCGACTTGGTCTAGGTGACCCTGTTGTGGCAGGGGGACTGGACTAGATGATCTTTCGAGGTCCCTTCCAATCCCATGGCAGCTGAGCAGGGAGTTATGATTCGTTTAACCTTCTATGGATGGGAAACGTCTCTATGGTCTTTAGTCCCCTTTGCCACTCCAGTTTGGATGCCACTGCACGAATCAGCCCCTTTCCTCTGTAGTCTTCCAGATGGGCTCAAGGGATCCCAAGGTGTTGGGGAAGCTAGAACAGAATAAAAATGAAAATAAAAGAGAAACTGAATGAATTATTATGTAAAACTGTTGCTAAGAGGCAGAAAGCTCTGTGGAGCACAGCAGAGCCAGCTGCTTTACTCACAGTGGAGAGGGGGTAGTAACGCAGTGACATCAGGGCAAGTAGGCACCTGGTGAAAAAAGGGGGACACTTGGAAAAGCCTGGGGCAGTGGACTTCTGCTTCTGGACACTGCTCTGAGTCTTGTGAGCTCCACCCATGAGTCACCTCTCGCCGAGGGACTCAGCGGCGCAGGAGTGGTGCATTGAGGCAGCCGTTGGCTTCCCACATGCCCCAGCACTGGCCCTGGCTCCAGCTGTCCTCATTTTGCTGTCAACATTTCGTTTCATAAAGGCAGCTCCCTGCTGGCGGCAGAGCATGTCTGGAGGCTGGCCGGGGTGGCAGGAGCCTCGTGCCTTCGGCATCGTGCCTGCGCAGGCACCCCGAGCCTGCCGTCGTCCTCCAGAGATGCACAGCCTGTCACAACGCGTTGCCTAATGTTAAACTACCCGTTATAAATAAACATGGTCCTAATAATAGTTTGCCTGACCTGACTCACTGTAGGAAACAGCCTCAGAACTAAAAGAGGATGACTTTCAGAGGCCAGCATTATAATTTTACATAAATAAAGAATGAAAAGGGCAGCATAGGACAGGCTACGGGGAAACCATATCGCAGGGCTGCACTCCCAGAGTGTTAACGGGCTCGCCCGGCTGCTCGGTCTGATGCCGTCTCTCCCCGCAAGTTCTCCGGAGTCTGACAGATGGACGTGGAGAAATACTACTTGAATTGTCAGATAACTGTTAGTCACCCAGATTAAAAACCAATTCCATTGACATCGTGTCATACCTGGCGAGCCCAAAACAGATATTGATGTTTTCATCTTGTTGCAAGGAGGAGGAAGATGGAAGTAGGTAAAGTGTGAAATCAAAATCACCCAGATAGAGCAAGTCTTTTGGCTTTGCTTGAAAAATGACACTGCAGCCCAGTGCACCTTGCTGAGGACGAGCGATAAAGCAACCCAGACCGTCTTTCTCACTCTCCAATGAAGGGGAGACAAAGGCAGCATTATCACAACGAACCCAAAACGTCAAACGCCTGCACAGAACCATAAGCACAAGCGCAGGAGCCAGATTCACACGCTGGATGCTGCAAAATCCGCCCCTCAGGGCCAGTGGGATGTGCAGTGAGATGAGCTCCCCATATCCAGGGTGGGGAGGGGGCATGAGGCGTTCTTTCTCAGCCTTGGAGGATGAAGCAGAGAGAGACATGGCACCTGCTTGCGGAGCAGGAGGGAGTTAGACTTGCTCAGCCTGCAGGAGAGAAAACTTTGAGGGAACCTAACCATCAAGCTTGTAGGGAACATTCCAGAATCAGCAATAAAATGGTGAGTTGTGTTTTGCATGAATGAGGTGAAGTGGTCCTGAAAGGACTTCTTGTGGTGCTTCTACCAGTAATAAACCAGTAGAATACGCTGCACACTTTTTGAGGCAACAGAGAGATTTGAAAGGGTCTTATCTTCAGTCCATGCTATGTGAATATGCAAAGTTGAATGAATATTTAGGTGATCCTGCTCTGGCAGGAGGATTGGACTAGATGACCTTTTGGGGTCCCTTCCAATCCCTAATGCTCTGTGATTCTGTGTGCAACTTCTGGTTGCCTCAAGCAGAAACCTTAGCAATACCCTTCCTATACAGCATGTGTAAGCATTTGCTTTTAATTTCCAAGTTTATAAAAAGGTCAAAAGACGAAGACTGAAATTCCATCCTGGGACATCATCTTGATTACAACATGGTTCATCACCACAGCTTGAACTGATACCCCACACTGACACTCATCATTTGAGATGGCAGCGAAAAAGATATCAGGAGTGACCTGCCATCCAAACCAGTGCCTCGTTCACAGTTTCACTGTGTCTTTCAGGAAGAATGACTTGCTGTCCTGTTACCTGAGATTGCACTTGACTCAAGCCAGGTTAAGCTAAAAGCAAATACAGTCATTTATTGGTAGTGTCCAAACCAGGCTACGTGGCCACAGATGTACACAGAAGAGGCAACAGATGACATGAAGTAGGAAGGCACGTGTAGTGGGTAGATATCCCTCAGCCACCAAAACTGGCAAGTTCATCTGAGGTCCAAGTATTGTGTGAGGTGCAGTCAGTTGCATCTACTGCAAGAACCCCAAGGGATCTCATTTGGGGTGCACATCTTCTCTGGGCAAGCCCCACCAGCTTCACCTCAGATCACTCCTCCTTCACAGTCACACTAGCTATTGTGCTCAGCTTCACTTTGAGCTCTTCAGGAGGTCACGCAGGTTTCACCTGTCATCCTGATACTTACATTGGTCCTTCCTTTACCTGAAGACATTCTGGACACGCTCTTGAGTAAAATAAGAGGATATTTTTTCCCCCTTCTTAAATGTAAAACCATCTCTATCTTGGCTAAGATTCACACCCTGCATTTAACTGGCTAGTGAAGAATTCTGCTTCAGCAGAGTCCCCCTCCCTGCCTGGCCACTTGGCGTTTCTCCAGTTCTTATCATAGGATCATAGGATGTTAGGGGTTGGAAGGGACCCAAAGAGATCATCGAGTCCAACCCCCCTGCTGGAGCAGGACAAAACTATCTCACACAGTTTTCTTATATCCCATAGGATGTACCTGGAGCACACAACACAGAACTCCAGGCCACGTAACTGCATGCGGCTCGCTCCAGATGCTTGCCCGAGATCAGCCACAAGAAGCAGTTAATGTGGTTGGGATACTGATAGGTTTCTCCGTGTTAGGCTGGAATGGCTATGGCACCATGCAGGGTTTGCTTCTCTCACTAGGCTCCTCCAGCAGCACTGGGGAAGGGCGACAAGAATATATGAAGTCTCTCAGCTGAGGAGAGAACAGCAAGGGCTTTTCTTGAGGTGGAATTCAGGTGCCTGTCTCATGCTATCAAGCGGCCAAGAGACAGACAGGAGCGCAAAGGCTGGCAGCCACATCCAAACCAGAGAAATACAGTAGGATTGAAAAGACAATAACTTACTAAAGAATTGGACAGTTCTATTAAATTAGATGGTAAAAGATGTTGTAAACATTTATCTTTCACGTTACCCAAGACAGTAGTTCCCATTTTCTGTTGGGGCACAAGGCAAGCATCATCAGCAGCGCTGTGATGTACCACATACAACTTCAGCTACGATAAGAAACCCAACGAATTCAAGACTATTATGTGACTCAAACGCCTGCCTGCACCATGACAACTGTTTTATCAGGCTGACTTTGTGCCTCCTTTTTGTCTTGGTTCCTTATTGGAACTGGACTGAAAATAAAAAGGCAGGCAGCCTACCTTCCCTGAAATAATTAACACGGAGTGCAGGGTAACTTTGCTTTGCTTTCTTCTTCGAGAGAGTCTGCAGCATCCCTGCAAAGACTTAGTATTGCTGAAACTAATCAGCCCCAAGACATTTGGTATCCATTAGTCCCTTTGAAGTCTCACAGAGACCCAGGCAAATATCATACAATAAATTTGGCAAGAGAAGTCACTCACACACATCTGGTGCACGTCACACATCTATTTTGCAGAAACCAGCCCGACGCCTACTCTGTGATGGAGTATTCTGCCATCGCAGAGTTTCTGTGATGTTTCTGGTTAAGCAGAGTGTCGGCATGCTTGACTTGAAGCAGAGTATCGGCATGCTTGACTCGGGACATCTGAAAGATCTCAGATGGAGCCCATCGCTTCAGATGAATTTGGTAATCGTGGATGAGGCACTGTCACTTCTCCAGGGCAGCTGGTCTGACTGGTTGGGTCCCATCCCAACACGAGGATGAGATAGCGTTTTCTGCAGGTGTCTGACTGTGTCCTTTGGCTATAAACTGAACTGGGGTGACTAAGTCAATTTTAGATGTTTGCATTTCAGATGCCTGAGTTACAGCAGATGTATCCTGCCTAGACAGAGTGTGATTGGAGTGAAAGCTATAAAGCACTTTGGAAGCTTAATAAAGTTTAATGTATTTCCAAGTTTAGAGCTCCAAAAGCTGCATCAGCGTGTGTCCCCCTCCCCCAGTAGCAATTAAACTCGAGGTAACACAAGTCTTTCTTTTCCATGTTTACATACCTTGTCATCCTATGCTAAGGAGAAACCAAACACGTTTGGTTTCTTTCATAGTTAGAAGGATGCGTTAAAAACTCCAGATTTTCTCTTGTAGCTGGAGTGAGGTGAGCTTTTTGGAAACAAAATGCCTGACTGCTGGCAAATTCACCTTCTGTGCTGGAAATGTCAAGGATCATGTTGTCCTTCAGATACGGGTTGCTTGGTCACCCAGGATGCAAGGCACTGCATTCATAACAGTGCCATTGATACGAGCATTGACTGTAACATCATGCGCTCTCAATACTGACCACAATGAGAAGTAAACGTCACCTGAGGGGCGTAGGGGAGGCTTGGAGATAACGATGCAACAATCTAAGCAAAGAACTGAGGCCGTATGTTAATAATCTCAAAATTAGGATTACGTTTGTACCTCTGGCAATACGCTGCCCTGCTGCAGCTGCAGAAAACGGTCGTTTCTTTTCATTAAACCGCATGGTTTTAAAAAATGATAGCTCTAAGTTTTATTTGAAGACTTCTCCAGAAGAAAACATTTGAGCTGCTCAGGGGCATTTTTAAACTGTGTCATTTTTAAGCTAGACAATAATATGGTTTTGTAACAGGTCACATGAGCCTCATTCAGCCGCAGGAGAAATGCAGGCATGCAGTAGATGTGCAGGCACTGACCACAGGCAGCTTTAGGCAGGAGCGAGGCTCAGCATGTGGCAGTGTGACAGAAGATGGAGCTAGGCAGCACAGGGATGAAGAGAGGTAAAATCATGCTGCATCCCACCACCAGCATCCTCCCCACCACTGGAAAGCTGCCCCTTCCATGTCTGGCTGCACCTCCTGGCCTGTGAGCACCTGTTCCCTGTTGAGACTTGCATCTCTGCAATACATCCTTGAATTAGCAGCATTAATATACTCTCCTGCAGCGCTAACAAAGTATGCGCTTGGTGGTCCCTAGGAATGACAGCAGAGCCACAGGGAAGACGAATGATGAGTGTTTTTAGGGCTTGCAATCAGGGTTTGTTGGAACTGAAGTTCTATAACAACCAGCCAGACAGGCGAACATTCCCCATAACTAAGAAATCGTTAATTCAGCCAAGAGGAAAGATAATAGCATCTTCCTTCATTACCCCTAATTTAATTATCACAGATTAAAGCCCAGCAAATCTGGGCACAGATTCCTGCTGTCAGACTTCAAAGAGAGCTCCTGAAGTCTTCTGCCAGAATCAACGATCATCGTCGCATCCTTTCCTCGTGCAGCATTTGTATCTTCCCTAACGTTAATGAACATTATTTTTGCACGCTTTGAGCAGACTGAAAAATACTCTCTTGAATCGCTTTTCTCATGCAGGGGAAAGATGAACCCTTCTACACTGTTTATTCTTCTCTAACAAGGATAAAACCACAGCCTGGGTACTGATGAGCGACTCGCAGTTGCCCGCCTCTCACTCTCGTTCAGTCCTCAGAAATATCAAAGATGAAATTTCTCAGCTGAAATCGTAGTACCCTCCGTGGATTAAACGCATCAGACCTGTTCTTATAGCAAACAAGCTGTCGAGATCGCTTGCAATGCAGGCTTGCAGACCTCTTGGGTCATCGTTGCCAAGGAGTAATTTTCTTTAAAGTAGACTCGCTTGTCCGTTTTATGAAAAGGAAAGAGAAATAGTGGGTTGCAAGGAAATCGGCCTGAACAACAAACGTTCGTGTCCAATCAACTCGCCTCCTCTATGTGCTTTTTTCAGTAGGCACCTCAGTTGCTAATTACAAAGAGAATTAGGCTCCAGAGCTGAATTAAGGTAGAAAATACCTGGAAGAATTTCTGATGGGGCTCTAACCGATTGTAATCTTGCTCCTTGGAACACGACCGTCAGTGTTCCTACAGCCACACAGCAGTGAGAAGTGAATTACTGCCACGCTATCGTTGTCAAGCAGAGGTCACACAGAGAATTTGCCTGTGCACATCTGTGTGCAAATCAGTGTCAGGGAAGCAGAAGTTAAATTAATCTCTTCATTCTTTACTGTCCTGTTGATGTTCCCATCAGTACTGGAGCAAAGCTCATGCATTTATTACTTTTCCATCCACTACAACTTTATTTATGGGACGGCACATTTATTACACAGCAAAATGCTCAAGGCTGTCTACAGGCAGATACTATAATAATCATAGAATCACTAGGAATTGGAAGGGACCTCGAAAGATCACCTAGTCCAAAACTCTATGATTCTATAATGGAGCACTGGAAAGGGCTGCCCAAGAGGGTTGTGGAGTCTCCTTCTCTGGAGACATTTAAAACCCTCCTGGATGTCTTCCTGTGCGACTTGGTCTAGGTGATCCTGCTCTGGCAGGAGGATTGGACTGGACGATCTTTTGAGTTCCCTTCCAATCCCTGATGTTCTGTGATTCTGTGATCATCCCCCACCCACTGATACCGAGATGTGCGTGATGCTACTTGATATCTGTTTATGCAAGTATAACAGGGAGGAAATGACCTAATCTGGTGCCATCAGAGGGATTAATTAAGCCTTAAGTATAAGTGGAAACAGTAAAAAAAATTGTATGTTCCAGCATTGCCTATTTATGGACTTACTGGAAAGAGCAGAAGGCTCAGACCTCATGGTGATGAAGGTCTCCTCTGAGAAGGTGAGAGCCCTTGACTTCCTCTGCCTGACTGCTCCCAGAGAATCAGCAGAGTGGTGTGTAGCACTTGGCTGAGCTCTGAGCCATATTATGGGAACAGTTGCCAGGAAGCATTTTTTGCTCCTGTGGTTATCATAAGGCTGAGGATATCTTGCCAAGGCACAGAAAGGATTTATCTTTGGACAGTCAGAAACTGAAGTTGAGTCAACTAAGTTGTCTCGGAACAGCCCATTTTGCAGAGCAAGAGCAGCCATGAGCACTGGAGAGCCACAGTGGCTTTCTGCATTGAAAGAGTTCTTTCTGACCCAGAAAGATGAGTAATTCCCGCTACGGCATAACCAGATGAGCTCGCTGTGCTTCCTTAAATCTGTTTCTTTGGGTAGAGTCTTGGGGGAAGAAAATGCGAGTCCCACCGCCTCGGCTCTGCAGTTTCATTCCAGCTAAGTCAAAACGCGGTGGTGCCAGTTCTCTTCCACTTTTGCTAATTGTTAAAGGAAATATCTTAATTGTGTAGAAGAACGTGCAAGTGCAACATACGACTTCTTGTCGAGAACCCAGGTTTTTAATGCACTGTAAAACTCCATCTGTCCTGTCATCTGGAGTTGGCTACTACTCCACTAATACGCAAATGCAGATCAAGAGTAATAAGTTTTTAATACCCAGTGTATTAACCAAAGCAGGGACTGGTTCTGCTTAACAGAAAGAATTGGAATAGCAAAGTCATTGCTGTCCTGTGGGTTTTGATGAGGATCTTACGTAGGAGTTCATGTTTCTGATATCAGGTGGCTTAATCCCCAAATCTGTGAAACGTGTCCTGTTCTTAGGGGTTGCACAAGGAGTTGAGTCCACAGGACATTTGACTACCTTTGAAGAGAAAATGGCTTGGTTTTTTCTATCCACCGCTGATAACAGAAGGGTGTCAGCCCGTAAGGTTGCTCTCGTGTACATCAGCAGAACTTGTTTTCACCAGCTCAAGGTTTCTGGCCAAGTAAGCACGATGACTTTATGGCCCTTGGAAAGCGTGCTCTGCAAAGCAGGAGCCTCTTCTTTGCTTGCCAGGGCGTTCTAGGTCTGCACGGCTCCTACCTCAGCACTTCGTGCTTCGTGCAAACAGAACATAGACCTGACCTATATTCTTTAAAGTGCTTTAAAGACCATGTTAACTAATTTTCTCAGTGACTTCTAAAGTTACAGTTTTAGCAACATAAACTCATTTATCACACACTGATTTTGATCAGTCATTAAGGGTTAGAATTACTTAGATAAGCAAAGGAACAAAGTGTATGCTGGATCATTTAGGCTCCAAGACAGAAAAACCACTTCACTCACCTCTGTTCACACTTAAGACCTGAAGACAAGCACGTGTTTAAATCATGCACTGAACAGCTGTATTCTTAGTCACACACATTGTAAGGGTTAGGTCTTTCTTAAGGAAAGGAAAGTAAAATTCATCACTGAAAACTTGGCCTCTCCTCTTCTTTCAACCAAACTTGTGGTGTGGTGATCAGTGTGAGACAGTCAGCAGCATCTGCAGGCAGGATTATAGCAATGGCTCTTGAAGAAATGAAAAGGAAAATAACATTTCACGTGTTATTTTTTCACATGTGACACAAATCTATGGAACAAAAAATGTGCATTCCTACATCTGATCATCTCTGATACAACTCAGCTGTCCCAGCTGTCATTAGTCAATTCACTTCAGAGCAGTCCTGCTGCTGTTTTGAGACAGTTTCTCCATCACTGGGAACGGTGTTGACTGAGGCAGGGATGCCTCACCTCTCGTTTTGTACCAGTTTGTACCAAAAGATGTAGGAAGGAAGGACCATCTAAGGAAGGACAAGAGGAAAGAACCATCCATTTCCATCAGGATCCAAACAGAGCAGCAACTGGCCCATCCACCCCCTCCTTGTGCTGCTGAGCTCCAGAGCTTCCTGGGACCATCTCAGCTCTCACTTGAATTTGGAAAACTCAAGAGCTGAACTGTCTCAAGTTTAATGGCAATTGTATTACTGGCACACAACGACATAGCAGGGATTTGCAGGGATAAAAGGAAAGCGGGGGGAAATTAGGAAGACTGTATAAATAACCGCCTGGGTACAATGAACCGACGAACGCAAGCAGCTCCTGCTGCAGCACTGGCCAAGCCAGTCCTGACTGCCCCCAGGGTTAAGAGCAGCTGGGATCTGTAATCCAGTGTAACTCACACAGTCTCTCCCGGCTGGGGTCAGCTGAGGACTTCAGCTGCTGGGGAATCACAGGAGGGATCACCAGGGTAATTCTTTCTCCCTCCTGTCCTTGTATGCCCAGGCTGGCAGTGTGCAGAGCAAGGGCAAACCAGCATCCCTGCACACTTCCAGCTCTGCTTGGCTGTGAGTGTTTCGGGAAATTAACCCAGGAATTGGAAGCATCGAGGGACTGCAACTAAGATCTGAAGACGTCCTTGCCTGAGTGTGAAAACGGTCAGCTGTCACAGCCTCTTCCTTCTCCTGCTGTGAGCTCAGTGAGAGCAGGCTGTTCCCTCAGCTGAACTGACACTATTCAGTCAGGTCTGGAGCTGTTTGATCACATAGAAGAGTGTCCTCAGGATGTGCCTAAAGACTGCTCCTCACTTGTGACTCAGAGGAATAACTGCATTTGGGGGACTACAAAGGTATAAAATCCGGCTATTTTTGATGGAGTGAAAAGCTTTCTATACATTTGAGCAGGAACTGGATTTGACCAGCTGGTCCACACCACACACACACGCATGTGCAAATTCCCAAATGCAATAGCATCCCTACAGAAGGAAAGAGAAGCAGCAATGAGGCGTTCACGGTGGAAGGGGGAAAAGGAAAAACTGCAGCTTTCTAGTTTTAAGATAAGCTCAGTGCTAACCCTGGTATGAAATGTCACCACGGGAGGTTGGACTTTTCTCTCTACTGAGAATAACTGGAGTTCTGTGGTTTCAAATCCCACCTTTCCCCTTAAGAGAATCAAGCAGCCCATTTAGGGTTACTCTAATAGAGAGGGCAAGTTTGCAGCTCAAATCTGCCTCGGCTCCTGTGAGATGCTTTTATGCTTTCCTCTCTCTGCCAGTACAGCTGTGCTGCGCTGCACAGGATGAAGGAGGTAATGGAATATGGCGTTAAGCTGCGCGCTGCCTGCGGAGCCTGTGGGGATGGTTTCATAGGGGCGCTTCTGTGGCAGGGAGGCAAGATTAAAGCCAAATATTATGCTGCAGCACAGGTCCTGCCCTCTACCCTGCCTCAAGCTGCCTCTCACTGGGTGAATCTGCTGGAATTTTGCAGGTGAAGGGGAACAGAATTTTCTCTGATGTACCAGAATAAATTATCAAGGGTTGTCTTCCCTTTTTCTCTTCCTAAAGGAATCAGCAAGCAGCAAGGCTGCAGCTTGCCACAACAACTTGCTCAGCTGTCAGGAGTGGCTTTCCTACAAGCTCGGGACTGCAGGCAGCACTTTCCTGTTGAGAAAAATGGAGGTGCTTCGGTTTTAGACAAATCCAGGCACTTCCTGCCCAGCTTGACCCTTTGCACAGAGCTAATCCTGATCTACCAGGAGAGAGGAAAAGCATAGATGTTTCATTGATTTGGGGACATTGCAGTTTTGGTTTCCTCCTACTGCTGTCCCAAGTCTCAACTTGGGCAGGTCTTTTTTGTTTTGCAGAAGGAAAAAGCATCAGGAATGGACACAGAACTGCTGGAGACAGTCCAGCACAGAGCAACAAAGATGATGAAGGGAGTGGTGCACCTCCCTTATGAGGAAAGGCTGAGGGAGCTGGTTCTCTTGAGCTTGGAGAAAAGGAGACTGAGGGGTGACCTCATTAATGTCTATAAATATGTGGAGGGTAGGTGTCAGGAGGATGGAGCCAGGCTCTGCTCAGTGTCATCTGGTGATAGGACAAGGGGCAATGGGTGTAAGCTGGAACAGAGGAGGTTCTATATAAATATGAGAAGGAAGTTCTTGACAGTGAGAGTGACAGAGCATGGGAACAGGCTGCCCAGAGGGGTTGTGGAGTCTTCTCTGGAGGTGTTTAAAACCTGCCTGGATATGTTCCTGTGCGACTTGATCCATGTGATCCTGCTGTGGTGGGGGGACTGGGATAGATGATCTTTCGAGGTCCCTTCCAATCCCTAATGTTCTGTGATTCTGTGATTTCGTGACTGTCAAAACATGGCAGAGTTTTGCCTGCAAGAAGATGAGTGATGTTGCTGCAGCCCACAGTCTGAACGCTATGTGAGATTCCAGTTAAAATAGAATTGCTTGCATAAAATAAAGCATAAAGTTTTCCCAAAGCCTGCTGTTATTCACAAATAAGTATTCCCTGAACGATAAACCCTGGGCACATACAATTTGTAAAATGACAAAAAAGTCAAATGATCGCACAAGCTTATTTTCTACAGCGGATTTTTGGCTTGCTCACTGTCCTGGCTATTGAATAGCACCTCTGTGTTTCTGAATGTTATCAACAACTCCTGTTTCCTTGACAAAGCCATAGGAGAGAAATAAATCTCATAAAGAGATTTCTAGGCAGCTGTTCGCCAGTGGCTAAATGCTCGCAAGAGTTACACAGTATTATCGCTGTGCTTGGGCAGCTCAGCACTCAACTAGGAATCAGGATCTCAGCTCATCTTCTCCAGACCACCCAGCTGCCAAGCAAATGGGTACCTTTCTAAATGAGTTACAAAACCCATCTTTATCAGTGCAGAAAAAGATCCAGGACCCTTAAATCTTGCTATACAAGAGCTTTTCTACGGAATAAATAGGTACATTTTATTTGGTAGAAACTCTGCAAGCTTATGGTGGAAACCTGCTACTGTTTCTGAAGTCGGGAAGCAGATCTTCCCTCCTACAATCCAGCAAATGCATGGGAATAAGTGTAATGGGGCATCTGAGGGGGTTTCTATGGTAGTACCCAGAAAAAATGTCCTCAGAACATGGGTCATGCCAATGGTCCAACAACCAACTGAACTGGACAACAGAGCAAGTGTAAGTGTGACTGTGCTGCCCGCCTGTGCTATCACACAGATGTCACACAGCAGGGCGCTCAGCCTACCGCTGACAGCCACCAGCCAAGGTAGTCCTGCTGACACCAGGGATGCTAGAAGAAGATCAGCCTCACCATGTGGCATATGGCACGGAGCAGAACCGTGCCTGAAAGGGATGGCTAATCTTTGGGCAGCCCCGCCAGCCGCAGCTGCAGTCCCACCGTCACCTTGCTCAGCATCACTGCCAGCTCCTGTGAACTGAATGTGTTTGTCAAAATGCAGACAGAGATACTACATGACGGGTGATCACCTGGGGCTCAGCTTCTCCATCACTCCACACTGACCCAAGCCTTTGTCACTGCCAGTGGGACCACACATCCCTGCCCCATCCCTCACATCAGAACCAGCGCTCAGGCAGTCATCAGGAGCAACCATGCAGAAACATATCCCACTCACTGTGTTGATGGTGAGATGGTGCAGTGAGAGCATGTGGCCAGCAAAAGCAGGACAGTTGTAGCATGTTTTTGTGTGGTTGTGGTGTTGTCCCTGCTAAATGAAAGTAGAGGTCTGGATCTACAACAGTAGGTGGGGATGATTGTGTGAATTCCCATCTCCAGAGAATTTAAAGAGCAGACTCTGTTGAAAAGGATTAGGATGGAGCTGACACTATCTGGGACTAGAAATGAGAATCACAGAATCACAAAATCGTTTTGGTTGGAAGAGATCTCTAAGGTCTTGAAGTCCAACACACTGCCAAGTCACCATTAAGTCATGTTCCTCAGCACCACATCTGCACCTGGATGTCTCTCCCAGTTATGCTTTCTATGCTGGGGTCTACCAAGGACCTGATCACAGTCTATGTGATCAGGCAATAAAATCTCTGCACAAACAAATGTGGTGTGTTAAAAGCTGAGCTGTAAGAGAAGACTTAAACAAGCAGATCTGGGTTAATCAAGTGAAGCTATGCCAGTCTCATGCTTGACGTCCGCACGCACTCAGGCATGACTCACGCTTCAAACAATGATTCATCATTAGTTTCTCTTGTGGGTTTGTATGTCTTTTGTCCATCCTCATTACAGTCTTCTGCCATCGTCTCGCAAATGCAGTGATGATAAAAACAACACTTAAATCAGACTTCTACTTGGTGCCTGCTCTGTGGCACACGTGGGGAAGGGCAGAGAGGTCACGTCTCTTGTCCTGATGAGAAACGGGGAAGCAGGCTGCAGGTGATGGTTTTAAATGGGGGGAAGGAGGGAAGGAACGAGGTTGAAGCAACAAGGCAAGTGTTGATTCTGGAAGGCAAATATTTCCAAGCAATGTGGTAATACATTTGGTAACTGCGTAAGGAGCTGCAGCAGCTTGGTGAGCTCTAAAGGAGTGATTGAAACCACACAACCCGCATAAAGACGTCGTACGTTTTTCACTGTATTTTCTTTGCATTAACATCCGTTTGACAATCTGAGCTGTGCAGCTGACTTCCATCTCCACGGCCCAGCACAGCACTCGGCATGGGTGACCCAGGTGGTCTTCCCAGGACTTTGTCTGCAGGTCAGTGCAGGATGTTGCTTAAAACATGGCCCTGGCTTCTCCTTGTGGGGCTGGCAGTCTTCTCCCCAACAGGAGCAAAGGCTCTGCAATCTCTGCCCACTGTGACTGCCACCATCATGTGCCCTTGCCCCTGTCTGTGAGTAAGCCAAACCCTCTGCACACAGAGTGCTCACATGTGTGCCAAGTGAGACAGCACTGGGTAGCCTGAAGTGCTTGGCTCGTTCCTTCCTCTGTACAGCACACGACGTACAGCTCCTGTCCCGTGCAAGCAAGGGAGAAGCAAGGCTCCTTCCAGGAAGCTAGCGAGAGGTCGTGCCAGGAACAAGTAGCAATTCCAGGCCACTTTATCACTTGAAAAGAAAACTGCTCTGTGCCAAATTGTTTGGTAATGTCATTCATAGGCAGTCAACAGAGTGGACTACTGCATCTCCTGATAGCGGGGATCTTGAATAAAGCTATTTTCTTCTTAGACAGACCCTGCAGTCCAGTGTTTTAACCATTTGTCCCTCGGGAAGTGGAATTTGGCCAGAAGAGAAAGGATCTCATGAAAAGAAAGAAAATATAAGTCTCTTCTTATTTCAGGCACTGAGGTCTGTTTGTGGAAGCAGAGGGTGAGGGTTCACAGTGGATTACAGGGCATCGTGCGCAATGGCGTTTACTCTCAAACAGTCACCAGCTTTATTATCTGAACCCATTAAAAGAGGATTTGAAGGAAGGGATATTCACAGCAATGCCAGACTGTATGCATGTTTCATTTCATACTGTAGAAATCTAAAGAGAAAAATGGGCTCAGGAGCAGTTTTTTACATTCAGCGTCTCCATTTAAGAATATTTTAAAGCCTCGTTACGTGCCGTCTCCTTTTGTTCCACCTGCTTCCTTTTTTCGCTTCTTTTTCTTCTGATCAGGATTACAGTTTGTGCCTCTGCTTTTGTGTGTCAAGCTTGTAATGTATTTCTTTAACGTGTTTCCTCAGATTCCAGTACTTTCCCTTCCTTAGAGTCAGCCTAATCTCATCTTTATCCCTCTGCAAGGAAGTCTCCTCTTTCTGGTTGTGGCTTTCTTTAGTTCCTTGTGCCCAGTTTCTTTCCTATTTAAATGCATTGCTAAGACTTCCTTTTTCTTCCCTTTGTTAAAAGTCTCTCTTAAGGCACTGCTCCTCTTGGTTTCCTTGTCTCCCTCATTTACCTGCTCTTTCAAATGCTCAGGGCTTCTCCTCTTTGTTCTCTGCTTTCCATCCCTTCCACTCTTCACCTCGCCTTGTTCTCTCTTCACTGCAGTCTCTCTCTCTTCTTACCCTCCTCTTGTCTCTCCAGAATTGCACACACTTTCCTGACATTTCTTTACTCTTTTTTTTTTTTAATTAATCTCCAGCACATCGTGCTGAACGTGCCAGAAGGGATTGCTGAGCAGGAGCGGTAGGAGATGAGACTAGGCTGTGGAGAAGAGAGACAGCAGAGGGGATCCGATAGCAGCAGAAGGGTCTCACCACCTCCTGCTCTCCCTGTGAACTGCTGCCCGGCACAGCGTTCCTATTTAGCCAACACACACGAGTACAGGCTGAGCAATTACTGCTGGACTGAGCCAAGTGTGCCATGAAATTTAATTAAGGTCAACAGGCTCTAGAGCCCTTCCGCTGCCAGTGCAGACCAGCCTGTCGGTACTAGTGTCCCGCTGCAAACAGCCCATTAAAAGTCACTGCAAACGCCACTGTCCCCTTGGTGCTTTTCTGTCAGGTCTAGTGTGAATATTACAAATTAAGCAGAAGCACTCAGTGAGATTCCCTGCAGACTCTTAATTAGCCGTTGTGCGGTGGCACTTCTCATCTGCAGATCTGCTAGTTATGGTGGAAGTGCCCGTGAGGAGGGATGCTGGCAATGGCCTTTCACAGGGACGATCTGCTGGCACGGCAGCACAGTTTGAGAACAGCAGGACACCCCACGTTCTCAGTGTGCCAGCAACCAGGACACCCCCGGGGGTATTATGGCAACCAGGAGGGTGCCCAACACAGGATGGGCAGCAACAGGTCATCATCCCCTCCTCTAAAACAACTCTGGCAGTGCCACCTGGGAACGGATTCCATGGCAGGGAGGACAGGAGCAGCACGAACCAGGCTGACCTGTGCCTGCAACATCCTTTCCTCACAAGGAGAACTGCAGTTCCTTCTCCCCAGGCTATTGGTGCTATCCATGGAGGGGCAGGATCCGGCCCCTGAGTTCCCCATTTCCCAGACCAGACACAGCACCATTGTCACAGCTCAGCACACAGTACCTCAGAGGCAAGCAAACAGCGAGACAGGTCAGAGAGCAGAAAGAGAAGGTGCTTCAGAGCCTTTTTAACTCATAGCATCAATATTTGTGCAATATTCGTGTTGTAGGGCTAAATATTTGCTATAGGATTAACCATTTCTGCACTGCTGCAGTGACTTCACTAGGCTCCAGTGAAGCCTGGGGCTGCCGGCAACGAGCTGGAGTCACACACCAAACTGAATTATTATTGCTAACACGTTTAGATGCAGCCTCATACCTGATGAATGACACCTGCTGTGAAAAATGAGGGGTGCTATTTTTGGAAGGCATTTATGTGGTGTTTGGCGTGTATTTTCAGACGTATGCAAGTCAAATGAATTTCTTTAGGTAGGATAACGATCCGTACATTATCATATTCAGTGGCAGTATGTCTACAAGTGCGTGTTCTGTATGTGCTGTGTGTGTGTGTGCAAAATGTGTATCCTAGATACCTAATGGCAACAGCAGAGCCAAGCTGTAAATAAACTGCTAAGTCAAACATGAATGACTGGGGCCGCATACCTAAAATCAGTAGGAGCTTGGTGGAAAGGAGTGCAAGATCAGATCAGCCACAAAAAAGACAAATACTGCTATTTCCTTTTTGGAGGGTAAAGCAGTAATACAGATTTAAAATTAGATGACATTTGCACATCATTCGGAAAACAACGTCACAGATTTGCCAGGCACTTTCAGCTTAGAACTGCCTTATGGAAAAGTTCTTGATATTTCTCTTGAAAACTGCAGGTATATTCCCCTCTCCTCATCCCTCACTCCATCATCTACTGCCCTTGCTCCTCATGATGCTCCACAAGTAAAACAAATTGATAAAATAGTTATGGACAATATTTACACAGATGGGGGCCAGTTATTGGTATCTTTTCAGGTTTTCTGACGTGCAGTTGAAAGACTTAACTACTAAAGATCACAAGTATGTTTGCACAGTTGTTGTGCTTGTTCTCTGTTGATACAGACATCACCTGAACAGTATTTAGAGTAGGCTTGAAGTGGGGCTGTACACGTGGATTTTGCCATTTCTTCTGTCTTCAAACACAACCTTCAAACAACAAAACAGAACACCCTTTCCTATCTTTCTCTCAGGAAAAAACTAACCAACGTTTCCAAACATCCAAATTCAGGTTGTCCCAAGGTTTTTTTCCACTGCTGCTGGCAATACCGACAGCGCTATCGTCAGCAGCGTTCTGCTCAAGGACAGATTCAGGAAACAAATCAGACCTGCAGTGTTCCATTGGCACTGTTGGGACAGCAGGCTGGCAGGTCTTTGAGTTATGTCTGCAGAAAACCCAAAGACTCTCCTGATTCCTGAACCTCCCCTGCATTTAGAGTTTTCTGTCTTTTCCTGGTGTGGCTCAAAAGCAGAGTACTTGTGCCCTGGACTGTCTCCTAGGAACAGCAAGAGCCATGAGAAGTCAGGTCTGGGTAACACACTTGGGCTTCATTCTCCCTCTGTCACCAGGCTCCCCAGAGCAGCTGGCAGAGAAAGGAGGGACCTGTGCCCAGCTCAGGGTAGTGAAACAGTGACTCCCTACTTTTCCAAGTAGAGGTTCCTGTTAGCTACTGTCCTGAGAACAGGTAGAGACTCTTTGCCCATAATGCTGTACAGAAGTACATGCTCAGGTCATCTGCCTGAGCCCAAAGTGCTCACATCCTACCCAGAGCCCACATTTCTATGCTTTGGAACCCATGGGTTTATCCCAGTATCTTACTTGCTGGTCTGCTTCGTAGTGAGTTAGAGTTGTTCACTGGCTGGCATTCACCAAGGTGCTTTTGAGGGTGCTCTTGCAAGCACTGATCATCACAGATTAATGCTCTTCACAATTAAGCATTTTAATTTTTATATATATTATATATTTTGTTGAACCAGGAGCTTTTTCTGGACTACATCATGCTTTGAAAAACTTTAAGACAGTAAGGTAATTTCTCTAAAATTGTTCATTTCCCCATCCCACTCAAAATTTACCATATATTATAGCACATCCCAAAAGAGTTCAGTGAGTAGCTGTGATTCAGGGATAGACTGAACATATACACAGAGTCATGTGAGAAAAACCAGGGCTTTTCATACCAGCACTCAGAATTCATCACACTGAGTTTTTCTGCAGAAAAGGTGAAGGAGTGTTTTCTACAGGAAATTGAGTCGTTCATAATTTATGCAGTGTATATTGGTGCTAATTTCATCTATCCATTTCCAGTCTTCCTCTCAGTAATCTGTGTTCAATTTTACAGTCTATTATTCCTTTTGAAATTACCACTTGGAAGTACTGCTCAGTAGATCTAGTAAATACATTAAAAGTATTCACTGTAAAATTCACCTGAAATTCTTCTAGTTAGTTTCCCCAGGTTGCACTGGGTAAGGTGTGAACAATAAAACAACAGACAGAGTGTATTTCTCCTTATTTTATCACGTAAGGTCTTTACCTACAAAAATGACCTAAAATAATAGACTTTCCTCAGCATACAAAACAAGAAGCATCTACACCCTCTATCTGGAATTGCAAACTGATGACAAATAGAATCGTTAGGGATTGGAAGGGACCTTGGAAGATCATACAGTCTGATTCCCCTGCCGCAGCAGGACCATCTAGACCAAGTCGCACAGGAACATGTCCAGGTGTGTTTTAAGCATCTCCAGTGAAGGAGACTCCACAACCCCCTTGGGCAGTATTAAGATTTGCTGTCAGAAATTACATCCTGTGATGTGTGAGATGTGTTTAAGGAACGAGTGGACGCGACGCTTAGGGATCTGGTCTAGCAGCTAGATAATAAGATGAAGGTTGGACCCGATGACCCTGGAGGTCCTTTCCAGCCGTGATGATTCTGTGAAATTTAAGTTAATGTGAATTATATCCGAGCTTTAGCTAAACCAGTGGTTTGCAATACCCATTTACAAATAGATCTCCTTTCCTCACTCCTTAGAAATGAAAACTGAGGACACTGTTAGTAATGCGTTCAGCTTGAGGGGCGCTTGTGAATGGATAAGGGTTTTGTACCTTGGATTTCCTGTGGTAACTAAACCAAATGGAGACAGAGGCTGTAGTCGTCGCCTGTCTTGGTTTTCTACAGAAAAGAGTGACTCAGGTACTAAAAACGTCTGAGCAAATCAGAGGATTTGCTGGGGGAAAACTCAGTATTAAATCTCTGAAGGTAATTTTTTTCCTTCCTAGGTACTTTATATTCATTAGAGAGGCATTCCTCCGGTGAGCTCTTGCTCAGGTTCTGGAGCTGATTCCCATACAAACGAATGTCTCCTCAAATATTTGCTAAGATTATAAACAACATTTGTTCTGGCAGAGACAGACTACAGTAGACACCAATAAAATCTGAAAAGCGATGGACCAGGTGAGTGTAGAATGACAATTCACTATTTCGCCAGATGCTAGAACAAGGGGGCACCTCTGAGAAACACATCTGAAGAAAACCAAAGGAATGCTGATGTCACACAGAGCATATTTAATTTGTCACAGCAGTAGACCCTGAATTTCTCATCCTGAAGATGCATGTTGAAGGGAGTCCAAGGTATGAACAGATTCCAAAGGGGTTCGGATTAATTTGTGAAGGGGAAAGCCCATGGGGCCACTAAATCAAGTTGCCTGGATGCATTCTGCAGAATAGAAAGTGCCCAAAGACTTGTTGATTGATGATGTTGCAATGGCACAGAAGGTAAAGGATCACTCCCTTTGGAAATGTATTTCCTGAGTGTCTGCAATGAAAACCAGATGTGAGGTTGGACAGACCTTGCCTTTGGTCTAATTCAGTCTCTGTGAGGCTGTTGGTGACAATCAGCCTTGCTATTTGAAGATTACAATTTCAGGATCATGTCCAAATGGAGCTAGCCTCCAATTTTATGAGTGGGTTTGACCTCTCCTTGTTTAATTTGCTTCAGCACATTAACTAAATAAATTAGTTAATTTCATCATCCAGCTGATCACCTGATGATATTAATGGTGAGCCAAGCAGGAGCTGAGACACTTCCTAAAGTTGCATGTAAGTCTTTTTTTCCTGTCATTTTAGAAGATTTTTTTCAATAGTGGATACTGCCTCTCTAGAAGAAGATGTACTATGGCTCTATCTACATAAACAGCCTGTAATTTCCAGATGTACTACAGTCATTGTCTGAAAATCTCTAAAACCAATTAAAACTTGAGTTCTGGCATTGACATCTGTCTCTGTGGGATCACGGGTGCAGCACGCAGGATGGGAGTGCTAGTTCGTGGAGCTGTCTGAATGGAGATCATGGTCAGGACCAAAGGCTTAGACTGCAGAACTTCTCACTGTGCTGTGCCTGTATGACACTCAGACTTTGAAGCCAAGAGCGTGTAAACAAACTAATCCACCGGCATGTGATAGGGCACATCATCACATACATGAGAACTGAAAACAAACTGGAGTACATCCTTGAGGACACAGCCTAGCTGATTGAAACAAACAAAATACCACAATGCACTATCAGCATCTGCTGTTCCCAGGGCATTATTAAAGGAGAGTTTAGCTCCTTATGCTCTGCCCTGTCACATGGGAGAGGCTTCTTAGCACATCACTCTTCTTTAGCAGTCAGAGACCAAGGGACACAGGCTTTATGTAATTTGGCTGTCCTGCATTGATCCCTACCTGGCAATGACTTTGTCATGCTCGCTGTGGGCTACATGTTCTGTACTTCATCCCCAGCATCACCCTCTACGCATTTAGAGCTGAGAAAACTTAGTCATGTGAGATCTTCTGCTCAGGGGCTGGCTGAAGGGAGCTAATGTCTCATTCCTTTCCCCAAAACCAAAAAGAATCACTTTGCTTGTGTGAAAAACTCTTCTCTCTACCTGCCTTTCCAAAGACTCCCTTCTCTACCAGGCAGGAAGAAATGGCTTCATGCCAGCTTTCCATGTTGGTCTTGTATTGTTGCAATTGTACAACACACTCAGATTTCTGTTTGAATAGCAAACTGTTACTCAGCTTCCACTGCGAATAGTGTCTGCCCGGGGCAAGCAAGCTCACAGGAAAGGTTTTTGCTTTCTATCTTTCTAAAAATAAATAATCAATGAAAGGGAAAAGTCAGAAGCTCATCATGCCCCAAAGAAACGTCTGCCTCTCCAAGGAAGACTTCCAAATCTCTAATCCAGGGTAGTATAAATTTGCAGATCAAAGGATTGAAAAGATGAAGTCCTGTTTGTGCGATGCAGACCAGAGCTGTTTGCTCTTCTCGGAAGTAATGAACAGGCCAGCACACTCCTGCCAATACAGCACTACCGTCAGCTTGTGCAAGCTGAATGCCCCTGCTGATTGTTACAAGGAGAACCAGTGCACAGATTATTTTAATTGAAACGAAGCTTTCAGACCATTTCACTCATTCCCATAAAGCAGCTGGAGATACTTAGGCGCAACTTTGGAGCGATGTTTTACGGCACTGATTCAATATTTTTACCCCATGGCAATTGGCTTGAGGTTGTCAGACTAATCCCAGGGTGGAAGGAGGGAGTATGAGACCCTGCTGCAGTGGAAAGCCTGAGGGCAGATGTCAGCTGGGGGCTTTGATGGTTTGCTTGGTGGAGCTAAGTTGGAAATAGGTATCAGTTACCCTGGAAGAAGGAAATGTCAGAATGAAGCTTAGGTCATTACTGCTGGTTTTCTGTAGCAACGTATCAGCCTCGCTTAATGGCATCAGCAAAGACTACATTGCATAAAATAACTGCAAACATAAAATAATGCACCTAGGAAGGACTGCTGCATGAAAAAGGAGCTGGGTAACGATGATATTTACAACAGAATTCAAGCAATGCAAACATCTGACCACATCTTTAAGGGAAAGGGGGATATTTTTAAATAAACTTGCTTCCTTCCTGCAAGTAAGAGATTGCAATAGCAACTGGCAGGAGGATTTGTCTGTTATTTTAGTTGTTTTCATGGTTCCGAGTGATACATCTCTAACAAAGATATTTATAAGAAGAGAGTACGTTCTGTTGCAGGGGAACTGTTAAAGAGGGTGTTTATTCTATTCTATTCTATACTCTACTCTACCCTATCCTGTCACACATTTATTTTTACAAATTTGGAACATTTCAAAGTATTTTCTTTAGCTGATCAAGTTTCTGAGGCTGATCCTCCTTCCCCCTCCAGCATGGCTATTTTTTGTGTACATAACTTAAATATAGCCCCTCCAGAAATCTAGGACATTACAACGAGTAAGAATACATTTTCTCCTTAGCAATTTTGTGGCCATTCTTCCCCTTCAATAGAGCTAATCTACATTAGATAAGTTTCTATTATTTTGAGTTGGATTCATCAGAGTCGTAAAGGGAAAAAAGCTGTTCTTGTGCTCACGTAACTGAAGTACTATGAATCTTGGAAGATCTTAAAGACACAAGAGCTATTGTGCCGTGTTAGCTGTTCTCAGGGAAGGAAAATCAAGAGCACCATCCTGCAGCTATACAGATCAGGGTGTGCTTGCTTGTGTCACCCCTTGAATAACGTGTGTAGCTTTGGTGATCACCCTTAGGGAAATATAGTGGAAAACAATCAGAGAAGAGCCACAGTGATGATCAAAACCATGGAGCAACTTCCATACCTCAGCTTTTCAGCTTGGAAAAGTGATGACTCAGAGGAGACACGGCACATGCCTGTAAAGAGGGATGGAAGGAAGGGAATAGTTCTCTTTCTATTGCAGCACAAGAATCAAAGAGTGCCAAATAAAGCTAGTAGGTTCAAAATGAGCAAAACCAGATGGCTCTACATAAAGTGTGCAGTTAAGCTGTGGGGTTCCCTGTAGGAAGGTATTGCTCATGGTGGTGGAAGCTCCTGAGCGTAAACTATTGATGGCTGAGAGAGCACTCCAGGGAAGTGCATGCTTGTGCTGTTCTTACTCACTTCCTCAGACTTCTCCTTCTGACCACAGTGAGAGGCAGCACACTTTGGCCTGGCCCTGCATTGCTGTTCTTATTTTCATAATCATGTCCTGATAAAACTATCAGAGTCCCTTTCTTTGCCCCGACTCCATCCCAAACTCGGGTAGTAATAGGGCTGTTATTGCGGATATGTCCGTTAGTAAGGAGGTGCTGATGTCAATGATTTACTAAAATACACACTGCAAATCTAATCAGCAACCTGCTTTGGCATCAAGAGCAGGAAAGGATGATAACAGTGTCAAGAAAGGGGGAGTGACTCAGTTATTTTAGGGTCTTGCATCAACTGGCACTGCAACAACACAGCCTGTGAAAGTCTTGTTTTTAAAAGTGTTTTGATATGTGAATTTAAAGCCATTGCAGTTGAGATGATGGACTGCTGTTGCCTTTAATCCATCTCAGCAAAAATATGTGCTTGACCAGTGTTAGCCTTAAGAAGGCTGAGGCTCACTCCTTGGCTGGATCACAAAGGTGCAGACTTCCCCTCAGAGACATACTGCCCATGCAGAGCCTATAAATAGCCCTTTAGAAGATACTTCACTGTATTTAGCATTTTATCAAAAGCATTGTGTAAAATGAATTCCCCATTACTTTGTGCTATGCATCTGCACGTAATGCCAATGGTAATTGATTTTCTGATGGTGCATGCTCTGCTAACGTGAAACTTCTGCAGAAGGCTTACAGGTGAACTCTATTTTCTCTGCAGAAAGCCTATGTGATCAGGTTTTATCCAGGAGAAGGAACAAGATGGGACTGCAGTTGTCTCATTTCAGGCACTGCTCCAACATGAGGCGAGGCGGTAGGTACCAGTCCAGCCTTGCCATGTCTTCCAGAAAATCGACAGCATCAGCCAGGCACTGATGATTGTTTGAACAACTTTTATTCAGTATTAAACTACTAACACAATCTTGCACCAACAGTTTTATTGAACACATGTTCTTATGTTCAGGCCACGAGTTTGCATTCACTCTGTGCTCACCACTTCCACCGTCTGCAAACGTCCTGGCCAGACTCCTACAGTGGTGTGCAGATGGAGGACATCAGCTGCCTCACTGGGCTGATGTCTGCGTGCAGCCAGCGCAGCCACATCAGGACCAAGCCCTGTGGGCTGAAACAAGTTGCCACTTTCTGTGACAACATGGCCGAGGGCAAATACTGCCTACAGTATCTGCTGACGCTGGAACACTGCAATTACTTCTGAAATCTAGCCTAATTAATGTTGCTGAATAATTTTTCCTCCATCCTCTGTGGCTCATTTACAGTTCCCCCACATTCTCCTTTACGTCTCCTTTCTCTGAGTCAATATTTACCTCTTTGACACTTTCTCTTCCTTCCCTCCTGCAAGCAGAATAGCACAGCCTCTGCTAGCAGCTGCATCTGTCCCAATGATGGAGGCCAAACACACCTTCCAAGTTTGCACAGCTAAAGCTCTGACTTTGCAAAAGCAACAAAACACCTCTCTTGATTTTGCCTTAGAGAAATTTTTTTCGAGGGTTTTGTTTGCATTTCGACTTTTGATGCTCTCCTGGAACAGAACTGCTTTTGCACGAATATCAGCAGGAGTCGAGGACAGACCCAAAAAAGGAATGGAGCCCATGAAGCAGCCCATTTTCACCGACAACAGAGAAAGAAAATAATCTTCCTTAAAGGATTTAAGTATTTTCCATACTTTTGCTAATGTGTTGTTGTTGTTAACAATAACACAACTAGCTAAAAGTAGGGGCAAGATGAGAGTGCTGCACAGAATCAAAGCAAGCTGAGAAGAATTTGAAAGAGTGAGTGTGTGTGTTGGTAAGTAGTGTAACTCCAGGGCTGGGAGCAAGGACAGTACTTAGGGAAAAAAGAGAAGAGGGAGAGGAATTCTAGAAGTGAGGATAGTGAACGCCAAGCCTAACCCTGCTGAAGTTGACGGAGAGGGACTCAGGTTGCCTGCTGTAAGGAGAGAGGCAATGGTTCACTAAATCTTCCTACGGCTCATCAAGAGCTTCTGGGAGGTCCCTGTGAAACCTGCCAAGGTTGAAAATATTTGTACAGATCTACAGGGATTGTGTCTTGCCACAAAAACACTACTAGGGTTCAGTATGAACTTAGTCGCTTTCCTTTGCTGAGGTAAGCGTGAAAGTGCTGTGTTCACATTCAGGCTTCTCCCAGCTATTCTGCATTCAGCTGTGGCACTACAACCATGTATTGTCTTCTGTTTCACTGGGACTTCTAGAGAAGAACATTGGACCTTTTACTCCTGGGTTTGAGTTTGAACTTTATTTTCTTGAATAGCCATCAAAGCTGAACAAGCTCCATCAGCGTGATTTCAGATCAGAGCCTTTCTCCTAGGTACAGCCACACCATAATTCCTCATTTGTGTTCACCAACTCAGTCCCACTGAAATCAGACTTTGCCATGCAATGATTTTCCATCGTGCTGTGAGTGAACAAAAGGTCTTGTATGGGCCAAGAGGTGCACTGGTATAAAGGCAGAGGATAAGTGGATCATTTCTTTCCAATACGAGAAGGAATTATTTCCTCAGTCTTGAGCTTTGGCTCACCAGGCTGACACACACACACAGAGTACGCTCTGTGGCAATTGAGCGCATGTGTAAAGCTCATGCTGCAGAACTGTTTTGCTTCGCAGGAAAGCTGAAAATGCTCAGCCACAAGATTGCCAGGCAGAAAGCTTCAGGGTTTTCTGTGCATCCAGCAGCAATTTCAGTCATTCCAGACTATAAGTCTATCCAATATTTAATCACTAATTTCTCAACCTATGTCTTTTTTCTTCACACTCTGTGCATTAACCACTTCAAGAAAACCTGCAAACACTTTTTTTAATAAGCTGGGAGCATCAAACCCTCAAGCTAGTTGTGTACATGATGACTAAGTTGTCCCACGAAAACTCTGGCAAGAGATAAATTTCTGCTTCAAAACAGATCAGACTAAGGTATGTTCAATCCAAAAAATCGTCTCTTCTCTAGTAATAACCATGCAGAAAAAGGGAGTTTGGTTTTCTAGCTGAAGACCCATTAGACATCCTACTCCAGCATTTGGGGCAGCACCAGAAGGATTAATCTGAAATGCATTTCAGTGTGGTGCCTCTCTGCCTCTCCCTGATTCAGAAGCTACTGATGCTAAGTATGCACCACTGCTCCCTCCCTCAGGAAGCTGTAAGCTGCAGGATTAAAAATAATGCTGATTCTCTGAAGACCTTTCCTTTCTGCAGAAATTCCTGCCAACATTGGTTACAGAAGTGTGTTACCCAAAGAAGGAGCTTCACACATCTCTCCTGGTGTTCCCATGCTCACCTTGCCCAGATAGCCTAGATGGAAAGTTGAGCAGCCACAGCTGGTGCGATTCCTTTGACTACATTTTTCATGTACTTGTCTCTGTTGCTCTCTCTTGCAACGTGGTAGGTAAGAAGACAAATGGCTTCAGATCTGTCCTGCCCCTTAATTAATATTAATCAAATTAATCCTTGTCCATCTCCTTCTTACTTACCTGAAAGCTTAAGAGAATAATTTCATGCTCAGTGAAATTTGGTTGACTGTTTGAGGGTCCTTTTCTATCACATCCCTCTCTCCCACAGTGCCATCACTGACTTCTGCACACTGCTGCCATTTATGTTGATAATTGTTTGGGGGACAAACACTAATCCAAATACAGGCTTCACATTTGAATTGGAGGATGCAAATCACATCTTATTTCCCTGCAACCTGTACTATTCTCATAGAATTAGAGAATAGTTTCGGTTGGAAGGGACCTTAAAAAGATCCTCTAGTTACAACCCCCCCTGCCATGGGCAGGGACACTTTCCACTAGATCATCCAACCTATCCTTGAACCCTTCCAAGGATGGGGTATCCACAACTTCTCTGGGCAACCTGTTCCAGCATCTTGCCACTGTCACAGCAAATGATTTCTCCATAATATCTAATATAAATCTACCCTCTATCATTTAAAGTCATAACCCTTTGTCCTATCACTACATCCCATGACAAAGAGTCCCTTGCTTTCTTTCCTGTAGGCCCCCTTTAAGTACTGGAAGACTGCCAAGACCCATCTCAGGAACTTTCACTTCTCCAGACTACTCCAACTCTTTAAAGTTTAAAAGGATGGATATGGCACAGGGAATGCCTACACTTGCAGGTTTTGGTGGCCAGGTTTTGGTTCTGGAGCTAAGCAATGTCCAAGGTAACTTCCTTGCTGAGGGTTACATCACGCAGCAGTGGCAGTACCACATAATCCAAACTCCTGGCAAAGAGAGAAGCAAACCAGAAAAGTTAAACCCCATATGGCCAGGCTGAACTCATGCTGACATTCACATCCATGTTATGTGCTTGTTACAGCAGAGCAGTGGGGTCCTGGGGGAGCTGCTGTCCTCTCCCTCTCTTCCCCTTGACCCTCCACCCTGGGATGCACCTAGCCTGTGGTTTGCCACCCATTGACAACCCTGCTGTGTCTTTGCTGGGCCGTGAAGGTTGGCCAGCCTGTTCTAGTTGAAACAAAAGAGATTGAGGCTTTGGATCACAAGCTCATGGTGTCTGAAAAGTTTGCTTAGTAGTTATTTCACGACTGTAAAATTATTTAAGTTTGAAAAACTGGAACACTGGGGTCCTGCCCTAAGGTTCTTACTGTGGCATGTGGCAGAACCCTTTGGTTAACTTCCAGACCAAATGCAGTATTGATGGTGTTGGGTTACTTTACACGGAAAGTAACCCAATGCTGCAGCTCAAGAGAAAGATTGCATGCTGTGAATAGCTGGTATTTCACAACTCAGGTATGTGCTGGGAAAAGCCTGCCTCACCCTCAGTCAATCTACTAATTAAAGTTTACCCTGGTAACCTAGGGAATGAATTAAGAAACAAACCTTAAGTATTATCACATCCTCACTTGTGCAACGGAGTCCTTAGAAATTCACGGGGGAAATGTTAAAATATGGTCAGTTGTAATTTTGTACACATGCCCCGGTGTCTCTCCAACTGCCTTCCTCCACGTGGTATTTTCCTCAAGGTACTTGGTTTCCCAGCTTTAGAAAATGTAGGGTCATTTGGGGGGACAGGGATTTGCTATGGTTTCAAGAGGACTGCAATACCAAACCAAACTGTGCATATAATCATGGGAAGTTCCTTTTCTCTAACCTTACAAGGCTTGAAGATTTCATGTTATACTTCATTGTGCAACACAAGAAAAATACCTCGGGAACAGAAATGTCTTTTATTCCACTCCCCATGTATCTGATGCTTTATTCCCTCAGGCACTGCTTGTTTGCCAAAGGATTGTTTAACCACTGTTTGACAATTTCCAAATGGGAAAAAACGCTGGGCTTCATCCAAAGGAAGGGAGGAGCTTTACAAAGTTTCGTATTTATCTTGGTTAAAAGTAAACAACTTTACCCTTTCAGCATTAGTCATGCCTGTTGTATAAGGGACAGTGTGAAAGCGCGCAGCAAAACAGCGCGGCATTTTTCCACGCTTTGTAATGATTAACATTTGCACTGGGGATTCAATGGGATTAAATAACCGGCTGGATGTGGCGTACGGGGTGGGGGGGAGCCGGCCGTCCTTGGGTAACTGGGAGTAACTGGGTGAGCTGGGTGGTGGTGGTGGGGTTAGTGGGAGAAGCGGCTCGGCTTCTCGCTGGAGCCAGGTAGCTGCAGCAACCTTCAGCCCACACACGCACACCCGGCGTGGGCAAAGAGGGCTCTGCTGGCTCGTGTCCTGCCAGGATTCACGTGTCTTTAAAACGGAGGAAAAGGAGACAGAATGGACCGGGGGGCAGAGAGAAACAGCCCCCAAGCCACCGCACAAACTCGGCTGGCACAGGTATGGCAGTGCCACCAGGCTCTGCAGGCGGGCACAGAGCCTTCCCCGGCAAGTCCCTGCTGTGGAGAAAACCTGCAGCTTTCCTAAAAATCCACTTCCGTATCCCGGGAGGGGCGGGAGATTCCTACTGAGAGCGAAGAGGTGCCCGCTCTGCGTGGGGTTTGGGCATCGCTACGGGCAGTGGGGGGGGGGGGAATGGTGCTTCCCTCAAGCTCTCATG
>JAOXOE010000001.1:81883415-81933648 GCA_028565055.1 Phoeniculus purpureus
CCACGTCAGTGCTAGCCAGCCCCTCCAGCAGCGGCAGTGCGGGGGTGACAGCGGGGCAAGGGCAGGCAGGGCGGAGCGGAGCGGGACGTAGGAGGTGGTGGGGATACCAGTGGGCTGCGCCAAAGCCGTGCCCTCACTCTCCGGCCGTTTCTAACTTCTTGGGTGGGAGAAGGGCAACCCGAGCCCCCGCTACCTGCCGCCGTCAAGAGTAGGCAGGAACGGCGGGTCAGGCGAAGGCAAGGCTCTGCACCGACAGCTCCTCCCAGGCTCCAGCGCACTTCCTTATCTCTCACTGGTCACTTTGCAGGAGGAGTATTAGGCAAAAAAAAAAAAAAAGGAAGAATAACGCAAAGTGAAGAATAAAAAGTCTGACCTACTTTGCAAGTCAAAAAAAAAAAAAAGAAAAAAACCCGAAACGCTCTCCGTCAAGGTTTTGCTCTAATTGCCGGTGCGGCGTTGCATAACCAAAAGGGGAGCTCCTGCCCGTGCCTGGGGAGGCCGGGAACCTGCCCCGGCGCAGCGCGGTGCCGTCCCCAGCTCCGACTCGGCTCCGGGGACGCGGACGCGAGCACGACGCGGGGTCACCCCGGGACAGGGTCCGAGCGGGGCGGCGGTTTCCCAACCCGGAGAGTCGAGCCGAGTCGGGGCCCCGCCGTGACGCCCCGAATCCGGACACCTGGGCACAGCCCGGCGGGGACGGAACCCGGCTGGGGGCTGCCAGAGACAGGCAGCGTAGCGCGGAGATTTGGCCGTGAACACACGTAAAAGCGAGAACGGCGGGGTTTGCTCAAAGCGCTGTGAAACCATCCTCGATGCGGGGCCGGCTTTTCGGTTGAGTTGGGGTGTTCCTCCCACTCCCTTTTTTTTTTCGTTCCCTGCTTCCCCTTTCGTTCTCTTTCCAGCTTTTCCTTTTCTTGGATCCTCGCCTGTCTCCTCCCACAGAACGAGAGGAAAAAAAAGGTCACGTATGTTTGGAAAAATATGTAGGTCAGTGGAACATTCCCTGCACTTGTGCACAGGGAGCCGGGGCGGGAAGGTTCCTCCGCAGCCCTCTCGCCCTATCCACCGCCCCAGCCCGGCCCTCCCGCAGCCCACCGAGAGGAGGGGGCGGGTGAGTGAGGGTTCCCTTTCCCCCCGCCTGACCCATTTTGCGCACTGGCCTCGGGTTTGGGCTGCCCCCCCCCTCCCCGCGCCGAGCCTCCCCTCCTCTCCCGTTCTCCGCCGGCGAACAGCAGAGGAAGCCGGCGCGGAGGAGCCACTTCAGCCGCCAGTGCTGCGGCGGCCCATGGGCGGAGGGCGCGAGGCGCGACCCCCCAGCGCCGCCGGCTGAGAGCGCGGGAAGGCGGCGGCTGGCGGCGATGAAGGGCCAGAGGAGAGGATGCCCCCGCCTCGCTCGGCGGGATCCAACTTCGCCGAGAACTATCGGCCCCGCAGCCCCCGCGCCCGTCCTGCCTCTCCTGGCCGCGCGTCCAACTTAATGCCCCAGTGGGAGCCGCGGCCAACAGCCCCCCCGGTCCCCGGCCTCTCCCCTCTCCCTCCGCAGCGGCCCGGGCTCCTGGCGGCCTCCTGCTGCCAGAGGAGCCCCTGGCCCCGGCGCTCGTGGGTCCCGCGGCGCCCGGGGCGGCGGCAGCGCGGCATGCGGCGGCCCCGCGCACCATGAGACACGGCACCGGCGGCAAGCAGGAGGTGGCCAGCGTCCCCAGCTCCTCGTCGGCGAGGAAGAGTTTGCCGGTTCCCGAGGCCGGCCTCCTGCGCGGCTGGAACAGCGGCGGCCGCTGCCGCAGCGGCACCGGCAGGCACCGGAAAAGCGGCGGCGTTCAGCCCGGCGGCACCAGCACCGGCTCCCGCGCCCAGGTGGCCACCGCGGACAGCAGCAGCAGCGGCGGCAGCGGCTGGGGCTTCCCCGCCGCGCTCCCGCAGCACCAGCACCCCAGGTAACGCAGGGCCCCGCAGCTCCCTCCGCCCCCGCAGGGCCCCCACCCGCGACACCAGGCTCGGGAGGGGTGGAATGGGGGGGTAGAGGGGCACCCACGCGGGATGCCCGCCCACGGGTGACCCCCCGCGGCGACGGTCGGGATCAACTCCCCTCGTCCCGGGGCACCGCGGGGGCGGCGGACGTGCCCGGTGGTGCAGGGCGGTATCGGCTCTGCCGCGGGAAAGTTTCTGCGCGGGGGGAACGGTGTCAGCGGTGGCCGTTCCCGACCGGCCGGCATCTTCCGCTGGAGACATAAGTTGCCCCACAACGTATCCCCCTCCCCGTCTCGTTTTGATGTGGCGATGGTGGTGTCCCGGCTTTGCGGATTCATTCGGGCTACACTGGACTGCGACGTGACCAGTCACTGGTCAATAAAAACTTCCAGTAAGACTAGTGAGATATTTAAATAGGCAGAGGCTGCCGGTGGGAGCAGAGGTTATGTCTGCGCTGGAATCCCACTCTATTCAATTCCCTCCGGTGTGAAGAACCAGGGAGAAACATAGGAATCCAGGCTGAGTGATAATACGGTGTGACCCCCGTGGTCACTGGCCTCACGCCTCAGTTAACCAGCACACTCCTCCCAAAACTTTTCTCCATACTCCTGAAGTGATTGCAGTATGGCAGTTCACTTTCACTCAAGTGACTCAGAAATAATTAGTGGTTGTAAGTACTGCAGCCGGCAGAAGAACCAAAGTCTTGTCACGGTGCTAAATCTGTGAAGGGCTGCTGGGTTCCCTGGGATGGGCACAGATGAACTGAGTGTTCAACTCAACAAGTGGCAGCTGCCTCTTGAAGCGGGAAACTGTCCTCTCTCTCTTACGCCGGTGTGACATCTTCATGTACATCCCACTGTGGCTTGAGTTTGGTGGTTGACTCAGCTTCCACAGCAGTCCAGCTCCTCTGCTGATCCATGTCTGATTCTGGGGGTGGTCTGCTAGTGCGGGCCCAATTCTGCATGCATTGCTGTAGATGAATACGGACGTGTTGGTCTGTAGGGATGGCCTGGAAACAGGAGTATTTGGAGAGCATTTGGAGTATTGGCATGCTGTGCCCTGTCTCACTAAACATGAAAATGAAGGTTTGTCAGAACCTCATACCTGAAACCAGGGTGATTCCCCAAACTGGCAGCACACCCATGCCCTGCTCTGAAGCCTCGAGACAGTAGGTTCGCCTAAAATCATTTTGCCTTGGAAATAAAGGTGCTGCCCGGTGTGTGTGTGCAGGACTGAACCCACTTCTGAATGCTTTGTAGAATTATGATTATTGCCCCACTTACTAGCCCAGAGGAGAGCGATTGAAGGAGTTGCTGCTACGGGCAGCAGTGTTGTCTCCAGTTAAAATTATCCTGTGCTTTGCGATGTGGTGCTTTGCGATGTGGTGCTCTGCTCTCAGGTGCTTGTGCACTGGCTAAGCTGAAACCCAGGCTGACATTTTCCATGTTGAGTGATCGCTGGAGACAGACTCTCTTTGTGAAATTTCAATGAAATGGTTCTGATATTTCTGAGAGTGTGGTTAGAGGGAAATGTCTTCTTTGCCACATAGCGGACAAAGATGATTTAGGTATATACATCATCCTCCATTGTATCTTGATCTTCCTTTTACTGTGGATCTGCAGGTTTGGGTCATGTTGAAAAATACTTTTACTGAGACTGTTGAATTCTTGTGGCTTTGTGTTTTGTAGTAGAAAAAGATAACTGACTTGGGATCAGCCTTGTGATGGGGATGTGTCTTATGTTGAGTCTTTGAAAAGCTTCCTGCGTTTGTCTCAGTTATCATTTTGTCATTGTTGTCATGTTTAGAAGTCCTGTAGATACAGAGCTTAGGGACAAGGTTTAGCAGTGGGCTTGGTACAGTTAGGTTAATAGTTGGACTTGATCTTAAAAGTCTTTTTCAACCTAAGGGATTCTTTGATTCTATGATTCTATGAACTGTTCTCTAGTCATGGACCTTGGGCCTGGAGAGGAACTGCCTCCACTGTTGAGCCAAGGCTCTGGGGTTGTGCTGAGTCCATATGCTAGTTCTTCTTCTTATCCCATACCCCACAATCAGGCAGCACCCCAAGGAGCAGGAGCTGGCACCGAGGCCAGTCTCAGGCCTCCACCATGGTGCCTGCTCACCTTTTAGCACTAGGTCTGCAAAGGACAGGATAGTATCACTGTACACTTAAGTCTCACGCTATGTTTTTGTGCTGTGACCTCATGGACTCCTTAATGGACTCAACTTGGTGACTGCTGCAGCAGGCAGTAGGGTGGGTTTTCCACTTTTTAAACTGGAGGAAGAATTTATAGCACTATACTAACAATAACATCAAAATAGTGAAGCTTATGGGAATAAATAGCAATGTTGTGTCCAGTTCTGGGCCCCTCAAGAGGGACACGGAACCACTGGAGAGAGTCCAGCGCAGAGCCACAGAGACGATGAAGGGAGTAGAACACCTCCCTTACGAGGAAAGGCTGAGGGAGCTGGGTCTCTTGAGCTTGGAGAAGGGGAGACTGAGGGGTGACCTCATTAGTGTTTTTAAATATGTGAAAGTTGGGTGTCAGGAGGATGGAGCCAGGCTCTTCTCATTGTCATCTAGTGATAGGACAAGGGGCAATGGATGTAAGCAGGAACATAGGAGTTTCCACATAAGTATCAGAAGGAACTTCTTCACAGTGAGGGTGGGTGACAGAGCACTGGAACAGGCTTCCCAGGGGTATTGTAGAGCTTCCTTATCTGGAGATGTTTAAAACCCGCCTGGATAGGTTCCTGTGTGACTTGGTCTAGGTGATTCTGCTGTGGCAGGGGGATGGGACTAGATGATCTTTCGAGGTGCCTTCCAATCCCTAATGCTCTGTGATTCTGTAATTGATGGTGTATTGCTAATTCTTTGAAGGTAGGGAAATTAAGATCAACAAGTTTTGGTTTGTAGCACTGGCATTCTTTAAGGATAGGACATTCAGCACAACAAATGTAATGATTTATATAATCATTGCCTGTATTGAGCTGTAAGTTTTGAGCAATCAGATTACTTACATCACTGTACATCTGATGATTGGCAGATATCATTCCACTGAAAAGAACAATCAATTTTTTGTTGTTGTTGTTGCTTGTAAGAAAAATTTAAGGAACTTTTATTTGTGTCTATAGTTTTTTTTCAGGCTGTTAGGGCAGATGTACTTGAGTTGCAGATTTTGTAGAGGGATCATTATCTGTACAAAAAAAGTAATTTTCCTAGATTTGGCTTAGCTTTCTGTTGATCCTTGATCTGTATTAAACTTGTTCTTGAAAAACTAGGCTGAAGCAATGAAAGTATCTATATTTCAGCTAGTTTAATTCAGTCAGAAATCAGCATCGGCCAGTAGACTGACTTTATTTATAAGACTGATTACCAAAGTATAAAAAGGAGACACCATTTGATGGTCTTTAAGCAGAATGTGTAGAGGATGGTGGATATTTATGTGGTGGTGCTTTTGGTATTTCACTGGCTTTTGGGCTAGGCTAGAGCTGCTACTGTTCACTCAGGATGAGCCATGCTGGATGTAGGTAACAGTGTGTTACCAGCTGAACTCAGAAAAAGGAGTTTCAAGGCAGGAAATGCAAAGTGGAGAGAAGGGGTATGCCTCAAGCTCTGAGGAAGCAGCTGAGAAACAGCAGACATGGTTCACTTTCCTGCATGCCTTGTGTTTGTCTTGCAGTGACTCAGGAATGTCAGCAGAGAATATTGAATGATCTGGGGACAACAGTTTTCTTGACCTTGTACACAGAAATCTTATGTACATTTGGGGAACAGAGGGCTAAGTACTGGGTTTTATGCTTCTCTGCTTGTTTCTGTTCACCTTGAAGGCAAACCAAGAAACACAATTCCGTTCAACCAAAGTGTTGTGTTTTACTGCACTTTGGTAAAGACATTTCTGTTCCTTTATGCAGGGACCATCGCAGAGATCAGTGGTTCTTGCGTGCAGCCTGCTGTGTTTGGGAGGAAGAGTTTGATGCACTCCCAGTGCTAGTTTCAGTCCCACTTCAGTCCAAAAATTTCCCTGTGGCTCCAGAAAAAGAAAACTCTCATAAAAGTTAAGTCACTGGTGAGCTTGGATCTTTGTAACTAGGAAATAATATTGCCACAGGCTTTGCCTGGTACCCTGTCAGCACCTGCCTGGTGTTCCTTGCCTTCTTTGCCTTTGCCTCTGAGGCAATGCCATCTCTTTCTCCAGTGCCTGTGCAGCGGGTGGCATGCCTGTAACTCCAAGATATTCCAAAAATGACTGTGTAAATGATGGGAACAGGGAGATTATCTTACGTTGTCCTGTTTGGATGTGAGTCTGTAAAATAGCTGGACGTTTGCTGGCCTGATTATGACAGAAGGTGTTTTTCAGCTGTTTGACCACTGTTATTGGGAATCTGTGCATAAAATAGAAGACTTCTAACCACATGAAATGATTATACAGGGGAAAAATATCTAAAGGATGTGTATGCATGTTTGAGGTCAGAATGGAAATTTGAAGTTCAATTATGAAACATTTTTGTAACTTTAGAACATACAGTAAGTGCTAGCATGGCAGAATATCATCTGCTGGAGCATTTCAGTCACCCTCCCCAAGTATCTTCATGTCAGATGAATGTAGTACACATGTCAAGTTGAAAGTTAATAATACAGAATTATACTAAGTATAATCATATAGAAATATAACTATAGAAATTCAATGCTACATGTCACTAAAGATGTTAGAAGCTTAAAAAAATCTTCCATGGACAACTCATTAAAAAATCAATGTGATGCTCATATGTGAGTTGTTTTTAAAAAAAGGCTAATAGAACATGAGGGATTATTTTAAAGAGCATGTACAACAAAAAGGAATCTCATCATTTCACTGAGTAAGCTGTGGTGTGCCCACATCTTCAGCACTGTGTGTTGTTGATTCCCCTTACCTTGAAGGTGTAGGCAATTCAGAGGGAGGCAGCAAAGGTGATCTGAAGAATAGCGTGGCTCCTACCTGAGGAGTGACAATCCTGATAATGTGAAGCAGCAGAAATCTGTAAAATTATGCAAAACGTGGAGAGGGCACGCTGGTATCGCAATTACTTCACTGAAAACATTCAAGTGGACTTTTCCACAGCCTTGCTGGGAATGACTGTTCACAGAGACAGCATGGAGGGCATTGGGTGAAGTATCCCAGTTGTGGGGATGGAAACAAAAGGAGGTAGCTCTTCACATGTCGTGGCCAGACTGCTATGCTCCTCACCACAGGATGTGGATGCTGAGAGGTTACATCAGCTAATGAGGTGACTGGATGAGTTCATGGAAGAGAAATCCATCAAGGGCTATTAAATACAAAACCACTGCCTCTGGCTTAGGAAGTTTTGAGCTGCGAATTCTTGGAAGCTTGGTGAGTATCCTGAGGAAATATCACTATTGTTTTGCCTTGTTCTTGTACCTACCCCTCTGCACCTGTGTCTGGCAATAGCTGAGAGGGGATGCCAAGCCAAGTAGTGCCCCCATGGCTGCTCTGCAAAATAAAATAGCCCAGATTCCATTCTCCTTGGGCTTACAAGGTCAAGAGATTGTGGTGGCTTGCATCTTCAGTGCTCTGGAATGGAGCCGTTATAGAATCATTCAGGTTGGAAAAGACCCCTGGGATCATCAAGTCCAACAAAGACAGCTATAGCATATCCATGATGGGAAGAGACAGTTGGAAGTTGATGTGTTCCAAAGCAGAGCCAGGGCATGAGCTAGAACATGTAAGTGCTGCAAAAAGCAGGGCACAGCGCTCAAACTCACTCCCTGGTGACCTATTATTGAGCTGTGCAGGCATGGAGAGGATAGACAGCCTTATCTTCTTGGGTTCAAGTAGGTTCAGAAAGCAATTACATTCACGGAAGCAATCCCACCAAGAGGCATTGAATACCAAGATACAATGCCTGGCTGAAGGAGTGTCCACTGGGAGACTGTAATATTGCTGCGTGCCTGCCCTGCTCACGCAGACTTCTTGAGCCTGTGCTGCTGCCTGGTGTCAGGGAGACCATTCAGGGCAAGGTGGTCATCTTTCCTGACCTGACGTTGCTGTAGTTACAGTTTTATCTGTTTGTAAGAGGCCAGGCTTTGAAATTCTGAGCTGAGAATGTGAGGATGTGTTGGAAATTAATTTTCTTTATCCACTGCACTTGAGCACAGGTTAAAACAATAATGTCGTGTTGACTAATGTTTACTACACTAGGCAATTTGCTTCATGATCTGAAAGGCAGATTTTAAAGCCCTGGATTCTGCTTACCGTGGCTGTACTAAACCAGACCACATTTGTATTGCTATTTACTTAAGCAGTGGTCAAACCACAGTGTATTCAAATGCAGCTCATGCTGATGATATTTGCTGGCTTTTAGATGGGATATATTGCTACTAAAGCAACAGCCTCAATCCCAGACTCAGCAATGTCTAAGTCCTTCTGATCGTTTCTTAAAATTCCTGGATGCTAACTGATACAGAAACCCCAATGAAGCACTTAGTGGAGCTCACTTCGCTCTAGCTGTGCATTTTTTGGTTACTTTACGTAATAAAATGGCAGGCCCTTACACTGCCTGCGTGACTGAGGTTGCATAAGGAGCCTGGGGAAACAGGCAGAGCTCGAAGAGCCCTCCTGAATCCCGTGTGTCTTGTTTGATGTCATTTAACATTATCTAATAAGAGATATTAACCTTCCCCTCCCCTGCACTCCCAGTATCTCTCCCACATATCTCAGAAGAGTGATACTGATTAGTTTCACACACGGACCTCAGTTTTAGAGAAGTCATCAAACTTTTCAGTCAGTTGAGCAGTCTGATGTCTGGGTAGCCTTGAATTTTCTGTAATCAGCACTCAATGCAGCTGAAAAAACCCACATTAAAAACAACCTTGAACAGGAACATACTTGTTTTTCATTCTCAGTTCTAATTTGGTAACCATTCTTAAAGTTCATCACTATGGTTTGTTCTATCTTGGGATAAACAATTTAATATTCAGGCAGCTTTTTTTGCCCTTCAAAAATAGACAATACGGTTCAGTCATTGGGAAGAAAAGCAGCACGTGATCATCGCAATTAACTTTAACAGGCTTGCAGATGGCAATGAATTTCTTCAAGCATAATTTTAGCCTTGCAAACAATAATAATTGAGTTTGATTATTTGTTATCATTTTGTCATTGATGAGCAGACCAGGCTGTTTTTCTCTCGATTCCCTCTGTTTAGGTGTGTCAGATTTTTAAGCTGGGGAGCAAGTTTAATAAGGCAGGTTCCACCTGTAATCTCTAAATAAACAGGTGATGGAACCACGGAAAACCTAGGAAATACTGGCTATGTGACTGAGTCAGTGGCTGAATGAATCCAATTCTGACCGTGTCCTAGACTCAATGGTTTGGGTGCAGTGCTTCTCATTAATATGTCATGGAGAACTGATGTGATATTTCCTATATTATGAGTTAGAATGGTAGGCTTGCAAATTATTGTCCATAGTAAATATTATTCTTCATGCAACATCATCAGCTGAGGATAGAATATTTTTCTGCTATTCCTAGTTCTCATAGAAATTGCCTTTCTTGGAAATTCTCCAGACTTTACCTGTGGTATTTTGTGCATTCCTGATTTTGACATGCAAAACAGCAAAAGATTTTAAATTTGAGGCTTTGCATTAGATATACCCACATTGTAGTTATGCTTCCAGTGAGAATTCCTTTAATTTATGATTTATAAAGAGGAACAGAGGTACATGATTCCACATGGACCATTAAGGCTGTTTCTTAGTCAGGGAGAATCTCCCTCCTGTTCACCAGATGAACATCGAGGTTTTTTTAATTTGCTTTATTTTTACTTGCCAAGCTGAGAAGAATATTTTATTCTCCAATCTACTTATGGTTCCTTTTCAACATATATTAATACAATATTTGGGAAAGACATTTTCACTCAAACAGCCTAATCAAGCAGCAGTTCTGTGAACCAGATGGGTGCATTTCCAACAATTTCAGCAAAAGCTATACTGATTAAAAAATAAGTAGTCAATCATATTCACTCTTATATTTGTAATTTTTAATAAGAAGGATTGAAGGGTCTTTCTTGTTTCCTGGGCAGTGACTGAGGTCAGGGGAAACTTAGCTGGAAAAATTCTGAACCTTTAATTTGATTGTTTTCAAGATGGCATGAATCAGGTTTTCATCTTTTTTTCTTTCCTTCCACCATGGAGATCCAAAGGACCAACTGACCTCACTCAGCTGGTGCACACTATGTAGCTCAGCTAGCTATAACAATTACATTTATACTGCCTGGCCCATAACATCCTTGTTTCTTAAAAAATGCGTTGTCTTTTTCAACAGCAGAATATCCTGCTGTATCTTGCTGTTATTCAAGTATAAGAAATGAAGCTGCGTTTGATGCAGAATCATGCTGTCCTTGTTAAGGCAAAACTCCCACTGACATCTAGGAGAGTTTGGCCAACAAATTACAAACCTGAGCTTCTAAAAGGTCTAAACTTTCTCTGCCACTTTTTGATCTTGAAGGTATTTTGTTTTTCTTGTTTGGTTGTGTTTAAAATTTTATTTTTCTTATCTCACCTTCTATTTTGACTGTTCCCTTTCCTTTTACATTTTTTTGAGTCTTTAACTTCATTCACTAGGATCTGTTTAATTTTTACTTCTATCAGGCTTTGGGACCTTATACTTTCCATCTCTCCCTCTCCTTTCTTCTTAGTGTCTTACTCTCTCTTTCATTTATCTGTTATGCTCACTTTTGCTGACTACACTGTGAAATGTTGATAGACATCATGAATGTCTCCAGGAATTTAATTTAGCTAGGTTTAGATCCCTTCTACATATGGATGCCTATATTCCAGTTCTTGCCTTAGAGAAGAGCAGTGGTTTGTAAGTTTGGTGATACAGGCAGGGATTTCATCTCTGTAATCTTTCTTCCTCTTTTGGGTAGGATCTTAGAAGTTTCTCTGAAGTACTCAGGCAGGGTTTCAGCAGTAAATTGAGTTTTGGACTGATAAAATCAATATCGGTCGTACTACTGCAGTCAGAAGGAAATGCTTAAGGATTTTGAAGTCCATGTAAAACAGGGTTTTGTTGAGGGTGACAAAACTGGAAATATCCAAAGAAACAGGTTTTATTCATAACTCTTCTACTATGAAATGCTACAGGCTAGGAGTCACATACATAATGATTTTGTCCATCCCTTCCCTGATTTGTAAACTAGGATAGCCTTACAGAGTTTTGTAGCCTGTCATCAGTTCTGGGTATCCTTTGTAGCCAGGTACCTGAGGGGCATGAAGTGGTGGGCTCTGGTAGCAGAAAGAGGACCCACAGCAAAGGCTTTTTGGGATGTTGATCCACCTTATGCTTAGGATACACTAGGCAGTACGTTCTCACTGCAGGCACTTTTCTTCCAGCTGTGAAACACCTGATGGAATTAGAGCTTTCCTTTGATGTCCTGGCTCCATTGGTGACACGTACAATTTCCTGACTCTCCCCTACTACCTCTTAATTACTTGCATTTTGCAGATGGAAAGCGGGTTGAAAGTGCCAGGTATTGTTCTTTTCTTGCAAGTTTGACTGGAATTCGGGTTCTTTTCCAGAAGACCTAATCTGTGCTTGTGAAATCAATAGTAGACCTATGACTTCTTAATGTACAGCATCGCATTTCAAATGCATGTCATCAAGTTTACTTTTTCTTAGCATCTGGAGCCCTGCAGACATCTTCAAGTAAAAGGCATAATGCTAGGCTTGCTTATTCTTCCTTAAATAAGCAAACACATTTTCCCATACTGTAATGGTGCAAATAATTTTTCATGGTGTCCAATTGCCTGTTACTCTGGCAAACTGAAAATGCATCTCGAAGTACAGGCTATATAGAGACAGTCATTCCGGCTAAAAAGGCATTTATTCTTCTTTAATGTGATTTCTAGTTGATTTTCTCAAAACCCTCCTTTCTAAAGAACAATTTAAACCGCATCTGAACAGTAGATTTATTGTTTTCGACGGAATGAAAAATTTGATAAAGATAGCTTTTCAATTTCAACTAAAAAATAGATTAGTTTTCAGAGGATTGAAGGACGTAAGTTCAATTTTCAGCTTTGAATTTCACGCTTTGTTTGCCTGGTCCATAATATATTTTTTTTTTACCCCAAAGTTCTAACTGGTGTCTGGACTCCGCATGTTTCTCTGAATATTTTTTCTTGGTGTGAAACTCAGAAGGTCATTATGCTGGTTAATGAAAGAAGGCGGACTTTCTTTGTAGGCATTTAAATATCCTATGCAAGTTTTGCCTTTTCATGAAAAAAAGTTTAAAGAGACTTCTAAAAAATTCTGTAGACATGTTGAAAAATTCTGTAGACATGTTGAAAAATTCAGGTTACATTCATTCAGAATCTAGATATCCCGTGGTGGGAGGTGATGACACATTTCAAATTTGCTGCTGTATAATTAAGAGGGAATTCCATGTTGGAGATGTAAGCATAAAAATTGGATATGGCTCTTCACAATGCTGCGAGTTTTGCAGCTGAATCCCTCAGTACTTTGCTTAGAGTGTATAATCAGTTACGCTTGTGCTGATTTAATCAATTATTCTTGTGCGCAAACAAACAAACAAACACAAAAAAAACACCCCAGCTAATTTCAGACTGTCTTTCAAACATCAGAATTAGAGATTTCACTTACAATTAAAGAAATATTATTTTTGAGCCTCTGGAATGATTTTACAAACAGCAAAGATATATTTGGGAGTGATCATACTTTTGGGTACCGGCAGCTGCGTATCCTTATGCAAAAGTGGATTTGGCTGAAAGACCAGTTCATAAATATTGTATCAGAAGATTGCACAGAGCTTTCATATTTGCAAGAGATAATGTAAAATGTGCAACTGCTTTTTTTCTCCACGCAATGAAGTTTCAGCTTACACAACTCAGTCACCCAAACCTAAAGAAAAATGGCCAGTAAGCAGAAGTATCCATGGCTTTGGGAGTTGTGGGGGCTGGAGACCGTTCTGTCTGTGCGGGAGGAAAGGTCAGCATGCTGTGGTCAATCTGAACACCCTCATGTGCGCTGCAAGCTGTGAAGTGGCTTGGAGGCGGGAGATGTCAATAAATAACTTTACTCCATGACTTCCCATCTTGCAGTCTAGGAGCTCCCAAGCAAGTAACTGTCTGCTCCTAGATGCATTGCTTGGAGATAGCAAGTGGGAGATGGAGAACCTCTCATTTCTTCATTAGAAAAAAAATCTCAGTTTTTCTCCTTTCCTCTAGACCTCCTCTGCTTGATCTGCTGTTTGGGGAAGTGAGCGGTATAGTGGGGGATGTAAGACTTAGCTTTTATCTTGTGGTTCCTTTCTTCTGGGCTGCTCTCCAGGAAGAACTTTTCCCCCTTGGGGACTTTTTTCATGGCAGAGGCTCTGTGAGTGAGAACGCTGTGGAAGATCCTGAGCTCGTCTGACATGCACTTGATATTTTAGCACAGATTCAGCAAGGCAGCTTTATTCAGGTAAACACTTAGGCACACGCTGTTCATTACACATTTGCTCAGAATTTCATCTGAGTTTATCTCCTGAATATGGAAAGACTGAAGCGCATATTTAAGGGCTGAGTAGGTCCTCGGTCTGACTCATGTGTAGCGCAGTAAGGATGGGTTGGATGGAAGCAGTCATCATGGTAGTGCGTCAGCTGGGAAACGGGATGTACTGTCTGAAAATCAGTTCACTGTAAAGGGGACCTTGTTCTTGAAGGCAGCTTTTTATCTGTATATGGCCCCAAGAAGAGAAACAGGACTGGACTTCTACTTTCATCTGCCTGTTTGTTCTCCCATTTCTCTTCAGTTTGAATTACTCTGCGTAGGGCTTGGGAGAGCTGAAGTTTATAATTAAACTAAGTTTGGTTGTTCTGCAACCACACGTTCAGCTGTTTTAAAATTTACCATTCCAACACCCCCAAAAGATGGTGTTCTTTTGCAGAATACTTTGGGAAATCTGCATGTAGAGGCAATGCTGTGTGTAAACCTCCTCTGAGGATTACTCAGACCTCACCAGCCACAGAAAGTTTCTGAAAAATATGAAGTCTTTGTCAGCAGTGAACACATACTCCAACCTTTTGGCTCTTTCTAGCTACTTTATTCATGAAAAATGTTGGTTCACGGTTTTGCCTGCAAAACTGAAATCGATTCAGGCACTGAACTTTTTGCTTCTTTTGAGGATCTGAATTACAAAACTTGATTGATGTTTTGCAACACGGAGAAAGAAAGGAAACAGCACTGCAGAGTGAGCTCAGAAATGCTTCTTCAAGAAGGTCATTTTGGCGAGCCACGTCTTGTCTGTTGTTAAAGGTCTTTGCTGACATAATACATGTGCAGGAACAGTGGTGACTTTCTCTAGTAGATGCATATTGTATGCGGTTACTTTATGGGCAAAACCAAACTGTTTCTCCAAACAGAATGATCTATCCTAGCAAAAAAATAAAATGTTTAAGGGGAGTATAATTTGGAGCTAGTGACTTTTTGGAAGCTTCTCCCTAGTCTTGTTTCCCAGCTAGTCTACAGGTTTCTTTTGGAGGAGTTTAATGAGAAAGTCCTATTGCTCTTCCAGAGTAAAACAACTCTGGCAAGAAAATTGTCTTAGAGAACAAAGCCATTTGAGAGATATTTCTGACATTAACTGAGGCAGTACTGCCCCCATAGTGTATTCTTCCGTTAAGACTGGTTTTCCATTGCTTTAGCAAATCATACTCATTTTGGCTGAAGCTATAGTTGCAAGACTGCTTTAATCCATGTAAGTCTGCTGCTACTGCAACGGATGATCCTGCCTTACTCACAGTTCTGGACACTCATTTCTGTTATTTCTCTTGTCCTGGGCCAATCACCAAAGCAGGGAGATGATCCTACCGAAATGCAACCTTCTCTGTGTGTGGATGGGTTAATTTTTAGTTGTTATGTCTTCCTCAGCTGGTTCACTGTGCAGCTGCACAAATGGTGGTGGGGGGGGTCAAGGTGGGAAAGCAGTGTTTCCTTTGGAGTCATTGTGGTTTTAAGCCACTCTACAGTGTCCACTGAACATTTTCTATAACATGAGAGTGTCCTGGAGGAGAAGTGGGGCTGAGGTTTGTCCTGAGACTAGCTGGAGAGTGAAGAAATGGAGGCAAGGAAGTTGTACAGGTCAGGCAAGAAGATAGTGATATGGGGAGAAAAATGGACCAGTAAGAGAGAGAACACAGAGATTGGATGGAGCAAAAAATGATGACTAGCAGAAGGAGAACTGAAAAGGGATGAGGATCAAGGGACACAATGAAATTTCAATCCATGCAGCAGTCCATGGCGGTGGAGAGAAAGCAGAGAGGGAGGAAGAGCTCCTAGGACAAGCTTGGCTAAGGAGAGGATGCTGTGGACAATCGAGGAAAGACTGTCAGGAAGGGAGTGAACGTGAAGCTGAGCCTGAGAGAGGGAGATCAGGGTGGCAACATGGGTGTAGCACAGTATGGAGAAAGGAGAAGCCAAGGAGGTCTTGAGGCAGAGAAGTCTGAAAGTGGGGTTGGAAAGCAGGCATTCATGCTCAGAGTTGCTTGGGAATTACCTGAGATTTAGAAAGCTAGAAGTAAAGATAAGTGCATGCTCATCCTAAAGTATGAAGCTGTAATGGGAAGTTTGAGGTATAGAAGGACATGTCCATGTGTTGCAGGGACAGGCAGGGGCTGTTCACTCACGCAGACACCTCCGGGCTGGTGCTGGCAAACTCTGGGTTCCCTTACTGCCACAAAGCATGGGGGGAGAGAATTGAATCCCTGTCTCTCACTCATCCCTCTTGCCTCATTCCTGAAATAGGAGCCTATGACAGCTCCGTCTGACATGGTTTGTTAGCTGGAGCGACTGGAAGGCTATGATATTTTGGATATGTCACAACAATGTCAAGTAATAAGGTTTTCCTTTTTTTTGAAAGACCTAGCAAACTGATGCACTTACAAAAACTGTATGAAACGCTCGCCACTATGGATGCAAAGTGGAGCACTCAAAAATTCGGAAATAGTATAATTAAGTCTGTCTGTGCAATTTTAATTTATTTGCTTCCTGCATATTCATTATGGTTCAGTGCTTAATGATTTAATGATCACACTATGATCAAATAATTTTTTTGATTTGTTGTTGTAACATGAAGATAGTGAAATACTTCAGCAGAAAATAGTCCTCTTTGCATTCAAGTTGTTCTCAGATGTCATAGGGGCTGGGGGCAGCTGGGTTTAAATTCTGAGTGATCCTCAATTCAGCACTATAGTTCAGTCACGTTCAATAAATTGAACTACCGTGATTAGGGAGGCACAAATAGCACACTGCACCTTCAGCCTAGTCGTGCTTCATGGACTCACACAGCCAGACCCTAAAGAACTTGGTGGCACCCTATGAGAAACTTTTATAGCTAGCTTAATGCATAGTGTGGTTTATTAAAGCAACAGTAATACAAATTCTTTTAGATAGCCTGTGGTAGTAGAAAAAGGCTTATGCAAATGTCAAAGTTACAAACAATACAGCCTGGCTGTAAGCACATGGAACTAGACCAAACTCTATAGATATTTCTAACTCTCCTGGAGAAAACTCTTGATATAGTTTAGATCTTACCCAAAGGCATCCCTATGGGGGGAAAAGAGGCTTAGCCCATTGACTAGTCCTGGAAGTCAGAGATGGTTTCTGTGACTTTCCTGCAATGGTATCTTCCTCACGGCATCTTCACCCTCCATGCAGTTACTATGGTTGCAGGACGTGTTGCTCAGGGAACCTCCATAGAATGGATTCCTCGCATACCAGCTGCACATCGCCCTGAAAGCCTCTTCAATGCTATACTCTTCCTTAATGTGTGAGCAGTGTCCAATTTCCAATACACCTCACTGATCATTCCACAGTTTTTGCCAGTCAGCTCACTGAGTCTATCGAACAACCACTGAAGTAAGTTGGGTTGGCAGGGGAAGGATATGAGCGCTTTTGTGCCAGCAATGTACAATAGCCTGGCCCAAACCAATTCTGAATTCATTTTAATCTCTACATAGTAGGGCAACAACTTCTGTTTATTAACCATTGGTAAATCCAGGCAGATTTTTACATGGGGAATATCCTTCTTGCAAGGAGAAACACACCTGCAAAGCAAGGACTAACTTTTCTCAAGACTATATCATTCCTATTTCTTAACTTTTTTGGCTGAAATAATGAAAAATTATAATACCAGTGCAGACGCCAGACCACAAACTTTCAACACAAGTAGCTTGATGATGGAATTCTGCTGTGCAACCAAGAAAATTTCTTGTTAACTAGCCAGGCGAGGCTTACTGGCCGGCTCTATCCCCAGACTGCTCCCTAGAAGAGACAAGAGGTGAGGGAGGTCTGATGAGGCTATCTCTGAATAAAATTCGTATTTCTTGAAACCAAATACAAGAGTGTGTTTTCAGACTTTCTTCTTAATCATTCTTTGAAGCTATAGGTGTGTTTACTGAGAAAGCTTTTCTTAGAGGAACTCTCCCATTTTCTCTTTAAATTATTGTTTCTTTAACTTTAGGTCAGAGGAAAACTGGAAAAATAAATCTCATTTGTAGCTCTACTGGCTACAAGTGGTCATGTACAAAACCAGGGCTACAGAGTGGTGCTTCATGCACAACACAGCCAAATCTTGAAAGGCAGTGCCAGAATACCTACTGCAGGAGGAGAGTGGAGACCGTCAGTGGCTGTCACCAGTAATAAAAATGCCTATGTCAATTTTCTTAGCTCCTAACGTGCCCAAAAGATAATACAGAAGAACAGGGTGAGCACAACAGAAAGGCATTTCTGAGTTATGGCCAGTTCCCTTACAGCTGCTGTGCCACAGCAGGCAGGAGAGATGGCCCCAAACTGGGGAACTTCAGCTACTGGGTTCAGATTTACTTTCCACCAGAGAAGTAGAAACAAGCACATTTAGGATGAAATTCTCACTCCTTTGAGCTTCTGTGTGACCAAATATTTGCCTTTATGACCCAGACGTTAGCGGCTGAGCTGAGGCTGTTAGATACTATTTTCAGATGCATGCTGATCTGTTCATCACTTTCTACTAATTTGACTCAACATACATAAGTATTTCTTCTCTGTTTTAAAAAAAGGGACTTTTTGTGTCCATAATGCTACTTCCTTGTTTGTTTTCAGGTGTTTCTGCTGCTATGGTATGATTAAACCAGTTGTCAAGATTTTAAACTCAAAATTCTAACTCATTTAAGTAGACTAATACAGGGTTTTTCTTACGGAAAGTGAAGGTAATTTTTATGATTGCCTTAGTAATATAATTTTCATTTTAGAGAACCATGTACTGTTTTTTATATCTCTGAAAATACCAGTTGTTCCTGTTCAGAACTATATAAAGCTTCAACAGCTCTTCATTTTGCTGTGAATTATTTCAGCACGCAACCAAACTCTTGAGATCAAACAGACTTTCTAATTAGTTTTCTGATCTTCTAATTACATCTTTTAGCAGCAGATTGACAGGCATTAATGAAACTTTTTATGTGTATTTAGAATTTACTCCCTACAAAATTTTGTGCTAAAGGAATGTTATTGCCTGATCATATCCCGCTTAAGCTAAGGTTGTGCAAACTTGAGGAATCTTGCTGTAATGACGTTGCCTCTTTCTTGCTGATCTGGAATTGCATATACTGTTGTGTATTGCGTTTGCAATTCAGCACTACTTCAGCACTAGAACTTGTGCTTAAGTTTGGAGTTATTTTTATTGTTGAAGTAACTTGATTACTCTCATGCATCAGTGTCTTCAGGAGAGTAATATGTCATGTTTCTATCATACACTATTACTCTTCAAGCCTATATGCATGCAAAATAGCGTCCTTTAGTTGTGAGTTGTTAAAGAGTAAAGCTTTACACATTCTCTTCTGCTGTGTAAGGCCGGAGATCTCTGAGAAGTAAGGTAACGTAAACACTAAGAGTAAAATCCTTCACAGTGTCCGTATGTCACATCCTGTCAGACTGATGCATTAACTTGCTGGATTATGGGCTTCGGTAAGCAAAAAGCAAAGCAAGCTTTAAATAAAAGTTTGTCCCGGTTTTCTGTATCGTTAAAATAGTGGATCTAAAACTGATGGAAGGCAGTGGGCTCTGCTACAAGAGCAGGCAGAAAAGCAATACAGAAGTTACCTGTTAGATAGCTCTTTAGGAGAATCATTCTTTGCTTTATCCTGGTCTGTGGAGACCAAAAGCTCCCCATGGACTTTTGAGGGATACAGTTAGTATCTGAAGTCCATCTATTGTAGCCACAGTAAATATATTGTTGTCATGGTAATGCAATGATCAAAGTGTGAGGGAAAAACTGGCATTTCTGTGGTTCATAGCAGGAGATGAAAGAAAAGCTTGACAAAAACTAAAATAGAGTTGATAAATATTTAGTTTATTTGCAACCTTCCAGCAAGGTGCTACAATTTTAATTAAAAATGAAAATATTCAATTTAATTACGTCCTTTTGTATAGCAATCCTGATGTTGTTAGTACTTAGAACAATGCTGTCATTGTTGCCTGGGAAAAGTGGTAGCTTTCTTCCCTAAATCGATTTTTTTGGTGCAAAACTGGCCCAAATAGACCAAATTTGGCCCCTTGTGAGGCCATTCATAGAAGTCACTGTGAGCAACTTGGACGAGTCACAGGCAGATCTACTGATGGATGAAAGGTGAGGTTTCCCAACATACTACAGCTTATTTTAGTCCACTCTACTACTGAATGCAATTACATGGTGGAGGGCTGATCCAGTTTGCCCTCCTAATGTGGCCAACTCCAGCTTGTCAGCCCCTGCTCCTACCTGTGCACTTCTGCCAGTTGCCTTCTGCTATCCAACCTAACAAGGCTTCTGCAGAAGTCCCTTCATCTCTCTACATCAGAAAATAAAAGAAGAAAATGAAAAGTTGGCTAATTTTTTGCCAAGTTATGGAAGTGAGCCAGCTCACAGAAGGAGCAGGAACTAGCAGTAAGGATGAGCAGGTCAGGGAAAGCAAAAGGAGACAAGAATCTCCTCTGTTTGGTGGCCATGTGCCATTTGGCCAGACCACAGTTTGTAGCTCTGAACATTCAAGTTGTAGAGCTCAAACTGCTTGCTCATGAAGCAGGTGAAATGCATGTCCCCAAGGAAGGGCAGGGTGCCTTGAAACCCTGCCGTTCTCTGCTGCATCAGTGCCTTACTAAAGGCTGTGCACAGAGCCATCTGTAAGCCAGGAGTACAAAGTGCCTATCCCTTCTATATTTAGGCCACAAACCTTTCCTTCTGGGTTGTGAATATTACTCCAGGGTGGCCTTCCCCCATTATATTGCATGGGACACCTGATTCAAGCTTCTGATTTCCAGTTCAGCAAGTGTTGCTTGAACATTAGGCCTGGCTATGCAGACTATTACCCAGCTCTGGTCCCTTTTCAAAGGAATTGTCTCTGTTGCAAACATGCTCACAATATGTTTCTAGCCCCTGTCTAATATTACTTGCTCACAGTCAGTATCTCATTATTCCTAAACTGTCCTTCATTTCATGGGTGTAACTTAATGGAGTATGCATATGCATGCCCATAAATCTTGATGGATCAAGCTGTGCAAGCTTTAGTCCCAGTGAAAGGGGATGACTCACCTGATGAAGTGCCTGCTAGTCAAAGCAAAAGCTCCACAAAGGAAATCTTAAGTGTTAAAATCATCATTTGTCAACAGGAACAGATTCTGACCTCCTTGTTTGCAAAGACTGCAAAGCAGTCCCAAGGAATGAACTGGAACTACTTGCAGAGCTCTTAGGGAGGAAGGGTACTGAATTCCAGCTAGAGGTCATCAACTTTGTGTTAAATTCTCAATCCATTTAGTTGCTGTCTCATGGTTAATGTTCTGTGACAGCCCTTTAATATATGAGAAAACAGCTTAATCTGAGAGAGTCCTCCTGGCATGTTATAAATTTCATCAACATTGAAGGGACTATTGAAATTACAGTTACAAAAAAGATGTGAAATACCAAACAACATGGTGGTGATGAAGTGCTGAGCACTCTCCTGACGTGTTTTCTGGATGCTGGCGTGGATCCACAGCCTGATTGCCCAACAGCCTGAGACAAAGGCATAAATATAGAGGGAAAGGCAAACACAAAGGAAGATTCAAAGAGAAAAGTGCAGAACCAAAAATGAAAGCAATAAAGCAGAATTTTGTTTCCAAGGTTCTTGATTGTCTGAACAGGATTTATGAGTATGGAAACCACAAGGGTGGTCTCCACACACGATTAAGGCAGTTTTCATCGTATTTTTTAAATGTAAGCAGTACATGTGAGGCATTATGCATAAGACCTGTATAAACGCTGTGCCCGTTAATCCAGAGCCCTCCTTGGATTTTTAAGAAAGTCTTTGCCAGAAGAGGACTGGTGACCTTATTTTATTCAATAGTTCTGTGTCCAAAAACAATTTAACTTTGCAGACCTAAATGATAAGAAAGTACTTGCCTTGAGGCTCTTACTGCCTCATGCAGTTTTCAACCTAAACAAAATAGAAAAGTGGTTTTGTCTGAGTAAGGACTTTGTTATATGCCCCAGAGGAATTAAAACTACAGGAAAGGAAAATCTAGAAAATGAAGAGAAGTCAGTACTACAATTTAATAGCATGCTTAAAGCACGTACTTATTTTAGAACATGTGCTCAACATCCTCCCATATTGGGTTTTTTAGAACGTACAAGTAAGTCCCAGATGATGTATATTGCTAAATCACACTGCAAAAGTCAATAAATCTATCTGCAAAACTTGCATTTTTCCTGGACTGCAGCCTGGATATGGGAAAAAAAGAACAGGAAATGAAAGTATTAAATGCACTTTTTTACCTCCAAATAGACTGTAAATCAATCACACAGAAGTTTTAATCAGTCTTAAGACAGCACTTAGCTGTAATAGAATATCAACCATCCAAAGGAAAGATGATCACTTCCGAGATCCACTCGCTGTTTTCATTTGTGATTTATCCTGTAAAAATACGGTAACAGAATGTTAATGCACTTGGGTTAGGCTTTTAGAACTCAGGAAATACTGAAGTCAAAAGGACATGCTCAGTCTGACAGCCTGAGAATTTTTCAAGAATGAACTTGAAGTGATTTCAGCGAGTCTTCTGACTCCTGAATCCACAACTTTTGCTTTTCCAGTTCTGCTTCTGAGCATTTAATACTTTTTTTTTTCCCTTCTGTGTAGGATAGGGCCAGCCAAGCAGAGGGCAAGCTAAATGCCAGACCACATGTCTGAAGGAATACTAAAATGAAGGGTCATGGTATAAACCAAGTAAAGGTTTGGGTTCTTTTTTAAAAAAGACAAAGATTGATTTATTTTCTTTCCTGATTGTCCTTGGCTGCTTTTGAAGGGAGAGAGAAGGCTTGCTAGCCTAGATGAAGGCTTAGACATGAAAGAAGTTTGATTTATTTAGGATGCAAGAAGGGATGCATGTGAAAAGGCAGTAATGGGACTTCCTGAGATCCTGAGGAACTAGAGAGAGGGAGAAGGGGGTTAGCCTAAACCTGGTCGTTTACTATCAGCTGGCACATCTCAATCATGTAGAATTTGATTGGTTATGACAACTCTCTTAGAAAGGGGTTACTCATTCCCTAAGAATTCCTGTTTCTCTGCATTGCTTATAAAGGCAGTTTTGACAGTTCTCTCCACTGCCAGCATGTGTAGTTGGGTGAGATGAGTCACAGCCCCCCGTGATGTATAAAAATTAGATGTTGTTACCGCTGATTTTCCGGTTTATTAATTCTTATAGGTTCCAGTCCTTGCAATGTGACTGGTCTGGGTATTGAGACAACAACAATTATTTTCTTGGGGCAGTAAGAATTATTTGGTGATGTTTAGTGTGTGTGGTTGGCTAGGTGCATTTTGTGTGCCTGTCTGGCTGTCTTCTGAACCTGCTGGCCAATCTGTTAAGTTTGAGAAAAAAGTAAAGATCTTGAAGCTACCGAATTTCTTCAAGTTTTATGGCAAAGGAGAGCTGTCCCTGCAGACGCCAGAGAACCTGTACAGAAGCTTTCTGACAAAAACAAGTAAGCCATCAAGCAGTGTGGGTTTCATTGCTCCCCAAGCTTCGTTTATTACCTACTCTTAGCACAAAATTTAGGAGTAAAGTGACACGGAGCTGCTTGCTGTTAGTGCTTGCTTATGGCCAGCCTTTGACATGGGTCCTACCATGCCTGGGAACACCATGCTTTTGTGCATTTGATTTTAAAAATAAACATTTGAAAAAGAAGAATTCAGCAACCCGGGAAGAAAAGAAGTAGAAACTGTTTGGAGATAATCAAAGGCAGGTGGGCTTTAGGGCCATGTTTCTTGAATTCATGGAGATAGCAGTTTTGGCAGATGAAGCGTTATAGTATTGGCTGCTCCAGAGAGGGGTTTGTGCGGTGTTTGAGCAGTTTGTCTCCTTTGGCCACAAAACCTGAAATCACAAATGGGAAGAGATTACTAATGGGACCTGCTGTATTATTTTCATAGGTCTAAGAGGTTATGTGAAAAGTGAATTGCCAGGGAAAGCCAAAATCACTCTGAACACCACAGCATTTAGACCTGCTCTGGCCTAATTGCTGTTATCGACATGTACAAAAATAGAAGGTAGAAGCATAGTGCTGTTGATTATATCAGTGGGATCCACTGATCTGGGAACTCACACACAGCTTCTCTTTGAACTTTCTGAGGCCACCCTGTCAGCGGCACACGAGCTGGGTACAACAGGAGAGAAAGACAATCACCATGTAAAGTGAGGAGAGAAAGAAACTGCCGGCTGAGTGCCAACCTTGCTGCTCACAGAGCCGCTGCTAAATATCACAGGTTTTATCAGAAAGATCTGAGGTCCTCCCCATCATAGATTCGTAATTTTTCTCCTCCACTGCTTAACATTGCTTTCCACTTGCCCTGGATGAGTCATTCCTCCATATAAGCCTGACTGACTTCAAAACTCAAGTTACTCCACATTGAGTGTAAAATGTTGAGACAGAAAAAAACAGACTGCAAATGAGGAAATGCTCCTGCCAAATCCCAGTCCCCGCCGCATAAAGCCATGCTATTTCATGTGCGAGGTGACGTGCTGTTTTGAACTGACTTCAGCTGATTGTAAAACAAAAGTGATGTTATAATTGCCATATAAAGGCTCCTGACATAGCAGGGGAGAAGACTTCAATCTGTTGCAACCTGTTCTCTTTGAGGAAGAGAAGGTGACTGAGAAAGTGTGCCTTGGCGCAGAACAGCGAATCATAAGCAGAAATACAGTCCTTTCATTTTTCTGGAAGCATTTACACTTGCTAATATGTCACTCAGTGCTCTTAAAAAGTCAACTCTTCATTCCTACCTGGCAGCAAAGCCGTGAATCTACTTTCGTAGAAACGTGACACAAAAATACAGCCTTTTCAAAACCAAAAGCTTCAGTCAAATGTGCAATACAGGTTCAAAATAGTGAATGTTTCACTGACCCATAGGCAGGCTGCTCTCTGTGTGGGATGTCCCACCTGGAGAATTCCTGCACAGCCCCAAAGCACAAAGACCACTTTTGCTTTTTCCCATCTCTGTGCTTCTAAAAGTACCCAGTCCACTACCAGGAAGGCAGTTTATGTGACAGATGGGGCTCACGCAAGACATAAAGGTGGCTATTCAGGCCTTTGGACTTTGGTTATAACATCTACTTTATCTTTAGAAAGGCTGGGGAGGAGCAGGAAATGTTGGTGTGAGACTGACACTGAACCTCCACTGGAGATTCCTGAAGCAAAGCAATACTGCTTTATAGCAGTGCAGTCACACAACACCAAGCAGCCACCTTGCCATGAGGGGTATGAACTGGGGCTTCTTCAGAGGAACTCTCCAATGCACAACATTTATTCGATATTTTTGTGGAGAAGAACTAGAATGGGACTGTATTAAAAACTGCAAAATATCTTGTATTCTAAGCGGAGCGTATATCATCTTGGAACAAAAGAGTTTTCAGGACACAGGAAAAAATTTACTTCTTCAGTCCTTATCTGTAGCTATCCATAGCTCTAAGGCAGCTGAGATTGTGATATCCTCGCCATGTACATCTTACAGCCCCTATCAGTGAATGGTAAGATCAGCCCAAGTCAATAAGAGAGACCATGCTCAAAGCTACCCTCGTCCCTGTACTCCTCAATGCCAACTTCTCCTTGGCCTTGGAGTAAAGAAAATTAGAACTAGCATTAACATTCAGGTTATTGCTAGCAACCACAGAGGCAGAGGGATTCTGTTCGTTCTGCAGGAGATCACTGGGATGTACTTTAATACTCAATGATGGGAGAAACCCTTGGCTTATTGTCAGTTGAAGCCTCACTCTTGAAGCTGTAGATGTTGAGGCTGACAGCCTGCTGTGGAGGAAAGGAGGACACATTGGGCAACTTTTACACGGTGTTTGTGGTAAGAGGTACAGTTAAAGTTGAAATACTGAATGAGGATAAATGTTCCTGAATTGTACAAGGCTAGAAGGTTGGAATGAAGGGAGAGCCAACAAGACTAAAAGCTCAAAGCTGAATGTTGGCCCCAAGAGGGCTGCTGCAGGACAGGAAAGAAGTCTCAGGGTTCGTGTGGAGTGTTGGCTTGTGTTAGAAATAGTGTGGCCAGTCAGAGTAGGGAGGTGATCATCCCCCCGCACTCAGCACTGTAACACTGTGTTCAATTCTGGGCCACTCAGTACCAGAAGGACATAGAAGTGCTGGACTGTGTCCAGAGAACGGCAGTGAGGCTCTTAAAGGGTCTGGTGGCAAGTAGTAGCACTAGAGGAAATGGATGCAAGCTGCACCAGGAAAGGTTTTGGCTGAATATTGGGAAGCATTTCTTCACCAAAAGAGTTATCAAATATTGGAATAGACTGCCCAGGACAGTGGTGGAGTCACTATTCCTGAAGGTATTCAAATGTGTAGGCTTAGTGCTTAGGGACGTGGTTTAGTGGTGATCTGCTAGTGCTGGGATGAAGGTTGGATTTGATGAACTTGAAGGTCTCTTCTAACCAGTTTGTTCTGTGAGTCTGAATGGGTCTGCGTAATAAGAGTTACAAGGACATGCAGTTCAGTTTGCTACTGGATGCCACATCCATTGGAGAAAAGGCAGACCAGGCAACAGTAAATCAATTGACTCTTGCATTTTTAGCTGTCAAGAATCTTCAGGTGACAAAGATGATGGTTACACCTAAAACCAGGCAGGACTGAGGTGCTCAGCTGGCTGGTGGGTCCAACAGGTTTTGTTGGGCTGCAGGGAGGATTGGGGATCTCTACTGAGAGGCAGCTTGTTTACGGAATGTTACTGGCTTAGTTTTGTTTGGGTTAGGGAGAAGAGGATTGGAATAATTAACTTTTAGACTGTGTAAGGCCCTGGGTGATAGGACAGTAGGGAGCTCTCCCAAGGTGCTTAGAGAAGATTAGTTTTCATCTGGAGCCTGGGGAAGACTGCAGAAACTGAAGCATCCCACATTTGCAGCCACAATTAATCCTCAGTCATTGGCTCATGTTCCCTAGGCCTTGTCCCAGCCCTGAAGAACCAGTCAGATATGAGACTCTAATTTCAGTCATATCAAAAAACCTAACATACATCAAAAGATGTTCACATGCCCTTCCTCACACATCACCTGTAATTTTCCAGCCAGAGCTGCTGTTTTGTGAGATTGAGACAATGGCAGAAGACAGGCAGCAACCCTGGAAACCTTTGCTAATGAGCACATGTCACATACAAATATAACAAACCACAGAAAGCTGGAAGCTGCTTGACTCCACACATCAGTGATTGATGCTCTCAGCTGCTCATTCACTCAGGGAACAAGTCAATGATCAGACACTGTTCTCCTCAGCAGCAAAGACATGATCTTAACAAATGGTTCCTCTTTCTTCTTTTTTAATGTGGGCTTACAGCTTGTACTACGAGTAAATATTTGTTCCTAAGCATGCACATCCTCATTAGTTTCTGCGTGTACATGGTTGGCGCACACTAGACCTTGACAGAACGTGCATATTTGGCAAGACTGTGAAGCCATACTTCTTTTCAGTTCACTTTGTCCTGGTTTTGTATCAAACATTTTCTTATCAACAGCAGTTCCATTATAGGAAGCTAATAATAGCCCTTGAGAAATCCTATGTATCAGCAAAGAACCTTCCCACAGCTGAAAATCAAATTTAAGAGTTTATGCTGTACAAGGGTGAGAGACAAGGAAGCTTATGTGACGGTCCAGACTAGAGCACAGCTACTGTCTGTAACTGGATTGTCAGTTAAGTCCTGTGAGATCAGTGATTAACTCAGCTCTTGGGTTCAAACTTTAGTTCTATCCCAAAACATTAAACCCCAGACTAAACTAAAGCAAATTATTCCCATCCAGCCCTACAGCTGGTCATTCTTTACTGAGCTTATGCTCTTCTCCGCTTTATAAGCTTTGTTCTTCCCAGCAATAACACTGCTTTCCATCTCCTTCACTCCTTATCCACAACCTCAGCTTCAGCTATACCACTGACAGACTTCACAGAATCACAGAACATTAGGGATTGGAAGGGACCTCAAAAGATCATGTAGTCCAATCCTCCTGCCACAGCGGGATCACAGATTCATAGACTCATAGAATCATTAGGGACTGGAAGGGACCTCATGTAGTCCAATCCCCCTGCCAGAGCAGGTCCACCTAGACCAAATTGCACAGGAACATATCCAGGTGGGTTTTAAACATCTCCAGAGGAGACTCCTCAACCCCCCTGGGCAGCCCCTTCCAGTGCCCTGTCACCCTCACTGGGAAGAAGTTCCTCTCATATTTATATGGAACCTCCTATGTTCCAGCTTACACCCATTGCCCCTTGTCCTATCACTAGATGACACTGGGAAGAGCCTGGCTCCATCCTCCTGACACCCACCCTTCACGTATTTATAAACCTTAATGAGGTCACCCCTCAGTCTCCTCCAAGCTAAAGCAACTCAAGTCTCCAGAATTGAAAGGTATTAACCTAGACCAAATCAGAGCCCTGCAGGCTGGAAGAACCAGACTCAACTCTTCGGCTTCAGTTTTTCCAGAGCCATACACCAGCTGATGTCATTGCTGTACTTGTATCAGTGTCTATGCTGGATAGCCTGTTCTGTCTTTAAGCTGTGAATCCCGAACACAGAGTGATGCTCTGGGAAGCATCTCAGCAGCAGATGTGAAATTTGATGATGATATCAAGTTTGTCCTTTGAAAATGCTACTAGAGCATGGACAAGGTATCTTTTAGTTTTGCTTTCAGAACAGGCCTTGAAGATGTTCCTGTGTTTTTTTCTAGCTTTCTTTACACACACGACTCGAGAAATATTTGTGGGTAAAGACTGTTTTTCTCAATGCCTTATTGTAAAACGGACGCCTCAGAAAACAGACATATACGTCATGCTATTGTTGGTTTTGAAAAGGCAGGAGTGCAGTTAGTTTAGTCAAGGTCATTAGAGCCGTTCCATTAGGATGATGCACATTTTCCTGGGTGAATAATTGTAGCACTCTTTATCTCCAAGCAATGTTTTCACAATAGAGCTGAATCAATTTATCTGATTCCAGTTCACATACATTCATTTAACTTACCAGAGGAAACTGATATTACCCATCTTTGATAAGCACTTCAATTCATTCCTTCCAGATACTATATTTAATGCCTTTCATCCTGATGGAGTTAAATTAGCAGGACTAATTAGTTAAGAGTACTGAAAAATAAAGTAAAACATTTTTAGGATTAGATACTTGAGATAGGTTTACACATTACCTTATTAAATCTCTATTATACAGGTGTTAAAAAGGGCTTCTATTGACTCCTAATTATAAGCAAACTTTTGATAAGAACAGAGTATATGTACCTCAAGACATGGGCTACCCTGTGGATGGGAGAACAACATCGCTGTGCAGCTGCAAGCTGTGATGCCACTATGTATTTTAAATAACATCATGTGTTTTATTTATGCCATTATGTATTTCGAACAGCACTGTGACATCACTCTGTTTTTTGGAGAAAGGGGTGCATTCTCCTTGTAAGTGGAAATGTAAAGGTATTATTTCCCTCAATTTAAGAGCTGTATTCAGAGTTGCCTTGCTACTCTCACTTGGCAGGACCTGCTTGAAAACTGAGATTAGGCACCCACAGAGATGGCGCTAGCAGGTCTGCCATCATAACAGAGAGGTCATGTGTGAAGCAGCACCACTATATGGCTTTACCATGGTTCTCTTACTGGAAATTTGGACTCTAGGATCTTAGAAGTCTTTTCCAATCTGGGAGATTATGTGTGAAATTAGGGGTCTGCCTGACAGCTTGACATCTCCTACCACTTTGGGGGAGAAGGCCCACAAAAGCTTTCTGATTATACAGCATGAGCCACCTCTTAGAGAACCACCATCCTTTTCTGGTCTCCCAGAACTAGAAATCTGCTTGGGCAGTTCAACTCACAACCTCATGACCCCCTAGATCAGAGTCTCAAGGTGATGATTACCCAAATGTGAGGAAAGAAGACATAGGGTTTTTAAGGAGATTTTATTCTGGAAAACACCTACACCAGTGGACATTGCCTGCAAGGGAGACACTCCTCATATGAAATTCTGGAATATTTATGTATGTTCCTGGTAGTTACTTTTTACTGAAAAAAATCAGAAAATGTGAGTTACTCCAGTAAAGAGAAGATGTATTCCAGTTCTCCACAAAACCAGTGTTTTTTCCACTTTTAACCTAACTTCAAGTTCAGTTACTATGGGATCACTATGCTGTGTTAGCTGTATCATGCATAGGGATGTTTATTTTCAAAATATTTTGTATAGGAGTATGTGTGACTAAATGGGTAGATGCTGGGAGACGAGTAGATGTGGTCTACCTCAGTTTTAGTAAAGGTTTTGACAGAGTCCCCCATGACATCCTTGTGAGTGAGTTTAGGAAGTGTGGGATTGAAGAACAGATTGTGATTTGGATTAAAAACTGGCTATACATAACAGAGCCCAGAGAGTGGTGATTAATGGCACAGAGTCTAGCTGGAGACCTGTAACCAGTGGTTACTTAATTGAGAGAGTTCAATGGAGGGCCATGAGGATGATTAGGGGACTGGAGCACCTGCCATATGAGGAGAGATTGAAAGATCTGGGACTTTTCAGTTTGGAGAGGAGAAAGTGATGAGGGAACTTAAATACCTTATATAAATACATGAAGGCTGGGTGTCGAGAAGAAAAGGAAAAGCCCTTTTCATTTATGCGCTGTGAGAGGACAAGGGGTAATGGGTGTAAGCTGGAGCACAAGAAGTTCCATCTTGATATGAGAAAAAATTTCTTTACCATAAGGGTTACTGAGCACTGGAACGGGCTGCCCAGGGAGGTTGTGGAATCTACTTCTGTGGAGACTGTTAAGACCTGTCTGGATGCATTTCTGTATAACTCGTCTCAGATTTTATAATCCTGCTTGAGCAGGGGGGTTGGACTTGATGACCCCTGGAGATCTCTTCCAACCCCTAATTATCTGTGGATCTGTGTTTGTACTGTATGGCTTTGTGCACTGTAGCCTTAAATCTGCTTATATAATATTTCAGAATCTCATAGAACCCTCTCATAAATGGGTCAGTAATGGTGTTACTCTACATTTCCATCTTTCTGGTTATCTACTGAGTCATTTTACTGCTTAGAGATGTCAAGAAGTACTGTGTGTGCATTACAGCTCTATCTTTGATATTGGAGGTTTTTTATGATGTACAAAAGCCAGGATATTTTACCTTATTCTCAGAGGTGTATTTGACTGAAGTCTACATGCAGCAACAAAATTAGGCATAATAGGGCTCTTATTCATAAAGAATCAAATCAAAATTCATTCTAAAGTGAAAGCTGCAGCTATTTCCTGTAAAAGGAAAAAAGAAACAAACTGTTATATTTTATACATACAGACATTTCCAGAACATGCAAATCTCTCGTTAGGCTAGGGTTTTCTAACAGAAGTCACACAGTGAAATATCTTTGACTCAGGACTGTAGGTGTAAAGTCAGTGTGGAATTAGGGAGGAAAGTTTGTGAACGTAGTGTTGCTTCTGTCTTTCACTTGCTCAGTCTTCCTTGTGCCAAGAACTAAAAAAAAATGAGGGTAGAGAAGGTCAGGGGGAGGAGATGGAGAAAGAGTGTCAGGGTTTCTTTAGTTTTCTCTGCTGTTCCAGAAAAAGCATTTCCAATCCAAAGAGCACATACTAAAGAAAAGAGCCAGACTGCCAGTCACGCAGGCTCATTTCTCAGCCCTGAAAGGTGCTGTCATATGCGTGTGCTGTCTCTGCTGTGATGTTACTCTCCTCTTTTAGTAATGCTAAAGCGAAAATTTCCAAATCACAGCGAAAGCCAACCTGCTCGCATGCATGTGAAGAGCTTGAAGTGAGTGCCTAAGGCTGGACATTTTTGCCCAGTTGTTCAAGTTAACATGATTTGGGGAAAAAGAAAAAAAAAGACATTTGCATTTGCGTTACTTGAGTCAGATCCTAATGCAGTACCTAGTTCTTCTACAGGTGCTATTCCTGGTATCCTATAGAAACAGAATGTTTGTATTTGAACTCTGTTGTGTTTCTTCTTTTCTGACTCGTCTGCCGAGAGTCATTCTCCCTAATCTTCTAAAATGTGGTGGGTGCATGTCAGCATTGCAGTGCACTCTAAAGGAAATTTAGGAGTAAAAGGAAAAGAATTGCCTCTGTGGCACCTTTGTCCTGCAGAAGCCCCAAACTAAAAAAAGGACAAAATTTCAGGGGAAGGAGCAAAATGTCAGAACTTTGTTTCCAGTCCCTCTTGAGCTTTTTGCTTTTCTATTCTTTCTGTTAAGGAACAAGTAATCTCTTAGATTTGTTCCTTTCTGAGAACAGTCACATCTGTGTTTGCAGTTAAGGAGCATCCAGCTTGGCTTAGTCAGAGGATCTTGCAGTAATTCAGATTGGTCTCTAGTGCATAGGACAGCTACTTCAAACAGGCTTTCATTTACACCAGAGGCTGACACCCAGACGCAGCACAGACCATGCTGCTTCTGCCCTAATTTCATTCTCTGCCCATGCCTTTAGTGGCTGGCATGAGGGCTCAGCCGTTGGCTGCTCTGAAATCCGACAGCTACTTGGATTGCTCTGCTCTGGTAAGCAGGTCTGACATCTCCATAAGGCCCCCATCCCTGAATCACAAGCCTCATAGAGCAGGACACGTTGAAGTGGCTTACGGTCTCCCTGTGCAGTCTTACTGTTTTCTTTTAAACTTCAGGTTCCTCAGAAATGGGACCAAATACCTCATAACTTCCCAGCCCTCCTGAGGCTGTATGTTCCAGTGATGGTGTCTGTCACTCACCTGTTGGAAGAGAAGGCAGGAACAAGGAAGGCAGTGCTGCAATTAGCTATCGCTGCGACCAAGGTGCTGAAGTTGCTTGTGTGTGCTTAAGTAATGACAATGCTGAGGATAGTGGAGAAGAGTCCCCCAGGAACAGAACATGAACATTAATTATAGGGGGGAAAATAGATTATTAACATCAGACTGCACGCTACAGGAGATCCCAGTGTGACTATTAAAGGAAATTAATTACGAACTCTCTTTACCTTTCAGATCAACTCTTCTTTGTAACAAGAGTAATTCCCTCATTGTTACCCCTAGTATTATCAGCTGTAAGAGGCTAATTTTTCCAGGTATTCCATTCACTGCTATTGTGCATCCGTATGTTTTGAAAATAAACACCTCCAATGGATGCATTGCATCCCATTCAAGGAGTCCCACTGACTAGGCTTAGGCTTTGTCAATAAAGTGATACACTAAAATACTCGTTCCTCTACACCAATAAATGTGAAATACAATAAAACTCATTAATTGTTGCAAAACCAGAACCAGACTTTAGAAGGTACTATGTCAGCACGCTGCCAGAAACCTGTCGTTCCCACAACTTTTTAATCACATCAGCCACACTTGGCCATCATGTTGAGTTTGTAAATTATGGGACTGAATATCTCCTTGCTTTTAAGTATTCTGTTTTATGAGAATTAGATTGAGAATCTTTGATTTTTTTTTTACTTGGCCTCAAAGGAATTCATGTCTAACCATGTCCAATATTTTATTTATTTCTAGAGAGCCTCTTACTTTTTTGCTATTTGTAAAGAGTCAGTGTCAGCAGGATGGATCCAGGCTCTTCTCAGTGACATCCAGTGATAGGACAATGGGTAATGGGTGCAGGCTGCAGCATAGGAGGTTCCATGTAAACATAAGAGAAAACCTTTTTCTGGTAAGGGTAACAGAGTACTGGAACAGGCTGTCTGGAGAGGTTGTGGAGTCCCTTTCTCTGGAGACATCCAAAACCCATCTGGATGCAGTCCTGTGTAACCAAGTCTTGGTGATCCTGCTCTGAAGGAGGGGTTGGTATAGATCATCTATAGAGGTCCCTTCCAACACCTAATATTCTGTGATCTCTGTGAAATACACGTAGCATAAACTCATACGAGGAAATTTGTGCGGGTAAAGTCAGAATTGAGGTCAAAACTGGACTAAGAGAAAGCTCATTACAACTTTTAACATCCCTAATCCACCCTGAGGAGAGAGATGAATGCAGCAAAGGGCCATGGATGCATTGTTTCCATTGTACTCTTGATTAACTTGTAATTCACAACTGAGGGAGTGTGAAGGAAACTACTGACTGATGGAAGGTCACCAATTCCAAGAGGAAATAAATTATATATAGGCATCCCGTTCATCACTTTATTTGTGTAAGAGTATTTGGGTTCTGTCTCTCTAGTGTAAAGCCCATTTAAAATGCTTTAATTTTTTTTGCAAAGGCAAGGCCGGAAAGCTTGTGTAATCTTAGTAACAAAAGGACTAGATTTAAACTCCATATCATCCCAGGGCAGCCACTGAATTTTTCCTTGAAGAGGGTGCTAATTCCCCAAATTCTTCATTTATTATCCTTGGGTAGGGGCCAGTAATTATCGTGATTCCGTCAACCTCACATGAAGATTTGCCATCACCCTGTTATTTCGAGTATAATAACAGTCTCAATCTTTGCTGTATAATTGACCTTTGCAATACAAGGAGTATATGATGCTTAGAAAATCATGTGGCCATGGCTCTAATAAGTATCAGGTTCCCAATCTCCATCCTTTTCTCCATCCCCTCAGTTTTCACAGGAATATATTTATAAATGAACAAACGCTATGCAGCAGAGATGCTGCATCAGTTGCTCCCTTCCTTTCTAGAAAAGCAGATACCTTCAAATACGCATGAAGCTCTGAACAAATATCTCACGTTATCACACTGAAATGGAATCAGTGTAACATTAGCTACTCTGAGCCTGGGAGAAGTAGCAAGAAATCAACATAGTCCACTAGTAAATGCTGTAGAGTTTGACTAAAAAAAGAGTCAAAACCAGAAAGCGGGCAGTAATATAGACATCACAGCCAGACGGATAAATATATGTTCAGATACATCCCCATATTTACCTATCCTGTGAAGTCATGCAATAGCAGTGGAGAGGTCAGACATGAATTAAATGCTGTCACACTTCATTTTCTTCTTCAGTTTGCTGCGTAAATAGTAAACATTGTGAAGCGCAGAGTCAAAGTGACGCGTGATCCTGTGCACATTTGGTGGCTAACACAATTGCTTTGGAGCAGGTCAGTGCACATTCTCACCTTCAGTGACTTGCAACAAATGCAAACTAAGTGCATAGTGAAAAATTTCAGAACATAACAGGGTGTCTGAAGACAACGTACACCTCGACTGCAGTATTTTGTATTATGCCTTAGAGAAAGCCTGTTTTAATGGAAAAAGAACCTCGACTCTTAGAGCAATGAAGCCATGCTGTGATCAGTGTGCACTAGCATTTTCTGTCATGTAAACTGGCACAACTGCTAAAATACATGAGATGGACCATCAGACTCATCTTTCTGAGAGTTTTGGTGGTTTTTTCCAGTTGTAAATTTGAATTAAGTCCTAATGCTGGATTTTATAATAATGCTGATTTGGAAGAACTGAACGGCTAGATAAAGAACCAAGGGAAAGCTGTAGCATGCCTACAGAATCTTGAGGTGTGGGGGAATCAAGCTACAATATTAAAATAAATTCTTCAATTCTGCAGACGGTTTCTTTGTTCTGCCTACTATGCAACAAATATGAAACAGTAGGACCAAAATAACTCTTCAGGCAAATTCTGTCACTATCACACCAACAGCCTGCGTGTGGCTGGAGCTGTGTAGAACAAGCAGACTCCAACCAAACCATTAACTCTACGTGTGCAGGAAACCCCTTTATAAAACAGAAGCAGCTGCTGTGCTTGGTTGTTCTGGCTCCACTTCAGTAGCTCAGTGTTGAAGGGTTGGTCGCAATTCCAGGGCAGTTTTACAGAGCTTTAGCTCCAGTCATTTTAAAGGACTTACTGTCATAAAATCATAGAAACATAGAATGGTTTAGATTGGAGAGGACCTTAAAGATCATCTAGCTCCAACTCCCCTGCCATGGGCAGGAAAGGCTTGTTCTCACCAATGTGAGAGAGCACAGAGATGGCTCATTTCTGTGCCCCAGCTGAAGTGCTGTGGGATACTAGTAGACAAATGGTACTTCCCCAGTACTACACTTGGATGGGGCAATGCTGTGGGAAAAGGCAGTTCTCACCAGGGGTGTGAGCAGTTGTGAGGGCAGGTTGAAGAGCTTCATGCATTTCAAAGAGGGACAAAATTGAGACTGAACTCAAGATAATTGGTTTGATAGTTTAAGAATAAGGAAACAGCAGCTGTCTTCAAATGCATTATAAGAGCAATAGGTCAGAGACCTGGCTTGTGATGATTAGGTTTTGTTAGAGGAGAAGAAGAAGAAGCCTGTCTTCTGAAACTTGGCATAAAGCTTCAGTCTCGTTTTTAACATCTCTTTGGGATGGCAACCTATGATCCTTCATTTCTTTTGCTGGGGTTTTTTTTTTTCCTTCCTATGGTTTCTACATGAGAGTGACTCCTTCAGTCTGCAGTTTACTTCCTCAGGAGTAGACTAGAGAAGGAAAAGTGCCTACATCTATGAAAAGGATAATACAAGGGAAAGGGTCAGAGAGCCTGTTTCCCAGGGAGCCGCCTTAATGTACTGGGACATTGACTCAAAGACAGATTGTGATCCGTAGTATGATCAATGTAATTCCTACCAGCACCTGTATTTTCTTTCAAGGTTTCTCATCCAAGTGTTGCTCAGCCTCTTGTTTATCTGTATGATTTAGAATCATCCATCCTATCAGCCAGGGAATTGAAATGCAACACAAAATAGTTGAAAGTTAGATATCAATTTAGGAGCTGTGCTAGCTGTTCAGAGGTTTTTTTGGGGTTTCTTTCTAGGTGATAGGTTAGAACCTTTCAATATTTCTAAAAGAAAGCAGCAGAAAATATCCCTGAGGACAGGCTGCTTAAGTTCTGATCCTGTATCTGAGGTCCAATATCATGAAAAAAGTAATGCATTCAAGTAAAAGAGAGTGAGGTTAACTTTGAAAATTAAAATCAATTCTTTGATTCAACACACACACACAATTACCAGCTGTTGGGTGGCATGTAATGCACTTTCACTGCAAAAACAACAGCACAAAAGATGGGAAAGAAGGCTTTGACAAACATTAGAATTCTCGGAATGATTTTGTATGTGTGTTTTTGAAAGCAAGACTGCAAAGTTAAGCACTGCAGATGATAGAGCATTATGCAGAGCGCGTAAAAAGACCAATGGTGTTTTTCAGAACACATATCACTGCTCTCTGTAATGCTCTGTTGTCACAAATATACGATGATTAGCTATTTATCAGCGTGAAAGCACATCATAAAGCATTCCACATATCATCGAGTTTCTAATAATCTGTGTCACTGTGAAGATTAATGCATTAAGTCAGTCCACATAACTTCCTGAAATACCTTTGTTTGCCAAGAGGTATTTCCAAAACTCTTCTGTTGGGTTTGGCAAATAGAGGATGAAACACTGATGAAAGGAGAACACCTACTTTTGTTGACTGGTCTGCGAATAATGCCTTTGCTTTTTCACTCTAGGGTAACACTGTTTTTTGAGGTGGTAATAAGAAAGCTCCTGGTAGCTGATGAGCATCTGAAATGTCTCACCTGTCTGCTCTACTACTACAGTCCTCCCTAGAATGTGTTTTGGGACCCCTACAGATCTTTTTGCCATGTGAAGGCAAAAAGACCTGCACTAAAGACCAGCACTGCATATCAAGGACAGTATTTTCAGTTTGGGATGTTGAGAGGTCAGCGCCTAAATCCATATTTACTCATCTGACTAACTCCCCTTCCAAGCATCATTCAAACCCAGAGATTTATCACTGTGTGTGTTTCCCCTCCCCAGAGCTCCACTGTGTCTAAGGGTACACTGGAAATCATATTTTTATTGAAAAGATTACCAATGTAATTACTGTTTCTGAAAAAAAAAACAACCAAAAAAAAAAATCCAAACCCACTGCAAAAGAGAAATTGTTTCAAATCACAGAAGACCTCTGAAAATCCATCCATATACTCAGGTGGCTTAAGATACTGCCATCACAGAATCACAGAACATTAGATACTGGAGGGGACCTCAAAAGGTCGTCTAGTCCAATCCACCTGCCAGAGCAGGATCACCTAGACCAAGTCACACAGGAACACGTCCAGGTGGGTTTTAAACCTCTCCAGAGATGGAGACTCCACAACCCCCCTGGGCAGCCTGTTCCAGTGCTCTGTCACCCTCACCATGAATCACAGAATCACACAGCATTAGAGATTGGAAGGGACCTCTAAAGATCACCCAGGTGAAGAATTTCGTTCTCATGTTTACATGTAACCTCCTATGTTCACTAGCTTAAAAAAACACCTGTTTTAAAATTTTGCCCTAATCCCATTCATAAAGGCAGTATTTGAATTAGATTAATGATGAGTCCAAGAGATGTATAACTTTCTCAGGTTAGAATATGACTGATTACAACCATCCCTAGTTCAGAGGGGAAAGTGGGAGTTCATGTAGACTGATTTATTAATGTTTGTCCCAGAGTGAATAAAATATTTTATAATTAATGGTGCAGAAATATGAGACCAGCTGAAATCCTCCATAAATTAAATGTATTTAATTTAATAGTAATGTAGAGGATTTTGCAAAGTGCTAGAACAAGATAACTGCATAACTTGCAGAGGAAGCAAGATTGAGAGAACTGTCGCCTGGACTGATGCAAGTAATGTATCTTTATAGCCATGGAGATCAGAATTCAGTAGCAGTATTGCTATTCCTCACAGTCCATGGAGAGAGAGAAAATACATTAGGAAAAATAGTCTCTCAAATTTCACTCATCAGTCTTTAGCCGACTAGAAATTTACTGTGTGCTTCACAGTATAGTGTAAGACTCCTCATTATTTCTAAGGATGTCAGTTTTAAAATAGCCTAGAACTAGGCAGTGGCTCAACCAAAGCTGCAACTGTGTTGTGGTTTATGCCCGTAAAATATTTCTGGTTGATAAAGAGATATGAGCAAATCTAAGGAATGCCAGCCTTTTAATGGCTTTTCTGTCTCAGCTTCCCTCGATGAATGTCAGCTTAAAGTCTTTTGGCCACCCACGCAGTGGCAGCCAAACACCAATTCCTCATGGCCAATGCATATGTCAGGCATTGGCTGGTGTAGCAGCAAGCATGTGCTCCGAGATAACCAGCTCCAACAGACAGTTATTGAAGGCAATTCAGAGCCTCTGACTGGACACTGGTTCCAGTACAACAAAGGGATGTGGGGATGGTGCAGGAGGAAGGCAGCAGGATACCATGGCCTCTTGAGGTGGTTTCTCTTTGAGGGAGTGGATGCTGCCCCTGTGCATCACAGGCAGGGTGAGAAGCAGGGCAGAGAAAGGCTGTTGCTGCCTGATGGGCACAAAGCCCATAACTGAGTTCCCAAAGTGGCAGCTTCCAGAGACTGGATCAAGGTATCTTTTTTATAAAACAGGTCAATTAGACATGAGTGGAGCAACATCAAGAAGGGTGGCTGACATAGAGACACCCCAAAGTCTGGTACAAAACTGCTTGTAACGTTTCTGTGCCATTTTCCCAGAAATTTAGGAAATATGAAGCTTTTTGCTTAGTAAAGATGGGTTTTTTTTTTTCCTGCTCCATGTCCTTGAGAGGGAGGTGAAATAGAGAATTTTCAAAGGAAAGAGCTGAAGACCTAGGACTGAGGTTTAGATGAGAATCTCTTTCTTTTTCTCATACTCATTTGAAAAAGCTCCGCTCTGCTATGGGGAATTTGAGAGACTCCCTCCCATAGATTTTAGGAGGACTGGAACACGTTCAATCATGGCCAGAGAGGATAAAGTGTACTTAATTCGCTGCACTTTAGGTGGTTTACATTGGCACGGGCTGAAAGGTTTGGAGTTCTGAAGTTTACACATTCGCAAAGTCTTGGTGTTCAGATTTAACATCATGTTCTATTTTCACTTGAAGTAGGAAACAATAGCAACCCGCAGAAAAGTTTTCTCAGGAGCTTTCCTTTTGAAATATCTAGAGGAAGGAGGGTGAGGGTGGTGGGAAATACACACAGGGAACCAAGTATTTTTCTGTTTAAAAGCAAAACTCCATAGTCACAAATGCCCCCAAAATAAGTGTGGCAGTAGGTTGAAGTGAAGTCTTTTAAAGAGAAATGCAGAGATACCAAATTTTATACTAGCTTTGGCTAGTATACATTTTCTGCAGGCATTAAAGTTGCTTCAGTTTCTACAGCTACTTTTGAGACTGCTTTAAACCCACTGGACAAAGACCGGCAATAGCATCTCAGCAACCAAACATCCCAGTTCATCCTGTGGCAACAGCTTTTTTCCTGGGACCCTCAAAACTGCCTTCAGGATTCCTCTTTTCATTTTGATTTGAGCAACAGGACGTATGACTTTCCCTTCTCTCCACATCTCAACCCATAGCCCTGCAATTTACCTCTCCCAGCTGCTTCACACGAGGCTATGAGCCAGAGGACCCAATCCGATCACAACCTAGATCACTGCTTCTCTTTCTTTCATCCTCTTCCTCTTTTTCTTTCTTTCCCTCTCTAAATCAGGGTGCCCCGAGTGTCACCTTTTTTTAGTGACACTGGGTAAATGTGTAAGCTAGCAGGGCTACAGTGAGCTGCCTCGATACGTCACTACGTGTTTAAAACCAGATCAGATGTGCCTGCGATGGTTCCACTCACAATGCTGTCCGTAGAATAGATGGGATGTAAAGCACCTTACTCTCTGTAGGATAGACAATAATTTTTTTTTTTGATTGCCCTCAAAATTCACGGTGCACTGAGGGTTCAAGTCGCATTTTTCCATGTGTGGTGCTCCAGTAGTGGCCATGGCACTTCTAGAAATAAAACGTGCTTCAGCATGAGTAGATATGTGCAGCTATGCCATTTTTTTTTCCCCTCCTAGTTTTTACCCTGGAAATTATGAAAGATGGGTTACGGTAGGCAACAATGCAGGCCTTCTGGGACACAGACATGTTCTTAGTGTGTCTGTATGAACATTTGACACAGATGGCAAATAAAATAGCAAGTCAGCTTGACATTCTGACAGCAAATTTTCTTGCAAGTGTAAAGGGAAAATGCACCTTCAGAATGGAAAGCAGTACCCATCATAGCCAAAAGGTGCTTTCCTACCAGTATAATCTGGCATAAAAGAGAGAAATTATTTTGCAGTTCTAAGTCACCCAGTACTTAAGTGCGATGTGAATCAGCAGATCAGTATTTCACTGTGGTTTTCAGAGTTCTTTCATTTCAAAGCTAGTGTCTGGTAGAGGCATAATTTGATATTTCACTGCGGGGTTTTCTACAATTTCTCTGCGTCTGAAACACCACAGCTGAGTGGATATGCTAAAATGGAAGTGCCCTTTGCACTCCGTGGACCATATCCTGCAGTTATCTCATCTTCAAGAGGACATTAGTCTGAGACTTTTTAAAATCCTTGTTTCATTCTGGTCCATACAGAGAGTTTAATGTAAAATACAGAGTAGGAAGATGCTGGTGAATGAATAAAAATTATAAACAAAAGCAGTTTTAGTTCTCTCTCATTCTGCCATTTAAAGCTGCTTTTAGGCTAATCAGTCGCAGGTCACTGGAATGGACTATGGATGAAAAATACTGCTGTTCAAGTTAGTTCCTTGTATGGGATCCCTAGGAGAATAGCTGAATCCTGGAACCAGATCAATTTTAACTGATCCTATGTAAGCAGATTCAGGACCAACTGTACATGAAAATTGTTTCAGGCTCTGCATTTAAGTCGCATGAGAGCTTAAGCTGTAAAAGTTTATCTTACATCTTCTTCAGGATCCTCCTTTTCAAGTCATACCCATCTAACGGGATGTCTGGAACAGCTGTCCTGGTTTTCATCTCCCAGGACACCCTCAAAACAAAACAAAAAACTAAAAAACCCCAAACCAAACAACCCAGGACAAGTTTAAAACAAAGGAAAAGGGCAAAAACCCTGCAAACCACCATCAAACATATCCACACCACCCCCGGGCAGTGGCAACATGCCAACAGCCACCTGGAACCATGTGAATCCTTAAGGATTCCCCCACCCTGTCCTCCTAGTGGGTGCCTACATCACCAAAAAGTAAAAAAAGAGAAGAATAAGAGGGTTTCCCCCTTATTGGTAGGTGCTTTCCTACCAATATAATCTGGCACAAAAGAGAGAAATTATTTTGCAGTTCTAAGTCACCCAGTACTTAAGTGTGCTGTGAATCAGCAGATGAGTATTTCACTGTGGTTTTCAGAGTTCTCTATTCGTTCATTTCAAAGCTAGTATCTGGCAGAGGCATCATTTGATATTTCACTGTGGGGTTTTCTGTGATTTCTCTGCCTCTTGCAAATGGCAAATGCAGATCATGTGGGAACAAACAGGGAAGTAAAACACACACGTTGCAAAGATACAATAAGGGCAGGAGTTATGGGTAGGGAAAAGGAAGGGTATGGGGGTAAAATGATGCTAAGGCTGCATCAGGAATGAGGGAAAGATTAAGAAAATGCAGGGGAGGAAATGAAGGAGTTTGGAGGGGAAGAATGAAAAGGAATAACTAAGTCCACTAGGCAAGGGGAAGAAGGCAACAGCACGTCATGAAAGACAGATGTGCAGCATCACAAAAAATGAACATCTGTCGGTTATGGTTGAGTTGGTTATCAGTTATGGCAAAAACCTCCCTATGAAATTCACACAATATCCCCTGTGAATGTTGAAGCAAACAGCAGAAAAAGGGACGCAAGTTGCACTGAGTACTGAGGAAGTAGAGACCTCCCCATGCAGGAAAGTAACATCGGCCGTTAAATCTGGGCTTCCACTGGAGAATGATTATGCAGAGATTTTTCCACCTTCCCTTTGGATTTATCTTCTTCATGTCTTATTTTTTGATGTGCTGACCTGTAAGAGTTATCGTTAGCTGAAATAGGTAACAAAACAGGAAATGTTGAGTGCTCTGTACAGAAAAGGTTTGTTCATCTCTTAACATTTTGTTTTTCAAATCACTGTATTCCCAGTAGCACAGCAAAGAACATTTGCTTTACTGCAATTGCTGATAATGATGATATCAACATGAACCTCTGTTTATTAATGTGTTGAGCTCATTGAATAAAGAAGCTTATCATTTATCTGTGTAGAAGCTTTTAATTAGTTTTCTGAATTTACTCCAGAGATTAATGAGTAGCTAATGTTCAGTAGATGCTCTATTGTTTTCATGTCTTTATTGAGATACCTGAATTTGTATGCTCTTCCGTCTTTGATCTTTTACTCTCTGTGTTAGTAACTGTAAAGTATTTGGCTGCAGACTCATAAAAAATTCCACTAGTCCATTGTATCTGGGCGGTAGTGGGTGGTTTATAATGTAGGACACAGCAGCCATTTGTACTCTATTAGGGAGTATAACCTGTGTTCAGAAAAGACTGTTTATACTGGTGTCACTTGATCACAGTTCTCAAGACTTCCAGGGGCTGGGTGGGGAGGTGCATTTTCCTGCTCGTACACAAAATTAATAGTTAGTGAACTCATGTATTTCTTTTTTATTGAGATTTCCCTTCAGCTGCCACCTTTTCCCCTGGGCCTCACCATCAATTACTGTTGGCCATCGCAGTTTGGTTCTTGTGGCCCCTTAGTCTCCCACTCTTCTGTGGGACCACTGTTGTATAGCAAAGCACTCGTGAGCAACTGTCTGATCTTCTCCCTCAGCCAGTTTCTGTTTCATGCAGTGTATCACATCCTCTGCCTATCGCATGATGCAGATGGTCTCACTGAACTTCACATGAGGACCCAGAGTGGGTCAGCAGCCTTTGGACTGTTCAGGAAAAGGGCTTTAAGTCTATGCTTTCAATGTAGAAGTGGTATCACAGACTTCCCTGACAGCAGCCAGTACCCACAAGAATCTCACATCATGTCACAGGAACTGTGCCCTCTTGTCACCAGGAAGGAAAATAGAGCCCAAGCTGATGAACTGTTCTCTGCTCTTCTTCATTTCTAGTGCCTTCAGAGAAAGTGCAGATAAAAGGGAATGGAAATCCTAAGTAAATAGTGCATCACTTTTATTAAAGATAGTGCCCTGTGTAAATATAAAGTTCAACATCATGGTTTTGTTGGCCCAGTAGGAGAAGAACGAAAAACGCTCATTAATGGGATTTAAAAGCAGGAGTTCAGTTATATTAGCTACAAAAATATAATTATCATAATTAAGATTGCACAGCACTAATGAAGCTCTTTAATAATTTTCCTTTTTTCCATAGAGATTCATTTCATAAAACCTGATTTGAATTTTACACCACTCTGGAGAAACTTTTTCACTGTAAGAATAGGAACCACTGGTAGCATGGAGAGCTTGAAAATGGTGTCATTCTGCACTTTTATGGGGATGTACTGGCTCTACAGCTGCAGCATGGCTCAGCTTGAGACAGGAGGGAGTTAAGAGCATAAATGTTAAAGATAATGCAAAATACGGGTGCCATCATGGTGTGATGCTGTCGGAACTCTTGGCAGGTTTATGGGCTTGGACATAAAACTGAGGGACTGCAGCTGGAGAATGTTCCTCCAGAGCGCCGTGCAACCAGGCAGGTTGTATGTTTCAGGCTTCCCTATGTCTTCAGGCTTAGTGATGTCCAGCTAAACCCTGAGCTCACTACACACACCCTTCTGCTGTAGTCTTGTCAGAAACTGCCTTCAAACCCTGCAGGTTACATGGTTCACCTGAAGGGGACACAGCAAGACATACGGATCAATAGTCTGTGTGGTCAGTCTTTCAGGGTTCCTTCTGAGGAGAGAGAGAGAGACAGCAAATTCTCAAAATTAAATAACAATAAATTGTCCATGTAAAACTATCTCCCCAAAACAACTTTTTGTGATTCATCTCCCCAGATGATTAAATATTTAGCTCTGCTGACAGGGATGTGATAGTTACTACGGAGAAGAAATTTGAGTGTAGTGCGTGAGTTACAAGCAGATAATACTCTTGGTCAATCTACACTGATTGTTTCTGATCGTCTTCTTCGTGTGCTCTCCAAGAGGACTTACACCATGACTACCCAGGGACTGAAGTGAGATTGACTCGCCTGTTGCTACCTGGATCACCCTTTTGGCCTTTGTAAGCCAACACACACCATTCTCCAGTCATCAGGGACATCCCCCATCTCCATAATGTCTCAAAGATGAGAGAGCAGCCTAGCAAGGACACCACTAACTCTCCTGGAACTCATGGAGGCAGGTGGTTGGGTCCCATTGACTTGGTGTATTTTAACTTCTGTGAAGTTCCCTGAGTTGACTATCAACTGTTGCTTGTCCTTCTGCACCTCCCTGACTGCCTCTGACACCAAGGCCAAGGAGACCTTGCTGGTCTCCTAGGTAGCATCGGCCTTATCTGTGTTTGATGTCACTAGTTCATCTCCACCCTCAAGCTTAATACTGCAGGAATCCCACACTTTTCATGTTCAGCTTTCTGCTACCAATGTAGCAGCAGAAGGCTTGTTGCCCTTGACATGCCCTGCATCAACTTCAGATTAACCTTGGCTTTCCTGCCATCATCCCTATACACCCAGTGAAGTCAATACAGTGAGAAATAGCCCCACTGCATGAACTACCATCCCTTGCCACTTTGCTCATGCATAAGCTTTGACAAATGTTTGGCTGGGTGCAAACTAGTAGTAACTCAGCCTTTAGCTGCTCTATGCCTCAATTTCACTGTTGAAAGGCACCCATTAACTCCAGTGCACCAGTCAGGCTTTGCAAAATCCCAGCTTCTACAAATAGCAGGCATTGATCTTCAGGGACACAGGGGTCTGAGCCACTTTGTACAACCCATGACAAGCCCAGGTGCTTCATCACCATTGCCCTTTGAGGAGGCAAAAGGGCTGTCAGCAGACCATTGCAGTCGCATCCTCTGCTCATCACATGCAGTGATGTTACCAAACTGACCTACTTTCCTTGTCCGCCCACGGAAGGCTAATCCTGTTTAGCATTGCTGGAAGGGGACGGGCACGCGGAGAAGTGCTCCGAGTTATACAGATGGCAGTCTTTGCTGATTAATGTTAGTTTAATTTGTTTGCCTTTCTGTTCCAGTTGTGCAAGGGGAGAGCAGAGCAGAAGTTGAATCTGGGGATTCACTTAGCCTCTTCACTGAAACCTGAATGGCTTTAGTCATTCAGTAATAATGATGATGATGATGATGGTGAAGATAAAGAGCATGTGTCTACTGATCTTCATCAGAGATCCCGAGTATTGCACAAACTTCATGCATTGTCTGCAAGCTGGAGCACCTGTGGTGGTGGACGCCTCTCACCCTGGCCACGCTCCAGCACGGCACTGCTGACGTCAGCCATCTCACTCCTGACCTACACTGATGCACATTATACCACATCTATAAAGGGTTCACAGGCTGCACACTCTGAAATTCAGGTGGCACTAGGGTAGAGGGAGAAAGATCTAGGCAATGTGCAAGGTTTCTGACATGGCATAGAATACAGAATCTCAGAATCTCTTTGGTTGGAAGAGACCTTTAATATTGGAAAGCCCAACCTTTGACCCAGCACTGCCAGGTCACCATTAAAACATGTCCCTAAGCACCAGATCCATACGTCATTTAAATACACCCAGGGATGGTGACTCCACCACTGCCCTGGGCAACCTGTTCCAACGCCCAACCACCCTTTCAGTACAGCTTCCTTTATTTTTCTTCATCCTAATCTCGTGATACTCAGCTTCCTTACCTGTGACCATCTATCTGCCATCCCCAGTTCAAAAGAGTGGAACATCAGTTTTCCAAATTCCATCATTTTCATTGTCCACATTCCGATTATTTTTTAATGTCTGTGATCTTACTGAAGAGTAAACTGCATGCTGTTGGGCAAAAACAGTCATAACTCAAACGCTGGACACTTACCATGCTACTGGATTTTTCCTTTACTGGTAAAAACAGTCATTCTCCTAACAATTGCAGCATTACATGACCCGTGGCAACTGCAAACTGCCATTTTCCCACTGAAAAGTCACAGTCCCATCTCAAATAGCAAAGTAATGTAATCAGAAGAAGTGGGGTTTTACTTTCTTAAGTTTTCTAAAGACTACTCTGTTTACATTTTGTTTCATAATTTTTGATTGCTATGGATGAGATTGTGCTGTGTTTAGTAGTTACGGACTGCAGCATGTTCTTGTAACAGTTCATGGGTTTAGACCTGAAGAACAAGGATGGAAGGGTGCAGTTCAGTTTGATGTGTCAATGAATCTGTTGATTGATTCTAATTTGTATTTATACAGGTCCTTCCTGTATGTGTTCATGCCATGGTGGGTCGTCCATGTCAGAGAAACACGGAATAAGGTGTTTAAAATGGTCAGATGGTCACTGCCTGCCTGCCACCCTGTGACATCTCCTGCCACTTCCCATTTGCTAATCTTTCTCATTACCCCACAGTGAGGTTTGGAAGGGAAATACTTTACTTGTTCTTGTGGTTTACCTAATCTCAGAGCTCTGCCTTAGCTAAGAAGGGGTTACAGCTGCACAACAGTGCTTACCAGTGTGGGCAAGTACCTATGTAACTCATGCTATGGAGCACCCATGGGACAAAGCCACTGTCTGACCACAATCCCCATAAGACCTTGTCCATCACACTGTCCCTTGTGCTAGTGGGTGGCCAGAAACTGGCCCCACTGGCTCATGCCCAGAGCCTGTACTCTCCTTCCGTGCCCAGAGACTGTAACTCCCTTTCAGTGCCTTCTTCCTGTGTCTTGGATCCTACTCACTATGCATGGGATGCTGTGCATGAGTGGATTAGGCCTTTAACTCCTGAACCACTGAACATACCCACATACTGCCATTCCAACACTGAGCTCTTCACTGAGAGCCTCTTTCTTCCCCTTCAAAGAGGGAACCAGAGAATAGACGCAGTGCTCAGCATCTTGCAGAAGGAACATTCAGCAGATATGGGCGCGGGAAGCTAATCAGTGTGTCTGGAAGGCATGCGAGTGTGTCTACCATGCACCTTGTTGCTGTTTTTCTTCCCTGTTCACAAAGATAATAGTTATTGGGAAGGACCTTCTCAGAGGCTAGAAGGTAGTTCAAGATGTTTCATCCCAGTATTACATTTTTCCTTACAACCCTTGTCCATCCCCTGTCTGTGAGAGGATTGTCCTCCAAGTGCAATATAATCATCTTTATTTAGGATGGTGGTCTGAGGATGAGGTCCAAGGGAGGGGCTCAAGTATGTTTGTAGTGGGTAGGAAGCAACATCAGAACATGGTGGGGAGCACCTCTCTCCCCCAGGCTGAGCACACCCTATACAGAACAAGTGGCTGGATGCTCCATGCAGGTCTGTGGGGCAGACACCCCACCATGCCAGAGAGGGAGAGGGAGGAAATCTTTCCCCCTAGCTGCCCAGCAAAGGGTCAGAGGATCACAAGCACAGTGGTTTCGCCCCAGGCTTCTCCAGGCGCATCTGAGGCCCTCAAAGAAGTTTACGTCTCTGATTTAATTCATCCGAGTTAAATGGATATGATTAAAAATTCTTGTTAAATGTTAAATGTCAAACGATTTGTATAAACTGAGATTAGCTGGCCACATGGCAACTGCGTGGGAGATCAACAGCTGATTACTTACATTTGAGTGTCATTCTGTGATCTTACAGCAGTTACTCCTCATGAGCAGTAGATCAAGGAGAGAAACCGCCTTCACCCTCACAGAAGAGTACTAGTTCAACGCACTAAACCCCACGTTTCTAGCGCAGGATAAGGTGAACAGTGCCAGACGCATTTTATAGCACAAAGCTCTGTGTCCACTGGGAATAGACTGCATCAAAATAAACACGTTCAACCTTTCTTCCGGAGAGTCCCTGGAGCACGCTGGCACTCTGCCTGAATTACTTCTTTCCCCAGCAACCACTCATTATATGAATGAATGGCAGGGGGTTGTGCTTTATCTGCTAACTAAGCCAGGGGTACATGGTTAACAGTTTTAGCCACTCTGCCCTGCCCGTGGGTATTTGTCTGTGTGTCTGAGTACGGCTCTGATGGGAGCATGTGAGCATCCTCCTCCCTATTCCAGGCTGTTCCCACCTTTCTGAGTAATGGTGTCGTCACTCCTTGCTGATAATTACATTATTAATGAACCTCCAAATGTAACTGTCACTGTTAAATACTACATTGACAGGGCTTACATCATCTGGTGCTGTTACCAACAGGCTTTCAAATTCATGAAAGAATTACTCAAATCTCGAGAAATCATTGTGCCTCTTATTTTTGATGTCACCTCTTTTCAGGGGAACCATGGCACAAAGCCAGGATGTTTCCTGCCTGCATCCATCATCACAACGAGCCAGATGGGGATGAGGGAGGAGATTTCCAGTTTTCTGTTTGGACCCTCCCAGCTGAGGAACTGGGAGAATATGGAAAGCAAGCAGGTTGCACTAAACACATACCTAAGCTCCATGCCTGGGGTTTCTTCTTCAGATACAAGCCAGCATCTGTTGCGGCTCAGGAGAGGGACAGCAGTACCAGTTTGCAGCAGTTGTATGCTCTGCCATATCTATTTTACTGAGAACAGTTTTAATTTCGTATGGTGTATGTGTACTGGCAAACTGCTAGCAATGCTTACTGTGCTCTAGAGATTTTGCCGTGTAAGTAATCAGGAACAAAATGACAATTAGATATTGTCTAACACTGGCAACAGCACAGCAAGTCCAGAACTTCGTGTCAGTCAGTGAGAAACCTTGCTTACTGAAAGCTGGCTGTGAACTGCTTTACAGATCTAGCCAAATCCTTGGCAGAACATAACAGTTAGACCTGTTGCTCTCTCGTAAGGGCAGAGGCTTCCCAGCAATGGAATGCCTTGACAGTTTATAGGGTAGAAGCCCCTTTCCATTTAAGTATGTTATGCCTCTCCACAGCAGCTGGAGCTCAGCAGCACTGATGCTGACTGTCCCATCAATCCCCCATTCTTCCTCAGAGCCACACAGAGCTCTCATTCTCATATCCCTGCTTTGTACTGGGAATATGTTACAACAGTGTAGGCAGAAGAGGAGGACCCTCAGGGATTCAGAGAAAGCAAATTCTTCTGACACTGCCTCATTTTGCTTGTCAGACCCTAGATTCAACAAGAGTGCGCATGCAACAGAGCATTTTGAGCAAAGAAAGACAGCAAGATCTTAAATGATGACCCTTGCCATATTACTGATGGCCTTCTTTATTCTTGAGTAACGTAGGTCAACATTTTGTTTTGAACAAGTGAGCAAATAACGACAAAAACCACTGAATTGTGTTAGTAAGTTTTAGCCTGGCTTATTTGAAAACACACTTGTTGGACTAGCAGTCCGATTCTGGGGCTGGGCAAATAAGCACCTGAATTATGTGTAGAACACTCAAAAATAAAATTTAATTGTGTCTATAAATTTTCCTGGTCTAAAATAGCACCGTGATACGGCCAAATACCTGAGAAAACATCAAAACCGACATGGTATGACTTGTTATTTTGTTCTGTATAACAGAACTTAGCGACTTAACTCTGGAAGTTATTACTAAAAAAGCCAGTTCCTCATCTTTCATATTTCCTATTTATGCTTCTCCATCAATGAGCTGAATGCCACAAGGTGGGAGCTTTACTCTCCAGTCAGTGACCTGTGGCTTTAATTCCTCATTACTCTTATAGTTGATTAAAAATTACAGGGTAGTTTCATGTTCTTAGCTGACTGTTGAGTAATGAGCAGGTGGAATATTGCTATAAGAGGGCTAGTAGCAGGAAGAGGAAATTTATCCACTGTTCTTGCTATCAGTAAGTTTTCATTTCTGTTTTTTCATAAAATGTTCTTTAAACAGGCTATTTTTTGTGTGACTCATGT
>JAOXOE010000001.1:81933748-81948162 GCA_028565055.1 Phoeniculus purpureus
AGGACTCATTATATGAGAAACATTGATTTTTGTAAAACGAGTGTTATCACTGCTTGCTGTTGCACTGCTGCTTTGAAAACGATGCTTTGACAACATCCAGTGTTTGTAGCAGCATTGTGCTGCCGGTTTGGAAAATAACTGTGTGGGATGCAGCAGCAAGTGGCTTTTGTGCCTGATACAGGCATGAGGTGCTGTGAGAGGCTGCAGAAGCCACAGGGCTTCCTCCTCAAGCAGACGCTCAAGGGGTGCTTTCTGAAGAGGCTACCAAGCAAAGGAGAGTGGACAGTGAGCTGGTGACAAGTGTTTCTGAGCATCTCAGCCTTCAGCTGGAACAATACTGTATTTTTCCTTTTGCCTTGCCTGCACAAATGTACTTATTTACCCAATTCACCCCTTTTTATTCTGTGACTTTATGAACAGGTCTTGTGCTCAGAGTACCTTGTTGTTACAGCTCAAACTGCTGGAGCTGTTGGTCTGTAATCTTACAGTAGGTAACAACATTTTGGTGAAGAATAGCAAAGCGTTGTGGGGGGATGACACAGACACTGTGCTTGGTGCTGTCATCACCAGGCAGACAGTTGGTCTGGGCTAGAGGAGGTTTTTTTCACATTGCAGCTTGGGTAGTGGGATATTTGAGGACACTTTGAATTTGGGGTGTAATTCAGTAGAGGTATCAAAGTCTCTTTCGGCTTTGGGTCAGAGCCCACAAAGGAGGACAAAGAGCTTCCCAGTAGGAAGCTCTGACAAGCCAGAGGCATCAGTAATGCTGGCTCTTGCACTGGGGGTGATTTTGAGGGGAATATAAGCGTGCTGAGAATGGCTCCTCAACTTGGGCAGACCCCATGATTCACTCAGCCTGCAAGTCTGCAGAGAGTAACCTCCACAAGAAAAAATCCCCCAAGAAGTAGCTGTTTTCGTACTGTGCTGACGCACGGTGTTGTGCCGGGAGCCTTGATCCCTGGCTGGAGCCCCTAAGGCTAGCGTGACACTCGGGGATAACATTAGCCACAATGGATGTTTCCTAAAATCAAGGACTGTGGCATAAAGCACTGCTGACACATTTATCTGACCTGGATATCATCACTCTGTTATTAAAATTAAATAGAGCGACTCTGAGCTTAACCTGCGAGTTGAGCTAACAAAATGACAATTCGTAATGATTCTCACGTTCCTTCCACAGAAAAAACTGCCTAGACAATCTAATGGATGAAGATGAGAAAGACAGGGCAAAGAGGTAAGCACTTTTGCTTTTACAACTCTCATTTTAACTTGTGATGAGCTTGATAGTGTTTGTTGCTGCAGAAACTGTTTCATCCATAATCAATTAATCAACTTGAAAAACTGCCATCTCGCAGATTCCTGTTCTTGGCTACCTTGTAAGAAGAAAATAATGTAGGAGTGTTTCCTGTGGAAAATGTCAAAAAAGCCAAGGCACTGATTGCTTTCTTCACATCATTGCCAAACACAAGAACAGAAGAACCAACAATGTACTCCTGCAGCTATAATACATCATCCGAGCTTCCCGAGTGTATAAGAATGTGGGGGGGTTACAAAAGAAAAACCCTGTTTTCCAAAAGCAAAACAAAGAAGTGGGTTTTTTCCCAGATTATGATAGTCGCCTATACAGCAATGCCTATCACACAGTAACAAAGCCACCCAGAAATTACCTTCAGAACAGAGAAAGACCCTGAGAAGTGCAGTGTCAGCCCCAAACTGGCACAGACCTTCATTCGCATACATTGTGCACTCCATCATCCAGCCCCGGCTGGCAGGAAATTGTTGTGAATACTTTGAAGGGAGGGGAAGGGTGTGTTTCAAGGCAGGAGACCTGTGGCAGTGAAACTCTTTCTATCTGTCAGATCTGACTGGGATCTGCAGAAAAGCTGTTTAGAAGCATTTGAGGATTATTTTTTTCCGGACACATTATCAATACTGCAGCCTGCAGTTTAATTGCTTCAGAGGGAGCTGTGGGTTTCCTGCATTTTTCCCCTTGGTTCCCTCTAATGAGAGTGTTTCCAGTCCAGGCACAACTAGTTGATCCAGTTTCATCTCTTTTGATTCCTTCTCTGCTTCTTTCCTCCCTGCAGCTTTTTCTCACCAATATAGGTCAGCACAGGCTGCAACTGAGCTCAACCATTCTCCTTTGCTCTCTCCTTCTAAAGTGGGCATGCTGGAGAAAGAAGCCCATCTTGCATTGCAGCTTCACGCATTTATGGCCATCTTCGAGATATTTGTGAGCTAATTGCGTTGTAAAAAAACCACTACACTACATGAATGCATATAAGACAAAAATAGGATAACACGTACCCTTGCTATCAGCGATTGTCATCGCCATCTGCTATGGTTTTCATGCTGTTTGTTCCTGGAGGGAGTTTTTCTCATACCCTGGGGCAGGACTTTATCAAGGTGGATTAAAGAAATGATAACTTTGAAAACAAAAAAAAAAAAGGAATTGCTTCTTCAAATTGGAATATATTTTGCTTTTTACAAATAAATCTAAATTTGACATTAAGTTTGAGATCATGAGAGGCTTCTTTAAAGTCTGAAGTTACTACACTATACTAAGACCATTCAGATTAATTTAAAAGCGATGGATTTTCTTCCAAAGCTTTAAAGGGAGTTAAACTTGGCTGAATATTTTGCTGCTATGCCTTGAAAGCTGAGGAGTTTCATGTGTCCTGTGCTGCAGTGGCAGATGAGTGGGACACTTGCTTTGGTTTTTTTCTATTCAGTATAAGGTCACTCCATGCTGAGAATTGAAAGGGGATTTTAAAAAAAGCAAAGAAAATTGCTCTTTTCTTACATTTTCTGCTTTAAACATAGGTGAGACCAGAAATTTCTAGATCTAATGCTTTGGGGATGGACCCAAGCCAGAAGCCAAGTTTCTCAGGTTGGAGACAGACATACAAACCATTCACTGTCTGCTGTGCGCTTCCATCCTTGCACCAAGCACTTCATATGTAGCCAGGATGTACAGTTCTTCCTTCAGGACAGTGATTATTTTGAGCCCCATTCTGCTCCTCCGATTGCCTAAGGCACTACTTCACTCCAAAGACCTAAGGACTGAAATATGGATATGATGGCACCACACTAGGGAGCATCGAAGACCTCTTTGAGGTCTTGTGATCTTCTGGAGATCAGAAGCTATCTTTTCATTTTCAGCTCTTTGATGCTAGACGAGGCCAACTTTGTTTTATAGATTTATTAATTTTAAACAAAAAGCATGCCTTGTACACTTTTTTTGTCTCCGCTTTTCTTTCAGCTTGCTTTAGTAGTAAGTTACTTTAAAATAGTGTTTTGGAATGCAGTGGAAATTGCAGACAAAACTACATTGAAGTGAACCATAAGTAAATGCTTAGTAAATAAGGACTAACACCTGCCATTTTTCACTCCCATGAAAAGTAAACTTAAGAATCTAAATGAAGGTATCTGGTTCAGTTACTTTGATGGATATACTGCGTATTCCACTGGACAGCCAGAAGAAGTACGAAATGCAGTGCAAAGCCACATTTCACTGTAAATCAGGATGTAGTTGCTACTAGTCAGCAAGTATCAATCTCTCTTTCAGATCATAAGGAACAAATATGTAGGAGAATGAAAATGGCTATTTAGAACACATTTTAAATGGGCGGTTTTAATCACTCTTCATTCAAGCTGTCCTGCATTGCCTTTAGCTATATTCACTGAAAATCCTGAATTTATTCATGCCATGTGTCCTTCTTCCCCTTGGATGTGCTGTATTTTCTTGGAGTAGCGAGAAGGAGAACTGAGATAAATAGTATAGAATTAAGAGAGCCTGCTTTGGCTTACTGTAAATGGTATTTCCTAGCAGCACAGTAAGCAAGGCTTGGGAATAATCTTCCAAGGGAAGTGATGGAAACTGCATTATTTAAGATATTTACAGCTGGACTGAACAAAGCATCTACAACTCTGCAGGGATAGTTTAGATGACCTAATTGTGGGGGGGTTTTATCATTTTTTTTTTCCTTTTTAAGATGTTGCTGTGATCATTGATCCAGATCTTGGTAGAGTTATTTCCACTAGAGTAGTTTTTGTATTTCCTTTGTGAATAAAATGTCAAGTGTTAAAAATAGATTCTTTATATTTCCGTCAAGGCTTCACTTTTTTTTAAAAAAAAAAAAAAAACCCCAACACTTTCCCTATAGATGGCTGATGCTTTATTTTATTTTCAGGGTGATCGAGACCCTTTGAGTTTAAAATGAACTGAAGATTGAATTACAAGGAAGTAAAACATTGATGTTCCTAACATCTCCTTGAACTGTACATAAAAAGGATAAGGCTGAGCTTTTCACATCTTGTCCTTTGCAGTCTTTTGCATTGTAATAAGAACAGGCTGAAATCAGTCAGGCAGTATGCACCCGATCTCTTGTGTTCAAAGCTGTAAAATAATCAAGTGTTGGCTTCTACCCAGTGTATCTCCAAGTGTGTTCAGGGTTGAGAGCAAGACAAACAAAAATTACCCCTCTGTCAGTAGTAACATCCAGAAGCCTCTGCAGTGATTTCTCTGCTGAAAATGTTTATTGCCATCCTGGTCCTTGGGGGGATGTAGATGCTGGGCTAATTTTTACTCTGATTTTCAGCAGTGTGCATCCAGAGCTGCTTATGAGGTACAGCAGAGTTAGCTGGGACTGAGAAACTCAGAGCGAGAACTGGTCTCTTGGCTTTTCTTTCCTGTGTAACCAGATCTTGAGATCTCTATGTAATTAAGAGGGCAAATCTTCCCTGCTAGAGGACCTTTCAGAAGAATAAAGCAACCTTCTGGGGTGCATTTATTTCTATTTTCACAACTACAGACGTCTAGGTGATGCTCTCTGTGTAGATTACTTTTCCTATTGATGGGAAATATTCATAAAGCATTTATTGTGTATAGATTGACATGTAATTAAAAAAATCATAAAGTGCACATGTTGGAAAGGTTATCGACGGCCTTAATGACAGTATTATGATAGTGCCAAAATACCACAGATGAAATAAGGTCCTTTCTTCCTATGCGTTTTTCAATCACAGCAGCAGAGGCAGGCTGTCTCTGAGGAGTCTGCAAACTAAACAGACAAGGCTGGCAAAGAAAGCTGCAGAGTCCCCATGTGACGCTTAAAGAGTCAGGGCACCATGACCTAAAGTGATTTACTTAGTGGCACACAGACATTAGGAGCAAGCAGGGGACACCCACTAGCACTTTTGAGCCCTCTGGTCTGAGAACACACCCCAGCCTGAGACCCAGTCCATGCTGGGATGTGCTGATGCCCTCCCTCCTGCTTACCCTTCTTGCTCTGAGTGCTTTCACAGAGGCTGCATGGACTTGCAAGATCCTGTGTATGCCTAGGTTATAGGGAGGGCTCCTTCACCAATAAGCATAACATCAACCTGATAGATAATCGACTGGAGTGTCTAGAGGCAGCACAGAGGGGCAAGTAAAACCTCCATCTCCCCCCTGTACTGTACAGGGGGCCCAAAGTCATGAGCAGGAGGTAGGAACAGCTACCTTCTACTTGTCTCTTCAGCTTTGCTGGAGGCCAGTGTAAGTCTTCACCTCCTGAGACACACAACAAGCTGATTTCGATGTATGTGTGCTGCAAAAAGGAGGTACACAATGAGTTTTTTTCTCTTGGCCTGCTCATCTTTTTTTTTTCCCCTCTGGTCTACAGGGCTTCGCGTAACAAGTCTGAGAAGAAGAGGCGCGATCAGTTCAATGTTCTCATTAAGGAGCTCAGCTCCATGCTTCCAGGCAACACCCGCAAAATGGACAAAACTACTGTGCTGGAAAAAGTCATTGGCTTCCTGCAGAAACACAATGGTAAGATTTACTGCAGCTCCTCATGCACTTGCCAGACGGTTACTATAATATTTTGTTTCTTTCAGTGATTTCCAGAACAGCTCAGGGGGTCTAAAAGTGCTAACATGAGGTTTTAGGGGTTTTTTTCTTTCTAATGAGAAGAGATCATTTGCAGGCATGGTGCTGCCCAAATCCACTTCCTTTGCTGCCCTTTAATTGAGGATGACTCTCAACCTGCTAGAGAAGGGGGCAAATGTCAGGAACCGAGGGAAGGCAGACAACAGTACCTTGCAGCACGTGTGAAGAAGCGGGATGTTTTGAACAAGAGAAATCTGGGCCCAGAAAGGATATTGTTGTCCTCAAAGTCTGCAATATTCTGAGCAGAAGAACTAAGTGTTTGCCCCAGCTTCTCTTCAGGGAAGTGCAGGGAAGAAGTCTGTTCAGCTCTCTGTTCCTCAGTGTAGCACTCCATTTTCCACAGTGAGCAGAAAACTCAGACCAGCAAAGACCCCAGTTTTTGAAGTTTGTTTCAGCAAATTGCATCTACAGATGGCTGATGTGCTTCACCTGGTTTGCACAAGCAGAAGCTACATCACATTTGCACAGCATGCAGTTGCAATAGAGCAATTGGAAAGCCAGGAGTTCATTTTTTAAAAAGCATGCAGTAATGACAGTTAAGTCCCTTAGACATATGCTGTCACAGAGGACAAGAGATTTCTGACCCTACTGATCTAGTCTGGTTGGTCTGGTTTCCAGTCAGTGAGAGTAACACACTCTGCAGGCTCCCTAACACATGGATGCTCGCCAGCAGTTGACAATTTAAACACTTCTCCCTTACAAATAGGGCACTGGTTTAAGATGAGGCTGTCTCGCTCTGCTCCTGTGAGAAGGAGGCTTCAGTGGGTGACTGTGGGGAATGGCCTTGGTCCCGCAAAGCAGAAAGGACTCTCGCAAGCTGATATGCCGCATCTCTTGGTTTACCTTTGCTCATCCAGCACCTCCCACCCTTGCTTCCTGGGTGAAGTGAAAAGACCATAAAAACTCTTATATCATGACTCTCACCATAATGGAGTTACAAATGTCAGCCTTACTGAAGAAATAATTACAGTGCTTCTGTTGTTAGAGTGCAGTTTCTCCTTAAATGAATTTTTGCCACCGACAAGATGATTTCATGCAGGAGGACATGGCTAGGACATCTCTCAGTTTAATAATAGCATATACCTATAAAAAAATGACAGTAATAATATGTGAGGGGGGCTGAGGGTTTTTTTTAATTGCCTATGACAGAGAAAAGGAGGGTGTGAATGTGCTCTGTTATAAAGCCAAGCAGAGAACAATCACACAAGATTTGAGTAAGTGCAGCTAAATGTAGCTGATAGCCCAAATAATTTACTCGAAAAGGAACTTCATTTCTGGAAGAACAACTGTATAAAAGAGAGCTCACAGTCACAAATCCTTCCACAGCAATTGGGTCAAACTGTGACTGGTTTTTGTGCACTTGCTAAAAAAAGCAACGGCTATCTATTTTTAAACTAGATTAGTAGTCACACGATATAATACAAAGCATCAGCATTTAAAAATGTTGATTATCGTCGGGGTACTTTGGATTCGGTTTATTCAATTGTATTTCCCTCTCAGTTAGGAGGCTAAACCAAGATTTTTGTCATAAGGGAGGAAGAGGTCAATTTTCAGGCTTTTTTCCTTCATAAACAGCCTCCTTCTTTATAATCTCCCAAATGTCAAGTAATTCTCCTAGCAGTTGCTGTTTTGTGTACACTAGCTTTTCCAAGCTGCAGAGCTGCTGAAACTATCCCAAATTCTCAGGCTAGATCACAAAATTCTGATGGACTGAACTTTTTCCTTAGTCTCTTTTCTAAGCCTCCATGTAAGCCCATGGAGACTGTGGAGAGCTGTCACACTGTTACTAACAGCCCCCAGCAGTGCAGAAGGGAAGTCAGACAAGTTCATAGAAGCCAGTGGCAGCATCTCCACTGATAATGCCTGAATGGAAGCTTCAATTTCTTTCTAGGTGACAACATGCACAGGCACCAGTATCAATTTACTGTTTTTATTAGCCATCTGCATTTCTCTGGTCAGTTCGTCTGCTTGCTCTGTACAGGAGGTGTTGTGTATTACATGTTCTGGAAGTGTTAATCAATAGGATTAATTAGCAGGTGGCACCAAAAGAAGATGACAGGCTATACTCAGCATTCCCTCGCTACTGCAGCTGAATGAGAGAGGAGTCTTAGAGAAGTGGAGGGAACAGAGAACAAACCCCGCTCAAGTTATAAGATCTATACCCCATAACGCTGACTTAAGTAGCATTAAAGTGAGTGGCTGTTTTTCAAAGAGAAGAGCTCACCACAGTACATTCGGCTACCCCTAGAGTGGTCTCCAGTTTCATTGAGAAGCTGTGACCTGTTGCCCTGGTGCGCTGCTACCCTTTCGTGTTACCCCAATGTGACCCATCCCTCCATGAAGAGTCCTCATGGAATGCACATCCTGTAGCTGCTCAGAGTCAAGCTTAGCCGACAGCAGGGCAAAACCTTCCTGGTGTCTAATAGGCTGATAGGGCAGGATCTTTCCCCTCTAGACAGGATTTGGGATGAGACTTGGTGTTTCATTCCCTCTCCTGGGTTGCTGCAAATGTTCATATTTCACCCACAGTTTGGAGAACAGAGCAGTTAGTCTGCTGTTTGGGATCTTGGCCCTTTGAGGAACCTCTGAAGAGGTTTTCCTGCTGGTCCCTTTTTGGCACAGAAACCTGAGCTCTCTGGCATCCTAATTTTGACACTGTGAATTGTAAATATCCATTTGACATGTGCTGATCCTTGCCTTGGTTTTCATTTAATGCAAAGTGATTTATCTTTTGATCTGTACTCAAGTAATGCTGTTTGAGGCCAATGGCCATGTGAACACAGGCTTGCACTGATGTCAGCTGCAGTGGAACTGAGTAGAAAATGAGGAAAACATTTCAGGATCAGGCCTAGGTTAGTTGTTACAGTCCCTGTATGCAAATCCCATGCTTGAAAGTGGCATTGTTTTAATAAAAACATGATTTCTGTCTTTTAATAGAAACTCATATATAGTCTTGCAAGATACAAGTTTCTTTGAATTTAAAAAATTGAAATCTTTTGTTTGTCTAGAAGTCTCAGCACAGACGGAGATGTCTGAAATTCAGCAGGACTGGAAGCCTTCATTCCTCAGCAACGAAGAATTCACCCAGCTGATGTTGGAGGTGAATGCTCATATATATCTTTCCTAATTTTGTCTAGCAGTCATGAAAAGGCACGTGCATCTAGAATAAAATGTCACTTGCACTTCCAAAAACAGAGGTTTCAGGTACTGCTGTATCTGCCTGTCTAGCAGAGCTGTCACTGGAACAAGGCATTTGAGCCCCACATGTTGCTTTGCACTCAGTGCCTTCACACTGGGATGCTGCAGCCAGCAAAGCTGCAGAGGAACTCCCGAAAAACACAATCTAACGAAGAGATTCAAATCACAGGTTACATTTTATTCGTACAAACAGAGCTGAGAAAAAGAGCACGTGGCAGTTTTAGTCCCGTTCTTGCAAGCTGTAGGTATTACCTAATATTTATGCAAGACTGGCACCTGAAAAGCAAGTGTCATGTCCCTCTAGTGCTGGGTGCTGTACAAGCAGATAAAACCTGACAGCTCCTCTTGGTTTGATACAGTTAATACTTCCACTGTAATGATTTTCAAGGTCCTTATCAAGCACTTTTTTTATTCTAACAGGGAGCGGGGTTATTTTGCAATCACTGCTTTTAAATTACACTATAGGTGCTTTTAATGCTAGCTGGAGTTTGAAGGGGGCTGACTCAATGGTGTTTCTGTAGGTTCAAGATGAAGTGCAGATGAGCTGCTGAGATGTATTTTTCTCTCTCAGTAACAGCTAGAAACTTCTTTAGCAAGGATCTTCTCCTGTGCTAAACATGTGGAGGTTGCATGGCCTCACACTGCCCTTTGAGAACAAGCTTCTCCTTCTCCCACGGATGTTGTAAATGTGAGATGCGATCCAGGCTCTGGCAGCAGGCAGAGAAGGATAATAGAGAGCAGCTTGACCCATCAAGGGGTGGTACACAGCTGGGGCACATTCCTGGCCCCCAGATGTTGTCAGTCCCTCACCCATTGCAGTTTGTTGTGATGAGACCCTGCTGGTCCGCTGTTACGAGATGCTTTGCTATGACATTGCAATGACAACTACCCGTTCCGACATCAGTGTGCAGGAACTTAATGTACAGAACTCCTGAAACACAACACTAAGCTACAGATAGCAAAAAAACTGGCTGTTGCCTTGACTGGCTGGGCCTTTGTTGATTCTACTTGTATGCCACATAATTTTTTATTACAACAATTGCCTTTACTTTCCCAGCTTACAAATCACCTTCTTGCTACTGTGATTTTCCATGCCCTTCAAGAGAACATTGGGTATTGGGATGTCTCATTGGTTGAGCCAGTTGTTCATCATTCTGTGCTTTTTTGTCTTTCTAATCTCATTTTATTAACGTTTGGACAAGACTGCTTGAAATTTTTCCCATCCTGTTAGAAGATGGGCATTTTTCAAGTGCTGGTCCAAGGGAGTCAGAGCGTAATTGACTGTAGTAATACATCAGCTTTCCTGAAAAGGGCTTTTGCTTACCTCATAAGGTTGTCGTCACATTATATAGCAGTAGGCATTGAGCTCTGTTTGTCCGTGTAGGACTGGTGCAGTAGTGTAATCTTTGAAGAGAAAGGTGCCCTGTTAATGCTGGAAGGACCAGTTGCAAGTAAATAAAAGTAGAATTATGTATGCATACATTAACTTGGTTTTACCACAGAATTCTGATGTGAGTCACTTTTTGTATTGAATGTGAAATAAAGACGTCATTTAAAAAAACACCAACAACCTTCACCATAGTAACATGCACAATCCAGCTGCCTTGTAAAACCACTGCTCTCTTCTACAGGTTAACAGCTATCATGCTTTTGTAGGAAACAGCTTGAATGCACTGCACTAAAGAAAAACATATTCTTTGCATTTAGATTAACAAAATCAAACTAACTATAGCAGCTGGAGGGCTTTCAGAGATGCTAAATACACACTCTTCTACTGAGATATAAGTTATTGACCTGTTTTTTGAAGGATCGTAGCACCAGCAGATTCCCATTGACTTAAATAGTTGTGGGTGCTCAGCGTTCTCTGGAAGAGGGAACATATGTTTGTGTCTTTATTCAAGGCTTTGTGTTTTGTATTTTATAAAAAAAAAAAACAAACCCCAACCATTAAACCACAATTAGCATTTTCCAGTGTTTTCAGAATTTTTTCTCTTATTGAAGTTGGAGGGGGGTGAGTGGCACAGGCAGTATGTTCTGTACCTTGCAGGATCAACTGCTGGTGAGCCTTGGAGCCACACCTGGATTTGCAGTAAGGCTTTGTCATGCTGTGGCCCCCTGATCTGGCTGTCTGCAGTACACTTGTCTCATGAATGGGTATTGTCTGGACAGATGTAGTCAAACTCTGCTCTGAGTCAGTCATGCTTGCAGTGCCTGTACTGCTCAGATAGTGCAAGTGACACTGACTCCAGCTCAGACAGAAAGTACCCATACATGCTTCTCTTGAAGGCGCTGAGAGCTTCACCAGTGACTCTTTAGTTACAGTCAGAAGGTTTAATATAGTGTCTGAACACCTGATATTGAATCTTTTGGAGGGGAGTTCAGCTCAGAATAGGTTGCTTTAGATTATAGAATCATAGAATGTTAGGAGTTGGAAGGGACCTTGAAAGATCATCTAGTCCAGCTCCCTGCCAGAGAAAAATAGTCTGGGTTAGGTCACACAGGAACATATCCAGAAGTGTTTTGAATGTCTCCAGAGAAGGAGACTCCACAGCCTGTCTGGGCATCCTGTTCCAGTGCTCTGTCATTCTCACTATTAAAAATGTTTTTCTATATTCAGAAATCTACCAGATTTAACTTTGACCAACATTTAGCTCAAACTTGGCAGCTCAGACTAAAGAAAAAACTCGTTTTGAAGGTGTGCAGAGGGTGTCCAGAGTTGTGCACCCTCCTGTGCAGGAGACTGGGGTATGGCCAACATTCCCCTCCAGTCCTAGGAGCAAAGGGACTTACTGAGCATGGGGCTGAAGTGAGGAAGAAACTCTGCAGAAGGATGGATTTCTCTTGGAATGCACAATCTAATACCATGACCTTTAAAATAAATCACTCAATTAAAACTCAGACTAAGGATTATTTGATCATTTGCATTGCTTTTACTTACATGAAAGCCCAGTAATATATGTTACATTAATACAAACTCAGATTCATGGGTTTTGCGGCGAAGTACCATTTCAAGATAGGACCACATCCTTTCATCATCCTTTGATATTTACACAGAGCTCAAATGTTCATTTGAATAACTTCCAAGGGATCCGGTCTTAGTCATTTTGCATTATTAAAATGTGTGATTAATTTAAAAACTGAGACATGAAATGTTCCTGTGAGCCCTTTGTTGCTTCAGTAGTAGCTTTTACTAGATTACAAAGAGTGTTGTAAAAGTTAAATCAGACTGTGAAATCAGAGAATTACTGTTCTGCAACTTGAGATAACGTTCCTAACAAGTCAATAACAATATGGTGCTGAAGCCAAGCTGGTTTGATGAACACACCATGAGAGACGCCCTGTTTACACCACTTGTTCTTCTTAAAGCTCACTCCACTTCTCTGTTTTCCTTAGGCATTAGATGGCTTCATTATAGCAGTAACCACAGGTGGAAGCATCATCTATGTGTCCGACAGCATCACGCCTCTTCTAGGGCATTTACCGGTGAGTAAACCTGGCACAGGCTTTTCTGCTGCATCTTGTAGGGTCAGGCCCTGCATTTTTATAAACGTGTGAAAGGATGGTGTGGGTAGGGGTGTTTTCCTGAAAATGCAGAGAGAGGTTTTGTCCCATTGTTATGTTGCTGCTGATCAGCTCTGTCCCCTCTCTCTCTCTCTCTCTCTCTCATTCATACCCTTCATGTTTTTGTTGCTATGAGGTACTTGGGCTTGAATGGACAAAGCTCTGCAGCAATACTCTGGCCAGGACAGGGTGACCTGGCTGATCTTTTCCATCTCTGATTTCTAAGCTAGCAGAGAATAGCATCAGTGCCACTGGCAGACCAGTGAGGAGCTTGTTAAGGGCTTTATTGTGCTCCCAGGAAGGTAATGGACAAAACCCCCACTGAATTCAGAATTAGCTGGTGGCTGTCCCTGCAGATCAGCTGTGCTTTCCCAAGGGGAGCACATCCTGCTTCTGGAAGGTCCTGGTGGAGCTGATGCTCAGCACTGATACTCAGTACACAGGGCTTGTTTTATCTGGGAACTAATGGGTCTTGCTGTGAGAGACATTCATGTGTGTGCTGGCTTGGGCCAGAGGAGCAGGGCAGAGGGACTGCTCCAAACTCTAAAAACATTTTTGGACTTGATACTAGGAAGAATTTTTGCACAGAAAGGGTGGTCAAGCAGTGGAATAAGCTTCCCAGGGAGGTGGTTGAGTTGCCATCCCTGGATGTGTTTAAAGATTGTTTGGATGAGATGTTGAGGGCTATGGTTTGGGGGTGAACTTGTAAGATAGAGTAGATTGTTGGACTCGATGATCCCAGGAGTCTTTTCCAACCAGAGTAATTCTGTGATTCTGTGAAACTCTGCTCCTGTTGCTAAGGCTGCTCTAGGATAAATGGCACAATAATTAAGGATTAATCTTCACACTCAATTTTAGTAGCTTGGTCTCAAATAAATACGTGCCCAGGAGAAAAAAATCATTGCCAAATCATTATTGTACTACCCCCCTCCATCATGTTCTTAGGAAAATTACAATTCTTTTTGCCTTGTTTACTTTTCAATCAAATATCTCAATGAGTTCACCAGTCAAATGTATTTCACATGCACTACTTTGCTGTAATACGAAAAAAACTGCTTTCTTGTGAAACAAAAGGAACTTGATGAAAGGCAGCAGCTCGTGGTAAATGCAAGAATATTGCTATGCAACAACAGATTGAGCTGAATCTATCTGTTTCAGTTTTCTTAATCCTCAACAGTTGAGAGAACCAGACATTTTCTGACATTTGCCTTCACTTCGAAGCAAAGACAGCCTTGTCCTGCATGTAGGGTGTTGGGTCTTCATACATTCACTGATTTCCATGGAATTACTTTGTTTTGCGTGCTCTGAGAGTTTCACTGCTGTCCCTTCCAAATGCTGATTCTTAGTGAAGACAGAAGATCCACTGCAGGAAAATACTATTCTTCAGAAACACAGATCCTGTGATAAGTTTTTACCTTAAGCTCTGTCTGAACTTGGATAGACTCAGATTCATAACTCACAAGAATCACAAAACATTAGGGATTGGAAGGGACCTTGAAAGATCATCTAGTCCAATCCTCCTGCCACACCAGAATCACCTAGATCCTATCACACTGGAACATGTCCAGGCAGGTTTTAAACGTCTCCAGAGAAGGAGACTCCACAACACCCCTGGGCAGCCTGTTCAGTGATCTGTCACCCTCACCGTGAAGAAGTTCCTTCTCATATTGATGTGAAACCTCCTATGTTCCAGCTCACACCCATTGCCCCTTGTCCTATCACT
>JAOXOE010000001.1:81948262-81983388 GCA_028565055.1 Phoeniculus purpureus
CATCCTCCTGACACCCACCCTTCACATATTTATCAACATTAATGAGGTCACCCCTCAGTCTCCTTTTTTTCCAAGCTAAAGAGACGCAGCTCCCTCAGCCTTTCCTCATAAAGGAGATATTCCACTCTTTCCCTCTCAAAATAATACCTCGTGTGATAGTCATGTGTGCATGGTACCCAGCCCAAATTGAAGACAAAGACACAGTTATTTTTTATTTGCACAGAAGCAGCACATAGTAGCCCAAGCCAAGGACTAAATTGCCAGGGCTGGAGGCAGAGCAGGAGTTCCCACAGATCTTATCAGAACTGATGGAGTGATAATGCATGCGGAGTGGCTGGGTGCATCCCAAAGACCACAATTGAGCAAGCAGTAAGGGCTCCTGCCTGCCCAAGGTTACAGATTCCCATGGTGATGGGCAGGGGCACAGCTCAGCATGCAGCCAGGTGAGCACTGGGCATTTTAGTCCCATGCTGCCTTTGTCATATGTCCTTTTAAGTTCTAAAACTGATCAGAGTGCTATATGGAAAAGTCTATGTGGCTTATTTTGTTTACCTCCAGGATATATTTATAAGCTAAACTCAGTCATTGTTTGGGGGACAAAATGCTGATTCTTTCTCCTCTGTGACTTCAAGGAAGAAAAAATACTCTGCACATCTTCTGCTTTGAGCACTGAAAAGAAAGCAGAACTGGGCAGAACAGGGAGCTGCGCTCTCTGAGGACCCCTATCAAGAAATGCAATGCATTTTCTTTCATTAAAATCATGAAAGACTCTGGTGCTGAGAACAAATACATTCAATTCTCTTTAATACAGCTTCCCTAAGTTCCATGGAGCATTTTCAAACACAGACTTCCTCTGTTGTATTTCTAAATAGCTTCCTAGTACAAGATCTGAAGGTTACTCCTAGGGACAGTTGATGTAAAGAGGGGTTTAGCTCACTTTGCAAGACGGACTGTAGTTGAAGTGAACTGGAAACCTGGTCACAACTCGTGGAATTTGCCAGTCAGATTGTGTGCTGTGATCCCAAGACTATGCAGTCTCTGCAGGAGGGCCCTCTTTTGCTGAGTGAAACAATCACAGTGAACAGCAGAGTGAACTGTTCCAGCCTCCAGGAGGAAATGCAATTTTCTTGTGGACCTTTCTAGTCCATGGACTCAGGCTGAGGGTGCTATATCTGCTCACAGACTGGGAGAGGGTCTGTAGCACATCTCACTCAGCTTTAGTCCCATTACCGGGATGTCTGTGCTCGGTGCCCACCCATGTAAGCCTTCTTGAGACCTGTGAGAAGAGACCAACACCAACATCTCTACAATGCCCTTGCAGGCAGTTGTAGAGAGCGATGAGGTCTCCCCTGAGCCTCCTCTTCCTCAAACTAAACAGCCCAATTCTCTCAAGGGGCTTCCCCAGGGGCTCCTTGGTGAAGCTCAGGAGATGCTGTGTAGTATGTTGGGTACATAAGTTAAACATCAGGGTGGAAAAACCCAGGACATAGCACCTTATAATGTACAAAAGTTTTACTTTGCTGTTACAGGATAGCTATGGGCATCAGTGCAGGACATATGGGTGGATATAGGGGCCAAATCTCAGCACATAAGAGCTGAGCTGTCTTGATTTTTTGTGTTGACGAGAAAGAAGCCTGTCTTATTTGCATCATTCCAGTGTTGGGTGTGGTAGAGTTAGGTCAGTGGTTGGACTGTATCATCGTCAAGGTCCTTTCCAACCTAAACAGGTCTGTGATTCTGTGATTCTACCTTCGTATTCCTGTAGTGATGATGGGTGCACAGGAACACATCCAGGCAGGTCTTAAATGTCTCCAGTGAATGAGACTCCACAACTCTCCTGGGTAGCCCGTTCCAATGCTCTGTCACCCTCGCTGCTCTGGCAGGGGGATTGGACTGGATGATTCTTTGAGGTCCCTTCCAGTCCCCAATGGTTCTGTGATTCTGTGATACAGAGATGCCTCACCTCTACAGTGGCAAGAGTTGTGAAACACAGTATAACAGTGCCTTTTTCAAACTCATGTTAGAAAAAGTTGGTATTTTCTGACAACAGAGATGCAAACCAACCACTAAATTCCAGATCTGGTACCTGATGGCAGCAAAAGACGCGAATCAATAAATAGCTGGAGGGCAAGAGGTTGCTCTGAAGGGTGTGTGGATCAAAATTCTATGGCAACTCCAGCTGTAGGTGCAAGCACAGCCCTCTGCAGTAATTGCCTGAAACAGAAACAACACTGCAGAACTGATAACAGCTACATCTTCAGATGAATGAAGAAGCAATAGCGAGTTTGAAGAGCGGTGACAGCTCACATCTAGTCCTCCTGCAATTACTGCTGAGTGGATGGGGTATGAATTAACTTCCATGAGACTTATGTGAAACTGGTTGATAAGTATCATTATCTACCATTTACAGGCAGAAAGGGAATAAGAAGGAAAAATACCTTGTCTGAGGTTGTACCTTATGTAGCCGTGAGCAGGACTCAGCACAGCATTTTCCTGCTGGATGCTCATTCTTTTTATGCCCAAAATTATATGAAGAATGCAGTATATTTTGTGCAAATGTATATAATTTCACTATAACTAAGTATAAATATGAATATGTGTCTATAGATGTGTCTATAAAACAAGTACATACATTATGTACATATGATGTATGTGTATGTCTATTTATCCATACATAAATACATAGCTGAACTCAATCACATGCTGTATTGGTGTGATGCACATTCATAAGGTACACATCAAGGTAATAAAGATAATTTTCAAGTGTTCTTCACAAAAGTAATATTCCAGCAATGAACACATGTCATAAATACTGATAACTGAGTAATCTTAAGTGATAAGGCATCTAGATAAGTGTTTAAAGACTATCACTGTGATTCTCAAAGTATACTTGATGCATTTCAAGTCTGAACAGGACTTCCACGCAGAGCAGCAGGGATGGGTAGAGAGCAGAGGGAGTTGAAAGCGCAGTCTTACATAACTGCATACATAAATGATGATGAACAGTAACTTGCCAGTCTCATAGAGGTCTAACACATTTCCAACATGGCTATACAGTCTAAGGCAGCTGCTGTGACAACACATGAACCTGTGTCAGTGGTCAGTTCAGCCTGAGGTAGTCTTAAGTGCGATGGATGTAAGTCAGTGCCACTAGAGGGTCACTTTCCAGGGACACTCTTCTAGCGTGCTGAGCACAGAAAGACCTTCCTTCCTCTTGGCAACCCTGTGAGAGACTCTGTCTTCTCCACCCTGAACTGTCATGGCCGTTTGCTCAAATCCAGCTGCTCTTTCTATTCCCAAATCTTAGTACCTAGCCTTAGGACGGATTTCAAGTTTGTGCCAGCTGACTGTGGAGTTGGAGACTCTTGATCATTCAGCCCACGGCTGACCAGAGTGCTTGTGTTGGTTGCACTGTGGAGTCCTCCTCAGGGACTAACTGATGCTGCTGCACAGCTGTATCCAGAGTGGGGGAGTTCTCTTCCTCCTGTGCTCCCACCTACCAGGATGCAGGAAAGGGGGTGCAAATGCTGCCACCCCAAGGGCACTTCTTTGGAAGTAGGTGCTGGACCCAGGGTGGGGCCAGATGCAGGAGTGACCTGGCTGTGGGGGACAGTGGCACCTGCTCCCATTAGTCAGGGTTTGCTGGGGAGAGAGCAAGGTCAAATAACCCACAACAGGCTTGTGTATGATGCTGGTGGGCAATGTGAGGAGCCAGACACCCATTTTCCAGCTCACTCCCAGGATTCATCATTTCATTGTATGGACATACAAGATGCATCTGATGTTCTCTGAGGAACGTTAAGACAAGCATTGCTAAATGCTGTGAATTAACCTGAGAACCAGATGACAGAGAAGCAGCCACTCAATTTGTCCAGCGCTTTCCTGGCTGGTTTAGGCTTTGTGATGAGTCCCTGAAAATGAGTGGGAAATCTCACATCAGCTGCCAGAGGCTGCATATACACATTGCTGCTTACCTCTGCAAACATAGCTCCTCATATTTCTATTTTTCTCAAGGGTTCTTTTTCTTTGCAGGGTGATGTCTTGGATCAGAATTTGTTAAATTTCCTCCCAGAACAAGAACATTCAGAAATTTATAAGATGTTATCTTCTTGTATGCTTATGACAGATTCTGCCTCCTCAGACTACCTAAAAAGTAAGTTTTCTCTTCTCCAGTAAATGAAAAGGCATAGACAGGATAAACATTTTCTCTCAGAAAGAATCTTTTATGTGGTGTGCAACGTAACACACAGGTTCATAGCCTTTTAGAAAGATCTTGCCACCTGGAATGAACCTCTGGTTCTATTTTTAAATGAACCTCATTGCCTTTGTTTTACTAGGCTAAGACTACTTGCAGTTATGTTAATTATTAAATATCATATCTTCTGAGACAGCTAAGGAAAATAGGTTAGTCGATGGAGAGTCTGCCTGAGACAAATCACATCTTAATTGATATTTCAACCTGTCCAAGTAATGTGCTGCTCAGAGATAAGCGAATGTCACATACCTTTGGTTGGCGTGATAGTTGAAACGCTTTCACTTGCCTCATCCTTACTCACTCTAGGAGGTAAGACGTAGGAAACCGCAAAACTCATGATAATGTAAGACATACAGCTGCTTCATGTACTGTATGCGCAAAGCCTGCAGCTGATCGCTGATATGCCAAAGTTAATGTAATAGATGTTTTGAGGTAATTAGGCACAGTTTTCCAACACAAGATGTACAACAGCTGCGAATTGTGAAAAGACTATATTTTTTTAAGAAGCTATAAATGAAGAATCCAGTTCTCTCCTTTGCTGCACTGATGCTTTGGCAGTGTAACTCCTGTGATAAAGGTGGTGTAAGGTAAGGGCGAGTTGAGTCTCAATGGCTGTCATTGAGCTGCAGGCAGACCTGTGCCCAGCGCTGAACCACCACCATCCCCGCAATGAGCTTCCTAGCAGAGATTCTGATCCTGCAATCTGTAGCACGTAGGTGTGTAGGACTGTGAGCGGTAACAAGCTGCTCTCATGCTGCCAGTTGCAAGATTGGGGTTGGAAGGCACCACTGGTTGTGTTTAGCTTAAATAGTATATTTATTTCCTCTTCTTCTTCTTCTTTTAACAATCCAGCTGACAATGAACTAGAGTTTTATTGTCATCTTCTGAGAGGAAGTTTGAACCCAAAGGAATTTCCAACATATGAATACATAAAATTTGTAGGAAATTTTCGGTCTTACAGCAATGGTAAGCTTTAATTGTTGTATAAATGTTACTTTAGCTGTGTAAAATAAAATGTGAGTATTGCTCCATTGAACAAGACAAGGCTTTTAACTGAAAGGGCTATCTTTAACAATATGGGATACGTTTTGCTTCACACGGATCTTGCAGCTGATTTGCAATAGCTGGACGAATGCCTATGAAGAGTGAAACTGTGTTAGTTGCTTTTGTTACTGCCTTTCACTTATTAGCAGTGATCCCGAACTCAGGGTAAGTTTGCAAATAATGACAGGTTCAGAGGAGGTTTGCTTGTGCTCACTAATGCTGTGTGCTAAGACTGCACCTATTAGCTAAATAACAAGCTGTCAACTGCGTTATCTGCTGGCTTACGCTGAACACAGATTCTGTGCCCACGCTGTCACTCTGCCAAATCTGTCCTCTCACCCTTCTCTGCAAAATGTTTGGGTCAGGTGGCAGTGCTGCATAATGGGGTGCCTGCACCCACCACCCCTTTCTGCAGTGAGAGTCCCCTGCTGCTGGCATCAGATGGGCTGGGGACACTTCATCAGCATCTCTCTCCAGCTGCCATTTTACATTCCTCTCCAGCGCTGCAGAACCTAATACTCTCCAAAAAAGACAGGAAAGAAATACAGTCAGCACAGTCACTAATGCACCACAGTCAGCCTAGGGAAGCAGGCTTTCAGGGGATGAAGAGCAGATTTCTACCCCACCCATTCCCAAACAAACAGATTGCTGCATGGCCATTAGTGTCAGAAATGAAATACTCTTTTATTACTTTCCATTCTCCTGCCTGCCCAAGTTTACTTTAGTTACTTGCCTGATTGAACTCGAGAGTGGCATTTCCAAAGTTGCTGGTGTTGTTCCAAATAGGTCATCCTCAGCAAAAAAAATTCCTTTCCAAAAAACACATGTCACGCTGCAAAAAGCAGTCCCTGTCCCCATTTAACTCTCTGCTCTTGCTCCACATGACTAGAATAGAAACCTGCATGCAGGATGGAGATATGTATTTCTTGTTTGGTGCCATCTGATTTGAGGCTTTATTTGTACAAAAAATGTAACTGCATGTATGCTTTCTAGTTTGAGTGAAGTGCAATGTGGCTGCCTGACAGACGTGCACGCCAAGCTGTTCTGTTTTCTAGAGCAGAAACCGGATTTCAGGTGCTGACTCATAAGGATACATTTATACCAGGGGAATTTCTGATCCATTTTCTTCAAGGATTGTCAGCCTTTTATGCTGGTGTGACCTTAATATTGCCATCTTGCCTGCTAGGATTTCACATCCCAGTGTTTGCAGCAGTGGCTATTCCTCAGAAGGATAGAATGTACACTACAGATATCTTCCCTAGCCTAATGCATATAAAATAAATGGGAGCATATCGACTTCATAAGACTTCACATCATTTTCCAAAGACACCAGCTTACCGCTTTCAAATAAGACTTTCTGATTAATACTGGTTTTTTCCTTTATGCAACCTTTTTCTAGATGTTCTACTTTATTTTGTCTCTTCCATGCTCAGCTGTCGTCTTCAGTAAGGAGGGGACAGCCCTTGTCGCTGCTTTGTGAGAAGGTGCCTTCTGGCCCACTTTCCCTCTTCTCATCACAGAATGGCAGCTTGCCCATCCTGACTTCAGTTTCCCCAATTCAACCAGCATGTCCCCAGCACTGCTTCTCCTTTGGCTGAGCTCCACCTCATGGTCTACTCTACCCATCCCAACCAGCCTGGCTCTTAATCCAGCCACAAAGCTACCACCTAGCAAAGTTGGAAGCAAGTGCACTGGACTCATGATGTAGCAGCAGCAAGCTGTTTGCTGATAACCTTGGGTCAAGGACGAAGGAGGTTGCAAACCTCTGAAGTGGCTGTAGTCAGCTCTGCTCTCTGATGGGAGACATCAGGTCGAGCAAGCACTGTATGAACACAGCCCTGCTTTGGGCAGCTTTCCAGCCCTTGGCTGGGAGCAAGCAGCTGTATTCTGGCACAGGAACATGTGGAGTGGACACCTTTGAGCACCTGATGGGCACAGCTGTGGGGTGCATTTCCGTCTGTGCTTAGCCCCCACATCCATTATCATACACTGTCTCCACTAGCCCACACACCCTGCTCTCTTCTTTCGTCCCGTTAAATAAATACACCCAGGCCTCATCCAGGTGTGAGGCCAAGCAGGCAAGACCATGGTGGGAAAGGTGGTGGGACAGGACAGCCCTTGCCCTACATGTGTACAATCACCTGGCCCCAGACCCGCTTTTTGGAAGTGTTTGTAGAGGAAGCTAAAGAGAAGAAGACAGCTGGAGAGAAAGACAGAAATTGCAAATTAAGCTTAATTAGCAGGAGACGTTCCTTATGAATGTATTCAAGAATGCTTCTCCCTGTAGCTTTTCACTGCAGTGGAAGTGTGAGCATTTTTTTACACATGGAAGACCGATACAGGATGTTCGTCTCTAGATACAAATCTGTGCTGTTCCTTTTAAACCACCTCTGTTTCCCACAGTTTGCTGAGTGTAGTCTTGAGTCCGCTCAGCCCGTGCTTTCCTGCCACAGGTACACCAGAGCCCCTTTGGCCAGATCTGTGGGCAGGCTGTATCACATCAGAATCCCATCAAAGATACTTAACTGTTCCTTTCTCATTAATGTAGGGTCTGGCAGTGAGAGTCTTAATGAATATTTCACCTTCTCACCTAACCTTGCTCATTGCTTATATAATGGTGGTGCTTGGGGGAAGGGGGTCATGCGAGTGCTAGAGTCCCATTGACCTTCCTCCTTCCTTGTACTTTCTCCGTTAATCACATTTTGCCTTATGCCTGAGAACATCATATAAGGATGGGTTTGAATGAATTCATTTGAAGGACTGAGACTTAGCAAGCCAGTTAGGAACTTAGCTGCTCTCCCTTACTTCAGTGGGAGCTCTAGGGCTTTAAAAGCCATTGCACTGAGATGTGAAAGAGAGGTTTTTTCTGCTGAAGTTGAATAAATACCTGATGACTTGTCATCCACCAAGGTGACTTGTCACCGAACCCATGCTACTCCCCCAGAGGACCAGTCACTGGCATCTTCCCCCATCCCAGAAGGGGCAGAGAGATACATGTGCAGCTCCCAGAAACTGCTTGTGAATGTTCACATCACTCACGGCTTGTGTTCAGTCTTTCAGAAGATCACCATCCCCAGAGCTCCTGAGCCCAGCTATAGCTGGAGGCTGAAGGAGCTGCACAGTCCGGTGCCAAGTTGAACAGGAGCGTCCATGCTTGGGCTGGTCCCAGGGATGGTGTGAGGGAAGCTGTACTCTGTAACCTCTGTTGCAAGGACATTTCTGCAGCTCTATCTACACGAGGGATGTGACACGAGCCGTTTGCCCACAAGCGAACCCCCGTCGAATTAGTTGTGCCCAAGCGAGAGCGGCTGACCAGTGAAACAGGAATGCAAGCTGTGCACAGTGACTGCATGAGTCACTGGCCGTGCTAAATCACACAAAAGAGACTTGATTTTCCATTTGTCAGGATTATATAATCATCATTAATTAAGCTTCAGTGAGAAAGGCAGGGCTGTAACCTGATATGAAGTCTCAGTAGTCCCTTGAGAGGAGGGGAGATGGCTCATGGGCCACTAAGAAGAGGAAGGTGGAGTTCCCTCTATGCTTTTGTGAAAAATGCCTACTTGCTCTCAGAGCAAGGGGGTTTGAAGGATTTTTTAATTCTGATTTGCAAATAGGAGCTCTTCACAGGATTTTAATATATTTCAGGTTCTGGTCCTGTAGTCCAGATTTTAACAAGAGAGATGAATACATGCAAACACCTGAGGGAGCCCAGTGCCATCTCTGTACCTGCTGAGCAGTAGTACCTGATAAGGGGCAGAGTCATGTCAGCAATGAATTCACCAATGAATAATGCAGTGGCTTCCATCCAGTTTTGCCTGACAGCCGAGGCAAGTAATAAAGATAACCCTCCAAAAAAATCCAGGCAAATGGTTAGCTCCCGCTATAAATTGACAAACTAAGTGAGAGTAGATGATTTTACAAAGCCACTTAGTAGCTCACCCTAATAAAAAAAAAAAAGCAGGCTGGATTTATCTCTCCTGTGAAGATTGTCTGTATGTTTGTAAACAGAAAAGGATGTCTCATAATTATATAACCAAACATTGGCTTTGGGGTCCTGTTTCTGAGGTGGCATACTTGCTTAAAAACTCCTGAAAGGGACAAAGCCAGGGTCCTGCCTTTCAAAGTGTTCATCAGTACAAATGTGACCACCAGCATCTTCAAAGTGGCAGATTCATCCTTTCATCCAAAATGCCCCAAGTTTTCCTCTTGAAGAAGGAGACAACTGTTACGTGAAAAGACTTCCAGATCAAGTAATAGAATTAAATATTATAGTGACATTTAAAATTGTTCATTTTTGCTCACAATTTCCTGGAAACTCGGGAAGTATCTGTTACTGGATGCTAATAATAACAGACACTCTACTGTTAGCTGATACTTCTCTCTGAGATAAAAGTAGCCATCAAGAAAATCATTACACTGAAGGGGAAAAAAAATCTGTACACTCCCAGAACAATTAATTCAGTCTGAATGCCTTTTCCAAAATAAATGCACATATTTACACGGAAGATACATTGATCCTGAGCCCTCACAAACACATGCAGAAGCATCAGGAACAACCCAGATTGAAATGAATCTGCTTGTCAGAACAGACAAGCACACATTAGTATTTGCTATTAACAATATCCTAGAAGCTGCAGCTAGTGATGTGCTGGGGTGTCTGTGGGCACCTAAGGGAAAAAGGCAGCATTGACTTGGAGTTCATACCAACACAAAATGGTGAGGAGAGAAACAAAAGAAGGAAAGAGAAGAGTAGGTAACAGCAGACAAGTGATGTATGAGCACTGTCAGTCTTATCTGAAGCTGCTGAGCACAGCCTTGCTTGCCATTAGCACTTCAGATTTCTTCATTGTATATATTAATTGCTGAGTATTTGTTTACCTGTGGTCTAAATTAATTTCTCTTAAACAATACTGATTTTATTCTAGTATGTTTGGCTTATGTATTGTTTTTAATCACTGATCAGTTTGACAGTCACCAAGACTGGTTCTTTAAACTGTAACATCTACTGACAAAATAGGAATGAGGGATTTCTTCCTTCAAACAGAATATAAATAAGACGTTTGCTGTTATAGAAAGAATGCATTTTAAACAGCCTAAGTTAAAATGACTGAGGAACTGACTGATATTAATTGAATATGTGGCATCTGAATGTTTTTAACTTTTCAGTTCAGTTCAATTCATTCATTTCATAAAAATCTTTCCGTCCGTGGTAGTTAAGGGCTTGGTTCCTTGAACAGATTACTTATTTTTAACAGCTTATTCCTGGTGTTCTTTTATAAATAATCAGACAAAAAGCCAACGACAAAATCTGTATATGGGCAGATCAGTTTCTTCCTGTCTTCTTTTATATTTGCAAGTAATTTAATACTTCTACAAAAGAATTTCGTACTAGTTCTGGGAGCAGCAGGTCTGATAGGTAACCACAAAAACTATTAGAGTTCATGCTAAGGAGGTCCAGCTAACTGATATAGGTGAGACAACTGGTTCGCCTTTCTGGTTATGTACTTAGCATTGTCACCAGACCTTCTAATTCCTCATTTAGAGTATTTTGTCTTGGACATTTAATTGTGAAGCACACATGCCCTTATTTATCTGAGCCCTCCTGTCCATAGCCAGCTTAACATTTTCATCAGTTGTCTTCTGACAAAAGCACTCCAAAACCTGTATTTGACTTTTAAATGTTAAAATCATTATAGCCTCAGACTCCTATATTTTCCATGTCACTGGTTTTCTAATGCACTCTCAGAAAGCTCTGTACTGAACTTTGCTACCTAAAGATGTGTTTCTTGTAAAGAGACTTGGAGAGGTATAAAGAATGGTTTTTCAGAAGGTGTGCTTAAAAGATTATACCCAGATTTATTTGTTTCAAATAAATTGAGCGGTCTCTTTTTTTAACTACACTTTAAAGTGCATCAAGAAAAGAAAGTGCAAATCTGCTGACCAGCTGGCAGAGCAGAGCAAACAAGGCTGATGTTGCTGTGGAAAGAGCAGGTATCAACAAAGTCAGGCAGCAAAGTAAATAAGAAACAAATGTAGGACTTTTTGATTTCAGTTATTGTAGTTGTTTCTTTCAGATCAGATGTTCATTTCAAGGTAGCAGCTACCTGCCTGCATCATCAGGGCTTTTAGGGCTTTGGGCTTTGTGAAGGGCAGCTAGCTATGGAGATGGCACAGTAGCTGTTTGAAGACTGGACGACTTTCAGCCAGGTCATTTCTCCCACATCTCTTTAGGCTTATTCTTTCGCTGCAGCTTAAGTTCAGCCTTCCCAAATGTTGTGATGAAATCCCAAATTTACTACACAGCTGTCCTAGTCAGTATTTATTACCCTGTTAGGATTGCCTTTACCTCTTGGGAATATATTCCTATTTTGTAAAGACCACATTTGAAGATCTGGGAATGCATCTCAGGCTGATGGCTGTTTTTGTCAAGCAGCTGATGTAAAAATGCCATCTGCTTTCTTTGGTGCAACTCAGATCTCTTCTTGGTCTCCACTGGTTTCACAACTGGTGTCATTTGCAAGCCCGCAGGATCACTAAGTAGGTTTATTTACCATACCTGTACTTGAGAGGCTGAATGGTCTGATCTTATTTTCATGTCTGAAAGCCCAGACCGCAAACATTTGCTACTGAAGTTGGCTGTTGCAGAGAGAAATGACCCCACTCATTGACTTCAAATATGAGAACATTTTACACAGTAAGCTTGGAAGCAACTTTTTACAATGCTTTTAATAGCAATCCCATTCATTTTTAAACTACAGAAGACAACAGCCTTGCATGAAATAATCATATCAGAGACAAATCAGTGACTCTGTACCCAGGCTTCTCCTGTTTCCTGTAGCTTCTAACTCTTTTTCCACCTCTTGTGTAAATAGCAGTCCCATAGAAGCCCTCATATATGCACATAACCCCAGGAGCAGAGTGAGAACACATATTCCTAGGAAGTCCCCAAAGCGACTGTGCTTTGCTGGTGAAAGAGGGAGAATTTCGCCCATGTTTTTTATTTCAATATCCAGCCAGCCATGCCCTCCAGACTCAACTGCAAGAGAGAGCTGTAATCTCTGTGGATGTTCTCTTCTTCTCATATGAGGAATCTCTCTTCCCCTTTTTGGAACAGTTTGTATTGTGCACACAGTGGCCTAAACCAGTTTATCAGAGGTGTGAATTCCCAGAGTACTTTTCTATCTCATACCCCATTGTCCATGTTATCAGCTATGTATTGTTAGAAGTTCTGAGGCTTTTAATAGGTTGAACTGGGTTCCAAGAGCACTTGTGACGTGTTGAGACTTCTTCCATCTCTACAGTTTATGCTAGTGAACTAAAGCCCGTTGAAGAAGTAACCCAGAGTAAAAAATGCTAGTTGTCTCCTCCCCAGATAGATACAAAACTCTTCATTTAGACAGGAATGGAAATGCTTTGTCCTGTGCAGAAGAGAGAAACTGTAGGAAATACCATAAAGTTGGATATAAGGACCTAACAGTAAGAAAAGATAGTTTGATATTAGTATTAGTCTCTATTAGCATTAGATTAACTCATGTCATAGATGGGACCTTCTCTGCCCTCACAGGAGACAGTCAGCTGGGCAGAGCAAAAGCCTGCAAGGCCAGCCCAATTCCCACTGCAGATTAGTGCACAGTATTCTTTTGCTGGTCTGGGAGTGGGATTACTACCCCAAACAGCTCAAATTTGGATAAAGAATTTGCATTATGTCGTTCTGATGTGGCACTGCGGGCTAGCTTAAGGCATCACATTTGTTTTGCAATGCATCTTCGTGGCAGGAGGTGCTAGTGGGCTCTCAGAGCAGTGCAAGAGCTGCACAATCATGAGAGGCACGTATGAAAAAACACACACAAAATCTGTAGCCACGTCACACCCAGTTCGCCCATTCTGCCCAGTGTTTCAGGAGACAGCAGGCCATCTGCAGACTCATCAGAAGTGCCCAGCTCTAGAAGCCCATGCTACAGGTCCTCTGTGCTCTTAAACACACTGGGAACAGCTGGGGGCAAGTGAGGTAGCTGAGGAGAGTCAAGTCATCAATGGCAAAACACTGGGGCCCACAGCCAGTGAGGCTTCATCTGGTTAGCAAGAGGCTGCTTGTGGTTCTCGGATGCTGAGGTGCACCTTCTCTTGCCAGCACTTTTTTTCATCACCTCATGGAAGTTAGAGTGATAGGCATGCTGTAGTGCATATTTTTTTTCATGTGAGTGGTGAAAAGAAGCAGTTGGGGGCAATGGTTTTCTTTCCAGAAAGCAGTTTTATGCTGTGTAATAAGGTTTGGCCTTATTTTTATCAGGATTAACCTGTAAGATTCATACTTAGAGTTAAGCTCTGATGTCTTTCTGCCTAACATGACTGACTTGGATTTAAATATATGTATAGCAGCTTTAAAAGCTTTGAGAGCACTTCTCTGAATAAAATTAGTATGCTTGAAGTGTGCAAAATATTCAGAGAGAGCAAATCTCACATGAGGCATGACTCTGGGTCCTGGTTTTTCCCTACATAGTGCCTAACTCCACTTGCAATGGCTTTGACGAGGCTGTCCCAAGGGCTTACAGAGCATCCCCGAGAAAGCAGATCTGCTTCGTTGCGACTGTTCGTTTGGCAACACCTCAGTTTTTAAAGGTAAGTGCGCCTTTAAACAGGCTGCTTGGGGTGGTTGTGGAGTCTCCTTCTCTGGAGACATTTAAAACCCACCTGGACATGTTCCCGTGCGACTTGGTCTAGGGGATCCTGCTGTGGCAGGAGGATTGGACTAGATGATCTTTCGAGGTCCCTTCCAATCCCTAATGTTCTGTGATTGTGTGATTCTGTGAAGTGAACATCCTGGGTCTCATTTCAGAACTTCTCAAAATACTCTCAAACGGGGTAACACACAAAGTTCTTAGTTTTGCTAATTGAATGGCTTACAGATACCACATTTCATGCATAAAAATCCAGTGAAGAGGATTGTCATTGTGAGCCATGATCTGCAGAAGCAGTGTCACTTCTGCCCCTCTTGCATGGGAAATGGAAACTCTTCTTGCATTAGGCATTGCAAATCATTTTGAAAGTCAGCTCTCCATTGCTGCCTTCTGTTCCTGTATGAGAGAGTGTACAAATTGCCACCAGTGCTTTAATTTGTGCTTCTTGATGTCTTCACATGACTTCTGCTAGTTGCCCTCCTCCTATGTTACCATAGTAAGACAGCTGCTTGTGGAACTAATCATAGAATCATATAATGCTTTTTATCCACCAGTATCTGCTAGCCCTTCTCCTCAGGGCCACGCACAGTCCCTTCAACCCCCAGCCTGTACCGGTATTGGGGCTTACCCTAACCTTGGTCCTTGCACTTGACCTAGTTGAACCTCATGAAGTTCACATGGGCCAACTTCTCCAGGCTGTCCAGGTCCTTCTGTGTGGCATCTCATCCCTTAGGCATGTCAACTGCACCACTCAGCTTGGTGTTCTCTGAAAACTCGATGAGGGTGCATTCAGTCCCACTGTCTATGTCATTGATGAAGATATTAAACACCACTGGTCTCAGTACAGACCACTGAGGGAAGTCACTTGTCACCAGTCTCCATCTGGACACTGAGTTACTGACCACTACCCTCTGGATATGACCATACAACCAACCTGTTATCCACCAAACAGTTCAAATCTATATCTCTCCAATTTAAAGAGAAGGATGTTGTGGTGAACCATGTCAAAGGCCTTATAAAAGTCCAGGAGGATTACTTCCATAGCCCTGGCCTCGTCCACTGACAAAAGCCACGCCATCATAGAATCATTAGGGATTGGAAGGGACCTTGAAAGATCATCTAGTCCAGTCCCCCTGCCACAGCAGGTTCACCTAGATCAGATCACATAGGAGCACATCCAGAAGGCCAATAGATTTGTCAAGCAGAACTTGTCCTTGGTGAAGCCATACTGGCTGGCTTGAATCACCTTGCTGTCCTCCGTGTGCCTCAGCAGAACAGGATCTGTTCCACGGTATTTCCAAGCACAGAGGTGAGGCTGACAGGTTGGTGGTTCCCAGGGTCCTCCATTCTGCTCTTTTAAAATACTGGTGCAATGTTTCCCTTCCTCTAGTCACCAGGGATACCACATGCCATGACTGCAAACGTCATGGAGAGTGGCTTGGCAGCTACATCAGCCAACTACTTCAGGACTCTGGGATGTATTTTGTCAAGTAGTTATGATCAGGTTCCTCAGATAGTCAGAAACTTGATCTTCTCTTACAGTAGAAGGGACTTTGCTTCCCATCTTATGGTCCATCCTCTCGAGAGGTGTGGGAAGAGAAGCTGCCAGTGAAGACTGAGGCAAAAGGGAAATGGCATCGCTCCTCAGGGCCATAGGCAGCACAGCCATCACCCCCCTGGCACTGCTTCAAACATAAAAACTTTGTCACCCAGAGGAACAGTCTCTTACGTGCTCCATGTGCATCACGAGTTCTCTCCCACTCCTGCAAAAACATTGGCATTGACAAACACAATAGGTTGTTCTCTCAAATTGGCAGAAAACACATGAATCCTCTGCACCATAGCTGACAAAAGATGGGTGAGGCCTCAACTCTTAGTAAGCCAGTTTTCTTCACCATACAGGAGATGTGCATTGTGGAAGAACCTCTAGAGGAATTCACATCCAGACACAGCCTGGAGTGGAAATTTTTATTCCTTGACCACAGGTTGGTTACAAGAAAAGCAGTCCTCGTTGTGTTCAGTGCTTGTCTGCTGCTCTTTCTGTAACTGGAAGTTTCCCATAGAGTGTTCTGCTTCATACCTAAGTCCCGTGGACAGGAGAGCAGCCCCTGGAATTCCTATAAAAAGGTTATACGCGCTATTTTACCCCGCATTATTTTTATCAGTGTTTAAGACAAAGCTGCTCTGTTTCGCAGGCTGAATTTGTGATTAGATTGTCCTTGTTTCCCTTAAAATTATCAATGGATCAAAGCCTGTCACATAACAAGATCATCTAATTATCATGCAGCTGCGGAAATCACTCTTTCCAAATCCGGCCACTGATTGTGTGCATGCAATTCCCACTGAGTTATGGAGGGAAAGTCTGTGCTGGCCCGAGGCAACCGTGCTGGCAAAGGTACAAAGCGATTGCCTCAGCATGCCATGGATGAGCTCTGCAGGCACCCAGAGGGAAGCAGCACAGATGATCTCCCCTCCTACCCTCCTAGTCCCAGCAGATGATGGCTTCCTATCACCTCGCTACATGCCTTCCCCTGCTCAGGGACTGTGGGAGCCCCAGCAGAGCCCCAGATCAAGGAACAGATCCCTCACAGCCTGTGAGGAATCTGAGTTGCTTTCCACAACTACATTTTCCCTGGAAAGATGGGTTTGTCATGGCCTTGTCCTGAGGGGACACTGCCCACCAGCCCCCCCATGCCCAGCCAAGCATCCCAGGCACGAGGTGGGGCAAAGTCAGGACGTGGTCCTGTGGGGTGGACTTTACAGCTGTGAGGGGGAAGCAGGTCTCAGCTTTGTACATACCCATTTCAACGTGCAGAAATGTTGTTTCTCTTGTGGCTTATGAATTTTCTCATGTCATGCCTAATCACAGGGCACCACCAATTATAGGATACTTGCCTTTTGAAGTGCTGGGTACTTCTGGCTACGACTATTACCATATAGACGACCTAGAGCTGCTAGCGAGGTGCCATGAACACTGTAAGTATCACATGACCTGGGTTCCTGTGGAGTCACTGGACGTCTCTTTCCAAAATTTAGTTTCAGTAACAATTGATTTAGACTTGGAAGGTGAGGTTTGACCCTTGCCTCAAGCCTCTATGTCTTAGAAGAGTTCTAGCAGACTGAGGGCACTGCAGCTGATTGGCATCTGGGCCAGACTTATCAAACTCTGAAAAATACAATTTTACATTCTGTATCCCCAGAAGCACTCCATGAGACTCACTGAATGGGTAAAGTACACCAGACTAGACATGTGTTCTACTAGTAAAGAATGTACAGGAATAGTTCAAGCGTTCTTAGATGAGATACTATTTCATAAAATTCTTGCAGATTATTTACACTAACGTTGTTCTCCATGTATTTGGGATTACCTGTGATTATTTAAATATAGCCTAATAAGATCAATAAGATCTTTTGTTAAGGAAATGAGGCAATGCTTTTCATGTATTTGCTTACAGAACAGGGTGGAACATCCGAGCTTACCACCTCTGGGTGGCCTGAAAATATCCTGTCAACATTATTTTTTATAGGTTGACATTAAAATATAGGATGGCTAAATATGTTCATGTTTAGGGACCCCTTGAAATCATTGTGGGGGGAAAGCAGAGATTAATTTTTGTCACTGAATCTTTAAAATCTCTAAAATACCTCAGTTTACTACACTTTGCATTCTTGTCAGTCAGTTTCAAGTGATCTTTGTCTTCGTAGAGAGGGAGTGTTATCTCACTCCATTCTGGATCCATCTGAACACAGTACTCATCTTTTCAAGCATTTTTATTCTGCACTTTCCTGCTAAAGAGCATAAGATGATCACTCTTAGAAATTAATCCCAGATGCCTAATTAAGCAGTATGTGATCAGCACATAAACCGCAGTCAGATCTATGTTTAAGTTGTAATAGACATTAATGCAGTAGTGTCCATCATGAGCTGAGGCTAATTGTACTGTGTAGGAATGTGCCATTCGACGTGTCAGCAAAAGATACCTACTGATCATTATGCTCTTCGTTCCATCATAACATTGACAGGACCACTCATTCCAAAGGTTCTTAGACTCCCATCTGCTTGGGGAATCAATGGGGCCATAGATACTTTTGTCACACTTTCCACATTTCATGTCATAAATTGTGCTACAAGCTGTGTGTATTTTCTGCTGACAGTGATGCAGTTTGGCAAGGGGAAGTCGTGCTGCTATCGGTTTCTGACCAAAGGACAGCAGTGGATCTGGCTCCAGACCCATTACTATATCACCTACCACCAGTGGAACTCCAAGCCAGAGTTCATTGTGTGCACACACATGGTGGTAAGGTATGGAAAATCCTATCAACTGGTGGGGATATAAAGGACAGTAGGATAAGGGCATCCTTGTGAGTGCCAAAATTTTCTCTTAGAAAAATGGTGCCTTTTGTATAACAAGAAGAGGAGACTGAACTGTATGAGGGATGCATGTTCATGACAGAAAAATGATCAGACTTTATAATACTTTATCTTAAGCTGAATTTGTCAGTCAGGAATTTAGGGGTGGATTAACTTGCACTTTTCCATTTGGTGCAAAAATAGGGTATAGACAGATCCCTTAATTACTCTAATAATTGGCTAAGCTCTAATCCTTACTCTTTTTTTTTTTTAACAGAGATGTAGAAACTTTCTAACATTTATAACTTCATTCCAGTGAAGTTATAAAGTGGTTGTGGGCTGCAAACTTGACCTTTATATATACTTCTTTACTATACCTCTTGACTTGAGGAAGACAGGAACAGAGCAAAACCTGAAAATTAGAAGCCTCTCAAATGTTATTCAGTACCATCTGACTTAAATGATTTTCCAGATCTTCATTTCACCTGTAAAATGCTACAATAGTTTGTTCCTGTATTTACTTAAAGCACATTTGAGGAGATACAACAACACTGTGTTGATACCTACAATTATATTTTACATCCAGCTACACAGATGTTCGTGTGGAAAGGAGACAAGAGATGGGCTTGGTTGAAGTGTCTTCGGAGGTTGTGTCCTCAGCACTAAAGGTACAAAGAGAAGAGGTATTTTTCATTAATATATGTAGTAATCACAACTTGTTCCTGTGTTAGCATGACTGAAGACTCCAGCATTGTCTTTCTGTGTGGATTCCCTCGACTTCAGAATTCATCGCTCACTTGAATGAATGTAAAGTAAATTGGGTAAGCTCATGAAAGGATAAACCTGGAGATCAGTAACAGGCACAAATTAAGTGGAACATGGGCAGGAACATGTGAAAGATCTCCACCTTTCCTTGGCAAAGATTCATTTGGACATGTTCTGGCAATCAGCCTTATTGGCCACGTCTCAGTGATCTGCTGAGAGAGGAAAGGAAAGCTCCTCCTCAGCGCGTGGCTGAGCGTCTCACAGAGGTTGCACATCTGTCACATCCAACTGAATGCAAAAGAAAGATTCAGAAAAACATCTGAAGGCAAAAACTCATTATGGTGGTAGCTTCCTGTTTATTTCCAATTCATTGATAACTCTTCGTAAAATGCTTTAGAAATGCTGGTTGCACGTGACAGTGACTCCTGTGCGCAGGTCTTCTGCTGGCCTACCTGAGATTAGTTCTGCTTGAGTCATTTTAGGCCAGCCGAAGACATGGGTGTTCTGCCATTACTAGAGGCATTTCAAAATGTTTTTACCCTGACAGATGCAATAACTATTCCCTTTTTCTGATTTGCTTTAGGACAACAGCACCAGCTTGGATCCTGAAGAGCACTTTAATGCACTTGATATTGGTGCCTCAATCCTCAATGCTAGTCGGACACCCTCAGTATCATCCAGAAGCTCACCAAAATCTTCCCACACACCCAAGTCGGACCCAGCATGTGAGTGGTGTTCCTGGGTTACTGTGTTGTTTTTAATTTAGCCAAGTTATCGAATGTGTGCCTGTACAGCACAGCTGCTAATTTAGCAGTTCTTTATGGAGGAGCAATGATAACATGTGTGTCACCGACAGTGAAGTGCATAATCTGAAATAGTAACCTGCAAGAAGGAAGGTTCTAGTGCAGCCACCTACACTCTGCAAAATGAGTAGCAGAACTAGCTGTGAGACCTGTTGTTTAAGCTGTTATGAAAATCAGGAATTCCGACTGCAGAGTCGAGGGCATATGGCTCAGTATGAGCAATACGACTGGACTTAATGAGTAGTAGCAGCCTGTGGGTGATTCTCTTCTGGCCAAGATACGGGATGCCTTAGCTGGGGCACACATTGTACACTCTTTCTGCTCCCTGGTCTGGAAGAGAAGCCAATGAGCTAACCTAAATTTACAGTTATTCAGACCATATGAAGGGAGATCTAGCTGTTTTAGAACAGCTCTTGGGTCCTTTTGCTCTATTCATTGGAGTACAGAACCTTAATCTGCCTGATTTATCTTTGCCCAGGCCCTCTTTATCAGTTTAATTTTACTGCCATTGAAATCAACAAGAACAGCCTTGACTCCCACTGGAATTTAGCCAGGCTGTAATCATTTCTAGCTACATCTCACTGTAATTCCCTGTTCAAACAGGAGTGATTTCCAGCATGTGAGAACTCACCAGTACTTTTCTTGCAGCTACACCAACAAAGCTTATTGCAGAGCCTAATACTCCCTTGCCAAGAACACCGAGTGTGCAGCAGGATTTATCTGTGCATAGACTCAGTCAGCCGGCTACTCTTCAGGTAACTTTACAAAGAGTCATCGAAATGGGCAGACGGTATAAAGCAGGGACCATGTACACAGGTTGCCAAATAAAACAAAGACTTACGCAAAAGCCATGGCATTAGCAGAAACCCAAAATTTAAAGGGGCCAAACTTATAAATAAAGCTTTGTTTTGTTTTTAACCTAGGTTTCTTTGCCTTCTCAGCCTCCATGTGAGCTTCTCCCACAGCAGTTGCTGCCTCAAGCAACAATGCAAAATCAGCCTACTCCTCTGGCACAGGTTAGTTGGGGATTAGTAAGTGGAATAGGTCACTTGCCTATCTTCTGATATTTTCTCCTTTATCTAGTAAGTGAATAATTCATAGGGTCCAGGTCCTTTGGTGCTTTTAGGTTATCATCTTAGTATCACCAAACCTACCAGCTCTCAAGTACCTAAAATATTGTGGAAAAGTAATCTGAATGGTACCTCTGTGATTGGATATATAACTTCACATAGGCATTCAGAGCAGGAGCCCCAGTACATGCAGGAACAGGTCTACACACACACCTACTTCCCAGAAGAGAAAAAACAGATTAAAAAAGAGTTTTCAAATTTGCTTCCAAGAATCAGGTCCCATCAAAATCAATCAGAAAACAAACTGAAAAACTATCAAAGACCCAGTCTTTGTAAAAACACCTGTTTGTCTGTGCTGATGCAGAACTAACCAGCCATAAGGGACACACAAGTTCAGCAAAACCCAGTTTGTCAGTGTGCCAGCAACAGTGAGAATGCTGCTAGAGACAAATTCCTCCTGTGAAATGTATTAACCCATCTCTCAAAAGCGGGTGATGGCCCGAAGACACTTCAGTGTTTCATGTGCCATGGATTTTGACTACCATGTTCTCATCACACTGTTTCTTTCTTGAGTTCATGCTGTGATGATTATCCCAGCTGATTTTAGAGCCCCATCATCTGCTGCTTTTAGAAATGACATGGTAGTTGAGGACCTAGACTGCTTCTGCTATTGGTACTCTCCTCCCTCACAAGATACTGGAGCATATAAAACACAGAAAGTCCTAAGGATCCCTGTTTTAAACAACAAATTCTCATTTATCTTCTATGTATAATAATGTTTTCACAACACTGCACCAGCATGCAGTGAAGAATCAGCCTATCAATAATCCACACTCGAAGCATTCATTTTCTTTTGCAGATATTTCTCTCCGTTGTACATTAATGTGTTTCCAAGCATCATTTAGTTAATTTATTACAAACCTGAATGTGTTTTGTTTGACTGTTTTTGTACCTCCCTTTCATATCCATCAAAGCAATTTGTAAAGCGATGCTTTCCAGTCATTTACCGAGAACCCTGCTGCTTGACCCCTTCCCATTAAAGCTTCCTGTGGGTATGCCATAAGAATAAGAGTGGCAGCAAAGTCACAGCAATGTTCCTGGTGAAGCTCAAGATGGAGGTTCTCTTGATACAGAGCAGGGAAATAGCACAGGATGTTGCAGCTCAGGTTGCTGAGGCTCACCCCCATAAACACTCCTGAAAAAGGTAGCAGTTCTCCACAGTCTCAGGTGATTCTCATAAACTGTTTATTGCTGTCTTCAATTGCTTACCTCCCCTCTTAAAGTAATTAGCATGTCAGCCAGCTGCAAAACAATCCATTATTTAAAAGACAAGATGCCTGCGGCTCTAACCAGCTGAGCAACAAAACCTGGAAGGAGGTTGTGGAGAGGTGAGTCTTGGTCTCTTCTGATGAGAAAAATGTTATAGGACTAAAGGATATGACCTCAAGTTGTGCCAGAGGAACTTTAGATTAGATATTAGGAAAAACTTCATTATTGAAAGGGTCATCAGGCATTGGAACAGGCTACCCAGGGAGGAGATTGAATCATCATCTCTGGGCATGTTTAAAAGTCATGAAGATATGGTACTTAAGGGCATGGCTTAGCAGAGTACTTGGTAGAGTTTGAGTAATGGTTAGACTTGATGATCTTGAAGGTCTTTTCCTGCCTAAGCAATTCTACAATTCTATAAAATGCAGGTGTTTCCCACCATGAACATTTCTTTGGCTTCTTAGTTGGCTGCTTCATGACAGTTCTGTAGCAGAACACAAGCTCATCACTTTTAGAAATAGCATGGCCAGGTGCCTCACTGCCAGCTCATGAAGAGGAGATGCATAGGTTGCTCCCTCCTGGGTGCCACTTGTCCTCAGCTGAAGGTGACCGATGGCCGAAGCTGAAAGGCAGTATGCCTGGCCACACAGGGACCTAACACTCTGGCAGGCTTCCTTGTGGTCAGCCTTCGGCTACGAGGCAGCAGCAGTTGGAGAAGGACATTTTAAGCAGCCACGACCACATCTGCAGCAAGCAGCTAGCTCCTGCCTCAGGCACTTACTTCAAGCAGAGGCTGTGATGATTTTGTCTCCACTGAAATGTGGGTTTAGCTTCAGCCTTGCTTGTCTCAATGAACAGACAGCACAGTACTAGATGTCATCTGAATGTAAATGGATTACTTTAAACCAAGTGCTCCCTGTTAGAATATTTGTTTGTTTGCCTTCCTCATTGTAATAAATTAAAATCCCCTGCAACACAGCGGATGCTGATGACTAAATAATAATTAGCACTAATAATCCATTTGGGATTGTAAGGTGTTATTCATGAGACAGAGAGAACGAACATGTTGTTCAGTGAGCTGCAAAACTAATGAAACCCAGTTCCCCAGGGAACCAGCCTCACAAGACTGGTGCATGGACCCAGCCTTTCCCATGGCAGGAAGGGATGAGCAGATCCGTGTTCCTTTGCTCAGCTGAAGCTTTCATGAAATTGGTTTCATAGCATTGCGGTATTGGGTCGATGGTTGGACTTGAAGTTCTCGGAGGTCTCTTCCAACCTTAATGATTTTATGGTTCTGTTAGTCTCTGAGATTACAGCAGCCATGTATTTTTGAGCCTCTTGCAACTCTATAGCATGTCCATTGGTCAGAAGGATATAAAGTTGAAAGGCAGGCAGAAATTAAAGGTTCAAAGGAAACCAAAAGGAAAAATAAATAAGGTCTCTTTTCTTTACCCAGTCATGAAATTTGTAGGAACAGAATGTCTTTGAGGTGTCCATCTTTCTGTTCATTACAAATGAGGGACCGTCCTGACAGACACAGGGGCTATATTCCCCTCCACTGGCTGCAGCACTTCAGCACCTAGAGTGAGGAATAGTCCTGACACCCTGGGGTGGCGCCCAGTGGAGAGAAACCTCCCTCCTGTGCTGGCAAAGAGGAGTCACAGCTCAGAAGTGCTGGTCCCTCTCCCTGGGCTGTAAAGACTGTCTGGACCATCAGCACCAGTGCATCAAGCCCAGTGCACTGTGCCCATCCCTGCCTCAACACCAGCCAACAAGACCCGAAAAGCATCAGTCTCTTTTATTGCTGAAATTACTGCTGTGGGGGTTTTTGTTGATGCTAACAAACCTTGATTAAACTGGTGATCCACTGCACTTACAGATAACTCACAGGTTTAGTCTTCCCTGACTGACTGTATCTGGAAGACTGGCACATTTTTGTGTGCAAAATGAAACCATCCTCTTCTGAGGATCCCACAGATGTTTGTAAATACCTATGTGAGACGAAGAGCAGCTTCATCTGATGCCAATGGCAGAGTTAAAGCTGTGCAGTGTTTTCTGTGGAACACTTTGGATTAAGCTCCTCTAATTTATGATACACTCACAGATTTCTCCCCTAATTAGTAGAGCAGTTAATGATCTTGAGATAAATACTTTCTGGTATCGGTCAACTGCTGTTAGCGTCTCATTGTACTGAAACAATAGAAGCTCTGTAATCACAGGGGTCATGGATAGAGTTATCAGCAAATTTCAGGGGTAGAGCAGGAAAAGGAAAGAAGTAAAAGAGAAAGTTCCTTGTCTTATTCCATAATGGCTTTTCCTCCAGAGCACCAGCTAATTCTTCTTATTACATAAGAATACAAAAAGCACATGAAGAAGAAGGAAAAAAAATAACAACACTAGATGAATTAGCTAAATGTAAGAAGGGGCTGAAAAACTTTAGGGAATAATTTAAAATCGATAGCAGTATGGTTTTTGTGTGCAGCTTTGCCAAGCAGATTCCAATTCAAAACCGAGGAGTGGAAATGACTTTTTTATTTAAGTAGATTATTATTAGATTATCTGTTACAAAACTTCTTACATGTTTTAATTGAAGAAAATAGAAGTGTCTTCAGTGAGCTTGCACATTGATGAAAAGTTTGGTGCCAGGCAGTTAAAATGAAGCTTTTGGCTACAGTTGTTTTCAATTACTTTCTGGTAAGTAACCTTTTAAAGTCTTCAGTAGTCCTCACTCACAGAATTCATAGAGAGATCATTAGGTTGCAAGCCTTGACTTTTAAAACATCCTGTAAAGACCCATGTTAAAGCAGGACTTAGCTGCATCTCGTCTAAGCAAGCTCATTCCACTTCTAAAATCAGGGTGCCTGAAACTTGAGAAACTCAGGAGCCAGGCTACAAGCAGCAGCACCGGATGCCCCTTTGAGCCACTTGTCCTTGTTCATAGACATCAGATGTTTCCACTCATACATTACTCAGGTTAATCATACATGGACTAGAAAAAGAGAGGAGATCCCACTCTGACTTCTCCCCAGGTAGAAGTAACACAAACATCCCTTCAGGAGCTTTGACACCATTTTTCTGCTCTGATGGCGGATGAGGTTACAGATGGCTGTGCTGCTGTCTGAAGGCAAAAGCTCCCTGGATCACAGTGGTAGAGGCCAAGTGCTCACCTTCTCTCCTTGGGCAGTCAGTGCAAGCTGCAAGAGCTTGCAAGTGCCTTTGCCATCAAAGCAGGGTCTGAGGGCCTCTGCCCGCAGTACTTGGATGGGCCATCTTAGCAGCCCTCTTTCCCCCTGTGCAAGGCTGGCGATGAAACTCCCTTCCGCTTGGCTACCACTCTTAGAGCAGCAATGTCCCACATCTTATGGGAAAACTGCCCTCTAGCTGGTAAATAGAAATAAACCCTCTGAAGTTCTCCTTCCTCACCAAAAGGCCATTTATAGAGAGATCAGCTTTGCTGGACACAGTGTGATGCCATTTCACAAGCTTAACTGGTCTAAGGCACAGCAGTTAGCAGTATCTGACATGTTGCACTTCTACAGGTAACCACAAGTTTCATGTAAGTGCACAGTGTTGCTAGCACCAGAGCTCTCCTTAATTCCCTTCTTGTTGCCATTTTTGTTTTCCTATTAAAAGGCCAGAAATGGTGTAAGCAAGTGCACCTCCACGGAGCAGGAAGACTCCAGCAGCATCCGTCAGTTCACCCCCTTGCACAGAGCCACTGGAACAACCACAGGAACAGGGCACCGTTTTCAAGTCACAGCAACATGAGTGTTTTTCTTTAGCCTGGGTGCTCGTAGCAGCAGCTTGCAGAGAGGTCTTGGATGCTGTGATTACAGAAAAGCTCACAGATTTTTTGAAGGGTTTTTTTTTCTTCCAAAAGACATGTTTTGCTTTTGGAATATGAGCTTATTCAAAGCAACTATTCCAAAACCTATTAAAGTAATAATTAACTTTGGTGGACTTTGAATCATACCCAGGAATGCCACATACAACTAGGGATTTATTTCTGCGTTAGTCCCCTCCACACTTCTTGAATGACTTCACTTTGTGCCAAGTACTGCTTCTACTGAAGGTTGCACTTTCTTCTTGACCCTGATTAGTGATCTCCGTTTTCTGGTATTATTTAGAATAGCTTTTCTCCCACGGAGCTGAGCTGTTCATCACGTACAAAAATAACTTAATGAGTATTCTTTGTAGCTAGACAACTACTCAGCTCTAGAAATCTAGCGAACATTCATTGTGGTCAGCTGCTGCCTGATGCTACTGTAAGTCATCAGCAGAAAAAGCCACTGCAGCACTGCTGTTCCTGTGTAGGAAGGGGGAAGCATTAGTGAAACATGCCCGGAATATACAATTACGCCGTGCTATGGGCTCCAAACTACAGGCTAATAAAAATAATGCAATCATTTGCCACTCAATTAAGATGCTCTTGATACTTTAAAGGAGCATACTTTCAAAAACAGCCCTTCTGACAATTCCCTAAAAGAACAGGGTCAGCTGTAAGCAGATCACTCTGACCGAGGCATTCATATATGTGCATAAAATTGAAAGTAGACAAGATTTATCTCTGCCTGGGTGTTAGCATATTACAAACACATCTTTTATTCCTTTGGCTGTGCTTTACAATCAAGAAACCAATAACTTCCTCCAGAACAATGTTCTATGGAGGCCTGTTTGTATTATGATGACTCATTTTTCAGTTCTTCTTTTTTCAGTTCTCAGCACAGTTCAGCATGTTCCAGACCATCAAGGACCAGCTAGAGCAGCGGACCCGGATCCTGCAGGCCAATATCCGGTGGCAGCAGGAGGAGCTCCAGAAGATACAGGAGCAGCTCTGCCTGGTCCAGGACTCCAGCATACAGGTGTGTTACTGCTGGGAGGGGCAGAGCAAAGTGTCCTTTCACTTGTGACTATTGGTAGGGTTTGCAACTTAAAATTAGCTCCAGGGTCCAAGAAATCTGAGCATGTGGAAACCAGCTCATCTGAACGAGGACGTTGCCCTCTGAAAGCCTCTTACGTAATCTACATCAAGAAAGATTTAAGAGCTGTCTGGAAGAGAAGAAGGAACAGTCTCAACCTTAGAAGGAGGATATTTGGGTCATTTACAGAAGCATTTTAATATTTATCTACAGGAGAAAAATGTTCACGTTCAGACTTGGCAGTGATTACCTCTCTCAGTTCCATCCCATCACTGCTTGCCTCATGTTGGCATCACTCATGTTCAGTATCTTGTCTATCCCACTCTTCTTTATCCAACAGCCCTCGTTCTGGCAGTGCTCATCTCTTTAATTTACTCCTCATTTTCCTGAATGGGGAACCCTGCCCCAGCCCAGATACACAGCACAGATTAATTTCCCCCCCAAACCTCCGCTGATGTTCACTTTTTGACACCTGGGGGAGTGTCAGAATTTGTGCTTCATCAGACCAGCTTAAGCCTTCAGGGTGAAGCTGACTGAACCTGCTCTTCTTCTGCTTTTGATACCTCCTACACAGAGCTAGAATTCACTTAGTACGTGCCCTGCACTACCCCTTATGTCTACCAAAGCTCAGAAATAATAGCAAGTGCAGTTCAGTACATAGCAGGTTTCACTCGATGACAGATCGACATCCAGTTTTACGGATGTTTTCTAAACGTGGAGTGATTATTGAAATGCCAGGCTAAATGACCCTTGCTGGAAACGCTGCACCGGGGACCCACTGTGAATATTGTAGTAAGAGGATTTTTTTAGAAGACAAACTCTGTCACAGAAACGAATGTCTCAAAGGATATTTTAAGCACAGGATGAAAAGGACCTGCTGAAGTCAGCGGGAATTTCATTCCCAACTTCCACAGAAATAGACTCTCACCCTGCATCAGCATCTGTGAAACGCAGTTTCACATATTAAAACAAATTGGGATTGTATGTTTGGGCAATTAAGGAATCAGTGAAGCCAAATTAGAAACTTTGCCACCTAAGTTGCTGCGTGTGCACTGCTGCGAGACAGAGCAGCAACGGTGGGTCCAGAAAACAGGGCCCACTGTTGCTGGTGCCATACAAGCAAGAAAGCAGACCAGGTTTAATTTCAGTGAATTTCTTCCATTAGTTCTGTGCTGACTTTGATTAATGGGATGGGAAGGTCTCTCTACAATTAATTGGACTTTGCTTCAGAATCATGTCATATGCCTGAAAGCTATTATTGTTATTAGGACTATCAAGAGACATGATATTCTCGCTTCGTCTCTTCTTAATTGGGTGAAAACCACTACTCTCTCCTGGTCAAGTCTTCAGTAGTCACATACACTCTTTTTTTTGTTCTTCATAATTCAGAAGGCAAAAATAGAAGATCAGAGCACATTCCTATATGCAGGAAATGGATTTTACTTTTACGTAGCTGTCTCCCATATGTGCTAAGGTGCATTTCATAACCCCAACACCATGGGACATAGTCTCAAATAGGTTCATAGGGAGGTCAAGCAGAGAGAAGAGGAGGCACAGTGGGTAAATGGTAGTTAGTAGTAGTTCTGCACTGCCCTCCCCATACCAATTGGTGGCTCTGAGTTACGCCACTTGGGTATATATCAGCTCCTCAGCAGAGACTGTACGAGGCTGGATCAAGCATTTTCAAACCAGTACAACTTCTTTACTGTCAGTACTAACATTTTCCAGCTTACAGCACATGAGAGACAGGGGGACTGGAGGAGAGCTGGGAAATATGGGGGCTGTGTATCTGCCTGAATGTGCAATGCTGAGTAGGGCAGACCATCCTCTGCAGTTTGGATGCCTTTCAATCTCCTCTGAGCCATCAAACAAGGTGATAAGATGCAAGAGGTCACACTGACTCATGACCAGGTCCTTTTCCTTCTTCCACTTTCTTAGCTTAAAGAAATTACTGTGGTGGTGCAGGGCCAGTGAGACCAGGAATCAACTTTATCTTAACAGGCTATGGGCAACCTAAAAGAAAGCCTCACATGCATGCAACACTTTTGTGAGTCACAAGCAGCGAGGAGTAAACTGTTAAATCAGAAATCCAACCACGTGCTTTGCCGCACAGATTCCATCATTCAGGGAGCTGGATGTCTGCAGACATTGATCGGTGTCTGTTATCAGAGCTACAAATGACAGTAGCAAACAGGCAAGTGTTACTATCAAGCACATTTCTGGTCTCTTTAATATTCTGTGCAGAAGAGCTGTGAGCATGGGGGAATGCCACAGACTGTCTCAAAAGGGGTAAGTGCTCTCTGATTTTCCCTCATTAGCCGATTTATTAGTGTATCTTCCCCACTGGTTCACTCCCTTACACAGAGAAGTGTATAGGTAGCTCTGGGGAGAATTAAGCCCCATTTCCATTTCTTTCAGAGATCTTTAAAACTGCATTACAGCAGTCCACCAAGAAATGCTTTCTCAACCAGACAAATGTTGAGCACGGTAGTCTGCGTTAGAAACTGTTTCCACGAGCTTTGTGTGATAAAAGATGAAACTAGCAGGAGGGTTTTGGGCCCTGAACAAAAGTGTTCAAAACTCCATTAAATCCCTGTTACTGCTTTTCCTGACAAATGAAAGTATGAAGGACAGGAGCAGCAAGAGTAATCTCAGAAGTGTGAAGGATGCTGGGACTGCTCCAGATTTGAGCAGTCTCTCTAATGAATTCAGGATGTGAAGTAAGGCAGAAGGGCTAAGCCTGGACAGCCTTGAGAACAACAAAGGAGACCATCCACAGCCACCCATCGTTTGCAAACCAGGCTCCATTCAAAGCCAGTGAATCCCAGCTTCCCAATGCCGTGCTTCTCATCTGTATGTATTTTGCATTAGAAAAGAATCTTGATGTCTGTAATGATGAGCCTCAAGGCTACAATCCCCTCATCATCTAAAGGACAGGTAGATTCAGAGTGGTTTTCCTCATGTCTTGCCAATGAGATTCATCCATTAGCTGTAGGGACCATCTAACATAGACCAAGGGGGCAGCAGTGTCAGAGGGTCCTCCCCACAACCAGCCCTCACTGCTTTGCTCCCTACATTAACAAGCTGGCTAATTACAAGATATTTGTAATATGCTTCACTGACCTTGCAGTCCACAACATCAGCCACAAGACGTGTCATTAGCAGCAATGCAGTTAGGGAGCTGCTAATTTATCTACTTGGATTTGCTCAGACTGGGAAAGATTTCATTCTTTGGTAGGGGGTTTCTGTTGTTAATTAAAGCTGCTGTATTTCAGTGTTTCAGGTAATCTCAGGCAGGACTATCACTAAAGAATCAGATTATGAAAAAATCACCATGAAGTCTTGTACAAACTAAGCACGTTTTTGCTTTTAGGCTTAACTAGCAAGCAGAAATTCCATGCTTCGATCCTTTCTCAGGTTAACTCTTGTTTGATGGGCATCTTGACCCCTCCAGTTCTGCAGGTTTAAACAGCCCCATGGCTTCCTACTCTGAGCTTGTTTCTTCCAGGACATTTATGTTCAGACAGTAGTAATCCTGCTTTGGCCACTGTAGCGCAACAGAGGGCTCCTAGGTGTGAAACACTCAGAGCCCTCCTAGGGTACAAACATGTGAACAAACAAGTTTGTTTGCTGGGATAAACTTGGTTGTAAGTTTCTAGCAGGTTAGCTGCCAACCATTAACCGAGCACTTTCCTACCTAGGGGCACACTCTGGTAATTGCAAAGTAGGTTACTCTGCTTCCTTTCAAGGAAAAGCTCCTTGGCCTTCATCTGGAAGTGAGTTGAGCACACAGGCAGAATAAGTCATTCACTCTGAGTTCATGCCCTGCCTGACATTCACGTTGAAAGACGTTGACTTTGCTTTGGGTGAATTAGTATTTCTCCTGCGCTGTCTGCCATATACAGGGAGGACACTTAAGATAATCTTCCTAAAGCTCTTAATCGGAGGTGATCTGGCCAGTACCAGTGAGCTCACACTCCTCATCACATTTTTGAAACACACCACGTGCTTTACCACTTCTGAATTTTGTATCAAATGTTTTACATCGAGTTTTATAGCAGTTGGTGACTGGCTTCATTGCTAGAGCTAATCAAGTGAATTCATTTACCAAACATGTCCAAGGATTAGCTTCCATATACAGAAAATAAACAAGAAAATTAATTTTTGTAATTCCTGTCTTTGATTTATTCAAAATAAGACCTATTTACTTGGCAGAAGTTGTGAGACCATCTGTCTTTCTGATATGTAATGGCTCTGAACTTGGTGAGCAGTGTTTTTTAAAGAAAACACTTGGAGCTAGTTTCAGACCTGCTGTGAGCAGCCCCAGCTCTGTTACTTGACCCATTTATTTCCATCAGACATCTCTGAGATGTGACTAGCCTACAGCACCTGAAACAAGCCGTTGCTTTAGGACCATTAACATTTTCATTAATTGACTCCCCCTCCCCACAGATTAGCTTTGTCTCTACCTTTTTTGTGAGTAAAATCACACAGAAAGTCATTAAAAATTGATCATATTTAAATACAAACTGTGTAATAAGTACAAACTTATAGATAAATGAGTACATGATAGATAAATGTAGATAAAGAAGTACCTGATAGATAAATGTAGATAAATAAGTACAAACACGATGGATCGACCCATTCTTAAGCAAACTAAAGCAATGCTTTTTGCCGGCCCTTTGGAGAAAGGCATGGAGGTTTTTCCAAGAAAAATTAGAGGGGACATGATGGTTTAGGGAATTGTTAATAGAGCAATAAGCTGCAGAAAGGTGTACTAATTACTGGGTGGACCTCAGACGTACTGCTAGGCGTGAGACTGATGGATGAATAAGGAAAACGGTGATTCTGCTTTCATTTAAGCAGTAAGTAGCTCCACTGAAATTAATGGTGTTCCACACGTGTGTAGCAGTGGTGTGGAATCAGAACCAAATCCAAAAATGCCTTCAACTGTGTGGGATGTGTTTCTCCACACAGTCCTTGGTGGCAAGAGGCCAGGATTGAAATACTGCAAAGAGAGCTTGTAGCACTAGGAATTCAAAGTTTTAAAAGATGCCTTTTTCATCTGTACAGCTATAATAGAAGAAATCGCCCTTAGAAAACCCAAGAAATCATAAGCCTTTCAACTTCTAAAGAAAGCATCTTGCAGTGCAAGAATGGAGGGTTAGCATTTACAGAAACACTAACGGGAGCTGCTAGCTCTTTTGCACAAGTCAAGTGCATGGAAGAACACCAGGTGACAGGTACCTGATGGGAAATCAGATAAATGACAGTGACTCTCTGTTTACACATCTTGTCAATGATAAGGACACAGCCATTCAACACAGAGAGCTCTGACCCAACTGTGGCCTCATTAAAAACATTTGACAGCCCCATTGCGTGTAAGGTGTTGAATATCCAGAGACAAATTCAAAAGCAGTCCTGTCTGAAAGGCAAGATGATTTTGTTGACAGGATAAATGAAAGGACTGAAAAGACATGGAGTTCCTCTCTTCTTTCTGGTCAGGATGCCTCAGAATAGGGTGAGTGTACAGGAACCTGCTTTTACAAGGGCTGTGCCTGCCCAGTGGAGAGAGGATTTGTACCTTCAGGATACATTTTGTGAGTAATGAGTGCACTTGCAGAACAAGCAGTCAAGAAACTAGAGACAGCAGATTTGTTAATGTAGGAACGATAGGTGATTTCCAACTAACAGTAAATGCATAGGCAGTCTGGAAGGGTGGCAACTTTCAGAACATATGTTTGGATTTAATTCTGTCACCTTCACTATCCAAGTCAGCTGGGCTATGTAAATGAACACAACCCCCTTCTTTTCCAGATGTTCCTACAGCAGCCAGCGGTGTCCCTCAGCTTTAGCAGTACTCAGCAGCCAGAGTCACAACAGCTACAGCAGAGGTCAGGGGCCATTTCTCAGCAGCAGCTTGTCACCAGTCCTCAACTACAAGGCCAAATTGCATCTTCGCAAACGGCAAACGAACAAGCACTGAGAGAACCAAGCGTGATATCGAGCCAGGTAATCTTTTCTTTAAATAGAGAAGTATTTATAGGAAAGAAAGCGCCAAGCTGTTATCAAGCAAGCAAGTAAAATCACATCAATCCTGTAAGTGTGCCTTTGCCATTCCTTCTCTATTTTCCTATATAAGGGCATCCTATATAAAGGGTCTCCCTACAGCATTTACGTTAAATCCCTGTTTTAATACTTTGGCCAGAAGGGTTACTTGAGTAGTTGTTTCAACTCGCAAACTGAGCAGGTGGGCATGCAAAACATGTGGATGACTTCTTCAGCTGATCCCGAAAGAAACCTGTGACTGAGTGCACTAGAATAGTGGTGTCAGCAGTGCAACGTCTCAAAGTAAGTTTTACACTGCTTGCTCCAGTCAGGAATTCAGATACCTGCATGTGCAAATGAAGTTCAGCCCCAGTTAGCAGTCACTGGCTTCTCCTGTGAAAGCTAGTGGCTTTGGCACAAGATTTTTTTTCTTACTGCTGGTTTCTTGGCAGCATTTGCTCTTCCACCAACCTGTTGTATCTCCCTTTACAGAAAACTTAGCTCCCATTTCTGCCGCCTGAGTGTGCAGCAAACGTTACTGCATCCTTGTCTTCAGACCCTTCAGCAGTAGTGTTTAACCTCCTACCTATGTGTATTATGATGACTCTATTAAGATGTGTATTGATGCTATAAATAGAAAAAAGCCACCTTTTATTTATTTATTTATATGTAACATAAATTTTTATTTATTGTCTTTAATAATCATAGAATCACAGACTGGATTGAGTTGGAAGGGACCTTAAAGATTTCCTAGTTCCAACCCCCCTGCTGTGGGCAGGGACACTTCTGCTAGACCAGGTTGCTCCAAGCCTTACCCAGCCTGGCCTTGAACTCAGGTTTATTGCCACCACAGATTGTTATGGCAGCAGTGCTAATCACCACTAACTTTGCTCATGTCTTCATGGGAGTCTCATCTGTCTCCGCAACTGCTTGACAGTGGGACCAGACCCAGCTCTGCTCCCACAGCACTCTGCTCCCAGGGAGCTGGCTGACTGGACAAAGGATATGGTGTAGGGTGGTGGTGGGGAACTGTGGCAACTGTCACAGGCTGCGAGGATGCTCTCATTTCTTGTAACCTGATGACAGCCACCAGCAGCTGCCCCTGTCACACTATCACAACCTGGACCTTTGGGTTCCCTTCAGACCCCACTGAGCCATGAGTAAGAGAATCTCACTGGCTGAAAGAGACCTTTAAGATTATTAACTCCAACCACTGACCCAGCACTGCCAGGTCACCACTAAGCCATGTATCTCGGCACCATCTACATTGTTTTTAAATACCTCCAGGATGGTGCCTTCAACACTTGTCCTGGCAACCTGCTTCAACGTTGGGTAACCCTTTCAGTGAAGAAATAATTCTTCCTATCCAACCTAAACCTCCTCTGCTGCAACTTGAGGTCATGTCTTTTCACCCTATGGCTTGTTACTTACGAGAAGAGACCTACCCCCACCTTGCCACAGCCTCCTTTCAGGCAGATGTAGAAAGGGACAAGATGTCCCTTCGCTATCCCTAGAGCACTGCTGAAAACACAAGGAGCTGGGACAAACAGAAAAGAGCAAGTTACGCCAGACACGCCAACACCTCTGGTTATGAGGAACTGTGCACTGAACCTTTACACTGTTCTTAGCCCCCTTTCACGATCCCACTGTACTAAGTGGGTTGGATCAGAACGAATACAACTTGTGAGTGTTCCTCGCCTAAGCCAGAGCTCGCAGAGCCCTCAGTCACTGGGAGCCGCCGCTTCCCGGGGCGGGTTAAACCCGTCAGGTGTCCTGGTCAGGCACGGGTCAGCCTAAAAGCAAGCCCCGGCTGTTCCTCATCAGCACCTATCACCAAGCCTAGAGGAACACGAGGACTGCAGAAGTCACGTTTCGCTCTCTCTCTCTCCGCTCTCTCGCAGGGACCAAAGGCGGCGCGGAG
>JAOXOE010000001.1:81983488-82020889 GCA_028565055.1 Phoeniculus purpureus
AGGCAGCACACCCGGCCCCGGCCCGCCCGCGCCCGCCTGCAGCCACGACCAGCAGCTCAGGTAAGGCTGCCCCAGGATAACTCGGGTGAGGGGTGGAGGGGCCTCTTCGGCATGCAGCTGGACATCCTGCTGCTCAGGATGTGTCACCACGTTCTGATACTCAGAAGTCACAGGCGGGTTGGAAGGGGCCTCTGAAGATCGTCTAGTCCAACAACCCTGCCAGGGCAGGATCACCTAGATTAGGTCACACAGGTGCTGCATGTCTCCAGAGAAGGAGACTCTCTGGGCAGCCTGTTCCAGTGCTGTATCACCCTCACAGTAAAAACATTTGTCCTTATGTTAGGTTGAACCTCCTGTTTTCCAGTTTGTCCCTTGTCCTGTTGTTGGACATCACTGAGAAGAGACTGGCCCCTTTCTCCTGGCAGCCACCCTTCAGACATTAGGGACTGATGAGGTCTCCCCTCAGCCTCCTCCTCTCCAAGCTAAATAGACTCATCTCGCTCAGCCTTTCCTCATGTGGTAGATGCTCCAGTCATTGTTTTAGTGGTTTTAATGAGTCCACTCATTGTTTTAGTGGTTCTGAGCTGGAGTAGCCTTATCTTTATGGAACTGAGGAGCCCACAACTGGACCCAGTACTCCAGAAAAGTTTCTGGACACAGATAGCTCAAATCCAAGCCATTCCCAGTGAGTGCAAAAAACCATGTCACTTCCCCAAAATCACAGAATAATTTAGGTTGGAAAAGACCTTTAAGGCTATTGAGTCCAATTGTTAAATCTGAGCTGCCAGCAAGGCACCCACATTCCAAGAGCAGCCATGTTCCCACCCCGCAGCTGAGGTTAGCTCTCCCAGCACCCAGTCCCTCATGCCGTACCTAGAAAAGCCTCCAGTTTCTGCTTCCCACATGCTTCAACATGTGGGATTAGTGTGGTCCTTCTGTTACAGCAGTCTTTCTTTTTCCTATGCACCAGACTGCTGCTCAGCCAGCCCATTCAGCCCATGATGCCCGGGTCCTGTAACGCAAGACACCCTTCAGACCTCAGTGTGGCGGGATCCCAGGCTAAGTATGTGACTTCTCAAATATACAGTTGCTTTTGAGGGGAAATAGCCTTCTTTAGTACGATGATGGAGTGGCTATAAATATCGGGAATGTGTTACTGTGCTGAATCTGCCTTCCAGTGTCAGAGTCAGCCTTATCCTGTCTGGTCACATCACAAAGGATGACAGAAAGAAACACAGTGTGCCAGCAGCATTTTAACAAGCCAGGACTGGAGAAATTTTTCTCCCTCATATGATGTTTCTTTCAGCAGTAGAACTTCTGACCCACCAGAGTAAATGTGAGAGTCAACAGTCATCCAATTGACTAGCATGAAGAAAGCCCCTGCTCTGTGCAGTGAGACAGTGGGGTAACACTAGAGGAGCTGTGCCTCATCTACTCCAGCTGAGCTGAAAGAACTAACAGATAGCTGCACCTGAAAAGCTCAGGACCATCTAACTGTTGGACAAACCAGCTCAGTTGTTTGTCTCCTCAAAACGCAGATGAAGGAAGCAGAAACATCAGTGAGAATGCACCTTTGTCCTGGTTTTGGCTGAGACAGAGTTGATTCTCTTCCTAGCAGCTAGTGCAGTGCTGTGTTTTGGGTTTAGTGCAAGAATAACCTTGATAATACACTGATACTTCAGTTGTTGCTAACTGGCCTAACCTTAAGTTAGGGATTTTTCAGTTTCACGTGAACTGGTAGCGGGCCGCTACACAACAAACTGGAGGGAGGGAGCATGGCCACGACAGCTGACCCTAACTAGCCAAAGGGATATTCCATACCATAGGACATCAAGCTCAATAAATAAACTGGGGGGAGTTGGCCGGGGGTGTCAGTCGCTGCTCAGGCATCAGTCAGTGGGTGGTGAGAAACTGCATTGTGCATTACTTGTCTTTTGTTGAGGTTTATTTCTCTTTTTCTTATATTCTGTTTCATTACTATAATTATTACATTTTTATTATTAACTTAGTTTTGTTTAGTTATTAAATTGTTCTTATCTCAACCCACGAGTTTTACTTTTGTTCAGTTCTCCTTCCCATCCCACTTGGAGCGGGGAGGACTAAGCAGCTGGTTGCATGGTGTTTAGTTGCTGGCCAGGATTAAATCACAACAACCTTTTACTTACTTTTTCCCTTGGCCATTTTTGTCACCGTCCTTGATTGTCAACCTCTGAAACAGTGGGCAGCTGTTTGCACATTATTATTTAATAGTAATTCTATAGCCTGCCTATAGGAAAGGTGGGTATTACAGGAAAGTAGGTAATCAGTACTTAACTTTTTTGAACGTCACTATTGCCATTTAGTTGACTTAAATTTGCCCAATCTACATATGCAGGTTTAGATCTGCTTTTAAACATCTAGATAAAAGATTTGCAAGTAAACATCTCCCAGCTCATGCAGGCTCCCTGACCCATGGGAGCCTTTTCTTAGGAGCTCATCCTAGCGCAATACCCAACCGCGGCACTTGTGACTAACCCCTAATGCCAAACAGCTGTTGAGCAAACACATGCCACACTATGATCTCATCACCCATTGCAGGATAAACAGAATTAGGCTGGGTTGGCAATAGCTCTTTTGTGGTTTTGCCCACAGCCTTCCACAAAACAACACATTTAAGTTTTTCTGTGCAAAAGCAGATCAGCAAGGGGAGCCAAGTATTTTGTTTCTGTCTCATCCCTCACTCCAGAGGACTTCTAAAGGCTTCTTTGGTTCTTACAACATTGCTCACAGCAATGAACCACTGACCGTACTTGGCAATATGTGTATGAGCTGCTTAAGAAGCAATCAAACCCAGCCATTCACCGTAAGAGATTACCATCCCGCAGACAGCAGAACTGGAGGAGCATTTACTTATCTCCTGCTGCATTTCAGAGCTCAACACAGTCAGACAGAATGAAAGGCCCCTTGGTTCAGTGAGCCCGGTATATGAATGCTGTGGCTGAAAGGAAGGCATGCATAAACCAGACTCTTCAATGAATCTAATATATGGTCTGGATTTGGAGGTCAGATATATTCTTCTCTCCAAGTCCAGCTCATGCACTGAGGGAAAATGGTGCTGCCAACATTGTTATACGAGCAGGTCCCGTGCACTAAAACACTTTCCTAGGAATCTTTTATGAAGACCAGGGACTTCCATTCATATGCTAAGAGAAGATCTTTTCTTCCAGCAGTTTCTTCTTGATCATTTTGCTTCTTTCTTCCACAGGTATTCTCAAACCCAACAAATGTTTCAAAGCTTGGAAGTGCAGACTTCCAGCAGCAGCTCTCCAATCGTACTGATGGGACAAGCAGTGTTAAACCAAGGTTTTGCCACCACACCTCCTTCCCAGCCATCCTCTCTGCCACCTATGCAACTCCAGCACCAACAGCATCAGCAACAACGCTACCTGCAGGTAGGGTAGGAATCATAGAATCACAGAACATTAGGGATTGGAAGGGACCTCAAAAGACCATCTATCCCAATCCCCCCACCACAGCAGGATCACCTAGATCAAGTCTCACAAGAACATATCCAGACACATTTTAAATGTCTCCAGAGAAGGAGACTCCACAACCCCCCTGGGCAGCCTGTTCCAATGCTGTGTCACCCTTACTGTGAAGAAGTCCCTTCTCATATTAATGTAGAACCTCCTATGTTCCAGCTTACACCCATTACCTCGTGTCCTATCACTAGATGACACTGAGCAGAGCCTGGCTCCATCCTTCTGACACCCACCCGTCACATATTTATAGACATTAATGAGGTCACCCCTCAGTCTCCTTTTCTCCAAAGTCAAGAGACTCAGCTCCCTCAGCCTTTCCTCATAAGGGAGGTGTTGTACTCCCTTCATCATCTTCGTGGCTCTGCGCTGGACTCTCTCCAGCAGCTCTGTGTCCTTCTTGAACTGAGGGGCCCAGAACTGGGCACAATATTCCAGATGCAGTCTAAAAGGATGACGTATAAAATATATGCCCAGAGTCACAAGGCGAATGGGCTCTGCTAACGGGGTCCTGGGTTTCAGCAGGGGTCTGACCATGGCAAAATGACCCTTTTGGAGGTACTGGAATGTGTGAGACACTGTGTCCTACAGCCTTCCAGTATAGCAAGGGAGCAGTGATGACAGAATATTCAAAAGGAGATTACTAATTCTGTACATTGGAAATATAATCAGATTAGCCTGGGTATATTTAAAGTGTATTTTGAGACAGAGAAAATTACTGCCTTAGGATTTATTCTGCTCTCTTCACTCAGTATAAAATTTGCTTTGTTTACAAGCTAAAGGATGATTTTTCTTTGCAAGCATCGACATAAAATGAGATCTAGATCAGATATCTGGATCCCTTCAGTAAATTAATGTATTTTCTCAACTCGACAAGGCAAAGAAGACAAACTGGAGCACATTGCCTGGAAGAACCAGGTGATCTGAAGGTGTAAAAATACGTATTTTTCGACCTAATTTAACACATGCTAAAGTAGAGGGGAAGGGGGGAGATGTCTCTGCGTTAACTCAGAAGGGGTCAAACTGAGTCTGTAAAGCCTGATCACATATCCACTAGCATCACTGAACGAGTATCATCAACTTCAAATGGTTAAACTCTTGTTATTTAAATTAAATACTTGCCATAGCTGAGAATTAATGAAAAAACAGAGGCAGGTACCACTCCCAAAAAAAATCTACTTCAAAATTCACATGGACTTCACCATGGTCACACCTGCGGTAAAGTCCCAAAAAGGAACACCTAGAAGGGACACCACAATAGGTGCTCTGCGATCCCTTGTTTAATTTCTGTGTCTTTATTATCATCCTTCTGTGTCATTTCTGACGTATTCATCTACCCTGCTCCTAAACAGGCTTTTCAGGATAACTTGCAAATCCTACGCAGCGTGTTCCCATTAGAAAACCTTTCCGAATGCCCACTTGTAATGTTCTTTGTTACAATTTCTCCCCGTTCCTTCTAGCATTAGTAATCTAGCCCCATGCCAAACACCCCCAGAAGTAAAAGCCAGCACAACAGTAGTATCTTTAGCACCCTGTATATTGAGGATGAAGAGCTTTGACATGCGAAGGAATCAAACACCACGACGGATTTTGTTTTATCTGTAGGTGCAAACACCAAATTCTTTGCACAATGAGCAACCTGATTCTTTGCTCCTGCCATCTTACTCGCCACAGCAAGGAAATATGGGGTATCATCAGACGCAGCAGCAGCAGCAGCAGGTAACACCCAGAAGAAGCAATAGCTTGTCAGAGTCATCAAATTTACCACAGCCACTGCGATAGAGTCCCACCAGCACAATCAATGCACGATTAGCTTTAACCAATGGGCACATGGGGCAGAAGAGAACGACTTTGTACTTACTGTTTTGGCTTTTGCACAAGCATTTCTTTCAAAGCTCTACAACAGAAGTACTGCACAGAGCGCAGACCGCCACAGACGGTGGCGTGCTGGGTTCGGTTTGTGCTGTCTCATGAGCACGGTGTGTCCTGGCAAAGCAAAGTAAAATGGGACACTGTCCTGTGCATCCTCCGCCATCAGTGGGAGCACAGGAGGAGGTGTTTGGTGTTGGCATGTCACTCTGAAAGCTATCTAGCAACTCCAAAAGACTGTCGACAGACTCATGAGGTACTTGGCCTTCACTGTTTCAGTTCTTCTTTTGTGTATGAAAAGCACCGCGTCAAAGGTCTATTGAGGAGAGAACAAGAGATTATTTTTGTTATGATTATTGTTATTATTTTGCACAACTGCACAGAGGACAAAACCTAGGCACTTTCTGTAAAGAGAAGTTTGTTTCCTTACTCTCGTGGCCAAATTAGCACGTCCAGAGGAGGAGAAAGCCCAGTTATTGGTGAAGATGGCCTACAGCTCATAACCCTTGATTTAGAATCTGAAAGTATTATGCAGCTTATCCTATCTGTTCTTCATTATTGAGAAACACACAAAAAAAACCAACCCACAACCCGCACTGGACTGTTTTCTATGTGAATTGTGATTGCAAACAAGAACTCAAACTGTAAGCACAATCCTGCTACTCTCCAACAGGACAACACAGATCCTTCAACCTAAACTCACCCACCACAAGTATCTGAGAAATATGCACTGTGTTTTGGCCCACTGACTCGGGATGCTGCAGACTATTACATATCTCTTTCATTATAACATTTAGGATTGAATTTTCCTTTGGGGGAAAAAAACAAAACAAGAAAAAGAAATGCACTTTTCGCTTTTTTGTATGTTTTCTGTTGATATGTTTCTAAGAAAGATTTTATGTAATTATTAAATGAAAAGTAGTGTATTGTACAGCTGTTGTAATAATGACCTATTTCTATATGAAATAAAATTATATGGAATTACGTGGAAATTATTTTGTATATGAAATATCAACTCATTTCACAAGTATAAAGAACTGTGCTTGTGCTTTTTTGTGAGTGGATATTTTGTAATAAACTAATGAATTAGAAATGTTTTTGTGAAAGTAACTGCTGTTTCATGATATATACAACTCAAACTATTATTTTTTTTCCATTTAATGATGGACAGTTGTCTTTATTTGTAGAATAAAATAAAATAGCCTAAAGGCTTTATTGCAGGACTTGCACACATTTTCCTGTGGCTGTTCAACTCTGCGATTCACTTTAGATTTTTAATGTTAGCTCTAGTCTCGCACTATTTCGCCACCCAGTTAGCGAAAGACAAGTGTTACCCTATGGGATCTTTGTCATGGCATGGCCAACAAGAATGATGCTCTGCAAGTCACATCAGCTGCGGCCAAGACAGCTTGCTTCAGGACCTCAGTTGGCTCTGTACTTCCAACCAACCAGTTTTAGATGATGGTGAAACGTGGCTTAAAGAATGGTTTGGTCCAGCACATAGGAGGGCTTTTATCCACGTCAAGCTTCAGTGCTGTAAGTCCTGAGTTTGTGATGCCTGTCCGGTGGAACTGCTAGCACGCCCGCAGTACAGACAGTGTAGTTTCTCCTTTGGCATCCTTGTGCAGACTTTGCGTGTTAACGTCCTGGAGCAGCTGAGGTGCGGGTCTGCTTTCCCTCTGCTGACTCTGTCACCAGCCTCAGAACGCGGAAGCTCTTCCTGAGATGGACTCTCATCCGACCCGCCAGCCCTGCCCCTCTCGCTACCACTTCCCGGTAAGAACCCCCGCCCCGCGCTTCCTTCGGTCCCACCTCCCGTAGGCGGCGCCTGCGCGCGCCTCTCCTCGGCATAGTCCCGCCCCTCCCGCGCGCGCTACGTCCCTCTTCGTAGCCCGGAAGGGCTCTTCGTTCCCACAGTGCCTTGCGCCCTCCTTTCCGGCTGAGGCCCGGCAGGGTGAGTGGCGGCCTAAGGCCGCGGTCCCGCGAATCCGCCTCCATCCGCTGCGCAGACCCCGCGGCAGGGCAGGGGCCATGGCCTGGCCCGATGTGGGGGGCCGCCCGGCGCCATAGGCACCGGGCGGTAGCTGTTGGCGGGGCCGCGTTCAGCGGGGCTGGGCCCTACTCCCAACCACCCCTCCTCCACTCACCCCGCCGGCCTGCGCTGGGCCTGGCAGGGAGCAGTCCGTGAGAGGCCTGCGGGGTCTTTGGGTGTGGGGGAGTTACAGCCCATGTGGGCCTGGGCAACGCGGGAGGCGGCCTCAGGCCGCTACCAGCCCTGGAAGGAGTCTGTCACCACCATCTCTTCGGGACGGGTGGGGTGGCCGCCTGGGTTGCCTTAAGGAAGTCTCGGACATCTGGGAGCAGCAGTAGGTCGCGTTTGGGGCCTAGCAGGAACCCCCGCTCTTCCTGGGAAGTAGTCGGAGGGTCACACATGAGTTTCAGGCTCTCGTCAGGGAGGTGAGAGTGAAATGCCAGTGGTGCTGAGAAGCTGCTTTGTAAAACCTGCAGCTTCTGGTGCGACCCCAGAGATGAACTCGGCTTGTGTTTCTGAGTGTGGAATTGTATGGCTCGTAAGAAGCTGGGGACCGTGGGAGGGAAGCTGCGTCTGCATTTGATGCATGAGAATGATTTTTAGCGTCGTTCAGATGGCTCCTGCAAAGAAGGGTGGCGAGAAAAAGAAGGGACGCTCTGCCATCAATGAAGTGGTGACGAGGGAATATACCATCAACATTCACAAGCGGATCCATGGCGTGTAAGTTCTTTTATTAGTGAAATTTGCTTTATGTTAAGTAGCATTGAAAGTGGGCTTGCTAGGACAACAGTTGTCACCAATAGGATGAGACTAAGGGCATCCTATCAGTGCTTATGTGTATATAAAGGTAGGGTTGGTGTCAGAAGATTGGGACCAGACTCTTCTGAATGGTGCCCAGGGACAAGACGTGTGACAGTAGTTAAAACCTGGAACAGGCTGCCCAGAGACGTTGTAGAGTCTTCTGCCCTGAGACATTCAAAAGTGACTTGGATGTGTTAATTTACACCCTTCTTGGTGATCTTGCAGGGAGGTAGGACTAGATAATGTTCAGAGATCCTTTCCAACCTCTGCCATTCTGTGATTCAGTGACACCAGTGCTGATGCATGATGTTGTAGTCCCTTGTGCTTCGCTTGTGTCCCAAGGAAGCAGCTCTACACCTGTGCACACCTGCACTTAGCATGTGGCTTTTGGGGACAAGCATGTTTGGGGTTTCTTTGTGAGTGATGTGGACACAATTTGAAGTTTGGTCTGTTCACCTCTGTGCACAGGCCGTCATTCTTTCCCAAGCAAAGTTTTAATGTTTTACTTCTTGTGGTAACTTAGAAGTTAAATATTGTAATCAAATTATTGACTCCCTGCTTATCACTGTGTGAGGTGTAAATTGGAGTTAAACAGTGTTGGTTGTATGTAGAGAAACGTGACTTTGGGCCTGGCAAAGTGTTAAACCACATACAGACATGTAATGGTAAAACACTTGAGAGAAGCTACATCTCCCTTTGATTCCCTTTGTGTGTGTACAGCTGCAGTCACATGGGAGAAGATTATATCTGGAAATAGTTGGTGGCATTGCTGAGTTAACCTGGGGGGAGAAAGGAGACAGTGGACTACTGTGAAACAGTGGGTGAGGGTAGGAGGCAGTGGTACCTTTAAATGGCAGTAAGATGTTCTGTTCTTGCCTGCTGGTGGTTTATGGTGGTTTGGTCTTTTTAATGCCGATGGTCCTAGCACTATGCTTTTTGGGCACACTAGTCCTGTGTCGTGGTGTGAGTAAAACACAGTGCAGCTCTAACTCTTCAGTGTAAATGTCCAGTCACGCAGAATCTGCCCATGAGAGCAGCTGTACCTTTAAAAAAGCAGTTCTGGTAGTGGTGTGGTCCTGCTAATGTGAAGCAAGTAGCCATCAGATAGTGTTTAGTAGAAGCTGTTACTCAGAATAGCATTGGTTTTATTCTGTCATTCATTTTGATTCTGTTTGAGCGCTATTGTTAAACTGCTTTTCTCATGAGCCTTTTAGTCAGAGCATTTATGAAAGCTCTGGTCTTCTTCAGTAATATTGGAATAATTTTGAATGTCAACGTGTTTTGAGATCTAGGAGATCTTGCAGTTCGGTAAAATTTTACTGAAATTACATATGTGGCGTCTCTTAAGGCACAGACATTCAGGTTAGCAGCTATCTAGCAGGCTGAAGGTCTAGTCATACTATGATGCTGTTGAACATGGTTCTTTGGGTTGTATGTTTTGAGAGTATCACTGTCCAAAGCTGGTGGTTTCCTGAAGTTAAAGAAGCTATTCTTGTGTTCATCCTAGGGGCTTCAAGAAACGAGCGCCACGTGCTCTCAAGGAAATCCGTAAATTTGCGATGAAGGAAATGGGTACTCCTGATGTTCGCATTGACACAAGGTTGAACAAAGCAGTCTGGGCTAAAGGAATAAGGTAGGTTTCTGCAGCTTTCCTTAACTCTGTGAGGAAGAACCTTGGAGGTGGAGGCAGAGGAAGCACCGGGGTGTTGTAGTACTGTTAAGTACCTCAGTTTCTTCTGTTGTAGGCAGCTTTTGGAAACACGGCTTTTTGGTGATACCTACAGTCCTAGTCTAGGTACTTGGGTTTTGTGTAGCGTGTCTGCTTAGGATGAGCTTTCAAAGCCTGCTGAGGTGATAAGTGCTACATAAGGAAATAGTGTCATGTTTTTAATAAGGTCATACATCTTGTCCTGAAAAGTGCAAATAGTTTGTGGCAAAAAAATTGCAACCTCTTCCTAACCCACTGCTGTAGAGGCAGCTGATCTGGTGTGAAGATGGTCCAGAAGGAATCCTGTGAGAATCCTGTGACCTTTTAAGCCCTAATAAAAGGGTAACTGCTAGGGATTAGTACTATGAGTGATACATTGGATGTTCACAAAAGCTTATTTTAAACCACATTGTTCTTGGAACTAGTCACACGTCTAGGCTGTGACATTTACAGTCCCTTACCTGGAGTTGTGCTTAGGTCAACCTTTCAAAAACAGAGTTGGAAGATGGGACTGAGTTACTGGGTCTTCTGGGAAGTGGTTCTCTGACCTTTCTATTGAGCTGTTCCAGTTCTTATGCAGTGACGAAGCAGCAACTGAGACAGGTGACCGCATTAACTTCAGAGCTTAGTAGTGAGACTACTAACAAAGATTTCCTTATATTCACTGTTAGAAGTGTGGTTTATGGAGGAAGGGGTCATCGTATGTGTCTTTTCACTAGCTAGAATAGATACTGTTTACAAAGTCAAATATGTTCCTCTGGATTAGAAGAGGCGAAAATCACCATGTCAAGTAGTGTGATAGTCAGTGATCTAAACAAAGTAGTGAAAAATACTTTTTACTTGTTTCAAGAAGGGAGTAAATTGAAGCGAGTTCCTGTCTCTTAATTACTGTGTCTATCTGAGTTAGTAAGTACACTCCTGAGAGCACAGCAAGGAGGAACTTCCTTCAGATACTTTATGGAGCAAATACTCCATGGAGGAGTTGTACAAAATCTCAGGTTTTTTGGAGGTGGGAGGTTACTTGAAAAATGATATGGGTAAAAATATTCTGTGCGTCCCCTCAGCAGCGTATTTTGGGCTCTATTATGGGAGGACACTAAACTGTGATTTGTCTATTACAAACAAAATCATCTAAGCAATTTAGTTGTGGTTCCAGGAGTTTTGTGAGGAAGTAATGTTGATCATTGTTATGCCCACCAATCTTGGTTCATGTCTAATGCTCACTAGAATTTTCAGATTACTTCTGCCATACAGATTGGGCAGCAGTCTGACTCTAGACAGGGGCCTCTGGCTTTCAGATGGATTGCTGGAGGTTTTTTCCCTCTCATTCTTTTCTGTTTAAGAAAGAAATGCTTGTTAGTAACAGCTGCTTGCTGGTCCTACATTGCTTGAAATACTCTGAGATGATCATGAAGCACAGCTTGTCCATTTCCTGGATCAGCAGTGGACTAATGATAAACTTCTGCCTTCGTGCTCCCACTAGATTATGGATTCATCTTGTGTTAACAAAACAAATAGCTTCTCTAAGGCAAAGAATAGAGACTCTAAGGTACAGGAGTTTGCTTATGATGCTGAGATGGAAGTGGTGTTGACTGGTGTTTGTACACATAGGCAAAGCTTAAGAATTTGAGTGGGGGGTTGTAATCGTGGAGTAAAGACCTTTGCTATGAATTAGCAGGTTTCAGTGCGTATTTTACTGGAAATCAACCTGTCATCTTCACTTTAGGAACGTTCCTTACCGCATCCGCGTGCGTTTGTCCAGAAAGCGCAATGAGGATGAAGATTCACCAAACAAGCTGTACACACTGGTTACCTATGTACCAGTCACAACGTTCAAAGGTAAGGTTGCCTGCCGTTCCTCTGCCATGTGGTGTTGTTGAAACAGTTCCCACCACCCCTCAATGCAAAATTCACATGGAGTGCATGCTGAAGAGGTTAAACTAGCTCTGCTGTAAAGAACAGGGCTACTGGATTCCCTGGTCACCATTATAAAGTAATTACAGAATTTAGTAAAATAATCACGTACGCTCTGAGAGAATTAAAAACCACTGGCCACAGATGTTAGGGTAAGTTTTAAGGTTTGTTTTACCACATAAAGCACATCCAGTGATGTTGAGCCTTTTCTGCTCATCATCTGAAAAGCATCTCACTTGCAGAATTGACTGAACATGGGAATTTGTTGTACCGTTTGACCAATTGCTTGGGTGTATAGTTTGCTCTTACTGAAGTGGGTCAACAGATTAGCTTTGAAATTGTAGGTGCACTTCCTTGTGAAGAGGTGCCTGCGCACAGAGAATTGCCCTAGTAATAGGTGGTGATACAGTTTTCTTGTTTTGCAGGTCTACAGACAGTCAATGTGGATGAAAATTAAACCGATTTTCACTACAATAAAAGGATAAAAAGAAAGTTTATTCCAAAGTTGGTCTTTTTATTGTCCAGTCTTTCCAAGCTGTCATCTATGAAGCCTTGAGTTGCACAGGTGACAACATTTCAAAGTAAAGTATCTTGTTTTCTTTGGGCTTATAAAAAATCATGTTATTTTCTTAATTAAAAGTACTGTAGACATCTGTTACATGTGAATGGAATAACGAGGAGACAACAGTGTTCCTGTGCTGCAGGTGGCAAGTGCCTAGTGATTTTAGTTCTTTGCTGTGGGAATGGAGAGCCTCTGCACAGGTATTTTAAGTTTGTCTTAAAAAAAAACAACTCCAACAAACTCTTAAAAACTGTTATGGAAACATTTGTGAGTAAGGAAAATTCCCTGTATTTTTTTCCTCTGTGGGGTCTCTTTTATCTTTGACAGTCAGTAGGTTTCTCCCAGGCCACCCTGGAACGTGGGGTTCTGACCAGTGAATTAATTGTGTGTGAGCATGCGAGCCCAGGGAACGTGTTTAATGAAGTGTGGGGACTAAAGGCACTTGCGTCCCATACATCAATAAAAGCCGTTGATGTAAGTCTAGTACAAAAAGGGTTTATTGAAAAGTGCGTATTTTCACAGACTAACATCAGAAGCACAGTCCATGTACAGTTGGTATTTCAGCAAGACATACAAATTGGAATACAGTCAAATATATTAAAATAGTTTCAATTACCAGCATTGAAACAGTTCTCAGTATTAGTGCAAAAAAAGGCAACCCAAACGAACTGCAGACAGTAGCTGAGAAGTGTTTTTTTCCCTGGTTTTATTTTTTTTTAAAAGAAAGGACAACTGGAGCCAGTCTCTGCTCTCCCAGCATGGAAGAGGACTTGAGTGTCTCCACACTGTAGACAGATGTTACCTTTTACATTCAAAACACGAATGTAATCAACGGCACAAAAAAGCCCTACATACCCTTTAGCTTTTAAAGCTCTTAAACTGAAAATCACAGACCAGTGAATTGTTTATCATCGGGAAGTCCACTGCTAACTGAACACCTTTTACAGCAGTCAGTGCTTTGGCATCATTTCAGTGCATCTCTTTTCCACTAGTTTTGCTACTACTGTGAGTTTGGTTTTGTATGTTCACCCCCCAACTGGCAGCTCATTCCGTTGGTTTTGAGACTATACTGATGTAGCTTTGCGTTCTCAAGTTTTGGCTTCAGTTCTAAGGGTTTTTCAAAGAAGTTAACTAATGACTGCTCAGTCAAGAGGGATGCTAAAATGTGTTCAAAAGAGACGGTCCAGTCCCCTTCAGTTACAGGTGAAGGTTGAGTGTCTTTGTGAGGGGTCTTCACAGCATCAGTAAAAACAGCATCCTGGTCAGAAGCAGAGGCCTCAGGCAGCAGGTCCTCAGTGAACTCATCTGATCCGCTTCCCAGGCTGATGCTTCTTTGTCCTACTTCTCCAATCTGAAGTAACAGTGTGGTCACAGTGGCAATGGCTTGATAGAGATCATTCTCCTCTGGATCTTCGTGAAACATGCTGTACAGGGTTTTGCAGAACTGAATGAATTCCCTCTGTAAAGTATGAAAAAAGCAAGCTACTGAACAGCGAGGCTATGGTAATGGTTGGAGTCAGGTGAGTACATGGTACTGCAAAAGAAGGTGGGACACTGCTGCCTTCATAGATCTGCTCAGTTATAGCTCCTGCTGCCTTCTTAAAAAATGCTAGCAACAGGATTTGAACCCCCACTGATGCTAGGAAGTCTTGGTGCTGCAAATCAAGGGACATTGACCAGAGTAGAATAGTTTTGTTACCTGGAAGATTATGACCATAGGGCAAGAGAGGTACAAGGCAATGGATACAGTCCATTACAGGTGGGAACCAGTGGCTGTTAGGCAGAGTAAGTTACAACCAAAGTAGCTGTTCACAGGGCAGCACTCAAGTTCCCTTCTGTTTATCTCCTGTCTTTACAGAACTCTTGCAATGGAATTCAGAGAGACATCATCTGTGCCCAGCCCTTTTCTCTCCTTCCTTCCCTAGCTCACTTGTCACAGGTGATTCTCATGCTAGAGGATGTTTCCACATCCTGTGATGAAATTTGTGAGCCTTGAGTTTCATACAGTCACAGGATGCCAGATTCAGAGTTGAAAGGGACTGCTGAAGTTTAGCCAAAAGATGCTTTTAGGACAGAATATGTGGCCCTGCTGAGCTTAACTGCAGCAGCACAGAAGGGATTCTGGCTTTCTTTTGCGTGTGCATATACTTTTTGTTTTGCTAATATGAGATTCTTTTCCCTCCAGCAGATTTCCTTATGCCAACAATACACACAAAGCTCTATTGCCATCAGGGAGGAGATGGTAAGATGGGGAGAGCCTTCAGCTGTCTTACTTCATACAGTTCTAGTCAGCGTTTGGCCAAGACAGGGCAAATCTCAGCTGGCAGTGGACTAAGAAGGAAGTTACCAGTTTGGTGGAGAGGAGGACAGCAATACATGCGCTCCTTTGGGCTCAGGAGGATAGCTTTTTCCAGCCTATTGCGCTGAAGGTGAGGGTGAGTCTGAAGTTACTCCCCAGTCAATCTGAGGAGAGGGAGATGCTAGAAGGGTAGCCAAGTGTTTCTATAAACATCTGCCCCCTGGATCAGAGGAGCCTAGTTCTGAATACCTAAAGGACTGAATCGAAGCTCAGGCTGAAGTTAAACTTTCTGTGTGTTAAAAAACTGCTGTATCGAGTCATTCTCAAGTACTCTGCACTTGTGTGAAAGCAGACTGCAGCCTGTAACGTACATACCTGACTCATTTTTGGCAATTCTTTCTCAGGTTTCGTATCCTTTTCTTTGGCCAGGTCCTTCAGCATCTGCTTCAGCTGCTTTTGGTAATCTACTGCATCACCTTTTTTGCAGCAGACACAAAAAGGAGAATTTGTTTTCAAGTTGCTGTCATAAATTGGCCTTTCAAATTAAAACTCCAGAGAGCAGAGACAGAAGGAAAGGGTTATCACACGGACAGCTGGTTCTCTCATTTGCACACGCATTAGAGAACAACTTGACGTACCATTTGATTTGCCAATGACTAGTGGTCTTGCAGTTGACAGCAAAGGATTCTTCAGTGGTGACTGGCTGTCTCGTTCATTTTCTGTGAGAGCTATCACCAAAAAAAATAGTGACAAACGTAACAATCCTTTAAATGGTTCAAATCTGCATGTTTGAAGAAAGCAAAATAACTGGGCAAACTATTTAACTATTTAACTGCTTCATTAAGTCACGTTGTAAAATTATGTTCAACTAAGCAAGACTGGTGCTGCAGTGTGAGAGTCAGAAGTTAGCCAAGAAATGTTTAATTAAAAACTCTGCACAGAGAAACTACCACAGAATTTTGTCCCATACTCAGAAGTTGGTTGAGGTTGTACATGAGCAGAGAGAGCACAACCAGCAGAAAAAGGCGGTCACCTCAAAGTGTGCTGGAAATGCTCAACATTCTCTGTGCGTGAGGTGTTACGATGACACCAAGAGCCATCCAGAAGTGTTATTTTACGTACAAGTAACCGTGTAATTGGCTGCAAAAGGTTTCTGAGTGCAGCAGGCACGAACCTTTCATTAATAACCTTTTATAAATTTCATCCAAGAAGGCTTTTGGCTGGAGTAATCTTTAAAATGCAGTGAGCACAATTAACACGTGCACAGCTTACAGGCTCTCACTGGAAGGAAGCAAGATTGGGTTCTTCAAATGGCCTTTTCCCCAAAGCTTTAAGCCAGAGATTTTTTTTGGAAACTCAGGTAATGAATTCTCTTCTAGATTTCTTACCCGGTGGGATATGCAGCTTATACAGTAACTTGATCTTTTCGTTCATTTCTCCATTATACATAACATCTGCAAGGGAAAAAAAAGAGGAAGAAGTGGAGCAGAGCATTTACTTCCAGTTTAAAATAAATCATGCATCGCTCTACACACAAAAGATAACTGCTTGTATGGACAATACATGAAAACATGTAGCTGTTATATTACCATGAAGTATTTCAAGTTGTGCCTATCAGTGAGGAACAGCAGTTGACAGCCATCTGGTTTGGTCTTTGTTCATGTGAAATAGACTGGGAGTATCTAAACCTGCGTAAAAAATACTGAGGACAACAGGGAATCTAGCAAAGGCTGTTTGCTGCCACAGATTAGCAGGAATGCGAGAGGGAAGAGACTGAAAAACTCCCTTTGGGGCTATCACATTCTTAGTATTTCTCCCCTTTCAGCCCTTACTGCTGTTCCACAGAATAAGCAGGAGGTGACCACATATAATTCATGTCTGTGATGACCAGTAGAAATGAGATTCTAAACTCTCAGGTGCACTGCAATAAATACTGTGAAGAATGATTTTAGATTCTTTAAGGTTGTGTCTAGGAATAAAAAACAACACGGTGCCTTGGTTCACACACAGAAATGTTTTATAATAGCTTCATTTGTGAGAACACAGATCTACTGCTTTTTTCCTGAACCTCTTGATTGTTGATTCAGTTTGTTTTCATGCAGGATGAGGCAACAGTTGAGATGTGGCAGTTCTTCAAGCCAGATCTTGGGACAGGTGGCCTCATCTCATTAGAACAGCTAGTGGCCTCAGGACCAACCTTAACACAGCTCAGTTCCTGCTGGCCAGCTTTTTGGTTTTGCTCTGCTTATTGTCAGTACACAAAGCCAAGAGCAGCTGGTTGGAGAAGATTAAGTCTTCAAGCAGCAGCTACAAAGAGGTATCCTGAGATTTGAAAGTTGTACTTAGAGCAGCAGTTCAGCGGGCAGGATTTCCTACCATTCCATGCAGACCCAAGTATAATTTTAATTCACAACACACTTCCAACAAAACTACTACTGTCTGAGAAATGCAGTATTTTAATACAACATTCAGTCATGTCCGTAGGCTGTCTTTTAAAATCTATTTGACTCTGGGTGACTGGAACAAAATAACTACTATGGATCACTGGTTAGGCTAATGACACACCCATGAAAGCCAATTGCCTGCATCCTCGCCTGGCAGTTGCACGGTATTCTAACATCCATGTCTCACTCGTGTGCCACCCCCTTGGCTCTGCCCACCTTCCACCCCGCAGGGGAGCTGATACCTAAGCAGCCGGCGAGCCCCTTGAATTCAATCAGCTGGTCCATGTTCTCATCCAGGAGCCGGAAGGTCCTTTGGGCAAGGACGTCGGTGTGGTCCCCGCAGGTCCAAGGTGAGACCAGCCTGTACAGGTTAGTGAACTGCTGGGCATCTATGCGGTACTGCTCAGCGTACGGTCTGCTGGGGTCGTGTCGCTCAACAACCGGTCTCGTCATTTCCCAGTAACACCGTATTAAATGTTCCCTCTAGGAGAAATCAGAGGTGGGAGAGGGGGGATTGTGTGTGGTATCAGAGTGCAACCAATGGAGAAAGGCATTCACATCAAAGTGTGCTGGCAACGCTCAACATTCTCTTTATGTGAGATGTTGTAATGATACAAGACCATTCCTGGGAGAAGAAGCAAAGTGTGACTCTAGTTAGAGGAGCCAAGCACTCTCATCATTGCCAATGGGTAATGAGTACATTAGAAGGGAAGAGACTGGACAGATTTTTGGAGAGACTCGCTGCAATCTACCGAAATGCTGTTAGCCACATCTGGCCTGGGACGTTTCTACCCAGCCAAAGGTACAGAGGGTCAGAGAAAATCCAAGGTGTTACACAGGCGTGACCTGCTCATTTACTCTCTCTCAGACCTCTCTATTTGGATACCGTGCCGTACCTGTTAGTCTTCCCTGGAGGACAGGCTGATACAAAACAATCCTAACAAAACAAGCTGTCCCAGGGGAGCAAGGCAGCGAACAAAAAAGGAAACACCCTCAAGAAATGAAATTAGGAAAGGGGAGGGGTGCAGGCCAGCCAAAGCTCAAAAACACAGCAGCAAGGCGTGGGAGGGAAGCGCTGCACAGCGAGCCCCAGCAGCATCATCTTACAACCACTAATGGAGAGGGGATACAGCTGCTCTTAGCCACACAGCTACAAACCACCAAGAAAACACCACAGATGTATTCTCAGTGGCCAGTATTTCTGGCTATGAACAATACAGAAAAAGAATGGTCCATTAAAGGTGATAATTACATGCCTGGACCTCTCAATCAAGTGTAAACTTAGATGTTGCTGTCTCCAAATGACTTGTTTATCAGCTCAACTGAAAGGAACTGAAGTACAGAGAGCTTTTAGTTCTTAAAAAAAAAAAAAATAATAAAGCTATTAGAAAATCTGAAACAAATAACAAGGACACAGGTTTGTGGGGGATTTTCCCCTCATGGAAAACAAGTGTCTCTCTTTAGAGGTTATTAAGGCAGCAGGACTTGAAAGTGCTGCAGAGCTCCCAGTGAGCAGAGCTCTGCATGACTTAATTTATTCTACATCTGAAAGTTACCAGAACCTAATTCCTCACGGACCATATCCAAGCAGCAAGTTAGAAAGGAAACTCTCAAGCAGTTATCCTTTGAAGGATGAGTACATTACTACGCCTTTTTAAGAACTGGGCAACCACAGAAAGGACAAAATGAAAAGATAGCGCCTGAAGAGCACTGCCCAGGAAAAGGACACGAGGTCTGAAGCAACTCTGCAAAGCAACAGCTAGAAGTTAATGCCCAGAAACCTTAAAGAGGTGCGTCCCCTACTATTCACCAACCTTGAACAAGTCATATAATTCTTCTAAGTCTTCTGGAAGAATTGAAACATCGGGGATGACAACTCGGAGCTTAAAAATAAAGACAAAACATGTTAGTGACTATCTTTTCTCCTGTCATCACTGACACAGAAGGACCCATGAGCCCTGCAGGGACTGTACTGATGTGATGCAGCTGAAAACTGCAGCACTGAAAAATGTTTGCAATTTTTCGCCCTGCTTTGGGTTCACCATTTGGACAGATCTGTGAAAAAAAGAAATCCCTCAAGGGTTATTAGAAACAAAGACCGGAAGTCCCTAAGCTACAGGTCACAGAGGCCAGGGACGCATCACATCGTGCTTGCTCTCTTCTTAGACTCTTCCCTGGGCATCTGCCCAGGGTCACGGTCAGAGACAAAAGCACAGACCTGTCCTGCGGTTGATTTTGATGTTAAGCTACCCTGGGCATGGCTGACAAACAAAGATCCAAACCCATCAGTGTCCAAGGGAAGAGCGTTTTTTGCTCCCAAGAGTCAGTAATGATTCTTCCTTTTCTCCAGCTCTGCTAGAGCAGTTTAGAAAACAAAAGCCATCTGCAACCCCGGTCAAAGCAATATACCCTACTCACCACATTTTGCTTGGTTGTGTCCTCGTGGCTCTGCAGGACGCGGATTCGGTGTTTGTAGCGCATGTGCTCTATCTGTGCCACAGAGTGGTCTCCAAATTTCTACCAGGAAGGAGAGGAAGAGAAGGTTATTATTTCTGTAGTATTTTTTGGTATCTGTATTTCTCATTTACTGGAAGTACAACTTGTAAAGTGTTGCGAGTCCGTAGGAAAAGGCACATCCGTTCTCTACCTGATCTGTCAGTGTAGGTATTTATAGTCCACCTGGCCAAGTGCTTCCATAGAATCATTAGGGATTGGAAGGGACATTGAAAGATCATCTAGTCCAATCCCCCTGCCAGAGCAGGATCACCCAGACCAAGTCACACAGGAACATATCCAGGCAGGTTTTAAACGTCTCCAAAGAAGGGCTTCGAGCACTTAGTTGAGGAATCTGCCAAGCTGTGTATTAACTTTTGAAACAGCCACATTGAATTTAACCTTTTTCAAAAGGTTAACTGACCAGCAGACACAGAGCAGTGCTTTACCTCGTAAGAGTCATGAATCAGGTTAGCTATTTCAGTCACTGGAGAGGGTTCCTGGTCATCACTGAAGAACGCATGGTGATTACCAATTGGTGGCAAAGGGCTTTCCTCATTTTTGACATGCTCTAAAAATCTGAAGGGACAGAAAGAAAAGCAACACAGGTTACTCGGTACTGTGCTCTTCTCAGTACAACGAAGCAAACTAGTCTTATGTCTCAGGAATACACTAGGTTTTGGGCTGCCAGGCTCTCTACAACTGCCTTTGTGATTACTCATCTCAGGAACAGCAAGCCAGCCAAATGGCTAAACGCTGGCCAAGGAAGAAAACTTGTCTCACTGAAGTCTGGAGCAGGAAGCCCGTCACTCTAGGGAAGGCACGAAGAGCAGCAGTAACTATTGCACACTGACGCAGTTGGTGCATGTCTCAGTGCTGCCAGGAAATTTCACAGGACATCTACTCATCCGATGTACAAAGCCCATTGTTTAAGGCAGACATTGCGAAAGCAGCAGCAGCAAGGTAACAGAGGGTCCCACCAGTGACTGCAGGGTCTCACTGTCTTCACAGCAGCACCCAAATGCCTTTGTTTTCTGTGTGATAGAAGGAGCACGCCTGTGTGGCCATACCTGCTCAGGATCATCAGGGCCTGCCCATCGTCCTTGCTGTTACACAGATCCACAGCATTGGCTTCCAGTATGGCCAAGCCCAGCTGGAAAATGGCTTTGATCCCATCATAGAAAAAGCAGTCCACAACATTCACAGCACTTTCCAGGGGCATGATGCTAAGGAAAAGGGTAAGGAACCATGAAAGAGAGATGGAAGCTAAGCTTGTCAGATCCTTCATATGTTCAGCCAGCTCTGGAAGTTGCTCTTTTATAAGCTCTTCAAACACTGACTGGTCTACCTGAGCACCTGCAAGTCACGAAGAAACAGTATTAGCCAAGACTGACACTGGGAAAAACATTTGTTGAAGCTAATGATCGCTTTCAATTACCAGTTTAAACTGACAAGATATAAAACCTCACATTATCTTCCTGGTGTGCTCTCAGCCCCAGCCCTCAAGTCTGTAATCCTTACTGTACAAGTTCTGCAGGAAAGGCCTTTAGAGCACAAGGAAAGAGTAATGGCAGCAGCTGTTGGTTTCGGATAGAAGAAGACATAGGAAGCGCTAGAGAAAGCAACCTGAAAGCATTTTACTGTTCAACTTGGGATCTACGCAATGAAAGTAAGAGAGTGAGCATTCCTCTCCAGTGTGTGCAGTCCAGTTAGCAGGCAGCAGAGCTTTGATTCTAAGTGAGAAAATGTAAGATGGAAATCCAGATATGGCTACACACGCTGAGCAGAAAGAAAATCCTTTGCACATAAATATATACACAGATGTAAATATACACTTACATGCAGATAGACAGAGACAGATAGATAGCACAAGATTTCTGCCAATGCCTGGTTAGAAGCTTTACTAAGTGACCCAACCAGTCTTTCCAAAAGGAACCGATCTGGACTGTGTTTGAACTGCTAGCTCAGTCCTGCCGTGTCAGCAGCTATTGCAGAATCAATACAGTTTTGTATTGCTGTGTCTGCAAACCAAACCTGCCACATCAAGCGCTTCAACCAAAGACACTAGAAGTTAAAAATGTTCTTGAAAGCAACATGCAGTCGGCTTTGCCATTATTTTGTCTCACTTCTTTCTCATAGCCTATATTCTGTTCCTATTAGGAGACAACTTTAATTGCCATAGTATTCCTGAGGCATACATACTCTTACCACTCAGAATGTCTGTTGTCCAAAAGCAGAATATAACCTGGACACTTTGTGTCCCCATCTGTTGGCTTTGCATCCAAATAATAAAAAAACATTTCTCTGTCTTGGAACTTTTCACATCAAGCCTCAAAGAACTTCTGCTGGTAGCTAAACAAACATTGTGGCACCACTAATGAAAAACAAGTGCTCAGGGACACGCAAAGGGCTTTTGAGAAACACATCAGGCGCGGTGCTTTGCTTTGAAGAGAGAGCCTTCTCACGTCAGATGATCATAAATAAGGTGGATAAAGATGGGTAAAGAAAACAAAGCAGAAAGCAAGCTGGGGTTACTCAACAGAGGGCAGTGTTTTATTTGATTGGGTTTTTTAACAAGCATAAACCAAACACTTTAATAGCCATAGTTACATAGACAAAAGCCACAGCCAGTTTAAAGAGTATTTGAAGAAAGCCAGAGACAGATAGGCAGACACATACAAAGACATCTTTTACACCCATCTTTTCACTAGGCTCTCAGAACCCATGAAATCTGGACAACGGGACCTCTAATAATGTATTTTAATAGCAGAGTGTCCATTTAAAAAACTGACCCAAGACAGAAAGAAGCTGACATTTCCAAGACTGAAAAGCCTAACCAGAGAAATGAAGTGAGGTTTACACTATTCCAAGAATTGTAATAGGAAGACAATGACAGCCTTAACAGACAAATGGGATGAGCTGGTCTGCTGGTTGATGGAGAGGATGGAAACGTCACGGTAACACGAGAAGAGGATGTGCACTGCCCCTTGTCACCACTCTTGACTGAACTACCACTTGTAGCTATCTGCCTATGTTTTTCCTATGCCCTGCAGAAGGGAGAACAACAGAGGAAGTTTCTGAAGAAGCAGGTAACAGGTGCCAGCTCTGCCTGCAGGCTTTCCCCATTTGAAGCAGTGAAATGATGGAAAGGCTTGTGAGAAGACACAGCGGTCACAGCTGGCAAAGCTGAAAGATGGTTGTATAATAAAAGTAAAAAGATTGAGTAAGACTGGACTACAGTTGTTCTGAAAGCAAACATTCTAAATAAGCAAATAAATACATTCTTTTGAATGTCATAAAGAAAAGAACTGAGAGAAGATGGAGCTAAGAAGGCCTGTTACAACCAAGGTCATTAATTCAGTAGCTGTTTTCACTGTACTGGCTGATGCTGCAGAGGAAAAGCACAGTGACGGGTACCAAGGTCAGAGATCAAAATCTGGACAACAGTGTTGGCAGTGTGGACAAAAAGAAGTTGGATCTTGGAAGTGTTGTGCAGGAAGAAACAATACAAAGTTTAGACAAGAGCTGGTTGCAAATCAAAATACAAGGTCGAATGAAATGCAAAGCCAAGAACGCAAACTCAAGGAGCAGCAGCCAGAGGAGGGCCAGGGTAGCGACGGTTGGTGGCATATGATAGATTTGGGCATCCTAGAGACTAGGGGAAAACAGAGCTGCACAAGGAACTGCTCAGTAAAGCCACCATGCTGCCAAACTGCACTGCTGCCATTTGACTACAGGGAGCAGGGGAACTTCTGAGCTGAAGCCTGGCTCTTTATACTGTGGTGAGCCATGGCTGTACCCTTAGTCCTCTTTCCTCAGGACAGGAAAACAAGAGAGAGAGAGGACAATTGAGGTTATGGCTGTAGCCATAGTGACTCACAGGCAAGAGATACAAACCCAAAATCAAGCACAACTCAGGGCAATTGCCAAGTGGGACAACTCCAGTTTGTCTGGATGTGTATAATGCTACGGTGGAGCAGACAGTGTAGCTGAAGAGCAGAGATTAGCAGTAAGGAGGGAAAAGCAATCAAACAGTTCTGTAAGGGAGGTAAAGTGATTGCAAAGAACAACTACTCTTTCTTGTACATGTACCCTTAATTCTGGTGTCAAGCTGCTCAGCCCCTCTTTCTCTGCGTGAGGCAGAACATCTCTGCAAAACAGCCTTAAAAATAGTTGCTCAAGTACAACACATGCACTGCAGAGGGACTGGGCTTATTTCTCAAGGCAGCATCTCACATTCAGAAGGGTTTGTATCATCCCTTATTACAAAGGGTCAGCTTAGATGCAAGTGTCTATTACTCCAGCAGCCAGGCATGCAGACAAATCAGATCAGAAACAGCTCCCCCAGCAGATGCTAAACAGCTCTTAATACCAAACTCGCCTAACCTAGACACACAAGCCCTTCTTTTTTTATCTAACAGGAAAAAGAGCCACCACTTTCTGACCAACAGGAAAAGACAAACTGGAAAGTTAAGCACTTTATCTTAGGGTTAGTTCTTGCAGTTCAGACCCTTCAAACCAAACCCAACCTTAGGAACCTGAACACCCACCACTGCTGTCTGCACAAATCAATGAACCACCTCATTTGTGGTGTCTGGACTTCAAAGGATCTTGAGCATTTTACCCATGCCAGTGCCACTCAACTGCCCCTTCCCAGCTAGCAAGGAGCATGACACGAGCTTACCTATGACTCGGTGGTTGAAGTAATCTGGCAGCATTCGCTCGCACACAGCTACCAGCAGCCAAAAGGCTTCTTCCTCTTTGGCATACAACAGCAGCACGGAGGTCAAAATATTCATAGACTTACAAGGGCAAAGAAAAAAGGGGGATTTGTTAGAGACAGCAAATCCTACTGGCAGAAGCTGAATTGTGGCTATTTTTAAAGAAAGGAAAGAAGCCTAACATGATGTAAACAACTAAGGGGGAAAATCCAAACTAAGCAGCAAGAGAAAGGTAATCCACAGTGAATTCGTACTTGCAACCCAACAGCACAACAGGTTTTTCAAGCTGATGTGTACTTTTCATAACAGCAAGAGGAGACTGGAGAAAGGCAAAGCTCTGGATTTGCCCAGACGCAAAGTAGGTTAACTGATAGTGCAAGATGCTTTGGGGCTGCCTTCCCTTCCCGACCTGTATGTGGGTGTTTGATGTGAATTCAGAGAGCTGCACAGAAGGTGAATTTATTATTTTAGCTGGACAGCTGGGCAAAGTCCTTCCATAATTTGTCATCAGTTTTGGAAGAAAGGGGCAGAGTTTTAGTGCACTAAACCCCTGCCTCAGAGCTCTACATGAATCTCATCTGTGCAGCCCACTTTACTTGTCACCGTCTCCAAGTGTTGTGCAAGAAATGGCCTTTTGAACAGAAGCACGTGAAACACTCCTTTAATTCTAAAGGCAGGTTACAAGTGGCTGAGGGAATATTTAAGCCAGAGCCTATGCACTAGTTTTGCAAGGTAAATGACATTTAGTGTAGAAAATCATGTACTCTTCCTAAATAAAAGGAGATTACTTATCCAAGCCACCATTAAAAACACTCCCCAGGGAACAATAAAACTGAAGTGGAAAGAGGGGGAAATAAAGAAAAAGCAGCGAGTGTTATCTCATTTGGAGTGTCTCACCTGGCAGTATCCTATTTTGGGGTTCCTGTGTGCGTACGCTGTGAGCACCCTTCTGAGGGCGGCTATCCCCGTCTCACTCTGGAAGGCAGGGTGCTCGGGCAGTGAGCGGTGGAGGTCACGCTCAATCTCCTCCGTTGCCATACAGCATTTGCCCATGGATGCCTCCACCAAATGTACGTAGTAACCAGGATGAGAAGCAAGATCTGTCACGGCATCTGAAGGCAGCAGGAAGAGAGAAAGAGGAAGCCACAAGTGGATCAGGACGAGGCTAAACTTAGTGTTATGGGAATTACTGCTCCAAAGGGTTGTCACCCTCCAAGGAACAAAAACTCCACACAAAGACATACTTTTAACAAATGTCTGAGCACATTACACACTGGATGGACTGAATTTGAGAATATACTGCAGACACATTCTGACTCTGCCAGATCTGTGGATGAAACAAGCGGTTTTTTCCACTTCTAGTTTCTGTTATCACTGCCAAAGCTCAGCAAGAAGCAGGAGCAGGACTGCTGACTTTAAGATGTCATTATTTTGCAATAACTGGATTTGTCTAGGGGTAAATCAATATTTATGCTGTAATCTAATTGTTGCCTGAACATGATTTTATGAAAACATGACATTAAGTTTCAGTTAACCAGACAAAGAAAATGTTATTTCAATTCTTCTGCAAATCATTGCACGTCATCCTGAGCTGAAATTTTCACAAATCTACCTAGGTACTTCCTTGCACTTATTGGTTCAGATCCCATCATCTCTCTTCTGGAAGCAAAATCTCAAGCTCCAACAGGGTGGGTTTAAGCTGGATATCAGGAAAAAATTCTTCATGGAGAGAGTGGCCAGGCACTGGAATGGGCTGCCCAGGGCAGTGGTTGAGTCCCCATCCCTGGATGAGTTTAAAAGATGCTTAGATGCAGTGTTGGGGGATCTGGTTTAGGGGTGAACTTGTAGAGTAGGGTTGATGGTTGGACCCGATGATCCCAGGGGTCTTTTCCAACCTGAGCGATTCTATGGGTATCATAAGCTCCATGTAAATGACATTTAATTGCTCTTGGGAGATTTCTTGCCTAAACATTTTGCCATGTTCAGGTCAGATAATGACTACAGCTGGCATTTTCTAAGTGCTCCCACCTGAGAAGAGTAGCCAGAGTTTGCCTCTTAAGGATTCAGGGATTCCCATAGCAACGAGTTTTCTGATCTTCTCTGTGCGGAACATGCACACGGTTCTGCCATATTCTACAAAATGGTCATCCCACAGGCTCTCTTTGATTTGCTCCCTAGACTGGGAACAAGAAGATTTATTTTAAAAGAACAAACCTTGTGCACAGGAGACCTCGTAAACAGAAACATTTTACATATCAGAAATTCCATAAAGTATTTCCATTACCAATGGAAACGGCAGTGCTGCCCTAAGAACTGAAACTTGCCTCATTTTGCATGGGCAAACCACCACACAGGGAAAAAAATCATGAATGTTCATCAGAAAGAGATGGGTGGGGAGGGAGAAGAAAAAGCACCAAGCAAACAGAAAAGCCGTTATCCCCCATCGAACTTATCCTGCCAACCAAGAGTTCATTTTACTAACCATGAGTATGTGTCTGAGTATGATCTCAGCTTTAAAAGCAATCACCAAAACCCCATAACCCCTACAACTCCCCACAAATGGTACACACCTTTCCAAAATCAAGGCCTGCCACCCCTGACTGATGAAAGTCTGATGCGAGTGCTTCTGCACTGAGCAAATATCCACTCTTCTTCCCACACTCGCTTCTCTCTTCACCTTGTGAAACCTCTACTCCCAGACACGCAGGCTCACCATCCCCAAGCATGCTCGTAGATCCAAAGGCAGCACTGTTCTGCAACACAGAATCAAAGGACTGAGAAGAGGTCCTTAACCATCTTCAAGGCCCAGAGCTGGGTTACCCTTTGCCTTTTACATCAAAACCATTCACACCGTTCAGGAGGAAAGGGGTTGTTAACCTGAAACAGAAGTTGTTAGTAAAATCTAAGTGTCCTTGATGACAGACTGCCAAACAACCCTCTACTTCAGTTAGGATCTGAAAAACAGAATCAGAGCACAATTTAGTTTGGATTGGACCACGTTTTTCAATCCTCTGCTCTAAGTACGGCCTCTGAGACCAGGCTACTGGAGGCTGTGTCCAGCTGGGCTGAGTAGCTCCAAGAAAGGGGAGTCCACAGCCTCTTTGGGCAGCCTGGTCCAGCTCTGCCCACCCTGGAGGGGAAATCGTTCTCATTTTATCTACTCAGATTTTCCCTTGCTGCATCTTGGGACTGTCACCTCCAAGAAGAGTCTGGCTCAATCTCTCTGTAACTCCCCATTAGCAACTGGAAGACAGGCTGAACTAGCTGTGCCCTTTCAGCCTCTCCTCATATAAAGCTTAGCTCCTGAGCATCCTGTAGCCTTCCACTAGACTTACTCCAATTTGTCAATGCTTTTCTTGTATGGTGGGGCAGAGTGAAAACTGGATGCAGGACTCTCAATCGGTCTCAGAAGTGCTGAATAAAAGGGAATAGTAACATCCCACGATATGCTGGTTACAACCTGCTACTACAGCCCCACATGCTGTGGGCCCTATTCACTGCAAGAGCATGATGCTGACCTAAAAACTCAACCTATTCTCTACCACCACACCCTGGCCTTTTCTACAGGGTATCTTCCAGCCAGCCCTCAGCCTCTCCAGTCAGCTGGGTTTTCTCTTCCAGACCAATGGATGAATACATTGAATTCACAATCGAAGAAAACCTCACAAGTTCAGTACCTGGATCTTATTTTGCAAGTTGTTACAGTGCACTGGGTTGCTGGAGTTTACTTCCTTTAGCCTTTGGAGCAGGTTCTCCACCAAAGTATCCCGGTCCTTCAGCTCAATGAACTGGAAGGCTGTCTTGCTCCTTATGCTAACAATGATGGGATTAGGGAGAAGGCTTGTGTCCTCCATCTTCTCTATACTGATTACCTTTTCCAGAAACATTATAGAAAACACATTACGCACCACAGCCACAAGAACCTCTTCAAATACATGTACTGTAATGCACAGGCATTTATATGCACACATGCTTTAAACATGGTTATTCATGTTGGCTTTCCTTGATCAGACACATCTGACCACCCCAAGTTCATGGTCTCTTTATAAACTCCCAGCAGACACCATGAAGTATCACATCTGTCTTTTTTTTTTGTTTTCATTTTTGTCAGCCCTGAGGACAGAGAGGAAAGATAAGAAAGGGGAGTATCATTAAAACATGATTTAGAAAAGGATCCAATTCTGGGGGGTGGAGGAGGATATTTACTTTCACACTTCTGAAGATGGGAGAATCAGTAGTCTTGATGTTTCTGATTAAGTACAACACTGTCCTCTGACTGTGTTCTGTTTCTGTGACAGTGAATGGTACGTTGCTACATTTAGGGCATCACTTGGACATGACTCTGTTATGAGTCGAGGGTGAAAAAAAGCTTTAATTAAGATATCATAACAGCCTCGTATCCACAACAGAACAGGCAGGTGTTTGCTTCTCCTCTCCTACTCCCACCACCTTCTCATGCACTCTTTCTTCATTTAAATAAATCAATCTCTGATTTCATGGACATTTCATAGTTCTTCACTGCATCCAGAGCACCCTCATTTTCTCTCTCCCCCACAGATCTGCACAGTATCCACAGGTTTGCTACAGTCTGTCTCTGAAGGGAGAGCTTCAGCAATTCTAAATGCTGATCCCAGACAAGGACGCTAAGGTGGATCCAAGCTGAAGCCTCCATCGTCATCCAGTCAGGCACAGAAAATTGTGCAGCTAGGAGGGGAAACCAATCCAACTCTTGGGCCAAGCAGACTCTGCTTTTGCAGTGCTCTGTCCTACTGCATTACCTGTCCATACTTCACTTTGAGGATGGTGTCGAATCACCCGTATTTTTAGGAACTCATGCCCTAATGAGTCCCTGGACAAGCTTTACAACAATCCTGTAGGCACGATACACACAAGCATTCTTTTTCACCAAATGAGAGTTTAGAGATAACTCAAGTGTCAGTGGATGCTTGAGGCAGAGCAATGCAGATAAGGACCCAAAATGAAAGAAACACCTCTACCTCTCTGAGTGGGATGATTACATTGCAGCAGCCATTTTCTTTGCTGGCAAAACAGATGTAACTGTCTGAAGTATACATCCTTCCCGCTGTGTGACAGCGACTAAACGGCGTCCAGAGAGAACAGTCCACAACTTCATGCAGCTTCTCCTTCCTGGGCAATCTGAAGAAGGCCCGAAAGAATTCATTCTGTGCTCTGGCTTCAAGATCCCTTAAAAGAAAGCAGCAAGAGCAAATCAGAAGACCCTGAAAAACAGGACATCCATTGCCAGGTTTGCTTTTCTTGTTAGCCTTACCAAGAACGAGGGACACAGAATAAAAGCTGTGTGCAGGAAACTTCCCCACCTATGTGAACAGAGTTATAAGGCAAACTTTGAAAAACAAAGAAGAACCATGATCAGTACTTACATGCTTAACACCAAGGTCAAAAGCAAGTACTGCAGTGAATAGACAAGGAAAGGACAGTAATTTACATTAGCTGGCTTCTTGTTTGGTTTGGAGGTTTAATAATTATTATTTAACAATGGATTTTCTCTGGTTGTTTTATGACTTTCCAGCCTCAATGACCAGGAGAACTAAACGTTTCATCTGATGAACACATCTGATGAACACACACTGAGCAAGGGAATCGGGCTTTAGGCTCCTAGTAGATTACCAATACCACCCCATGAATTTGCCCCTGCACACAAACATAATGCATTTTCTCAATAAACACTTCCAAAGCAGTGGGTAACAGAAGAGTTAATAATGGCATTTACATCCCTGCATCCTTGACCTGTGGAGGTATCAGCCTCAGAACGGCTGCAAAACACAAACCACTTCCAGGTTCGCTTACAGACTCCTTTGGGAACAACAGCAGCAGCTATATTCAGTCTGGACTTGGATTCCTTTCAGTTACCCATCCATGTTTATTCAGAGAGAAAAGGCTTAAACGCATGAAGCTTTCGTTACTGAGCTATGATCATACAGACTTGGCTTTGGGGATTTTTTTGTTCCTCCTCCCTTTTTAATGAGGAGGTCTGCAGTGATTTAAAGAGCTGTGCAATTACATTATCAACAGGCCACGGCTATTAGCTCACCAACACCAGCCCTAGAAACATTAGGGCTTAAATTCTACCATTTTCTTTACTACAAGTAAATTTTTCCAAACATGATTCACCTCGGGGCGGGGGGAAAGGCTGACTTTGTTCCATTCAGACTGTAAAGTGTGGGCTGAAACATAACAGGGAGTGGTACTCTGGTGCTGTAAGTCCCCTCTCCACTCCTTCCTCACTCTCCTCTCTGCAGACACCCTCTCCCTACCCCAGCCCCGCTGTTTAATTATAAATTGAGGCAGATGAAGATTCTGCTTCACTAAGTAAATCAATTGTTTGGGTTTTTTATTTGCATTTAATCCACTGGGAAAACTAAGGCCACGTGAAACAGGAAGGAAGACAATCCAGAACAAACTGAGACCTGAGACAGGAGGATCTGTATCTGTGACCAACAGAGGAGACAGAACGTGCTTGACCAGCATTCGACTGCTGTTTCCTTCTCAAGCATTATCTTCCTTAATAATATTATCCAAGGAAAACAGACAAATAGTCTCCTGTTTTTCACAAAGAACAAAGAGAAACCCTTTTTCTGAAGGAACACAAAAAGATTGCTCCCGAGGTAAAATTCCACAGCGAGAGCAACTCTGATAAGTGCCCTCGGCGATCTGCTATTGTGACAAAACTGGATCAGGATATGCCTGCCTCCTGGTTAACTCACCACTAAAATATTTTCCATTTCTGCACAGCACAGATGAGTGCTGCTGATAGCATCTGCAGGCAGGTCTGGGTAGAGCTGCGCTCTCCTGCCATTGTGCTGGGAAGGTAAGACCCTCCCTTGATCTGCTCGGCTGTTAAAATTCCTACACCTTTATGTGACAAGAGGCTTTATATGCAAGAGTGGGACCTTGGTTGAGCCAGGGATCACCTGTTGTTTAAGAGCTGACCCTTTCTAATGCTCAAAAATCTGCCGTTCCTGAGTTCTCAGGGTTTTGCTGCATCTCTTGGTGCTGCATGCTCCAGGTGTGGGGCCTTCCAGACAAGAAGCCACAGGTTCTTAAGCTGAAGAATGACATTTCCTGCACCTGAAACCAAGCAAATTCACCAAGCACTGTGTCCAACCGCCTCACTCCAAACCGGGGGATGGCTGCCAAGCCAAACATTCCTGAAACTGTCTGTCCCTCCATGACTCACAACGCAGGGGAACACTGGGCCACCTCAGAGACCACACCACGGCCAGGGCTGCCCCAGAGAGAAGTGCCAAAACAGGGGTGAGCAGGCAAGCAAGAGCCTGGAGAAAAAAAGTCATAATGGCAGCACAGGGAGGATCAAATGCTGTCAGTACCTACTGCTGTAGGCACAAGTAAGAGGTTTTGTTAGAAAGTGGCACACTGTGAAAATATTTCCTGTTAGGCAGGCAAATTCTAGGGCTTAAAGCAATTACTTCACTTCATAAATAAAGCCAAGCAAAATTACGGCCCAAACCCTACAACTCCAGAGAAACCACAAATGCAATTAGCTCTTAAAACAAGACAGGCAACTGTTTAGACATGATGCAGCAAAGATGCAGCAGCTGGCCCACGTCACCAGGTCCCACAGCTTCCATTTGAAGTTCCGCAATACCTCCAACGCTGCACAGAAACACAAACCTTCTACCTGCGGCCCAAACATCGACATTTGCTTCTCTAGCTTAACAATTTCTGTGGTGGCTTGGTTCTTAAGCAGCCACAGCACACTGACCTGTGTGTGCCTAAGAAAGAAGTAGGAATGCTGCTAGCATTATGTGAGAATAATGGTTATCAAGGGTTTACACATGCATCAGAAGAATAAAAGGCGTGAAAACACAATCGCTTTGTTCCCCACTTTTCAGAACACTCAGCAATTCTTTCCAAGTGCAGTTCTTGACTTGTATTTTATGGGATCCTGGACTGCCTCCAACTCCAGCACTTCAAAGTGAACAGCAAGTCTGAACTGCAGTAACTCGTCATGTGTGACCCCTAAGCTACCTTCCAAGAGTTTTAAATGAAAGGAAATAACACACAAAACTAACAGAATGCCTAAAAGTATCAGGACACTTAGAATTATGTCTTTGCTGTCCAATGTTTTCTCTAAATCGAAAAGAAGTCAGCTTGGCAAGATTTTAGCTCTGCTGAGTCACTTGCTGCCTATCTAAAATCTAAACAGACTGATTTCTTGTTTTTAGAGACTAATGGCTAGATTCTTCTTGACAGTCAGACTCTAGAAAGTTGTGCATTTTTAAATTAACACATCCAATGATACACGTCTTGTTTATGGGAACAACTCCTGACTTTGCGTAGCAAAAAAGGCTGATTCTAAGCAAATCAGGAGAAGTTATCTAGAAGAGACAACATGCACTTGTCACGACCCATAAAACTGAAAGTTGTTCCTTTACGTACCAGGAACACTGGACTTGTAGATGGAGGAGATGCAATCGATACACTAGCCAGAATTTATGAAAGTCTTGACATTTCCTCACATGGAACAAATACAGCTTATACCAAGCCAGCTGAAATGGAAAAATTTAATGCATAAAGCAGCCTTAAAAAGTGTCCCTAAGGCTGAATCAAGAGGACATTCTTGGGGGTCTGCCCTGGACTAGCTTCTGTTCAACATCTTCATCAGCCACCTGCGTGACGCATCAAAAGATGGTTGTTATTAAACTTGCACAAGATGCAAGGCTGGTAGAGGCTAACGAGCAGAAGAACAGGATCAGATTCAGACTGATACTCATAAACCTAAGGGATGGTGTGGAAAAAAGCAACACAGGTATGTTCAGCTGCACATCACAAGCTGCACAAATGCAGCACAGAGATCAAGTCCATCAGCAGCTATATGGCAAGCAGAGAGGATCTAGGGCTTACACAAGTTGAACATAAGCCAGTAGCCTCGTGCTCACAGGACCAAGAGGAGAACCGTACAGAAGTAGAAAATTTACAAGTGCACAGCCACCGAGACTCATCGTGACAACCTCAGCATTGCTGCAGAGACACTAATGCTGTTCCAGCACTGGCAAGGCATCAGGGGCACTCCTGTATCTCATGCACCTACAGGCCTGGAGTGGTGGGCTAAGTGATAAATATCCAGAGAAGAGCAACCAGAAGGACTAGGATCAGAACTGATAAGAAAATCTTGTCTGAAGTAGGACGGTGCAGTTTCAAGAACAGGAAGGATACACATACAAACCTTCAAATACGTAAACAGTTGCTGTAAAAAGAGAACATGGTATCTATCCAGTGGTACTGGGTAGGACAAGTAGTAACTGACTCAGAAGGCAGCAGGAAAGATTCAAGTAGTAAAATTCAAAAGGCAGTATGAAAGATTCAAGTTAGACTTCAGGATCCTGATATTTTCATCAATGGAAATCCTTAAGAGCAGGTTAGGCAATGACATGCCATGAGTGACACATAGAGATAATCCAAGCCCTGCTTTTTCCTGGGCAGGTGCAATAAAAAGAGGTTCTTTTTACTCACATCTTCCCTGTTGCTCAATGTTTAGAGCGCTCTTGGATTCTCCCTCTGAAGGAATTAGTGAGACTGAAGTGATATTTACAATTCAAGACACTTCAAACAGTTTCTGTTCAGCTTAGATCAGCGTTAAAATCCTTCTTTGCCTTCGTATGAAGCAATGTCATCCTCACTGGCAATTCACAGTTAGACATGAAGAAAAGAAACCAAGGTGGTTAGAGCCTGGAGAAACACATCACACTTCTGAAACCTTGCTGACACCAGCACTAAAAGCCTCTAAAATGCATGTTCTGCTCTGGCTGATTTCCTCACTACGTCTGAGGAATGCAGTGGGCATTCTGGCATCCTGAAAGAGATGGAATATGAAGTACGTTGAATCTATACCAGAGACTTTAATGACCTTCCTATTAAAAAAGAAACAAAAATAGCTACCATATGTTCCAGTAAAATCATATGGTACACAAATATATCTGCATGAAATTGCATTTGCAGTTACCAAACACGCCAGCTTTTTCATGGCTATTAACTTAATTGTAATTAATCCCTCTGTAATCCATTCTTCAGAGCCTTGCCTTCTCATTAAGCAGCATGGAAGCTTCTATACCACCTTGTTTGATGCTGTTCATGACATAATTGGTATCACAGACTGTGGGTTTAATCCTACATCCTCTATGAGCCCCATCTCTGCACTGCTCACAGGATTACCCAAAGAGCCTCAGGAACAGCAGCAAAGGTTTCACAGACTCACGGAATATTAGGGATTGGAACGAATCAAAAGATCATCCAGTCCAATCCCCACAGCAGAATCACCTAGATTAAGTTGCACAGGACAATATCCAGGTGGGTTTTAAACATCTCCAGAGAAGGAGACTCCACTACCCCCTTGGGCAGCCCGTTCCAGTGCTCGCTCTCTCTTTCAGAATGTGGAATACACGGGATTACAGAACCACAGGATCTCTTTGTTTGGAGAAAGCTTCAAGATCATGAAATCCAACCTTTGACCTAGGACTGCCAGGTCACCACAGACCATGGTGGCATTAAAAATACATGTTTTAAAAATAAAGATATTGAGACAAACCTGTTGCAAAAGCAAGCTTATAAAACAGAGCAATCTACAGTACCTTCATTAATTTGACACAGCTGGAATAGTTCTAATGATGTGTGGATTACTGCCTTCATTTTTATAGACGATTGGCTTCCAAATCATGTGCAAGAATTAATAAAGACAATTATTAGTGGAAAAGATTTGAGGGGGAAATAGTTGCTCTTTTAGTCCTACACTGGTTTCAGGAAAAGAAAGCAACAAGAAAGTTCAAACCCCCCAAAACACATTAGCATTAAAAACCAGTTTATCCACTATTCAAACTACAGACTTGCTTAACCACATTACATCAAAGTGGTTGCTGAAGTGTGGCGAAGGGCATCAGAAACAGCGACTCATCCAACCAGCACCTAAGAGAAAACGGGCTTTTGGCATCTTCAGTGTTTCCATGTTTTCCTTTCTGTTGCCTCAAGGTCCTGCACATCAGCACAAGTTAGAGAACAACTCGCTCAGGAAGCCTCCAGTAAATGTATTTGTATTCTCTTTCTCCTCTGTCAATTTCTTTAGTTTTTAAGATGGGATGAAGGAAAGGAAAACACCTGTTTGAATAAAAGTGTGGGACAGTATCTATTGCTTGTTTGCAACAGACATACTGCTCTTCAAAAATGCCACGGTCGATTCCCTGAGAGCATCTTTATTACTGCACATTACTAAGATTGTGCTTTTCTTTGCAAATGCGATTTCTTTTCTTTGTAGTTGGTACTCCTGATTCAAATGCTACTTTGGGAAGTGACAATGATGAGTCCAAAAACTGTAGATGCCGAAACTATCTCTCCCTCTTTTTTTTTTTTTTACATCTCCCCTGGATTTTCTTTCCTTGCTTTGTGCATCTAACTTTTCCAGCTAAAAGTGGGAGAGGGATAGAATGGCAATGCGTGGAAGGGGACTTAGATACAACACAATGTCATAGCCTACATTATTTAACTGTACACATCCTACATCTCTTGGGCCAAAAGCCTACAGTGCTAATGACAACCAGTTACACACACTGTAAAAACAATGGTAGCTCTTGTGTTTAAGGACTCTCCGACTATGAAGAAAAAACTTGCAAAGAAGTTGGTCGCGGTTCACCATTGCATGACCTCAAATCAACCCCCTGAGGATGACGACATCATTAATGTAGTCCTGGTGTCAGTGATTCTCATCCTTGTGTGTACACATGGAATTGAGAAAAAGCGTGTTTTGTTGTTTTAGACTCCATTATGAAACTCTGCAGAATTGTTTAGTCAAGATGCCTACCCAACATGAGCACAACACCAAAACAGATCCTGGACAGGTCTCTATTTTTGGAGAAACAATACCACGCATTCCTTGTTTTAGCCAGGAAGCAGCACCTGGGTCATTCCCTTCATACCTATGGCAGAGGGAGATGAAGGAAGAGCAGAAAAGGCAATGATACAGGAGGGGACAAATGCTCCACACACACTACATTCAGAAAGAGGTATTTTAAACCAGAACAGTAACCCTGATGTCCCAGGCAAATTCCAGTTTGGGCTATTCCTTCCTGCCTACCTAAAATTCCTTGGACGCAGTTTCCCTCCACCTTTCCCATAGCATCAAATAACACATGGATTTTTGTTGTGCTACTAGCAGAGGAATAATCAATCAATCACAGAACGTTAGGGATTGGAAGGGACTGTGAAAGATCCAAGTTGCACAGGAACACATCCAGGTGGGTTTTAAACATCTCCAGAGAAGAAGATTCCAGAACCTCCCTGGGCAGTCCATTCCAGCGCTCTGTCACCCTCACTATGAAGAAATTTCTTCTCATATTTATATGGAACCTCCTGTGTTCCAGCTCACACCCATTGCCCCTCATCCTATGATTACATGACACTGAGCAGAGCCTGGCTCCATCCTCCTGACACCCACCCGTCACATATTTATAAACATTAATGAGGTCACCGCTCAGTCTCCTTTACTCTAAGCTAAAGAGACCCAGCTCCCTTAGCCTTTCCTCATGAGGGAGGTGTTCTGCTCCGTTCATCATCTTCATGGCTCTGCACTGGACTCCCTCCAGCAGTTCTGTGTCCTTCTTGAGCTGAGGGGCCCAGAACTAGACACAGTATTCCAGAAGCAGAGTAGAGGGGGAGGAGAACCTCTAATCAGTCTTCCCTCTGAGGCCAAATGCACTTGTCTAGTGGGAAAGGAATGCACAGATGAATTTTGGAGACACATGGGGTAGACCTGACAATAACTCATTAACCTGTCACAACCTAGCAAAAAGCCTATGGGTTAAGTCCTATAACTGTTTGCTAGGTCAGCTACGGCAATCACACTAGTGGGAAACGTCATGTCTCAGATATGATCCAAAGAAGTAATTCAACAGAATTGATGGCACTAGGAAAGCCTAGATCATAGGATCATAGGATCATAGGATGTTAGGGGTTGGAAGGGACCCAAGAGATCATCGAGTCCAACCCCCCTG
>JAOXOE010000001.1:82028021-82117634 GCA_028565055.1 Phoeniculus purpureus
AAGGGGCAATGGGTGTAAGCTGGAACATAGGAGGTTCCACATAAATATCAGAAGGAACTTCTTCCCAGTGAGGGTGACAGAGCACGGGAACAGGCTGCCCAGGGGGGTTGTGGAGTCTCCTTCTGTGGAGACATTTAAACCCCACCTGGCCATGTTCCTGTGCAACTTGGTCTAGGTGATCCTGCTGTGGCAGGGGGATTGGACTGGGTGATCTTTCAAGGTCTTTTCCGGTCCCTAATGTGCTGTGATTGTGTGAGTCACTATTTCAGTGCTGCGGTGTTGACATCCCATCACGTTAAACGCGATAACCCTTCTCGTGAAATCTGCGCTCCTATCCCCATGAAACTAATTTCCACTGCTAGGCACGTGGATGCCTGGATGCATTTGACTGCATTTCTTTTGGGAGAAGATACATCTCTGGTTTTGGGGCGGGGTGAGGAGGAAGGAGCAGGCAATGCTGGGACTGCAGCTTGCTTTCAACTCTGCCTCTTGTCCTGTAGGGTTGATAAAAATCGTTAGTTACTGCAACAGCCACCGGCAGTAAGAGCAGGGCCCTGAAGGAAAGATGTGGGAGAGATTCACTGGTGAATCTTTGATGGACTCGTGAGCTAATCAGCCCGTCGGCTGCTTGAAAGGTCACGTTACTAAACTGTTGAGGACAGCTGACACAACCCTCCACCACCCTTCCAAGTTTTCTTGTAAGAACCTCAAATCAACCCTGTGTTTTTTCACTGCATGTAAAAGCAACACAAGCCGTGAGAACTTTCCCCTCCCTCCTGTACGTGCACATGAGGTCTTCCTGGTACACTGAAGTGGAAACCGCTCTCTTTCAAGCACAGAGTCATGCTGCAGGAGGATATTCCCCAACCAGTTGGGATCAGCTGGAAGTGGCTGTGCTCAGAACTGGTCTCCCTTCAGAGGCCCCCTGTCCAATGCCTGGGCAGCTCACAGAGAAGGAGCCTCAGCAGAAGCATTGCAGCATCTTTCCACCCTGACTTTCTTAGCACCCCAGGGTGCTAAGAGGATCTGTCTTTCCTCTCATGCACGAACCTGCTCTGCAGGGAGCCAAAGGGCTGTAGGCAGCAGCTAGAACCCAAACTGCTTCTTTTCTTTCTCCACTGCTATCTCTGTGCGGGCACACACAGTGCAACAGTGCTTGTCCTCTTCTAGCTAGAGACCTGCTATGTGTTTCTGTGATTTTCTGGGCCTAATACCTAACATTTCTGGAACCTTGGTCTAATATTTCTAGAAATCATAGGAGTAAGAGATGGTAACACACTGTCCTGTGGAACTGGTGTTATGTTTCTGCTCTGTTTTCAACAGAAACCTAGTCCATCCCACTAAACTCAATGCAAACCTTAACCAGGTGCCTTGACGTGACATGTTAGAAATACAGCTTATTTTTCTCCTCCAGCTCTCCTCGAATACACATAAGGTTTATAGATAATATTTTCTGTTAGCCTAAAGCATCTTTTTTGGAAACAAGTGGCTCTCTCGAGGCTCTTTATCAATGCCACGTCTAGCTGAAATGTGTGCAGAGCAGAGGAGGAGTGCTTTCTAACCCACTTGGTATAGACACAAATGGATATATTATGCAGGGCAATAGGGGACCAGACTTGGTGAAGAAACCTCAGGAATAATTGAAAGCAGGACTTGTTCCTGATGCTTTGTAAATAGCAGCAATAACTCTTCACATTGTACACATCATTTGAGCCTTTAACGTTCTGCTGTGCTCTTCTGCGGCTTCTTTCTGACTGAAACGTAAAATCTTTTCAGATGGCAACTTAACAGAAAGCATTAAATCAGAGATAAAGAGGAATAATGAACTTTTTCACAAGTCACATTCAGCCAAGACAATTTAAGTCTTTCTTTTGATCTTTCAAATTGACCACAAACCCTGCATTCATTTTATGTTGTATATTATAACTATATAAGATTATGCATTGCAATACAGGAGCAAAAGGGCACTACAGTCAAAATGAGGTGTGCAAAGTGTTCTGGAGGAGATACAAGCGAGTAACCGTGAAGCATATGAAAAATGCAATCGATAAGTGAACACATTAGCTACTAGAGAATCTCAGTAAGTCACGACAGTTGTGCAGAGCAGTGCTGTTCAGTTCAATTACAACCAGTGCTACGTTGCAGCCTTATCACAGACCTGCCATTGCAAGTGAGGCGCTGTCACACCTTTAAAACAGCTCTTTGGGTCTGTTCTAATGCACAAATCATGGTGGTTGTCACATCTCACTCCTATTATCTTGTGGAAGATTGAAGTGTTTTGCTCTCTGATATGAAATCCCTAACGATTTGCCTGCCTGAGGTAAAAGAAGCCGGGTAGAACGCTAGCTTCTTCTGGAGTTGCTCAATATTCACCCAAAGGTATTTAATACTCTTTCCTACGCTGACAGCTCTTGAAAGACTCAGGGTAAATATTTCCAGGGCATGCTATGTGTCTATTTAGCACGGCTTCGTCTGAAGCCCTCATGGCACTGAGGAACAGCGAGCAACCTGGTGGAGGGGACAGACAACGCAGTTTGTTGTCCTTTAACTAAGCACAACCCCATAGATCGTCTGAGATGTGCTCAGTGGGGTGGGCAAGGGTCACGCCACGTGGAAATGAAGGTATTGGAAGCAATGCTGCTCAGCCAGCAGTGAAGGTGTCATGACAAAAACGGCAGCAACTCCTGGCTGGTGTCAGCGGAGTGTCGCTCCTTGGAACACCCCACAGAGCGACTGATGTGCTACGCTAGAAAAATGGATTTTAAAGCAAAACAGATGCTAATCCCTTGGTTGTTTCAATCTTCCAGTCTGTCAGACGAACAGGAAAGAAAAAAAAAGCCTGTAACTTGGAGCTGAAGCTTGGCCAGCAGGGGAGCAACTTTTACATGGCTCAAAAGCAGCATCTTCCTGCCGGTACCAGCTGTGAGCAGCCTGTTTGAGATTATCTGAGCAAAAAGGCCTTGGAGGAAGCTACTTGGGCATGAGGTCCAGATATGTGGAGCAAAAAGCTACAGAAATGGGATATTTGTTCGGACCCCTTTGGCAGCCACACGATCTTGCAATGGTGTGTGGAGGGGAAAAGTCCATTCAAGGACAGGGAGTGGAGGAAAAAACTGCTGGAGTGCTGGCAACAATGCAAAATATCAGTCCATGCAGACTGTTGTGTAGGCAACTGCTTCTGGAGAGCATCTGAATATAAATTTTACTATCCACAATTTATAGACCCCTCATTTGCTTTAGTTTGTTAACATTCTTCAGGATTCCAGAGAAGCTGAGGTAAGGATGGTGCATCGTGCTTATTAACGGGAGAGAACACCTCCTAAGCATTTTCATTGCCCTTTTAATGTCTGAACCCGAGACTATGATGACTGTGAAAAGAATTATAATGATGCGCTAAATTGGACTAGTCGTAGTCATTTTATTAAGCACTTCGTGAATAAAACGGAGGTTGTGGGCACTGAGTTGTCTTGGAAAATACTCTCTGTGCCTCTGCAGAACACGTGTGCAACTCCTCAAGACATGAGGATGCAAACCGTATGGCACAGCCTGAGATGCCAGAGTGCATTTTTAACCTCTTAGTGATAACGCAGCCATGTCACGGCATTGGGTCCCAAAGCAGGGAGAGAAAGACTTTTATAACTTTATTGGATGTTAGTTCTCATGTTACAGTCTCACTTGGCCATCTTCATTCCTTGTCCACATAGTCTTTCCCTGCATGTCCCCAATATTCCTTCCTAAGGCTACCAAAGGGGAAAAAATAATCCCTTGAGGTAAAGTTTGATCACATTATCACAGCATGACCAAGGTTGGAAGAGACCTCATAGATCATCAAGTCCAACCCGTTACCACAGAGCTCAAGGCTAGACCACGGCACCAAGTGCCAAATCATGTAGTTGAAATTGTAGCATAAAAACTACTAAAACTAGAGGCAGTGTGAATAGCTTTCTACTCATTTGGGGTAATTTTTGAATCATAACAGTTGTATTAAGCCTCTCACTGAGACATCAAAAAATAAACAACCTAAAAATCCCTGAACAAGAACTTTAGGAACGTTTACACAGTGCACTTATTTCGAGACACACTTGTCTGAATTTGGTGCATCTTATCCTGAAGGACTGGGGAGTCACAACACGATAAGCAACTTGGAATTCCAAGCTGAATAAGCACCTCTGCAAACCGGTGTGACGAGTTTGGAGCGTCCCGTTTTCCGTTTCTTGCTAGGAGTTAGTCTTGCCTGTGTTTGGACAAGAAGCACGTGTCACTGGAGCTGGGCACAGCGGCCATCCTGCCCTTTGTAACATGCTGAATAGAAAAAGAGTGGAAGTTTGGAACCTCAGAAATCAGTGGAATAAAGATTTCATCTGCAATCCATTGTTTGCTGAAGTGGAGAAACGTCTTGTCTGTGGCCCATGGGAATGGGTGCTCTGGAATACAGAACAGGGAACTGGCCCTTAAAGAAACTCTTGGCACTAAGGAGTGAATGCACAAACTAAAAGAGTTGCTACTTTTTTTTTCAGCCCATTAGCACATTAACTAAATTAATCAGTTAATCTTGTCTCAGACTTCAACAGGATCGAGTGATGATACATGCTTTGAAAAATACCTTGTGAGCAAACATCTTTCTAATATGCCCTTACAGCGTGCTTGATGGAAGAGTCTATTAGAAAATAGCGTCTGTTTGAAACATAAAACTGGTTCTGGCTCTTGGGTACACAGAAATAAAAAACAGCGTCCCTCGCTTGCATGTTGATGCATTAAAACAAATTCAGTTAGGATGCAGCAGTTCTCTTCCAAATCACAGGCAAGTGTGAAACCATTTATACTACAGGACAGTCAAAAATGGAAAGAGAAGCAGAGGTGGGGGAAGAGAAAACTGCTTCAGTGGTTTACTTCCCATAACCGCTGTTGTTTTTCTCTTTTTACTCTACATGGGACAAGACTTTTGGGAGGAACTTAACATTTTGAGTACCTCTTTTCTTTTAATAATCCACTCCACCAACTTCTAGCCCATTCGTTGACCTCCCAAGATGCAGAAGTAGTCCAAAAAAAGCAGTTCACTGTACAGTAACTGCATTGAGGAAAGGATGCATTCAGGAGGATGGAGCCAGGCTCTTCTCAACGTCATCTACTGACAGGACAAGGGGCAATGCGTGTAAGCTGCAACATAGGAGGTTCCACATAAATATCAGAAGGAACTTCTTCCCAGTGAGGGTGATGGAGCACTGGAATGGGCTACCCAGAGGGGCTGTGGAGTCTCCTTCTCTGGAGACATTTAAAACCCGCCTGGGTATGTTCCTGCGTGACTTGGTCTAGGTGATCCTGCTGTGGCGGGGGGCTTGGACTAGATATCTTTCAAGGTCCTTTTCAATCTCTAATGTTCTGTGATTCTGAAAAAGCCACAGACATAGGTTTGCAAAAACAACTGATGATCGCTGACAGAACATTGCAGAGTTCCCAAAAGGTACAAGTATCTTCATGCAGAAAGAATATTCCAGGCTAAAATTAATATGCAGGTGTAATGCATATTAATATTATTAATTCAGGTATAATGAATACTTCTGGCAAAGACGGAGGACAGAAGAAGCAGAGTCACACTTCTACTCAAATTACATGCTTCACCTCCATAAATATGATCGCTTGAGCTGCAAGCTGGATTTCAGGTAGAGATATATTCTACCTATATTTTCTCAGAAGTCTATCAGACTTCTGCAAAACAGTACAAATCCAGAAGTTACATTATGTGTATTTTCTTATTTTAATACTGGAAACTGGAATCCTTACAAGTAAATCTAGACTCTTGTACTTCTAATTGCAAATCCATTTTTACCAAATGTACCTGCACATTACAGATGCAACACCACAAATAAACCAAACTATAACGACTGTCAGGAACCCATCACAAATTCTGCAATAGGTAGGACATGTCTTTCTCCCTTTGACAGAGGTAGAGAAATAATACTCAAAACAGGACATCATGCACAACAGACTTGAGCATTTCTTCGCAGAAAAAAACCAAAAAGATATTTATAATGATTGGGTTCTCAACGACCTATAACAATCGCGTCGCTCTTCATCTTTAAAGTCATGGTTTCTTATAACCCTGGAGAAAGATAAGGGCTTCTGTTACAAGTTTTCCTGTGTCACATTCATAACTAATCCAGGAAAAAGAACATGCTTACACTAAGTTAAGCTACCACCATTTTCTATTAAACATATCATCTCTTTCAAACCAAAGAATCCAGGCTCCTTTCCCGGGTTGGTGTTAATTATCCGTGCAGTATTTCAAAAATGCTTATAAACTTCTGAGACACTGGGCAGTGAGTGATTAAAGCTGAACTCAAACTAAAAGCTGGAACTAAAAAACTATCTATTATTTCCATCTTTTAGGACAATGCTGAAGAGACAGTCCAAGGTACTAAGAGTTATACCTGACTTAACAGCACATAAATAAAGGCAACATGGAGCATGACAATTTCTGCTTACCTCCATCATACTCTAGCGACCTTAAAGGGAAAATTTTCAGAACTTTTTAAATGCCTTCCCATAAATGGGGTGGTCACGTTAGCAGCTAAGCCACACTGAAAAGCAAAGGGACTGGGACTGATCACCTACAGTCAGGAACAAATAACTTTTTTTAAATCCTTGAAAAATAAAGGTAAAAACCCCAAAGCTGCTATTACTTTCTTGAAGGGGAAAAAGGGGAGGAAAAAAAAGGTCCTAAATTTCAGGCGAAGTAGCAAGGCAATATTCCACAACACTGAGCAACATGACCCTTACAGTTTTGCTTTGTTTTTAAGACATCTGTTCCAGGATCTTTTGTTTTTAAGACAGACCTCACCCAGGATCTTTTGTTTATGACAAACTCATAAATTACTAAGTGAGGAGTGAAGGTCAGCATAGTTCGAAGAGGCAGTAGCATGTGGTTTCTGCAATTAGTTGGTAAGAAATTCTGACGACACTTTTAAAACCTAGGAGGCAACAGGCCAGACGTGCACAAGATGACATCTCCTCCTACCCACCTGCTACAGCCCTGAACATCCAAAATCAAGCACTTACAGCACCCTTCTCCCAAAACCAAAGGGGTCACACAGAAGTCAAAGTCCAGCCTGTGCCTCAGCTGCTGTACAATCAAACCAACTATTGCAAAAGTTCGAAGCAGAGAGAAAACCGTCCTTCCACTTCTCCTTGGTCTGCTTCGGGGAAAAAAATAAAAAGACTTGAGGTTTCCACTGCACCTGAGACCAGCACAGCTGGGCAGATGTGCAACAAGGCCTGCCGTAAGAATATCTACCAAACTGAGGCCTTCTGCAAAACCAGGCAGAGGACTACCATAGTACCTGCACCCAAACCAATTTGCCAAGATGATCAGCTTCTCCAAAGTAGAAGAGCTCTTGGTCACTTTCAAAGTCTGAGAAGTGTGGCCAGGGGCTGCAGGGATTGCTCCACAGCCACTCCACTGGACTGTGCAGAAGAGCAGTTGGTGACTATGCTCATCCATAGTGTGCCAAAGCCCTGTTTTAAACACTGATAGCTTTTCTTTTCCTTAAGACTAGGTTCTTTTTGTAAAACAAAACACTAATTGAGGGACTTATGGTTATAGCATTAGCCCAGCATCCTGCCAGGTTATCACTCCAGTATGAAGCACAAAGCATGCCTCTGAATTCATCCTTAGAAGCTTGCTGTTCCCTTCCACTGCTCCTTGCTACTCCTGCTCCCTCCTTCCCTCCCTCAGAGCTGGGGACTAAAATTAAAATGAGCCCAGGAAGCAAAAACAGCTGTCTGAAAAAAAAAAAACCACCCAGGACTTCAACCCTAAAGGAGAAATCACTTCCCAGTAAGTGGAAGGGGCTAACACTACAGGGTGTTTCTCAGCAGACGCAATTTCAACAGAAGAGTTAATAACTGTTCAGGCATGCAGAGAGGGAGAAAGGAGCAAATCAAACAATTCCAATGATCATAAAAATAAAGTTGGGGGTTTTTTTAGGACATTGAAATTTAACAGCTTCAACAAGGCAGAATTAATCTCGGCTTTTTTGAAAAGCACTGCATACCCCGAATCCTAATTGCACATCTTCACACGGTTTACTCCATCTTACAATGATTTGCAAACAATTAGAGTGTCACAATAGCCATGCTGGGTAGCAATTAGCCACGCTATAGGAGGCAAGCAAACTGGCTGAAGGAGCAGCCCACCACCAGACAGAATACAGAAAGCGACACATGGATGCCCCTGTTACCTCACCATTCCTGTGCTCCAGATGGAGCAGAAAGGTGGTTTTCATACTGGGATAAGCCCTGCCTGCTGAAAGGGCACTCCTGTGACGGCACCTGATAACAGGGATTGCTTTCTTGGTTCTACAAGGCATCTGGGAAGCTCTCCATAGGAGCAAGGATCTTTCTGAGAGGAATCACAGAATCATTTTGGTTGGAAGAAACCTGTAAGATCATGAAGTTCAACCATCAACCCAGCACTGCCAGGTTAAACCACATTCCTCAGCACTAGATCTTTTAAACACTTCCAGGGTCAGTGACTCCATCATCTCCCTGGGTAGATTATTCCAATATTTGATAACCCCTTCAGTGAATAAATTTTTCCTAATATCTAATCATCCCTCACCACAACTTGAGGCCACTTCCTCTTGTCCTATCGTTTGCTACTCAGAAAACCCTCCTGGATATGTTCCTGTGTGGCTGGATCTAGGTGATCCTGCTGTGGCAGGGGGATTGGACTAGATGATCTTTTGAGGCCCCTTGCAACCCCTAATGTTCTGTCATTCTGTGAATGCACCAACCTCCCCTGTGCTCAAACCTCCTTTCAAGTAGTTGTAGAGAGCAATAAGCTCTCTCCTCTCGGACTCCTTTTCTCTAGGCTAAACAACCCCATTTCTCTCAGCTGCTCCTCAAAGGAGCTTGTGCTCTAGACCTTTCTCCAGCTTTGCTGCCCTTCTTTGCTCCACCTGGCCTCAATCACCCCCACAACCCCATGTTTAGCCCAAGGCAAGATCCAGAGCTGAGATGCACTGAAGACCACTGTTACCTTCATCCTTACAGCCCATTCAGAGCATGTCACTCATCCCACAGGCATCGGGCCTCATAGTCTAGGGTGGAGGCTTGAGGCACTCCAAGGTAGAGTATGGGCTAGAATGGTGGGAGTGAAGCTACCACTGATCAGTGGTCTTACCCAGCACAAATGTGTGGGGACACTTCTAAGTCTTTCACATCATCCTGAGTTGATTTCTTCAGAAATCCAAAACTCCAATGTTTAACAGGTTCCTACAGCTACGTTGCTGTAGGAAGGCTGTGTTTCCTCTATAATGATAAGGGCTGACCACACTTGAAGATAAACACAGACAACATTAGATTTCTACATAACAACCCAATGTTTCACACATTTGTTCACACAGGAAACAGCAACATCTGAATCCTTCCATTAATTCCAACACGAGCTTCACCAGAGCCAACACAGACACTATGTAAATGCGTTTCTTTTGGGATTGTTTTTTTTTCCAGTTTGGCATGTAGAAACAAACAAAAAGAAGCTGTTTAATCGTTATTTCTCCGTCACAGTCCTTTGGGCAACTGGACATTAGAAACAAAGGAAGTTTGGGGCATTTCGCTCTGGAGGTTGGCTTCCAGTGGTCCCTGTGACTCCCCATGATTCCCTGGCTGTAATAATGAGATCTTGCTCCAGACTGGACCACCACCATGTTGCGTGAAAAAGACTACACTGGGGGAAGAGATCAGAGTCGAACTTTGCACCCTCTCTCCTGGGATGGTGGAAACCACACTGCAACCCTGGGGCACTGGTTATTTCTCCTCACTCCCACTTTCCTGACAGCAGTTTCCCCATATGGACATGCTGCCAGGCAGCTCTAGCAGCTGCTTATCTCAGTCCTCTGCCACCAGTCCAGGTCAGGCCAAGCCTATTTTTAAAGGCTCGAAGGCCACAGAGCCAAATGCTTCAATTCTCATGTTACAAGTATTAAAAAACCTGTTTTCCACCTAAAAACAAATAGGAAGGCAGAACATGCACGCTACTGCTGCAGCCCTGTAAATTACCCAAACACAAGGCACTACAAGGGATCATTCTATCTTTTAGTGAGTGCTGTAAATAAAAGTGAAGAGACCAGTCTAATGTTTCTTAACCTCTGATATCACAGCCATGTTCAATTGTTTTATAAGGAAGATGGTTTTTTCCTGTAAGCCTGATGAGACACTGGAGCAGGCTGCCCAGATGTTTGGGCATCTTTCAGTATTCAAGATCAGGCTGAATGGGGCTTTGAGCAACCTGACCTAGTAAAAGATGTCCCTGGCCATGGTAACAGGTTTGGATAATGATCTTTAAGGCCCCTTCCAATACAAACTGTTCTGTCATTTTCCTGCCTTTTGGCCTCCAAAATACAAAAATAAAGAGCCATCAAAGCTGTTCACTGGAATTAGTGTTGCCCCATCAGTCTCTAAACAGACACAATGCAGGTCCTACTCTCCATGCACAGGTACACCTTCACCTTTAATGTAAGTATTTAATACAACTTTAACATTTCAACACAAGCACCTCCATTTCACCTTGCTGATCTCCTTGACACCATGCTTTGGAAGGAGAAAACCCACCACAGAAAGGCAAACAGAGGGTGCCTGGACAGCACTAACAGTGCTTTGCAGGTAGGAGTCTGGCCCTCCTGAGGCTCCAATCCCTCCTTCTAGCTCATGACTTGTGGCCAAATATGCTTTAACAAAGAACCCTCCCTCTTGGGAAAAGTCTTACAAGCATGCATTGTCCTTAAAAAAGGTTACAGCGAAATAAAGAGAAAAAAATAGTGTGGTAAAAAACCTGCCCATCTGAATTCCAGTTGTGGGCAAGGCAAGATAACATTTTGACGAGTGTCCAAGCTTTCAGTAAAGTATTTGGATTTCCCCTTCTCCCCATGCAAGGTTTCAGAGAAAGGTCTTCTTTAAGAAAACAATACAGTGAGCACTACCAATAACCTCTATTAATGTCATTATCGTGGCATCCTCGTCTCGTCAATCTGCTGCTTTTGAAATAAAAGCACTTTTTTTTTAAATTAAGAGATCAGATTAGGCCTTTATCGCTCAATAACTTACTGTGGTATCCTGGATGTATTTTAAAGTGAAAAGAGCTGCTGGTTTGAAGGCTGTATTGGGACAGATCTTTTAATATGCCACTCATGTCTTTCAAAAGGTTGACTGTTTATAGGGATACCCATTTGCATTCTAAACTAAAAATCTAAACCTTCACCATATTTTCACCTTCTCCTAGTACAATGTAATTATCTGAGGCAACCTAGGTGGATTCCTCATCTGAGTCACAAGAACCTTTATCCTCTGTGGTCATCTCACTGCCTTTCTCTGAAATAGACTCATTTTATGGAAGTATTTACACATTTGAGAGATGCACCAGGTTACTAAAACCTGACATATTCACAATGATTACAGTACTGTTTAGACTGGCGAGTATGAGAGAGCATTAAAAGATCTTTTGCATTTTAATTTCCAGAAAACATCCACAGAGCTTATCAATAACCATTTTTCTGTATGCATTAAAAATTAAAACCCAAGCAAGGGGAAAATAAGCAAGAGAGCTATTATCATGTAACTAGCCAGACCGCCAAGACCTCTATAGATCACCTAGATCTAGATCAATTCAAAAAGCTATTGCCATGCAAGAATTTTATTTGAAAGAAAAACTCAAATCCTAAAATGGGAGTTTACTTCAATTGCTAGCACATAGCCCAAGGAAGTGCATTTATCATGCCTACTACATTTATTTTTATTAAAGGAATAATAAGGTTCAGATTTATACACAGAAGATGCTGCTTTTTTGCCAGTGTACTAGCTTCTACTTGAAGTCATGAACGGTAAAGGTTTATATAACCTGAAGAAATTAATATCTTTTCAAAACGTTCATCCTCTGCAAGTTGCAAATTAGGTAAGAGCATGTCCACCTTGGAAAGTGCCCAGAGATGAAAATGGAGGCTTAAAGAAAAGTAAGAGGAAGTGTCATAACTACATTAAAAACACAGGTAAACCAGGAACAAAAGAGTGTATTTCACTGATCTACTTCAAAGATGTTAAAGAAACACAATATCTCAAAAAAAGTAAAGACCAAAAGCTGCTTGAAACAAGAGTTCATTTTAAAAGGTTATTTAACCTCATTCATAAAAGGGAAAAGGCACAAGTATTTAGAAAAATCCTAAGTGGGTTTTTATATGCTAAGAGTGTACAAGGTAAAGTACTGTGTAAACAGCAACTGCACAGCTAGCTGCTGTGCAAAGAGTGAAAAACTACTCAGTCCAGTGCTCATGGTTAAATCATTCCCAGCACTTGTTGCTATCAAAATGCACAAATCAATCCCCATCAAACAGTAAAATGAAGCTTTCAATATCCCCTAATAAAAATGGAGTTAGTGATTCACTCAACAGGCTAATCCATCCCACAATACTCTATCATTGACAATGTTCTTCACTACTAGTGGCATCTCGAGCTTCTCATTAATATGTAACTTCAGAACCAAAGACACCAGGAAGTGCCAAATCCAACCAGCTTTGACCTGTGAATCACAGGTACATCACAAGCCTTTCTGTAGGGATAGCGAAAGAGCTCCCCAACAAGGAACAAAAACAACCAGAACCAACTGCAGTTGCTGAGCTAAATAATGTTTTTTAAATCTATGCTTTAAATTGAGAATTCTCATTCAGTTTGTGTAAAGTATTTCTAAAACACTGTCAATTTCCTTCCTAAGCATTTGATCCAACGTAGTTCTTGAATAGAGATCCAGGTAAAGTGCCGAGTTAAACATCTACTTGAAAATCATATCCCTTGGGAAGGCAGAAACCACACTGAGACTGGTCAGGTAATGAAGAGTTAAACACAGCCTCCATCACTTTTTCTGTACTGGCTGCTTACAGGCCTAGCATGCATTCAGTAACTGCCCTAGGACACAAATTAAGTAACAGTAGTAAATACAGTCTCTCTCTTACAAACATCTGCTTGGAGTCTGACTGAAACACAATACTCAAAGAAACGTTAATTCAGAAGAAAGGCGCTTTTGTGTGAGAGACCTTCTCTAGTGCATCCTTCAGGAAAGAAATCCACACAAAGCATACCCTCTAGCTGCACTACCTTACTCTCACATAATGGATGAATGCCCTGGTTAGGGAACAGAAATGTCTCAGGAGGCCAAAGAAATGCAAATATGAGAACAGGTCCACAGAACAGACGCCCTCACATAGGTTCAGTGCAAATACCATGTTGTAGTAACACACCCAAAGGCAGCTCAGGCTTTGTAATCTTCCACACTTTTTAAAGCAAATTATGTCATGGGTGGTCTGCTGCTCCATCTATACTCTTTACTTTTGAAATCTCTTCTCCTGAGTGCTTTATTCTGCTGATCCCACAGGAGTCTACCACAGCCTGAGGATACATGGCTTCCTCCTCACCAGAGAAGCTATGAGATTCTCTTTCACCATGGCACCTGCTTTCATAGACAGGACCTTTACATCTTTAAAATTTCTACCTTTCCATCAAACTTAACTGCAGTTGGCCAGGGCTCAAGTTACTCAAGAGAAAACAGAAATGGGTATTGATCTCACTTAAGCTTTGCTCCCCCAGGTAAAACAATCCTCTAACTTACAGCACGTAGACTCATACTCTGAAATATGGTATTACTTACCTGCCTCTTTTATCCATCAGTTTGGAAAAAGCAGGTACTAATGAAGTGCCTAGATAGTGATGTAAAGCAAGAACCAGGAGGTAAGCTTTGCACAGAAAGCAAGCAGCTACCAGCAACGCTCAAATGTTTCTCAGCATAGGTTTCCACTTAGCTCATCTCAAGTAAAAATAGTGAAAAGAAATTAAGCTGTTTAACTCCAGCTATACTTAATGCAGCCCAAACTTGCTTTTTGGTCATATGACTCTTTAATTTCTAAGCTCTTTTAAATACAAACATTTCCAAATGGTTTAAGAGACTGTCAGGATTTACACTTCCCTTGGAAAACATCGGGGACAGGAGTGGCCTTTCTTTGCCAGCCAAAAGCTCAATTCATGCAAGATCCTGCATTGTAGATTCAGCACAATGATTCACCTGAAACTTAACCAGAGAGAAAAGCAGTTTGTTTGGTTTAAGCCTGCACATTTCTGCTATGGAAAGCTTAGGCACAAGGAGTTAATGTTTCTGCATCTGAACCTCATGATTGTCCCAGACCTAAATTAAGCAGCTGTAAAAGGCTATTTTTAACTCTGAAAATTAATCCACGTTGTCCTTACAATCACAAAAGAGTGGCCTATACTCTACACAGGGTCTTCCACACAGGGGACAGGGGAAAATATGAAGGCAAATGATTGTTTAACTAGCTGGCAAAACTTATATTAACCTTACCGGGGCTGCCATTACATCGATAGCCACAGTTAAGTTCTGTGCTCTTCATCAGTCCACGGCTAGGACAAGCTCTGATTTTTTTTAAAGTAATGCCAAAAGCAGTATTATCAACAAGCAAGGGTCAGTGGCTCAGGAACAAAAGCTTTTCACAACATACATACCAAACACGGTAAAGTAGTTTCTTAAACTGCATAGAAAATACTGACTTTGAAAATGCCTGGCCATCTTTTGAAATATAAATGCCACCATGAAAAATTCTGGTTTTCCAGGGGTACCTCTGCTCTTAAGTAAGACTTCCACTGTTACGCTGTAGGGTTTCTCCAAGGTATTGTTTGTTTGAATTAAGACGCGGATGTCTTTGAACCCAATGTTTGTCCCAAATTCCTTACTCGGTTACTCCACAACGTCAACGCAGCCAAACACAATGTTCTCCCCGGAGTTACTCGCTGATTCACACTGTTGTGCGGGCAGAGCCTGACCCTTTTTCTTCACACATATCGGTCACTACACGTCCCCGGAGCGGCACATGGCTAGAACCTGCCTTATCTACACCCACACAAGCCGGAGCGCAATTAATGCAAAAATCAGTTGAAATCCACTTAATTAACACTGCATTAACACCTTCCTTCCCGTAACGTCTGTATCGCACACAGCAGCCCCCAGTTACAACTCCTGAACGTACTGAAGTAACTCATTGTACAAAGACGGGGGGCCGAGCCGGGGGAGCCGGTCTGGGGCTGGGAAGACGCAGCCACCGGCTTCTCTCCACCTCCCGCCGCCGAGCCCAGGGCCCCTCGCACGGTCACCGCTCGGGTGCCCAGGGGCCACAGCCCGCCCGACTCCCCAGGGCTATCGCTCCTCAACCCCAAGTTGCCCGGCGCGGTCACCGGCGCGGCAACCACGCTCCGCGGCTTACAGACTCCGAGTTTGCCCCGAGTCCCAATTAAGAAGCCACTAGGAGCGGACAGAAGGGAAATAAAAGTGTCTTTGGCAGCGCTCAAGGCTACGGAACCACGACGCTGCTCCCGAGACAACTCGAAGGGAGCCGGGGCCGCCCCGCGCTGGCGGACCGCGATGCCCCGGACCGGCGGTTCTCCCCTCCGCCCCGCGCCCCCGAGCTGGGCCGAGCCTGGCCGGGCCGAGCCCCCGCCACGGGCCGAACAAAGAGGCCGCTCTCGCCTCCCCCAGCCCGACCCTCCGGCGGGTCCCCGCAGTGGGGAAGAGCGGGCACCAGGGGAACCCACCGCCCGTCGGGACCCGGAGCCCCGCCGACCCCCTTCTCTCCGCGCCGCCAGGTACCGGTGAAGCGGCCGCCGCTGTCTCCGTGGCCCCGACGTCGCTGCAGGATGAAGTAGCCGCTGCTCTTCTGCGTGACCCACAGCTTCAGGGCGTTTTTCAGCAGAACCTCCTCAGGCTTCAGCCACATCTTTCCCCAGCTCGGAGTGACTCCTCTCTGCCCCCCGAGCCCGCTCGCCCACACCGCTCTCCGGATCACATCGCCCCCCGCGGGCTGCGCGGCGCCGGCTCCGGCTCCCTCCGCGCGGGCCCGGCCACCGGGGAGGGGCGGAAGGCGGAGCCCGGCCGCGGGCCTCCCTTCCCGCCGCACCGGGGGCTTTGTGCGATGGCGGCTGTCGCCACGCGACCGGCTCCGTGCTGCCGGGACGTTACGGTAGAGCGGGAGGAGGGGGGGTCCCGGTTCTGTCCCACCGACAGATCATTGCGACACCCCGGGATCCTGGCGTGTCCCCAGTACCGGCCGTGCGCGGGGGTGACTCCGCAGGGGGTCACGCCTGGCTCCCCGCAGGTGCCTGGCACAGCGCGTGGATCCACGACCCCTGGCAAAGTCCTGGAGTGTCGGGGCTTCGGTGGGCTCCGGCTCGGCTCTCCTCGGCTTCCAGATCATAGCATAGAAACCGAGCCCGCAGCTGCTGGCTTTGATGCTCGAATGTCAGTAGCTGAAACTTCGTATCTCAAATGAAAAGTCAGAATCTTTCATTTTACAAGGGCTTGGTGTTGTGGTTTTTTTTCTCATTGAAGAAATATCCACTGCTTGTGGTTGAGCAGTTGGTAGGATCGTTTGCGAACCTGCACAAGCGGTTATTGCTGACGCAGTAATTTCTACATTCTCGTTACCCCAGGTTGCCATTAAAACATGAGCAGCGTGCTTGCTTCTCAGTCACGTTCCGCTTCTGATTAACAGCAAATATTAAATAACTTATAACTGCTTCAGCAGCTAAACCTCACACACACTTCAGTGAAGTCAGACAGTGAAGATTTTTTCCCTTTTCAGATGCTTGAATATTTTTAGAGTGGTTTTTACATTCAGCCTTGTCTTTTGGGCAGGCTGATAGGAGACGTAACTGAGAAGACAACCAAGCACCTTCAGGGTGCTTTTATGCTTTGAGAGTTAGCGGAAGAGTAAAGCAGTTAGTTTCAGGATTTAGTGTCACTCACACCTGCGTCTGTTAATTACATCTTGAGATGTGCTTGTGGTTGAATCCCATCAACAGTCCTTTCAGAGTCACAGCATCACATCCAGGTTGGCTCAATGGTCATAGAATCACAGAACGGCTAGAGTTGGAAGGAACCTTAAAGATCATCTAGTTCCAACCCCCTGAAATAGGCAGGGATAACCTCCCACTAGACCAGGCCGCGCAAAACCCCATCCAGCCTGGCTGTAACTATCTCCAGGCAGGGGGCATCCACAACTTCTCTGGGCAACGCATTCACGCCCCATCACTCTTACAATGAAGGTTTTCTTCCTAATATCTAAACTAATTCTATTCTTTTCCAGTGTAAAACCATTATCCTTCATCCCTCACTGCACTCACTGATAAAGAGTTCCTCCCTGTCTTTCCTGTACATCTGCTTTAAGTACTAGAAGGCTGCTATAAGATCTCCCTGGAGCCTTCTCTTCTCCAGGCTGAACAATCTCAGCTTTCTCAGCTATTTCAACAACAAGTTTTTGGCTGGTGCATAGCAAGGTAAATAAAACCAGCGAGGATAGGAACCTAGGTGATTATTAGACGGAAAATAAGGTGATTATTAGACAGAAAATAAGGTGCTGTGAGAAGTTACACAGATTCTTACGTATTCTCTGATCCAAAAGATTGGACTACCTTGTTCAATTACTTAAGGTTATGAGGTAAGAGAAAATTGCTTTAGAAAAAATGAAGATATATCTGAAAGGAAAGGACTGAAAGAAAATTATGTTCCTGGCTTTTTGTCACTCTTAATATGCACTCTGGAAAGTTTGAGTTGTTTATGATGTAACATATCTTTCCTAGATTTCAGTAGTAAATAGCATGAGGCAGGGAGTCTGCCATTCAGACTATGTGAAAGCACAGCATCACTCATATGTGGAATAAATTCCAGAGATCCTGATCATCCGTGAGGTTGAGCGCAGACTGCACAGGGGAGAGTCACTGGGAATACTGCTTTCCCTTCTCAACTTTGTCACTGACTGTCTTCCCAGCCCTTGGCTTTAACTTCACACGGCTTCATCTTTTACAGTGATCAAAGTCATACATAACTTTTATTCTGAAAGTCAGTAAATTGCTCCAGGAAGGCTCCTACCTGCCTGGCCCTCTGCAGAGAGTATCAAGCCCTATGACCCTATACTTGGACAGGGGCTGGCAATGTTTGAACATAGGGGAGCAAGCAGTGATCTAGGCTCCAAGTCTTGTGGTTGCATGGTTGAAGCTGATGCAGGCTGCCACCAGAACAGGTTGCCCATATTCTGCTCTACGTCCCTCAGACCTTCTGCAGTAAATTTTATTAACTAAATTTGTCAAAAACTAACTTTTATTTATTTAAGTATTTTGGATATGTTGGTTCTTTAGTCATGTTATGACTGTAGGAAAAACAGGATCAAAATGTACATCCTGGGCTGGTGGAAAGAAACAGGCTGATCTTTCAGACAGGAGACTGCAGGAGATTTATCATGAAATGAGAGCCTAAAGATGGAGCTTAATTTATTTATATTTATAGTAACAAGTTAGCTGGGACTTGGCTAGCAATCTGCAGGTGCACAGGCCAATCATCTTTGCATTTCCAGTTTACATTCTCTATCTTGTGCCTTAATTAGTGTCTGAAAAAGCCCTAATCAGTGAGCTAATTACAAAGACACAGTTGATGAAACTCCCAGATGATCCCAAGTTCAGATGTAGTAGAAGTAGTAGCAGCGAGTCCAGAAAAATAATGCTTAGGGTGCTAATACACATTAGCAAATATAATATTGGAAATTCAGACTGCTGGCTCATACATCCAGGGAAAAATAACTAAAACATATTTATTCCAGATGACAAAAAAAACCCACCCCAAACCTCACAGCGATTGATAAACAGATGCTGTTTTCAATCCTTTATTTTCTGCAGCCCACAAAGTTTCACTACAGCTTCAGTGTCCTGTAGACCAGCTGTCAGCAGGCATCAGTAGATCTGCTTTCTTAGTTGCATGTCCCCTTGAAGCTGTTTGTCAGTGTGGAGATCTATAGCCCTCTGGCTGAAAACCATTGAGTACTCTGAGAGCAGAGAAGGGACTTTTCTGAAGAACTACAGCCACAAGTCTTCATAAATGAGGTATATCTACCAGAGACAGTTTAAGAAAAGAACACTAGAAATTATTAAGAGCTTAAAGCTGATTTGTGAGCTCAGATTGGATGGATCTTACGTGCAGCACAGAGCCACAAAGATGATGGAGTGGCACATCTCCCTTACGAGGAAAGGTGGAGGGAGCTGCGTCTCTTTAGCTTGTAGAAAAGAAGACTAAGGGGTGACCTGGTTAATGTTAATAAGTATGTGAGGAGTGGGTGTCAGGAGGATGGAGCCAGGCTCTGCTCTGTGTCATCCAGCGATCGGACAAGGGGCAGCAGATGTAAGCTGGAACATAGGAGGTTCCACATCAATATGAGAAGGAACTTCTTCACAGTAAGTGCAACAGAGCACTGGAGTGGGCTGCCCAGGGGGTTTGTGGAGTCTTCTTCTCTAGAGACGTTTAAAACCCACCTGGATATGTTCCTGTGCAACCTGATCTAGGTGATCCTGCAGTGGTGGGAGGACTGGACTAGATGATCTTTTGAGGTCCCTTCCAATCCCTGATGTTCTATGATTCTGTGATATGTGTACCTTGGCTCAAAGTGACAACTGAAGCAGAGCACAAAATAGCTACCTACAAGTATCAGTGTGTTAAACACAAAGAAGATTATGTATTTATTGTGTTTAAAAATCAATTCATGAAAAGCAGCAAGAGAATTTTTTTTAAGTTAGATTAAATATTAAGCAAGTCTTTCTGACCAGAAGTTTTTACTGTGCTGAGTAGTGTACTAAGTGGCCTAGAGGCACTTTAGAAATAGTATAAGATTAATAATTTTATGTTGATGGAGTTACTTTCTGATGTAACTCTGATCAGAAAGATTAGGCAACAAAGACAGATGCCCTCTACCACCTGTGCCCTGCTAATGATTTTCTTCACTACAAGAAATCCCCTACCAGAGGGGATTTTTTAAAGATGCTTTGAAAGGATTCTGTGCAAAGTTTTTCATGTCAGACACCCTCTCAGATATTGTCCTGTTGGAAAGGGGCCATGTTTGCTGCTCAGTTGCAGAAAGTCCATTTCGGATTTGGCAGAAACACGAAGGCCCAAAGGGAAATCACTGTAATTCACACGCAGCTCGCAACTCCTGGCAGAATGCCTCCATTGAAAGCACGCTGCAAAGACCCCTCCTGCCAGACATATCAGATCCCAGGAACATGCAAAAGCAATTCTTAAGCTTAGATCTTTGAAATAGATTCAAACACAAGGTGCATTTGGGTTTGAAAGGGTACAGGAGATGGCAAAGGTGGTCAAGGACCACATCAAGAACTGCTTGAACAGTCACAGCTACATTTCCAAGTAATTCAGTTCATTTTTCTCCTGTAATGACCGGATTGCAAAATACAGTTAATGTTTATGGGTCGATTTGGTTTTGTCTTCCCACCTGCTCTAGTAAAGGAACATAAATGTTAAAGCCTGTAATTAATTCCAGAGGTTTCATCTATTATCTCTGATTAAATTAATGCCTGTGTAATAATGAAGACAGAAGATATAATACACTATGAGGAGCAAGTGCAATTACACTACAGCCAACAATGTAAAAACACATTAGAGGTCTTGACTCACAGTTTTATACAATGGCTTTTTCCCTGTCAACAGCACTGTATTTTGTATTGCAACTGGCAAACCTCTTCTGAGAACAATACAGTTGCTGTGACACTTGAAAAGTTATAGCATCTCAAGTTATTTGACAAATACTTCCTAAGAAGATAGTCCCTCTCAGGATATGTAGTAATAGAATGATAGAATAAAATCATAGAATGCATTAAGTTGGAAGGGGCCTTTAAAGGTCTTCTCCAAGCCCTCTACAGTGGTCAGGGACATCTCCACCTAGATCACGTTGCCTAGAGGCTCACTCAGCCTGATCTCAAATGTCTCTGGAGATGGAACCCCCAACACCTTCTTGGACAACCTGTTCCAGTGTTCCACCACCCTCATTGTAAAGCATTTCTTCCTTACATATAATCTAATTCTACCCTCTTTTTGCTTAAGACCATTGCCCCTTGTCCTGTTGCAGCAGACCCTGACAAAAAGTGTGTCCCGGTCTTCCTCTAGACTCCCTTTAAGTACTGAAAACCTGCAACAAGGTCTCTCTCAAGAAGGGTCCTCTCCTTCTCCAGGTGGTTTAAGGCATTAATTCTCCAACATTTGCTTGTCTCACTCAACTTTTAGTTCTCCCAAACGCTGGAGTAAAACCAGTTCCTTAGCCTTATACACACAAACATCTAATCCCTGGAGGCTACAGAGGGAAAACTCAGGCAGGTACTTCATGGCCATTGTTTTTGCAACGGACAGCAGAAGAATGTGAACATGATTTGCTCTGCCAATCACTCGACACACCATGCCGGTTCTTAATAGCACTTCTGCTCTCTATCAGAGTTGAATCATGCCTCTGCCTTCAGTAGGTGAAGAAGACCTCTCTTCATCACATCTTGCCCAACTCCATTGATAATGACCTCAGGAAGCTGAGAAGAGATGCTATTGATGACTTATGGTATGATGGAAAGAAGAAGGAACTTCTCATATTACTGCCCAGGACACCTTCCTCTGTCTATTTTCCAGGGGCCTGACCCTTCATCTCTGAGGGACTTTCATTCACAAAGGCATAGCTATGGATAGAACCCATCCTCGCATGAGTTATCCAGTTTGACATTGAAGTAACACTCTAAAAATACTCTGGTACAAAAGGAGAAGAATGCCCAACCCTATATAGGAAATTACATTCCAAGAATACCATTTATTTTTGGCATGGCATAGTCACTGTACTGTAGTGGGAATGGAAGAGCTGGCCTCCTAAAAATGCACTGGCAGTCTTTAAGGAGAATAGACTGAGCAGACAGGGGCCTTGATTTTTCACTTTTTCAATGAATTAAACTTGGTGATACATGATCTTGAACGACAGACCAAATTAGTGGTGCCAAGGACAAAGGGGACAGAATAAGAAGTGAAGGTGTGGAGGATCCATAACATGTGACAATGTGAAAAGCCCAGACCAGAGAGGACAAAACTCCCTAAGCAGAGGTTGCAACCTGCCTATTTTCTAATTGCGGTTCTCTGTAGAGCAGTGGTGTTTCAGCAGCAAAAGCAGATGACCTTGATAGGAAAAAGGCATTGCTGTTCTTAGCGTGCTACAGAAAGCATAGCAGCTGGCACTCACACATACTGGGCAGTCTCAAAGGAAGCCTGAAGTGGAGCAGCTAGTATTAGCACAGCTTCCTCCAGGGCTGTTTCCTGAACCCAAATCCTCATACTAATTCTATCTCCTAAGATCAAAAACTCTTCAAACTCAGCAGCAGTTAGGTGGTTTTGAGGAAAAAACAAAACCTAAACCACTTCCAAAAGTATGCCAGTATTATTTGTAATGCCCAAATTTGTATGAAGACTTGCAGTGGTGTCTCTACTGTAGCTGTCTCTTGGTGGATCTGGATAGAATCTGCCTTAGCTAAAAGTATGGCCTAGAACTCCCATTTTGCTTCACTGAACTTGGAGTCAGAACTTCTTGTTATTTTAATGTTTTCTTTAAGGTGCTTACTCTGTTTTTCTGTTGAACAACCATCCCCTGGAATGCAATCTGTGTAGGCACTAAGATCTTTTTGAAGTCATTAAATAACACACCCTTATGGGGAAAGGCTGAGGGAGCTGGGTCTCTTTAGGTTGGAAAAGAGGAGACTGAGGGGTGACCTCATTAGTGTCTATAAATATGTGAAGGATGGGTGTTAGGAGGATGGAGCCAGGCTCTTCTCAATGTCATCTAGTGATAGGACAAGGGGCAATGGGTGCAAGCTGGAACATAGGAGGTTCCATATAAGTATCAGAAAGAACTTCACAGTGAGGGTGACATTGGAGCATTGGAACAGGCTGCCCAGGGGCGTTGTGGAGTCTCCTTCTCTGGAGACATTTAAAACTCCCCTGGACATGTTCCTGTGTGACTTGGTCTAGGTGATCCTGCTGTGGCAGAGGGATTGGACTAGATTATCTTTCGAGGTCCCTTCCAGTCCCTAACGATGCTATGATTCTATGCCTTTTTCTCAGTCAGATATGACTCAAAGCATGCAAGAGTTGCAGAAGAGAAAAGTAGAACAGACAGCATATTATCTCCCCTGAAGTTATTATGGTCTTCGTACTGCCTATACACAGAGGAGTCATATAATACTGCAAATACAGGAGCACTGCAACCAGCTTGAAACACTGTAAAACACTAATGCTTTCCATTCTTGCAAATGCTGCCTGCCTGTTTGGCAGCCATGGAGGGCTGGCATCTCTTACATGAGCAACACCACATTACCACCTGAACCGCATTGGGGTGAGTGTCCCAGGGCTGCCTGTGATGCTAGAGGTGGCCAGTCTGGACACAGTGGTGCAACAGAAAGAGCAGGGAGAAAACAACATTTCTGCTTGCCTTCTGAGGATTTCAAAACACCTATGGGGAGCTGCAACTGTAAGAGTGGCAAAACTGTGCCACAGCACAAACCTGATTGTCACAGAAGTGTCAGTGCTTTGAGACTTGTGTATTAAAGTGCCTTTGAGATACCCTTTAAGATAATTTTTTGGAGCAACTTTTTACTGATTTTTACAACTTCCCACTGATCTTCTGTAACACTCAAGGCTATGCTGAGATTATACTTGGCACACAGCTGCTATTGCTGGGAAGGAACGGCGCTGCACATGCCTAGGACTGGGTTTGAACCCACTCTCTTTGACCAGTACTGCATTTCTACTTCTGCTTGACTCCTATCTTCTCTTTGAGAAGTCTGTGGTTCCATCTAATTTAAATGTGACTCCCGCCATTTCAACAGAATTTGAAGGCTTTTTCACACAAGCAATTAAGCAAACAAGGCATCAATCTTAGGAACAAATACAGCCAAAGAACAACTAAAATTGGGAATGCATGCAAAGAAAATAACACCCTCTACCTTTTCTTTCTTTATACTCTTATAAACAAGCCTTTTTTTCTTTCTGGACTTCCAATTCACATGGCAGTCCTGCATAGTTTCAATGAAGTGCTGCATTGTTTCTCCCTCACTTCAAGAAGCTGGACTACATACACGTCCATGCTTTCTATTTCAGGAATAAAATATTCATTACACACTTACAGAAATGCACACAATCCATCTGCCAAGTCTTTACAGGAGATGTAGAAAGATTTGAAAGCATGTTCTGCTTACTTTCCATTTGCACAGATGAATGGGTTCACTTGGAAATATTCTCTTTTAATCTTTGTTTTACTTTGCTCTTTTGGTAAATGTCTTGAGCCTGCAAATTCTTTATTTCCATTCTTGTCATAGTTCAGTAGTACAAAAATAGTTTTCACCTATCTATTTCTCTCACAAACCAGTGTCTCTTTATACACTTTGGGAAAACTCAACAAGCCAACAGAGCTTGAATTTTCAGAAGTTATTGCTGCTTTTGAGAGTGCAAGTTTGGATTCAGCTTTGCAGAAGCAATACAGTTAGCAATTATGACAACTGTGAAATCAGTCCCTTTGGAGTTCTGGTGCTGAGCATCAAGAAGAGCTCTTAAAAGAAGTTTCCACTTTTGAAAACTTTGGACTCAAGCCAATGCTTTCATCTCCTTATCTATGAAAATGGAATACAGCTTAAATAACTGTCTGACAGCTCATGAAGGTTCATTAATTCTTATAAAATCTTGGAATAGAAACACACTGAGTACTGCTGATTATTTATTAATTCATGCTGCCTTGCACCTCTACACTGCTTTCACATGTCAAAGAAGAGGATTTTGCAGGCAGTAGAACCAGCAAAACCTGTAAAGCCTCCACTCTGCTTTCTGCCTTCCCATACTGTAGCAGTTTCCCTGTATTCCCCCTGCAGATACCCACATTGCCTTTTCATCCTCAATCCCTGCTTCCTGCAGTGCCTCCTGCCTCCCTTCCAGCGTGATCCTGGACTTCCTCTTAAGGCCTCCATGCTGAGGCTGGTTCACCCGAAACAGCTGCACAGCAGCCAAGAAGTAGGAGCATGAAAACTGGATAGACTTGAGAGACCAAAGAGCAAAAATTAGGGCAGACACCATGGTAGAGCCCTTCCCCTCCACCAAACTTCCAGCTTCCAGGCTTCTGCCTTTCCTTGAAATTAGCCACAGGTTTAAGAGTTACTGGGAATGGGAATGTTGGTACAAAACTGTGTAAATACAGTGTTGGTTTCTTCCTTTCAGGGTCAAGCAGATATTTGAAATGCTCTGAATATTGAGGTCGTAAATAAACTTCATTGATCCAGCTCCCTTTTTTTTGTTGAAATCATTTACCTAAGTACAGTATTGACATTTCTCTGTGCTCCATTTTACAAGGTTGTGCTCACACTGGTAGGTGTTTGTGAGTATATCTATTAATAGTACAGATTAGATCTTCTGAAGGACACAGTAACTTGTCTCAGAAGCACTTATGTTCTCCAGCAACAAGACTCAGGACCTTAACAAGAGGGCATTTTCAGAAGCATTTTCATGCTATCAAAGTATACTGTAGTAGCTCTCAGCCTGTCTCCCTTGTGTCAGTGATGCAAAGTTTACTCTGCCCTGGCATGGCCTGTGGAAGCTACAGCAACTCCTTCTAGCCAAAGGAAGGATGTTGTAAACTGAGGAGCTTGCTGGGACATGCCATAACCTAAAGACAAAGGACATAATATACAAAAATACAGGAACTTGTATGTCTGTACCAGCACTTTGTGTACCTACATGGAGAAAGCAGTGACCTAACAGAGGAACTGAAATACAGCTGATTAGTTGTGTTTCTGCTTTGCCCTTTCCTTGCTGAGAAGCAGCCCTAGGACTTGGTAAACATGATGCTTTCAGTTCTGCCACACATTTGCAGCTCTGACAAGTACGCCTTTGCCCACTTCTCACTGTAGGAATTGCCCTGGCTTACACATGTGGCTGTAGATACCCAGACAACCCAAACTTGCCCAAAAGCACACATCTCATCCACAGCTCTACGTGCATGTCCCTGGCGGCAGTTTTTGGAGGCTGGCTAGGGCTTCAAAGTATCACCGATATGAGCTACCTAAGGAAATGTTTCACCTTGTGCTGTGCAAAGACTTGTCTTTCCTCATCTTCTGCTCACAGACATTCCTAGTCCATTATTAAACTACCAAAAATAAAATACTTCTGATTCAGCATTTTCTCCTTTGTATCCTCTCCAGCTGCTGCCCAGGCATTGATCCTGCAGCAACGAATGAGCTGTTCCTGTTTTGGACTGTGATATTATTTCAGAAGGATGCACACAGAAAGGCCTGGCCACCCAGGGCATTTCAGCAGTGTGTTTTTTAACCCTTACTTCACGGTGACAGTTCTTGGCAAAGACATGGTGCTGCTGACACAGTAGAAAGGAGGCAGCTGTTTGCCTCAGCCCTCACCAGCTGAGGTCTCTGGTGCCACAGGGTTGTGAAATTGCACTAAGATATAGAGAAGGGGTAATGAGCAGGAGCTACAGAGCTTTTGCACAGGGAAAACCATTTTTGTGGAACCCTGTGAAGAGCTTTATTTGACCCACAGGTGCTATAAGAAACCAGAGAGGGGGGCCTAGTGTGCAAATGAGTCTACACTATTAACCATGAGATATTTGTGCTAGGCTTAGGTAACCATTTTCATACTGATCAGGCAACTTCTAGTTTGGTGTTTGTGCTGTGGCTGCTGATGCCAAACCACAGACTCTTGTGACTGGTACATGTGAAATAGCTGGCTGAGGGAGAGTGCATATTTCCAACTACAGTGACTGCACACATCTGTCTTTGGTGTGATCTCTGCAACAAACATAGGAATGATTTGCAGCCAGGGACATAGATGTGCTGGGGGTCGGCTACAGGGAAGCATTTACGAACACAAGCACAGGATGCTTGAAACAAGGATCCTGAGGAAAGATAAGGTTTCCCCTTTGCAGAAGACAGAGTTTAGTTCAAATAATACACTTACAAATAGAGTGTTTCTGCCCATTACTACATTCAATCCACCTCACCAAATTCTGTCCTGGCATGCAAAGTGATGTGCTGAGGTCAGATCACCTGATTGGGAATGAAGGTTTAATTATATATTAAATACTTGCAATGGTTTCAATTGCTGAAGGCAAAATGGCTCAGCCTTGTTTGGATGCCAATGTGCTCTGTGGCATTTATGTTAACACAACACTCTGCACCTTCACATCTTCTGCAAGGGTGTCAGTTGAGGACATCAGTCTTTGATAGGCAGGGACAGCAAAGAATTCAGAGATACCATAGAGTTTCATATCCTGTACTGCAAATGGCACACATGTATGCATCACATCTTGTGTATGTGAGAGGAAGATTTTCATGCTATAGGAACTTCTTGACTCTTTTTCCTTTCCCATGCACTCCAAAACAAACCATGTTTTAAAAAAAATTGGATCCATCTCCAAAATCAATAAGCACTTGCAAAAGAATAGGGAACCTTTATTTCTCCACCCCACTCCCCAACAGATTCCAGCCTTATCTTCTTAGATAAGACCATTCTGTTCTCATTAATAGGAGAGGAGGCTTATTATGCACATTCCTCATCACAACAAGGTGACATCTCTTTTATCTCATCTCTACCCATTAACCTGTTCCAAACCCCTTGCAAGCCAATACTTCAGATTTAAAGGTTTAGTGAGAAAGGGTGTTGGGGAGGCACCCACAAAGCCAGATAGCAGTAGCTATCAGAAAAATGGTGATTTATTGTGTCCAGGTTTGCCTGGCTCTCCAACCACACAGAAGTTTGGGCAGTAATATAGTACTATGCAGCAAAATTCCTAAAGGAATGTACTAAGAAAAAGTGATCCAAAATGTGCATGTGCTCATACATACAAGGGAGAAATCTCACACCTAAGGGTGAAAAGCAACAGACCAAAAGGACATGAGGAATCCTTGGACAGCATACCAACCCAAGGAGAGTGTCTTCAATTGCAGGAAAATTCAGTTCTGGTAGGGTTCCATTGGTACCCTGATTTGAGTGTGGCCTGTGGTCATTCTAATTAGTTACCAGCAAAGGCAGACAAAGGTGGGCTTCAGGGACACCGAGGGAGAAAAAACATAAGCTACCCATCTAGTACTGTAGCTTGTGTGTCTTTGCCAGGTCCTTGCTAAGGAGCCAGGGTGGCTGCACCTGTCATAAATATTAGGGCAATATAAGAAAATCTGTATCACCAACACTGCTTCAAATACTTTTTTAAGGTACTGACTTGTTGGAATTCTATAGTAGAAGCTGCTTCCCAGAGATGCAATGCAGACCTTATCTCTTTCCTTAAAAGATTTTTAACCATTATCTGTCAAAAATCTTATTAGGGAATAGGGAGGAACTGAAAAAAGTTTAGTTACATAAATGATCTTACTGATTTCCCCATTAAAAAAAAAGCCTCAAACACTGCAGTAAGGATGTTAGGAAGGCATCAGCAGATGTCAGATTAAGTTGGAGAAGCTGCCTGAAAAGCAGAACTGCTTTTCCTTTTACCTGAGTGCCCTTCTCTCATAATGTGGCACTTCCATTGCCACTTAGACTTAAAATACAGGTCACTGGGGACACTGCTGAAATGTAAGAGAATATATATATATATATATATATATGTGTGTCACAATGGAAACATGAAGTCATATTCTTTAGGCTAATAACCTTAGATTTAATCTTCAGACTATTTCTCAGACATCTGAATTATTTTCTGGACATCACTACAAACACAGGTAAACAAATGATTATGCTGCATTCTTCCCTCCAACACAGAAACAGAAACATGCTACTCAGTACCATATCTCACAGTGGAAGAGGTAGATGGTTAGGCAGCCAGAGGACAAGCTGGGCTTCTGCCTTGGTGTGAATACACTTGGTATGTTTAGTAGGTAAAAGTGTCCTGACAGTGACACTGGAAGGACAGACTGTCCACAGCTTAATATGTGGGCAAATCTGCATTTCGGGCAGCACATGCACTTGCAATGGGATTATCATAGGACTGGTGAGATGTAAGCCTGTCCTTATTTCTCCAGTGCACATTATTTTCCATGACAGGAATTACCTAGGAAAGACTTCCCAGGTAATGGCAAAGGTTGACCACTCCTCTAGCACTGGCTTTGGAACTGTTTTCCACTGTGTTCCTTGAGCTACCACTGAGAAGTCTCCAAAACATGGCCTTAATATTTAGTCTCTTTGGGATATAAAGAAAAACTCCAAGTGTGCTCTGAAAGTGCCTCCCACAGGTCCAACAACTCTGCTCCTTCCCTTTCCCTGAACATCCCTGAAACATCTGGGTGTGCTGGTCAACAGGTGGCTAAATGTGAGCCAGAAGTGTACCCAGAGTGCTTAAGAAGGCCAACAGCATCCTGATTTATATCAGAAATAGTGTCACCAGCAGGAGTAGGGAAGTGATTGTCCCCCTTTACTCAGCACTGGTGAGGGCACACCTTGAGTACTATGTTCAGTTGTGGGCACCTCAATACAAAAAAGATATTGAGATACTGGAGTGGGTCCAAAGCAGGGCAACAAAGAAGGTGAAGGGTCTAGAGCACAAGTTCTATGAGGAGCGGCCAAAGGAACTGGCATTGCTTAGCCTGGAGAAAAGTATGCTGAGGGAAGATCTTATTAATGTCTACAACTACCTGAAAGGAGGTTGTAGAGAAGTGGATGTTGGTCTCTTCTTACAAGTACGGATTGGTAGAACAAGAGGACATGGCCTCAAGTAATATCAGGGGAAGTTTAGGTTAGACATTAAAGAAAAACTTCTTTATTGAAAGGGTCATCAGGCCTTGGAACAGGTGGCCCAGGGAGGCGGTTGAATTGCCATCCCTGGACATGTTTAAAACTTGTGTAGATATGGAGCTTAGGGACTTGGTTTAGTGATGATTTGGCAGTGCTGGATTAACAGTTGGACTCAATGAAGGTCTCCTCCAACCAAAACAATTCTGTGATAACTACTGACAAGTACCCAGGAGAGCCACTCCAGCAGTAGCTCTGAACAGCCATCCCACTCCTTCTTGTTCTTCCACTTTCAGGAGACCTAATGCATCATTCCAGCAGCATGTTGCTGCTGAATTCAAATAGTATTTACTTCTCCCATGAGGGGACTGATGCCGTGTCTCCTCTGGCCCACACACTGATTTTCATAAAACTTATGTGCATTTAACACTTTTGAAAGAATTTTGGCTTTCCATCTTGACTGAAGAAGATTAATGGTGAAGAGTGGTTGGGAGGAGGGAAGAGGGGGAAGGGGGCTCGTTTGATAGACAGACAAATAGACAATGTGATTGCATCAGTCTCATTTCCTTAGGAAACTGGGCTAAAAATAAAAGTCTTTATTTGCCCCTGAGAATAAAGCAGAATGTCTCTCACATCTTTACAAAACATGTTTCTATGTATACTTATAAATAGTCAGGATGAGAGAGGAAGTTTGCACTGGATTTTGAGCAAAGAATTAAAAGGAAGAGCAGGAGGTGTGTGAATTTCAAAACCTGGGATCCTTTTGAGCAGATGATAGCACAGCAACGCATGCAGAGCCTTGTACACCAGTGCCGCATTACCCATGTGTAGCTTTTGGCCTTCAAACTAACTGCCCACTGGGCAATTTTTCACAGCACCACAGAATGAATGTACTTCTTCTGTACCAGTGATGGATGATGTGCGTTAGAGCAAACCCTGTGCACTTTGAAGTCAGCAGGCTTTCTCAGGTGTAAGTGAGCAACACGGAAATTGCTATATTTGATGAGATTTATGGGCTAGGGATTCCTGTCTGACAGTGACCAAGACTCACTACTTCAGGGGAAATACTCCCAAGAAAAGGTCTCATCTATCATCAATAGCTTGTGTAAGCTGAAGAAGCACTTGTATGCCTTTTAAATTTCTCATTTCCTGCATGAACTCTATGTAGTTTGTTGTCTTTGAAAATGTTATTTATTTCCTTATAACCTTGGCCTCAGCAATAGCCAGTGACAGTACCACCTTTTTTGTACACTCTATACAAAATGCTTTTGGTTTACAAGATCTGAATTTACTCCCTCTCAGTTTCACTGAACCGTCAGCATTGAGGACTTGGGCTTTTATAATCATGCTTCGGAAAAATAGTTCCACACGCTCTAGAAAACTTCTGATTGTTGCTAGAAATGCATGAGGACATAACATCAGGAAAATACAGGAGGTGTGGGGACTCCCCTCATTCATGGTTGGCAGAACAGAAGTGGTTATATTGTCCATCTCTTTTGGTTTTGCACTACCTTTTAGTTTTTCTTCAATGGCCTTTGCACAGAAGCCACTTCTTTCTGAGACACGCTAGAATTTCCATTACAGGAATACTTTGCAGTCCAGAAAACACTGTGCTGAGGACTGTCATTGAAGGCAGTCCTTGTCTTGAAGAATTTATGTTCAGAATATGAAAGACCAGCACAGTCTGGGGAAAAGAGATGCAACACACCATTGGAAGATAAGAAAAGGAACATATATTTTGCCTGCAGGTATAACTGGGGCTTTCATCAGGAGTTAACCTCAACTCAGCTTCAAATCTGATCTTGCTTCTCCATGAGATAGAATTGATGCATTCTAACCTAGAGGTCAAAAATGAGACATCTGACCTTATAATTATCCCTCTGTCCTCAGCCAAGAGAATTATTTATTTCCAGAAGACTATTAATGAGCCCTATCTTAAATAAAATACAGCAGATACATTATTTGTTAAATAGCTTTGAATTTCTTAGGTAACCTCTGAGAAGTGTAGCTTAATTTCATTGTAACATGCACAATGAAAGCCACTACTAATTCAAAATGCATCTTGGACATCAAAATCACATTAGTCAGAAATTTTGCTGCTGACCTCACTTGCATCATGTTCTTGAAAGAAAAGTGCAGAGATTGGAAAAAACCTGAACAAAACGATAATCAAAGCGGCTGATTTTTTTTTTTTTTAAGCTAAATAGCAAAACCCTATCTAATTATACTCAACTGCAATAGAATTTGACTCATGACTTGTCAGATGATCCTCTTGGTTGATGTGGTCACAAACCACCAGCTGCACACTGGGAAAGAAAGAGAACTGCAGACCTTGTCTTCCTTGTTTCCCTGGTCCTTTGCTTTTCTTTCTCTCTCTCTCTCTCTGTTATATTATGTTCAATAAACCCGTAGGGCAGAAAATGCATTTCCTAATGTCTTGGCAGTGTCATACACATTTATGTTGCTGTAGAGGTAACTGATGTGTAAAGAATATGAGTGGTGCTGTTAAAAGGCCAAACGATAAGCTTAACACTTGGTGTAAACTTGACTCATATTTGTTTGTTGTAAACTCTTCCTGAAAAAACATGTCACAGCACTGGAGAAAAAGGTCTGTACTTGTAACACAGTGGAATATATGGCTGGTGCAACCTGGCTATGCTGCTGTTAGTTTTATATACAGGTAGCCACACAAGTAGGCTAGCCATAAGGCTGCTTTACATCTTGCTCTATGACCTCTCAGAAACCTAAACAAAAGTCTCCATAGGATGTAACCTCTGAGTTATTCATCAAAAGGGAACTGCTGCCTTATCTTACGTCGGTATTTATGTTTGCTGATTTAATTATTCTTTTTGTGTCCATCCAATCAGCCTGAGTCAGGGTGTCCCGTCACTCAGGTATCTCCAATCTAGAGGGCATCCTCAAGTAGTTTACTACACTATGGAGCTAATGTGTTGCATTCTATGACAGCATTGACTGCTTGGGGATCACTAGTATCTCATCACGATTACAGCAGATAAGGAAAGCTGTGTCTGCATACAGCAATTTTGTGTTTTTCCCTTCTATTTCTTTGTAGCAAGGTCTACCACTTGCTTATTTTAAGACACTGAAAATTGTAGACTTTTAATGCAGCTGATTGCAACAAACAGATAGAGGGCAAGGTAGGGAGGCATTTGATAGATAGAGATTGTGGATTTTCTTTTTAGTAGAGATATATTGTGTTACATTTGCCTTGTCTTCGAATCACATTAAATATACACACTGTTAAAAGGCTATTGAAATGTTCAGATACCAGTGTTTCAAATGAAAATCAATAGCATGCTATTAGGCTCATTATACTGCTGCTATGCATCATTAAAACGTATTTAAAAGCTTTCAGCATCAAACGGGAGACGGGATAAATAACAAGACAGTTTGAGGAGGTGCAGCATACTTAGAAGGCAATAGTCAAGTACAAGACAAACTTCGAAGGCACTTGGAAAGAAAGCCCTGCAAAGAGCTTAGTGGGTGTTTGAAACATATGGGAACATGAGGAAACAAATGATGCAGGACTCAGGATACAAAGAGATGAATGAAGCTGCGCTGCTTCGGAAGGAAAACAAAATCATAAAAAAATTTTAAAGACTCATTTATAAATGTCTGCAGTCTGTGACTGTCTCTTTGCCTGGTCTGTATATATAGATGTATCTATATAAAAATATCTATGTATTTTTAGGGGTGTTCAGTAACACCCCTAAAAATACTATTTTTAGCCTTCTTTTACAGAAGATTGTACAAGTGCTACAAGCATGTTTCTCAATGAGCTTTTCCAAGAAAAAATACCATGTAACAGTGTCACATTGTCAGATACTCTAACCTACTTCTTTCCTATCTGAAATTTCTAACTAGAGACTGCTGGGTTAATATTGAAATATGAAAATGTGTGTACATGAGTAAGTACCTGTACAATTATATACATATGAGAGAAAGAGAATGCCCTTACTAAATTCCTGAGGATTTTCTTTCTAAAGGGAAAGAATGGGAAAATATGACTCTCCTAATGGCTGGGAGTTTAAATGCACAAGAGGGACAAGAGACTGCTTGTCCCATGGGGTTATTTTTACTTTGCTTAAACCTGATTTCCACTGAGATTTGCCTTGTTCCTGAAGCAGGACTGGAACACAGATGACCACCCTGCATCTCAGCAAGCATCCTTTCACTGACGCCAACAGACCTTGCTTTTGCTCCCTTCTGTTGTCAGGAATGTTTAAGCAACTTCAGCTCCTAACAGCCATAGCCTGTGCTAGAGTTTAAAACCCACTGGGCAGAGGAAAACAGAAAACTTGAATCTCCCACTTCCTGGACAAGAGTTCTCCCATCAGCTCTGAATTATTGAATACTCTTTCAGAAGGTGGTTTTCAAATCTGTAGCTTAAGCATAAAGTCCTTCCTCCTGCAAATCTATCAATGTAGGTAACAATTCAACTTAAATTGATTTCAGATGAAAACAGAAACATAAAGCATAAGTAGAGTCATTGAACCAGGGAAGAGAAATAGCCCTGTTTGAATCAGATGTGCAGTTGCACAGCTCAAATTAAAAATGCTGAGTGCTCATATCAGAGTTCATAGTGAAGAGTTACCAAGAAATGCATCTACGGAGTGCTTTCTCACTAAACACATGGTGAACTATTTTAGAATTACAGATTTTAAAAAACCCCAACCTGATTTGATTAAAAAGGGGGAAAAAAAAAAAGACAAACATGATTTTCCTTCAAATCATTTCTTGAGGCAAAAACATTTCTGAGTTATGAGGGAAGGGTTTCCTAGTGAGCAAAAAGGTCTACACAATGATACACATGCAAACAGCCATACTGTATGCTGGTTTTACTGACCCTGCTGGAATTTCACCATTGATTTTAATTTGGGCCAAAGAACCATCTATTTAGGAGGTGTCTAACACTCAGGAAACCAAGTGAGTGGACTTTGATTTACATGTGTGAGCATCCACCATTTGAAACTTAATTTAAAATGCAGAGGTATCACTACAATTCACAATCATTAAAGAATTCAGTAACAAATATGTTTATTTCTCAGCTACCCAGTGTTCAGCATCTACGCTACGAAGCCATTAATGTGATGACATTTTGGTTGGTTTTTAAGTGCTTTTAAAGCTGTATCCAAGAACTCTTGGCATCTTCAAGGTCTGACTAACCAGTGAAGATGCCTTCTCATACAGCTACCCAGGAAGGCTTTCAGGCACCGTTAACATGCCAATATTGTTGATTACTCCAGGGCTAACAAAATCAGTTTCTGCATTGGTGGTCCTGCCTTGTGTAATGAATTGAAGAGATTAATTAGGAAGATAAACATGCAATTGTTGCTAGAAATAGACCTACAAATCCTGTGTCTTTCTGATATGTTGCTGTTTAAAATAGACTGTAGATGAAACGGGTCACTTAGACGATTATAGAAATGAATTTGTATACAGGAGATAATTCTCATGAGAATAAACAAAAGGATCTGGAAGTGCTTAAGATTTACCCTTTGACTTTAAGGTGTGATTTAATTCCTTCCTACTGTGTCGTTCCCAAATGAAATGTGGGATAAAAGATATGTTGGTGGGAGTTGTTTCCTAAGCATTCAGCCTCTTTTCTAGAAGAAACTCAAATACCTCTGGTAAAGCAAGCCAACTTAATGCATCGTCTTTGCCATTTTCTTTCTCCTTCCTCACGCTGTCTTTTTCTATTGATCCTTCATTAGTGGTTATTTCCTGGTGCCCACAATGCAGTCAGTGTTCCTTGGCTGTCATCTAAAATACAATGGCAAACAATAACATAATCAATTTCAATAAGGAGAGGAGGAAAAGCAACTTCTCTGCTTAAATTACAGAGACTTTTCCTTAGCTCAGGAAAAAAAAAATCAAATCAAACAGAATGTGTTCCTTTTCTTGGGGATCTGAATTGCCAGTATCAATTACAATTTGTTGAAGGTTGGTTTCCAAATAATTATTAAAACAACTGCACGCTAACAGACAAATAATTTGTGAAGTTTTATTGGTATTTGCAAAGAGTTGCCTGCCAAGATAGATTGCCTGTTTTAGTCTGGAATCTATGCATCTGTATTGGCATTTATGGGCCAGAAGGACAGGGCTAGACAGGTAGACTCAGAGTCAGTAATTTAAGTATAGCCCAAATGCCTTTACCCCTCTTTAGGAATTCAAAGCATGATTCTTACTGAGGTTCTTACTGAAACCAAAACACAAAGAATTGCAGGTATATTTTACAGTTATTATTGACGATTTAAAAGCTATTCTGTAAGCCATCAAAGAAATGGAACATGCTCAGCATGCTCCCAGAGGAGCTGTTCTGCAAAGGTAGAAAACTATACTCTTCCTTTGCATTGTGGGGCTGTGCTGCAGTGACTGTCTGCTCCTGAAAATCCCAACACCACCAACCCCTGCCAAGGCCCACTGAGGTAGCTGGGGCCCCATCCTTCCTCCTCAGCTGTAATATGATCCATTTCAGAAACCAGATCTATCTGGGAACTCAAATAAAATGAGTCTGCACTAGTATCACATACTCTTACTTCTTCATTGCACAAGTTTTGGGCTCCCACTCATGTGCCCGTTAAACAGAGCACCCTGCACAGAAACACTCTTTTGCCCACATTTAAAACCCTTCTTGCCCCAAGAATATTTTGCCTCCATCATTTTCTTAGGTTAAGATTTTTGCTCCCTTGAAACAGCAATTATTTCTGTGCCAAAATAATTGAGAAATCAAAATTCCCTTTGTCAGCTAATGCTTGTGCCCATCCTTCTTCCTATACAACATTCCAACTTCTAAAACAGTGAGTTTTCATGCCCTGACCAGAAATCTTTTAATTTGAATAGAATAATTTCAGATGGATGCATTAGCCATGCATGAGTCACACTATTTGTATTGCTGTCTCAGTCATTGGGGAAACTTTTTATTGCTCTCAGGTCCATTTCTGCAATTCTACATCCATTATTCCGGTAAGTATGTGATCCATTTCTGAAATTGATAGGAAAAGACGAGGCAGCTTTCGCTTTCTAAACAAGTTTCCTCTTTATTCTTCTGCTGTCTTCAGCAGAGTTTGTTATTAGAAGCAGGCCCTACAAAAAGATCCCGCCCAGACAAGAGCATCACCAGTCTCTTTGTAGATTAGCACCCGGCAAACCACACCTCAATTTAAGGCAGAATTTTAGGCTTGATCATTTCTAACCATAAACTTCATTGCATAAATGAGCAAATGCAGCTTTTGCAAAGCACACCAGAAACAGAAAATCTCCTGATCAGTCTGAGGTGGGCAGAGGAGCGCAACACACAAAATCATCAAGGAAGGACTAGTAGAAAAGCTAAACTCTTTGCATGTCTACATGGGATTTTGGAGACATTCCCAGACAAGAACTTTTACTGATGGGTACATGTGAAAAGAACTTTCTGACAGTGAAGTGTTAGTAAGAGATGTGAAATGAAATGTATAAAATGAGTCACTGCATCACCAGGATCAGATGGAATTCACCTAAGAGATTGGTATCAGTCAAAAGATGAAAATCACAGAATCATAGAACATTAGGGATTGGAAAGGACCTCGAAAGATCATCTAGTGCAATCCCCCTGCCACAGCAGGATCACCTAGACCAAGTTGCACAGGAACCCACGCAGGTTGTAAATGTCTCCAGAGAAGGAGACTCCACAACCTCCCTGGGCAGCCCATTCCAGTGCTCTGTCACCCTCACTATGAAGAATTCCTTCTCATATTGATGTGGAATCGCCTATGTTCCAGCTAACACCTGTTTCTCCTTGTCCTATCATTGGATGACACTGAGAAGAACCTGGCTCCTTCGTCTTGACACCCACCCTTCACATATTTATAAATATTAATTAGGTCACCCCTTAGTCTCCTTTTTTCCAAGCTCAAGAGACCCAGCTCCCTCAGCCTTTCCTCATAAAGATGTTCCACTCCCTTCATCATCTTTGTGGCTCTGCATTGGACTCTCTCCAGCAGTTCTATATCCTTCTTCAACTGAGGGGCCCAGAGCAGGACACAATATTCCAGATGCTGCTGAACTATGAACTGCAATGTTGTCCTGGTTTCTCTGGGACAGAATCACAGGCCAGCCCTAGTCTGCAGGCCATTAGCAGTTTTAGTCAGCCAAAAGGTTAAACTGGGAGTGGCAAAAGCTGGGACAATTGACCCCACACAAGTGTGTCCCACACAAGAAACATCACAATCATTATAAAAGGGAAGCCAGGGAAAGATGGGGGCTCTTTCTGCCTCTCTCCTGGGAGAGGCATGATTACCATTTTGTTCCCAAGGACTGCCTTCCTGCTTGTTGTGATTGCTGGGTTGAGTGTGACTTTATAGACTTTATGTTGGCATTAGTATTCGCTCCGCTCTTTCTTTAAATCCTTTTTTGTTTCAACCCATGGGTCTCTTCTCCTTTCTCTGCTGGTGAGAAATCATTAGGTAATAGAGCAACTGCTGTACTTTAGCCTCCAGATAAAGGCTAAATGGAGACAGATGTTCATAAAAGTGTTCTCAGTACTGAAGAAATAAGGTAGGCAAGTCTGATGCCAGCATTTAAAAGGTAATAGATATTAGTCCAACAAGCTATAAACTGTCTGGCCCTATTTATAGTCTGGCTAAATAGCATCAAACTGTGGTGATGACTGGAACTTGTATGCACAAATGAGAGACTGAGGAGTAACCCATGTGTGTTTTAAAGGGAAAGTTGAAGCACTCTTGTAGGGTACATCTGAAATATCCTGGTGAGAGAAAAATCCTTCAGGATTATAAAAACTAAAACTGACAGGAAAGTTCTGCAATGGATTGTTGTGGTGTTGCATTAAACAGCAGTGATGTCAAATATTTGCTAAGAGCAAGGTAAACAACTGCAATGAGGGTGGGGTGGCAAGGGAAGGTGGTGGCTGCTACCAATCTATTCCTGCTAAGAAAGCTGAAAGAGAGAAGAGGTCAACAAGGATGGCAGAATGTGGGTGCCAGAGAAAAGGATGTATCCTTAGAGAGGCGCAACAGAGGTAAGAGATACGCAGAAAGATGAGCAAGAAACTGTGTGGAGAATGAAGTTCTGCTTTGCTGCTGTGGGGCTTCTGACTCATGGAGAAAAGCTCAAGAAAAAAGCTCAAGAAAATCTTCCTTGGGACTGGGAGTGATGGTGAGAAATATTCAAACTTCAGCCTGGGAAGTACCTAAGTAGCCAGTGGCCAGAAATCAAGTGTGTGGGTAAAGCACCTTTCTTGTATTGAGGTGCCCAAAACAGAACACAGTACCTGAGTTGTGGCCTCACCAGTTCTATGCTTTCTCGAGTTTTCCATCTGTGCTGGGTTAGAGCAGAATACTTCAACAGCTGTTCTTCTCCCTGGCGGCAGGCCTCCCTGGTGGCTGGCTGATGGGACTAGAGGGAACGGATGCAAGCTGCACTAGAGGGGATCTAGTCTGGACGTTGGGAAGAATCTCTTCGCCAAAACAGACATTGATCTTCTTCCTAAACCTTACAACGGAATCCCTAGCTGCAGTTGTCAGCGAGTTCTAAATAGCCCTAAACTTCCGCAGACTCCTCCGCAGGACAAGCAGGTGAGGCGCTTCCCGCCAAGGAAGCGGTGGGGCAGAGGCCGCTAGAGGGCGCAGGGTGATTCGCGCCGCCGCGCGCCCCCTACCGGCCAGGACGGAGCGTCGCCGCGCAGATCGGTGGGAGCGGGCGGGAGCGCCAAGCCCCGCCTCCACCAATTCCGTCAGCGTCGCTTTTACGTCCGCGCCGTAAAGCGAGGCGGACGCGACGGCGGATGCCTGGTGGTGGCGGCGGCGGGGGGAGCAGCCCGGCAGCGGGCGGCGTGGAGCCGGCGGGAGAGGCGCCGTCGGTCAGGATGAGCCTCTCGCCCAAGGAGCTGTCGAGCCTCCTGAGCATCGTGTCGGAGGAGGCAGGCGGCAGCACCTTCGAGGGCCTCTCCAGCGCCTTCCACCATTATTTCGGCAAAGCGGAGCATTTCCGCCTGGGCTCCGTCCTCGTCCTCCTCCTGCAGCAGCCAGACCTGCTGCCCAGCCCGGCGCAGCGCCTCACCGCGCTCTACTTACTGTGGGAGATGTACCGCACCGAGCCCCTGGCCGCAAACCCCTTCGCCGCCGTCTTCGCCCACCTGCTCAATCCCGCGCCAGAGCGCGGCGGCGACGAGGCGGAGCGGACGCCCCTTTCTGGTGAGGCCCGACGCGGACCCCGTGGGGCGAGCTGGGTGTCACACATGTCCCTCAGTGGGGTCGGAACAGAGAAACCTGGGGAGAAAGCCCTTGTAAAAGCCTTGGGGTGGTAGGAGGGTTGAGGCAGCGTTGAGGCAAACCTCTTAAAGAAGTGCATGAGACTAGGCATCAAGAAAAACTTCCTTCATTGAAAGGGTTGTCGGGGGATGGAACTAGCTCGTATCAGAAATAGTGTGGCCAGCAGGAGCAGGGAAATGATTGTACTCGGCACTGGTGAGACCAAAGCTTGAGTACCGTGTTCAGTTGTGGGCACCTCAGTACAGGAAAGACACTGAGTGGGCCCACAGGAAGATGAAGGGTCTGAGAACAAGCCTTATGAAGAGCAGCTGAGGGAGCTGGGCATGTTTAGTCTGGAGAAGAGGAGGCTGAGTGTGAGACCTTATTGTTGTCTACAGCTACCTGGAAGGAGGTTGTAGAGAGATGGGTACTGGTCTATGGGAGGGAACAGCCTGTACAGTCTGGATCCTCTTGAAAGCACTCTGTCCTTGTGCCAAGTATGCTAACAAGGTAATGAAGCTAAAGCTGCAGACTAATGAATGCATTTGTTTTGATACATGTCTTACTTTTCTCAGACTCTTCTTACTCCTCTTACTTTTCTTAGAGGCTGTGTGACCAATGAGTTTAGGGAATAATAGCTATGTAATGTTATTGTAACCAGTAATATGAAGCCAAGTGTATCTGTAGTGATAACAGAGTGTATAAAAGGGAGTGGAATAGTTCAATGAACTTGTCTTTGCCTATTCCCATTGCAGAGTCTGTGACAGTTAATTGCCACAGTGGTCTCTTTTTCACGAGCAGCAAGTGATAGGACAGGAGGAAACAGCCTCAAGTTGTACCAGGGGTAGTTTAGATTGGACATTAGGGAAAACTTCCTTATTGAAAGGGTCATCAAGCATTGAACAGGCTGCTGAGGTTGGTGGTTGAATGGACTTTACATGAGGGACTCTAGTATAGAGGGTAACGGTTTTAATCTAAAAGAGGGAAGATTTAGATTAGATTTTAGGAAGAAATTCCTCACTATGAGGGTGCCCTGTGTCAAGTGGTGACCCTGCCTGTGGGAAACAGGTGATCTTTAAGGTCCTTTCCAACCTAAACCATTCTATGATTCTGTGTTGTGATGCATGATAATGACCAGCCTAATGCTGTATTTTCCCTGTATCATAGAATGGTTTGAGTTGGAAGCAACCTTTTAAAGACTATCTAGATCAACCCCTCTGAGTTTTACATCACTTTTTAGGACCTGAGTGGATAGGTTTTGCATGTACCCACAAAGACTCTTCAGTTGCACTGCTCTTATCAGAAATAACACATCTGTTTGCATTTTAGTTTTGCATACTCTACACAATGCATATGGAAACTTTTAATGCTTCTGCCTTAAGAACTGGTGATTGTTTTTCATTGTGTCTCCACAGGTTTCTTACCTCCCATAACTCCTCCAGAAAAATTCTTTCTTTCTCAGCTGATGTTGGCCCCCCCTAGAGAACTGTTCAAGAAAACTCCTCGGCAGATTGCTTCAATGGATGTGGGGAACATGGCTCAGTCAGTGGATATAAGTGGGCTTCAGCTGGCATTAGCAGGTGAGGAAGACATGTGGCTGAGGTTCACTTACGAATGGAAATGCCTGTTGTAATGTGGCTGTGAACTACCTGAGAAACATTCTTTCCTATCCTAAATATGAAAAAGGCTGAACTACACTTTAAAGTCCTCAAGCCTACATTCAAGCACGTAGAAACATGCCGTAGCTGTTTTATCCTACCTAACAAACAGCTTATGGAGCACATACTTTAAGTTGCTGCCTTAAACGTGCAAACATTTTGCAGGCTACGGTGGAATTTAATCTAAAGGTTTGAGGAGGTTAGGTGATTTTTTTTTTGTGATTTTATACCTTTTCACACTTTGCAGTATTTCTAGTACAAGTAAACATAGCTGTCATGTACCAGTATTTCAGCTGTACACTGCAAATTGGCTGTTACAGTTATATCTCTAGTATTATAAAAGTCAGCTCTTACAGCATTAGCTCAAGAGTGGGAAGGTGGTCTACTTCTAGACTGAAAGAAAAGCAATGTGATGCTTATCCTTTGACAGGAGAAAAGGAGCAGGAACATGATTGTTCTGATCACGTTGACTGATGAGTCACATCTGCAGCTAATGTGAAATAGAAAATACTATTTGGTACGAGAAGCCATTTTGAACACCAAGAAATAGTGTTTCATTGCTAGGTGTGTGCAAACGAACCAGCTTGCCTGAAAACTGAACAGCCTGCTTCGGTGTCTGTACAGTGTGGTTTATTGCTCTGAGGTCAGACACTAACTAGACTCTGTCCGGCCGGTAGGTGATCTCTGAGGTTCCTGCCAACCTAAACGGTTTCATTATCTTGCTGTCATAGTTTGTTTTTCTGTAGAATCTGACATTGACTTACTATGCTGTGGTGTGCTGTTCCTTTTTCACAGAGTGAAAATGCCCTCTGGTGTCCTGCCCACTGTTTCCAGACTGTGGGATCTTTTGAAAATGTAAATTTAATACCCTAACATACTCTCATGGTTGAGACAAACCATTCTGCTTCTGTTCATCCAGTCTGTGTTTTCTAGAACACTTCAGTAAATTGTTGTGATGTCCAGCTTAAGGCCTATATGATGCTTTAAAGAACCCCAGAAGTTGTTTTTCCTTTGGTTATATTTATTTTCCACTCAGTTTTGTGTTTGCTTCTGAGCAATTTGTTCTCATTAAAAATGAAACATGCAGAGAACCTCAAAACTGTAGCTGTATGGCTGGGTACTCTAGGCCATGCATTTTAATTTGTACTTTTAGAAGAGCACTAGTGGCTTAAAGTACAGTAGAAAGTCATTAATGGTGCTTTGCAAAATTTAGCCTCATAAGATGTGCTTGTGTCATTGTTTACATAATCCAGTAAATGTGCATCATTACTTGCTCAGCAGCAGTTGTAGGAGCTGTGTAACAAGACAAGCTGCATCTGAAAAAGCTTTATGCTCTTTCCTAGGCTTCTTCCTGTAGTTCCCCTGAGTAAATGTCTGCTTTCTGTTCACCTTCTTAGGAGATAAATATTTTGTTCATTTTAATATTGTGATGCTTCTCAACTGTGGTGTTTTGGAAGGTCTATGAGGTTCTCAAAAGTCTTGAGTGTTTACCTCCTGAAGATTCTGTATGCACAGTGAAGCTGGTGCAGGATGGAGGCGCTTGGACACAATGTTTGCAGTGTTGGGTTTGCACCTCTCATGTTTCACAGAACTTAACCTGTAAAACTTGGTGACCTTTCAAAATCGTAGTTCCTGAGAGGAATGCAAGGCTATTTAGAGCAGAATGATTTTGTAAATGATTTAGAAAGCATTGTTTTTTCAATCAGTTTATCTCAGTCCTTATTTTTGCTTTGTTTTTGTAAAGGCAGGAAAAAGTACTTGGCTTGTCTTCCCAACTTGAGCTTATTGTGACAATTCACTTGCAGCTGTATGGTAGTTTTTCTAGTTTTTTGGTTCTTATGGTCACGTCTTCTCCCTCTCTCCCCACTCACGTTGGAATACAGCATCTTGGGAGCGAGTATTAAAAGTAGCTTTGTTCTCCTCTCCCTTTGGTCCACAGGAAGTTAACTGAAGCCTTGGTTTCTCCCTAACCTGGTTTTGATGTATTACCATACCAAATGTGTAATTTTCTTCTTGTTGCAAGTTTGGTCTTCTGGGAATCTGTTTCTGTCTTCTAACCCTTATTTGATCTAAGGGTAACTGACCTATATTAAAGTTGAGCTGCTAATACACTTAAGGATCATTTAAGGATCTTTTAAGGATCAAATAAAGTTTCTTTTTACCTGCAAAAATAAAAACCTACCAGCTCCACAAGAGAAGCTCAGTGATTGTTCTTCAGACAGCAAATCTATGAAATAATTGGATAAAGCAGGACAAAAGCCAAAAAAAAATTAGCAATGGGTTGTGCTTTATTTTGATGATCCATTCAACACTCACAGCATCTCTCATGGGCTTGGCTAGAGTCATGAAATTGTTAATACATGCAGGAAACTGGAAAGGGTCAAAAATTTGATTGCACAAAAAGGAGTGAGCGCACTTTGCTTGTAAGTGGTAGGGACAGTACACCGAATCTGACAGCACCACACTTCATTGAGCAGGAAAAGGAGTGGTTAGCTTCAAGTGGAACTTTTTCAAGAGGTTCTTTGTGTGATACCAACCACTTTGGACTTCAGATTGCTTAAGTCTTAAAAGAGAATAAGCACCAGATTAAGGGGTGAGGAGGAAGGAGTGCCAGGTGGTGTTCACTAGGGATTTTTTTCTGTTTTTTATCTGGATGTTTTGGGTTTGCCAAAGCAATGGAAAGAATGATCTCTCAAAACAATACACAGAATATAGAAGACCAGCCATTAAGTCTTCAGATACAGGAGAGGGAGAGATTGTAAAGAACGCCACCTAAAATTCTAACAATGCGTGTACTGAGCCCCATAATTCTTTGCTTGGTTTCTTGAGGTCTTCAGCTGTCTCTACTAACCTTAATATTATTTAGTAACTTATGTTCTGTAATTTGACCTTTAAAAGGACTCTGCTCCTCTCAGATTTGCTTTAATGATTATGTATTTAAAATTGTGTAATAACTAAACTCCATCCTTTTCCACATAAACATTTTCCGCAGCTTGACAGCACATGCTGAAGTAGCTGATGCAATGCCCCTGAAAAGCTGGGTAAATTTGAATAGCTGTCTTCTTCAGGTCTGGTTATCATTATTATTGCAGAGCCTTTAAATGTACCTGTGCAGGTTTTTCACGTCTCTGCTCTGAGAAGTGATTGCAAAACCAGGTATCGCATGTGAACTCTTTCAGGAGTACCATGGGAACTGAATAATGTGCTTTTGGCACAGGTTACATCAGTTACTTACCTGTTCTAAAGTCAAGACTGCATTTCAGATTCATTTCTGTTTCTTTATACTCACTGCATACCTCTGACGCTCACCTGTCAGCTGACACTCTTGAGTACTAGCTGCCTGATACTCAAATTTCATGTTGATATTATCAGCTTTGTTTTCAAGCTAGTTATTCTCTAAAGCTGCTTGTTTCTCACTACTTTTAGTATTCCAGGCGTCTCTGTTTCAATTTTATGCTCTAATATTACGGACTGGCCTTTTTTCAGAGCGTCAGTCCGAGTTGCCAACGCAGAGCAAGGCCAGTTTCCCCAGCATTCTCAGTGATCCTGACCCAGATTCTTCCAACTCTGGTTTTGACAGCTCTGTTGCCTCTCAGATCACGGAAGCCTTAGTGAGTGGACCAAAACCTCCTATAGAAAGTATGTGCATTTTCACATTTATGTTTCTGTAACGTGACGTTCTGTTACTGTACTGCTCCATGTGAAACATAATTCAGAAGTATTTTCAAGGTATGAAGTGGGAATGAAGATGAAAGGGCAACACTGCATCAGGCTGTTTCCAGATCAGCATTCTGTAGCATTCACGTTTCCAGACTTAACAATCTAGAGCCTGCCTTCAAACTCTTACCCGTGTCATCTGTTGGCTAAACCATGGGGTCTGGCATCCCTCAGATCTTAGTCCTCTCTGCCAAGATCTGCATCGACTGTTGACACCTTCCAAACTGTTGAAGGAAAAATCCCAGAAAGACATTAACGTAGTGATCACAATCAAGAGGAAAATAGGCTGATACATAACAGCATCATTGAAAACCAGAAATAAGCCTTTTTCTGGGAGGCAAGTAAGATAGTAATACTGCTCCCAGTGTTAGAATAGCTTGAAGAAATGGGGACTTTGTGTCTTCTTTCTGTACCGATGTACAACTGAATAACTGAAGCTTAAAAACTATTTCACATTGTCGCTGTTTTAGGTCACTTTCGACCGGAGTTTATTCGACCACCACCTCCACTCCATATATGTGAGGACGAATTAGCATGGTTAAATCCAATAGAGCCTGATCACACAATTCAGTGGGACAAGTCCATGTGTGTTAAGAATAGCACTGGAGTCGAGATAAAAAGAATCATGGCAAAAGCTTTTAAAAGTCCCTTGACTTCCCCACAGCAAACGCAGGTAAACATCATGCACTTTACTGTCTAAAGTGATTTTTCTAACAGGCTGTCTATTAACTCATGTATTCTATAAAGTTTGGATCATTTTAACTGCTCTGTGTTTGGATTCAGCAGATTGCAAGAACATCTTGTTGTAAAAACGTGAGAGTTTTTACTTGGGTTTGTTAATCAAACATTAAACCTCGTAATACTGGACACAGTTAGAGTTGATCACTAAGTGGGACCAGTATTTCTCTGCATGGAAAAAATATTGCTATAAAAAACCTTTTCATATTTACTGCTTATCAAAAGCTTCCATATTATTATTTAAGAAATGCCAGCACAGGTTTTATTCCTCAATTTGAGGAAATTACCCCTGATTTCAATAGGGTTTTTTTGATGCTAGCAGTATAAAGTATTCTTTATTAGCAGAACTTTTTCTGCCAACAATGAACTCAGAACTGAGGTTTCTTTTTCCTGGACAGGAAACTAAACTCCTCCCTTCCTTGCCAGCCACTGATGAAAGACTACTAAATGCCTTATTAAAGCTTTTATGAGCACAGTTGCCTTAACATAGAAATTTTGAAGTATGCCCCTGGTGTTTTTCAATAGAGATGCCTGCATCCAAAGGGTTATAATTTTCCTGTAGCTTACATATGTTATGTTAATTTCCTCAAGCAGCAATATGAATAGTCAAGGGAAACCTATTTTTCTTTACAGCTCCTTGGAGAACTGGAAAAGGACCCTAAGCTCGTTTACCATATTGGTCTCACTCCTGCCAAACTGCCAGACCTGGTTGAAAACAATCCTCTAGTAGCTATAGAAATGTTGCTGAAACTGATGCAGTCTAGTCAGATAACAGAGTATTTTTCTGTCTTGGTCAACATGGACATGTCCTTGCATTCAATGGAAGTTGTAAATCGGTGAGTACTGTCTCAAATCCAAGGAAGTTTTTTTTTAAGTATGTAAAATAAATAATTGAATGGTTATTAAGTGATTGTGATGCTGGCCACAGGGTTGTATTTGGATGCATTCCAGGGACTACCAAAAGGAACAGGAACTGAAGTGACTGGTTGTTTTTCAGTGAAGGAAAAGAGTAGTCTGCAGTAGGTCTAAACTTATATTCGGGTGTCAAGTTCCTGATGCATGTGTAAGTTTCATGAGCAGGTATATGTCCTGTGTCCCAAGAAGCTGGAAGTTTAGTTACTGACTTGCAAAATGAGCCATTACTGAATGTGTGGGGGTTTGTCACTGTAGTGACTGTCACTCCCTCTATGGGGTCACAGTCCAGTTCTTCCTGATGAAGAATTCATGTTCTTATTTTTAAAAACTATCCTCATCTCTAGCTTCAGCTTTTTCAGCAGAAGTAGCAGTTGCATTTTATTAGGGCATCTGGAACTTGCTAATTTTGATCTTTCTTGAGGTATGTTTGTGTGGAAGATGGCAGATTGCAGTGGGACAAAGGGCAGTTGCTGTGAGGCTCCTCTGCAAAAAGTTAATACCATGCAGCTAATCTGCTTAAACACAACCTGCATTCTTAATGTGGCTTACGCCAATAAAAGGTGGTATTGTTAAATAGCCATCCTGCTTCTTGGGGAATATCTTGTGCGTATAGATACAACCCATTTGTTTAACACAATAGCAGTCACTTCACTGAGAACTTCTCAGGCTGCATATTCCCACAAACTACAAAAATACATCTCTCCCGATAACTTCTTGCATTTCTTGCTGATTGCTGAATGTGAACTACCAAATCAGTCTTCATCAGCAGTCTCTTGGTAGCAGAGTGAGTTGAACCTTAAATATCACTTGAGGAAAAACACTTCTGAAATAAGTATCTTGCCATTAGTGCAGACTGACAGCAGTTACTGCCCTTAAGTTGGGCTAATGATCACAATGCAGAGAAAATAATGGTAAGAGACCTTTTACTTCTGGACATATTAGCTACATCACCAGTCAGGCATACTGGCTCTCCCATACCCTAAGCACTAGCAACAGCTTTTCTCAGGCTGCCAAATAGCCCTCAGTGCAAACAGGGAGACACTGATTTGTAAGTGAAATAAGACAATAACCTGAAACTGAAAAACATCTAAAACATGCACTGGTTTCCCCATTGCCCCCACCTTCCACTACTGCACTCTGAATTACTTTGGTCAGATTCTGTTGTAACTTTATGGCAGTTCTACACTTACTCTGTGTAAGGCTTAAGGGAGCTGTATTGCTTTTTCAGTTAAGAAACTGGCAGCTTAAATACTGCAGTAGTCAGCCTTGTTAAACCACAGTGGATGTGCTTTGCTGTTAACCCTTAAAAATACACCAGTGTGGTTCTTTTGCAGTAGTTCTCCAGTTCTTCTGTAGCTTCAGAGATTATTGCACCATTGTTAATCTCTAGTTAACACTTTCATCAAGGCAAGGCCTTTTATTTGAACTGTAGATATTTGTGTTTCAGTTCCTAGAGCTAAAACGGGGATCTGAAGAAAGTAAAGAAACAGACCTTTTGCCATAACAAAGGAGTTAATCCCAGTTGAATGCTTATGGCAAGGAGCTCAGCATCTAGATGTAGTACCTGCCACTGAAATAGGAAGAAGCAAAATTGTATTGCAGTGCTTATTGCAGGAGAACCTTGGCATTCACACAGTTTAGGGGCTTCACTGTAAATTAAACTAGCGTCATGGACTCGTGTAATATACAGCAAATGTTTCTAGGGGTGTCAAATAGACTAGAATCCCATCCAGCTCGGCTTCTGTACTGTGTCAGTGTTAACCATTTTAGACTCTTAAGGAAGAAATCTAAATTGTTAGAAATGTTTGTGGAGGTGTCAGAAATCAACTCTGTATGACATGACTGGGAATAAACTGATGTAATTTATTTAACTCACCTTTTTTCAATGGAATCACTAGATTTATGGCTTCATAAACCACTGGATATTTTTAATTTGGAACAGGCTTACTACTGCAGTTGATCTTCCACCTGAATTTATTCATCTTTATATCTCCAATTGTATCTCTACCTGTGAACAAATCAAAGACAAGTACATGCAGGTGAGCACCTTACTAAACTGGTTATGAAAAAGGGTCCCATATATTGCTCTGCCAAGGTTTTATAAGGCTGATAGCATTAAGTTATTGTCTTACTGCTTCTTTATTTCAGAGGTATGTGGGTTTTTTCCCCTAACACACTGCGCAGTTGTTTATAGTGTTTAACAGATGTTTCTTCACCTTTCAGTGAGACTTCACAGGTAATTACTATTCCCTTTTTCTCTGTAGACACTTGTCCCTGCCAAAACTACAGTTTTATGTGACTTGATGCCTTACACACAAAGGTTTATCTGTCAGTGTGCTGTTTCACCATCCCCAGCTTTAGTAGTTTACCTTCTGCTTAGTTTTGTGCCTCAAGATTCTTTTCTGTACAAGTGTGCCCACCAGATCCAGACATTCTGAGATGATCTTGCAGAACTCACTTGGAAGTCTTGCCCTTCAGTCGTGACAGGAGCTTGTGGATGTCCCCAGAAAGTAAAAACCTCCTGTACTATTTATTCTCAATGCCACACTCTCCACTTCCTGAGCCTGTTGTATTTCCTTAGTACCAGCATGCAAGCTGCAGCCACTTCAAGGATCTTTGCCCCTCGGGAAGGTTTCCACAACTTTGGTGCAGAGGCACTTCCTTGTAACCCAAACCAGTCTTGCTTTCACCAAGTGCCTGGCAGAACTTTCTTGGCTACATCATTGGTGAAAAAAGGTTCTGTGTTTGGTTTACCCAGGGCTTTGTGAATCATGACCAAGTCTTGCCTCAGCTTTTCCCTCTCAGTACTGAATGACTGCAATGTCTTTAGTCTCTTGCAACAAAGCAGCCACTCCTTTTCCTTAAGCTTGTTTTTGGTGACCTCCTCGGTTGCCTTTTCCATAGCTCTACTGTATCCTTTAGCTGCAGGGATGAAAATTGTGTGCAGTACACAGGATGTGGGTGTAATGTGATGTTTTTTAGATAGCAGCAAGACCCCCTCTGTCTTGTTCTCAGTACCCTTCCAGATGATGACTAACCATTTGTTATGTTCCGGTGGCTGCTGATGCTTCTGTGCTTTGTGACTCTGCTCAGATACACATGGGCGGCTTGATCTGTGACCTGCTGAGCAGCTGTGCCTCCTACATTTGGTAGCAGGCTAACAAAACAGCAGCAGACCTGGGCTGCGGCTTAGAGTATGCCCACGCTGGGGCACTGCTCAGGGGGCCTGCTGAGAGCACTGAGCAGCTGTGCTTCAGGCACACAGGGTACAAAAAAGAACAGAGGGTCAAGGAACACTGATCACCACGTAGCGTGCAAAGCTTTGAGATATAACATTGTTATGCTGCATATGAGGCCTCAGCTACTGTGACAGAAGACATTTTGTTTGAAAAGTGTGGTACAAAACCACTTCTAGTGGAACTGAAAGAGGCACGATCCTCAGACACTGGGAGTCAGCTGGCATGTGCTGGTGTGTTCCTCAAATTATTAGTTACTTCTGCTACTAAATAGGGCTGCAGAGAAACATGCAATGCCTTTCTGATTGCAGTGAAGGACATAAGTTGTTTAGTTTCTGAATTCTTTTGGTACAAGTACTGAACTTTGCAGCAGTAAGCTCAGTTCCTATAAAAATAGTTGCCATTCTGTTTTCAGTGCCATGTAATGTAAAACACTTGAGACACTGAATCTATTGAGTCCCCTTAGTCTGTCTAGCATTATTTCTATATTTGGTTGCTTTTAAGTAATCTTATTGTTTTGAAGAGACCCTTAAGATCATAAAGGTCAACCTTTGACCTAGCACTGCCTGGTCACCACTAAACCATGTCCCTAGGCATGTGTCCTTTAAATACCTCCAGGGATGGTGACGCCACCGCCGCCCTGAACAGCCTGTTCTAATGGCCAACCACCCTTTTAGTTAAGAAATTCTTCCTAACATCCAGCCTAAACCTCTCCTGGCACAGCCTGCAACCATTGCAACCATTTCCTCTACAGAGAAGAGAGATTTGGATTAATCTCTTTCTCACAATAGAAGTATGAGGCAACTTTAATGATAAATTAAGATATGTTTTTGTCCTTGAGGAGAAATGTACTTCATATAAGGCAGATGGTTAGTGATGGGATCTGACATATTGTAAGTGCTACTTCCAGCTCTCCACTTATCAGCTCATTCCACCCCAACTTCAGGGCTTCTAAGCAGCCCTGAGAAATGAGTAACACTCCTGAGAACCTGTCTTTTCCCTGGATCATGTGGGGAATGAGCCTGGGGTTCTGAGGGCTTGTTCTTGGACTAGGTGTCAGTGTTGCTCCCTTTCCTTCTAAGGTGAAGCTAATATAGCAGTAGAGCACATCCCACAAAGCAAGTTAGGGATTGGTTCTGTTGCTGTCATTTCCCATCTGGAGGGCCCTGATCATGTGTTGACAGGAATTTTGAGTTATATAGCTTGTTTGTTTTCCTTTGTTATTGTAGAAAATAAGACTAAGCAAAGACCCTAGTTGTGACATCGTTTTAAGCTGTGATCCCATCTCTGACTTTGAATTATTCAGTGATTATGCAATAAAGAAATGGCATACAGTGCCCAGGTAGATCTGGTGCTTCATTTGTGTGTGGGATTAATATTCAGAAAGCTTCTGTGTCCAGAAGTATGGTCCTGTAGAACAGAGGTGTGCATTTGCTAAATACAGGAGTAACACGGAAGATGGAGGAGCAGGGGCAGCACATTTAAAGCTTGGCAACAAGACTAATGCTGAAGCTACATTGCTTGTGAAATGCCCCACTTGTGCTGCTGAGAGCTGACAGTCCTTTAACTGTCCAGGTTGCCAACAAGTATTTGGATTGTGAAACCACATCTCTTCTCTTTCAGAACCGCCTGGTACGCCTCGTTTGTGTGTTTCTTCAGTCTTTGATCAGAAACAAAATCATTAATGTACAGGACTTGTTTATAGAAGTGCAAGCATTCTGCATTGAGTTCAGTCGGATACGAGAAGCAGCTGGCCTTTTCCGATTGCTGAAGACACTAGACACGGGGGAAAATCCATCAGAGACAAAAACATCAAAATGAAACCACTGGCAAAAAAGCCCCAACCCTGCCAGTGTTCTGTACCAATTAATTGTATATTGTAAACAGCTGGATTAATAATGCAAAACATTATAAATAACATTTCATTCCTTTAAACAATAAAGTTTTTTCTGATACATGGGCTTGAGTTTGCCAATGATGTCCTTGCCCCTGTCCTGAACTACAAGCTCTAAATCACAGAATTCAAGTTTCTCTGGTTGGAAGAGACTTTGAAGACCCAGTCCAAACTTTGACCCAGCACTTCAGGTGTCTTTTAAATCCATCCAGGGATGGTGACTCTACCATATGCCTGGGCAATCTGTTCCAATGCCCCTAATGATTCTTTCAGTGAAGAAATTCTTCCTAATTCATCCCAACCTCCCCTGGTACAACTTGAAGCCATTTCCTTTAGTCCTATCACTTTCTGCTAGTAAGAGGAGGCTGTCCCAGCCTCCTTTTGAGTGTATGTATATTACTTCACATTTAGAGTCAATATCTGGCACTTCACTATTTAGGAAAAATGTACTTGTTTTAAAGTATGCTTCTATTTGCCCTTTCTTTACTGTGTAAGACATCTTAGAAGCTTGAGACAACTTCTAAGGATGCATGCTGACTAGAAAAATAGAATCATTTTCATTAGAAAAGACCTTTTAGATTATCATGAAGTCCAGTCATTAACCCAGAGCTATTGAGTCACTGCTAAGGGATGGTAATTTCACCACTGCCTTGGGCAACTTGTTCCAATGCTTTACAACCTTTTCAGTGAACAATATTTTGCTGATGGCAAATCAACTTCCCCTGGCACAGCTTGGGGCTACTTCCTCTCATCCTGTCTATCTTTTTTACTTGTGAGAAGAGACCCACCTCACTCATGTTTTCATTTACAGATAGTTGTAGAAAGTGATAAGCTAAAGGCAGAGATGAAGCCTTAGGTGCTGTAGACTTAGAGCAGTACTCTGCCTTTTCAAGATGACTGAGTCTTTACAGAATTCTGAGTGCCTCATACCAACAGTAGGTGTGGTACTGCAACTATTTCATACTTGTCAGAACATTCTGCAGTGGGGAAAAAAGGGCCCCATTGCTTTCACAGACATCCAAGTCACAAGCCTCTTCTCACTTGCCTAGGCAGTTGATCTGTAGCTACCAAAATCAAAATAGCCTTTTTCCTCTAAAGTCAGAGCACTGTTCCAGTGTTGGAGGCCATGTCTTGGGGAAACTAAGGAAGGAGTCTGCCAAACTATTATTTTAAGCTGATAGCAGAATAGCTGCTGTTATTTAAGCCCTGGGACTAAAAAAAGAACTTTAAAAGCTGGCTACTCCTAACATAATACTGCCTGATAAATGAAAGTAATTTTAAGTCTGCATCTGCTTCTCAAATTTTTATGAAGTACTGGATCAATAATACAAGGTCAATACTGTCCTTTGGCTTTCTCTTTCCAAGTAATTTAAGCTGCTAAATTGCTTGGATTGAAAATCCCATCGATCTTGTCTCCTGCAACATAATCTTTTAGTAAGAAGCGTTCTTGAGTCATTAGGGGTTAGACTTGTATGGCATCCCAGAGTTGAGATTAGGCCAAATAAAGCAGCATTTATTAAAAGCCTGTTCCAATTCTATACAGTCCTTCTAAAAACTAAGGCATTTGCCATGTCACTTAGCAGCAACAGCTCTGAGCTTGTGCTCTAAACCTGTACCTAGGTGGTTTACATCTACTGAAGCACAACTGGGCTACCTTCTTATGCAGTAGTACCCTCCTCAAAAACATGGTTAAAAAAAAAAACCCACATCATAAATTTTAGGCTTTTAGTTGGAACTTCGTACTACAGCTTATAACAAAGAAATACAGTCTATCTGGAGGCCTGTATCTAGTGGAGTCCCCCAAGGGTCAGTTCTGGTGGCCAGCAGGATGACCATGAGCAAGCAGTGTGCTCTTGTGGCCAAGAGGGCCAACAGTGATAGGACAAAGGGCAGCAGGTGTAAGCTGGGACATAGGAGAGTCCACATCAATACGAGAAGGAACTTCTTCCCAGTGAGGGTGGCAGAGCACTGGAACAGGCTGCCCAGGGGGATTGTGGAGCCTCCTTTCTCTGGAGAATTTTAAAACCCACCTGGACATGTTCCTGTGCGACTTGGTCTAGGTGGTCCTGCTCTGGCATGGGGAACTGGACTAGATGATCTTTCGAGGTCCCTTCCAATCCCTAATGTTCTGTGATTCTTTGACTTGTTCTGTAATGTAAAAATTTAGAGTTAACCTCAGGTATTTTTGTAATCTATTACATTTCAATACCCTGTGCAGTGATCAAAACATTCAAACTTATTACTGCATTTGCTGTATGCTTCTGCATTGTTTGTTTAGTAGGTGGAAAGGTGAACCCTGCTTTTTGCAGATTAGTGTTCATCAGGCAGGGTGGAAGGGGGTGTGTTGCAACATGGCTTTTGTAAGGAGAGGAAAAGGCAGGGCTGCCTTGTGCTGGATCCAGCCCAAGCTGGCACAGCTGAGCCCCTGTGCCAGACTGGCAATACCTGTGTGATACCCATGTAGCAGTCTATAATCCATGAAGAAGATCCATACTGAAGCAGTTCTTTGAGAACTCCAGATCCTGAGAGGGAAGCTCATACAGCAGATGAAAAGTTTTCCTTCCCCATCCTCCTACCTCCACTCAAGGAAGGAAGTTAGGAGTCAGGAGTGAAGTTGAGCCTAGGAAGAAGGGTATTTTTAGGTTTGTTTATATCAATCTGGTTTAGCCTTCATTAAGTCAAGTCTGTTTTGCCTACAATGCTAACTGGTTAACTTTCATATATTGGACCCATGACTTCTCACTGAACTATTCTCCCTCCTCACTGAACTAGGAAAAGCAAAACTAGCAGGGTAGGCAACTTGCAGCCAGCCAAGGTTAGTTACACAGGGGAAATTCTCTAACATGCTTAAGAGATCTCCCCCTTAGCTATCCATCAAGAAATTAAGCTTGTGTGCTTTGCTAGTGCTGTGTGTGTCACATCCACTTAAACAAGCGTTGCAAAGAAAAAACCCCTCAAGCTTCTAAGACGTTGCTTTTTAAAAGGTCTGTATAATTTATTATGGAATTTGGGCTTTAAGCCATTAAGTTACAACAACAATGCATAACTTGACATTCTCACATTTACACATAACACAATGGAAAAGACATAGCCCAGTGCTTGGCCCGAACACTGCAACCCAGTTAGTACAAGGTTACCGTAAGAGACAGGCAATTGTGAACAGCTGTCAACAGACTAGCAAGTTCAAAATGTTCTCTGCAATTATATTTATAGTAGAAATAACTGGCTTCAAAGTTTTGGACTTAAGCTTCAGACTACTAAAATGATGGAAGCTGAAATGGTTTTGCTTTTCTGAATTCAGGAGATGCTCATTTAAAAATGCAGTCTTGTTACCACGTTTCGGATGGTGAAAAATAGCTTCAGGTCCACTGGAAGTATAATGGACAGTTTCCAGGCAACGCGTTCTTCACACAAAACACATGCAATTATAAAGACATTCTACTTTTAAAACTTTCTCAAATCAAGTTTCGCAATACAGCAGGATATCTGAGGAGAGAGATCAGGACCCATGCTGAACAAATCCCAAAGGTTTTCAGCTTCATTTGTGCATGTCAAATCTACAATTCCAAATCTTCACATATCACCTACAAGACAAAAGAACACATGCAGTAAAGATCAGTTGCAAGGTCAGAAGACAGTCTTACAGCCACAGCCATTCTTGTTTAAAAATAAAAATCAAAACCAAATGCTGCCATTTTAGGAATTGTAATTCACTAACTGCACTCTTGGATAACCTACCCAAGAGGAAGGGTTTCTCTTTTCCATCCTCCAACCCAAGTCCTCATGCCCTTGGCTGAGCTGTAAAACTTAACTGCACAATAAAGACATTTGCCTTCCCAGATTGTCAAAATACAGCTTCCATAGATTCAACTTTTTGCCATTTCAGCTGAACTAGTTTAATCACAAACTCTCCTGAATGTGAGGCTAAGTAAGTAACAAAAAACCACAAAGGTCCACTATTAAATTGGTCCAAGCCATCACACAGTCTCACCCAGCCTGGTGGCTGAAGTGAGACATACAGAAGAGAACAGGCTCATGTTAAGCTGCCAACAATTTGATTTACTCAGCAGCTAACACCAAGAACTCCATTCCATTTAGTTATCCCAAGGAGATCTGTCCTTACTGACCTCAGTATCTTTGTACAACGCTATATTCACTGCCAAGTGCCAAAATTCAAACCAGTGACACACTTACCACCTCTCCACTCTAAAAACAAAAGCCCAAGAAAACCCAAGCAACCAAATCAAATCCCCCCAAATCCCCAGCTAAGCAGCACCACAATATCATTATTACTGATTTGATTCAGGGTGCTAAAGGCTCTGTCAAGCAACAGTTCCCACTTTTACCACTGCTTGGGATGTTCACATGCAGTAAAGACACATTTATTATTGCACATTGTGGCAACAGCTGAAAAACATCCCACAAATTCAGAAAACTCTTCCTTAACACACCTGTGTATACTTCAAGTACTGCTGGTACTGCTAACAGCAGTTGCGTGTCTAGACTTGCACGCTTAAGGAGCTGCTGAACAGGGCACAACAGGTTGGTCTATCTGTTGCCATCATCATGTAAAACCAACACCTTCAGCTTCTGAAAGAGCTCATCAAAAGCTGCAAGCGTCGATATTGCCTCTGCCTCAGGCATCCTCTGAGCCAGAGGGCCAAGGAAGTGGGGTAGCCATCCCTATGCGCTTGCTGGGATCCTCTCTGTACCACTCTACTACTTCTCTAGAGGAAGCTGAGCAGTTCAGGCAGAAAAACCTGGACAACCAGTCCTGAATGCAGAAGTGATTTAATAAAAGTCTTTGCGCATTTGACAATGGTGTTTCTCTGTGCCACCAACACCTTGGCACAAGACTAGAATTCCCAAGGCTTAACAGGCCAGCTTCAGCAGGAAGGTACCAGTGCCCAATTTATTAAGTCAGCATGGAACAAAAGCATTCTCACTGTAGTTACATTATCCTACAACTCCTCTGGCGTGCCTCCAGAATCTAGCACTAATTACAGACAGCAGGTTATCAGGCTACACGCACATAATGGGAGGGTGTGAAGGCCAGGGAGAAGGAGTTACTACTATCTAATCAAACTTCTCTAGTACATCCAAAAGAATCTCCTCCAAGCACTGCTCAGAGCCAAAGAAGAATCCAGCCTATGGATCATTAGTAAAAGATAATCCAAATGTTCTGGTTAAATTGATACTGCAGGTAAACTCACTATTAACTTGCATTTAGATCCAAAATGACAGCAGTTAATTTTTGCTTCCTATCCAGTCTGAAAACTGAAGCTAGTTTATTAAAATTTCTGAACAAAGAGGGGTCATTAGTTTTTGTTCTGAACACAACTACTTTGGATGCGTTCACAGCTCCTTCTAAAAATCACTTGAACGTTACACACTTTCTCCCCAGCAGAACTCAGGAAGCCATAGCAATGAACACAACACTAAAACTCTCACAACAGCAACACTCCCTAGTTCTGCTAGGTGATTTATTCAACGTGGTCATCAGGGGTTGTCCACTTCATGTAGGCACTGGGATTTGGCTTTGTGTACTCCAAAGCACAAGAGACCCTCTGCCTGATTACAGTCAAGTCCAATGAAGAGACAGAAGGCTCTGAAACAAGTTCCTGCAAGTTTTATGAATAATGTACAGCTAGGGAGAGAAAGCAGACCTGGGAGTGGTGTGCAGAAGGAACTCAACAACACACACAGCATCAACTCCCACATTAAGGCAGGATGTAGCCTAAGCACAGAAGAGGCACATTAAAGACTCCCCAGATGGTAGGGAAGTGAGTCAACAGGCACCCTAACATCCAAAAACATTATTGGGGTGGGGAAGATCATCCTTAATTCTAACCTTTGTAAAAGCTTTTGGTAGGTAAACTAGAAATACTAGTTTGATCCACTGAATCACAGAATTATTGAGGCTGGAAAAGGCCTTTAAGATGATCGAGTCCAGCCTATGACCTAAGATCACCACAATCCCCTAGACCATAGCACAAAGTGCTACATCCAATCTTTTCTTAAAGACCTCAAGGGATGGGGACTCCACCACTTCCCTGGGCAGTCCATTGCCATGTCTGATCACCTTTACCATGAGGAGGTGCTTTCTAACATCCAACACCTAAATTCCTCTGGCACAGCTTCAGGCCCTGCCCTCTCATCCTATCACTAGTTGCTTGGGAGAAGAGCCTGACCTCCACTTGTCTAAAGCTTCCCTTTAGGTAGAGAGTAACAAGGTACCCCCTGAGCCTCCTCTTCAACACAGTAAGCCCAGGTCAGCAAAGTCTGGGAACTTTTATCTACCTATAGATGCCTATACCTGTTTACTCTAGAAGTTACATATTAGATGAGCTGCAACACTAGGTTTTATGCTTCATGTTTTGAAATCCTCTCTGACCACTGTTTTAAGCTCCCTAGACTGTTTCTTTCCTGTCCTGTACTTTACATCTTCCCCCTTTTTTTTTGTTAGAGCGTGTCAGCTTTCTGACTGAGGTCAGACTAATGATTCGCTTCGAAGGACTTTTGTCATTGTGCTTCCAAGGAGAGCAAACTGTTAGCTGGAGGCACTGCAATTCGGCCTTTTATTGTCATCATTCCTCAGCAGCACAGCTGGCCTTACGAGACCTAACTATATCAAAGACAAATGATGTCCAAACTGTTGCTACGCTTGTGAAAGGCTGAAATGAAGCAGGTAGAGTGCCCACATTCGAAACATACTGCAGGACTCTATACTCGTGCTTCAGATTTTATAGCACATTTTTCAGTTTGCAGGTCCTTTCACTTGCAGCTTTCTCCCAGACCTCAGCTTTGATTCTTAAGAAAGGCTTTTGGTTTTACAGGCATTACATAAAAGCCAAAGCACTTACCACATTTCTCCTCTCCAGCATGAATATTGCGCTGCAGGTATCAGCAAGACACAATCCACAGACAAGACTTCTCTTGACGCCTTTTGGTTCCTCCTTGAGCTAGAGCTTAAACCCTCTCAACATTCACTACATCAATGTTCAGTTTTGTGTTAAGGAAGAGGGAGAAGACTTAGTTAAACACTGGACAGTTTAAAAGGCAGTTCTGGAAACGGAGATAGCGTCTGTTGGAGACATAAGTGACCCTATACATTGTTTGCTTTAGTTGTGGGGTATTTTTTTTTTACATGTTCTGTTTTGGAGATGGCTGGTCAGTCATATTCCATTCTCATGTGCTTCTTGTAAGATAAAAGGCATCACTGAAACTTGCACCTGCTGGTGACATCAGAACTACATCCTGACAATTCTCCAGTAAACCCAAAAGTTACACTCCTATGGGGAAGAGGCAGATTTATTTTCTTTCCAAAGCAGGCAGGAATAGTAGTTGGATGGAAATTTAGGGTGAAACATCTGCTCTGCAAAGTAGAAGTTCAGATTACATTTCCCCAGCTGAAACCTCTCATTTCTGGAACACTCATTCTAAAATTAAAAAAAAGTTATTGCTTCTATTGAAGCTCAATGTAAGTTAGAAAAAGGAATTGCATATTTTCTTTAAAACATTCCAAATATACATTTTAAAAACAAAATGCACTTTAAAACAAATGCCTAGTAATAGACACTGTTTTAAGCAACCTGTAGGAACAGCTTTACAAAAGAAAACTGAGGAATGTAGCGTATTATTTATAACATGACAATGCTAGCATCCTAAACAACAACACTCTTAATAAGTAGTGTTTTAAATATACAGATTTCTTTACAAAACAGTTTAGCGATTCCTTATACCACTTACAGTATTTAAATATTTGAGTAAGAGGTCATAACGGGAGGTGCCAGGTATTTACTCTCAGATGCTTCAGGTTTAAGTGTTTTACTATAAGGCACAGTACTGCTAACCTAAAACAAAGGAATAAAAGCTAACAGCAAACCCAGCCAAAACTGCTAATGTGGAATATTCAAGAGAATTCCAGCATCTCTATGCAAAGAAAAAACCAAAACCAAAGTTTGTAGGTCCTAAGAAACGGTTTCAATTTGTACATAATGAAGTGGGATAGGACGGGAACAGGAGTAAGAAAAAGTAAATTCTTATAAATAGACTAATAAATATATTTTAGCCATAATTAGCCCTTTACCTCTGTTCTTCTGAGCTTAAGATTGAAAGAGGTAACCAGTGTGCATATACCTAAATAAGTCTACATGCTCAGCACGTGAAGACCACCTAGCACAACCTATTACTGCCAAACTCCGTATAAAAAGCTAGCAAGGGAGAAAGTCTCCTTTTCTCTCAGCATTCTCTCCGAGTAGAACACATTACAAGATCGAGTTTGTTTTTGTTACTCGTGAGGGAAGCTGCACCTCAATTTTTTTCATCACAACAAAGGATATGCAACATATCCAGTAAGTTATTTGACTCCTTCAGGTTAAATGATGTCTTTTCTAGCGACATCCATCTCCAATTACAACAGACCTGAACTTTCAGAGCATTTGAATAGTTGCAGTCTTGTAAGTGTTCTCCACCGTGTGTACATACTGAATGTAAATAGTGCATCCAAAGCAATCACCCATTAGACACTCTATCTTGTTTTCACTGCCTAGTCTTCATCTTTGTTACAGCCCTCTGCAACACAACGACATTGTAACAACGCTTACAGAAAAAAGGGTTATTGCATCTTTTTTCAGGATGAGACATCCAGAGGAGATTTTATAAAATCCTCTTGTGTACAAAACTCGTAGTTATTAGCCCTTTTGGAACACCAGCTAGAAAAGTTTGAAAGGTAAAATAATTTACATTGTTATTTTTCCCATTAACTAGACAAGAGTCCATACTAATTAAATAAAAAATAATAGCTCTTCAACAGTCTATTCAAGATATCTTCCACGAAGCAGTTCAGTGGGAGTTTCCATTAGATAGATGTTCTCCATGCCGGTTATTACTGACATCCACATCTACAAGTCAGGAATTAGAAGAAAAATTGTTGGTTTTCTATTTCTATGTGTTACATTAATCCAAACTTTGGCAATGTATTTCACATATATCTAATGTTCTCAAGATTCTCTGGGTAAGCAATCCTCCTAGGACAGTGTCATCTTTTTTTTCCCCCATCCTCTCAATACCAGATTGCTCCAGCTTGCTAGAATTCTTTCAAAATCTACCTGACTGTGTTTTTTTTAACATCAGTAAGTAGTGACACCACTCAGTCTGGTCCACATTGCAATACTAACATATCTGTGACAACGGCTTCTTCTAGAGAACAGGGTTGACAATCATCAAGAGGTAAACATCTGTCATATAATAAAAGTTATTACTTACCAAGTAATGCTGTTGTTTCACCTGCATCCTCTTTTAAACTGGTACACTGCAATACAGACTCATTAGTGGAAGAAGCTGACAACTCGCTTACTTCATTTCTGTCATCATCTTGTAAAGCAATACTCAGACTTCCGACTGAAACGCTGCCACTTATTGATTCAGGTATTGGAACTTCAAGTACATCTTCAGGGTCCCCCTTCAAAATTAAATATATATTAATTGACACTTTTGTCTACCTTTAAGGCACCAGCATTCCTCCATGTTACCACTCTGTGTCCTCACCTTATAGGAAAAAAGACCTTTTTTTTTGCAGGATAGTGTTGAGCAGTGTCTGCTTTCAAGTTACTGTCTGACTGGAAAGAAACAAAGCCAAGCAAAGAAGAGCCACTTTTTCAGAGCCACCCAAATCCAAAACCAGCAACATGAAGAGTCAACCCAGCCAGCCTTTCTGGAGTATTTCAACACTACTACTGTAGCCTCGTTATATGCAGGTTCAGCACATATAAAGTCTTCACTGAGCAAACCTATTGATCCTTCAGGAGTTTGTGGAAGCCTCTGTTTCTCATGGTAGTAGTTTGGCAAGCTTAGCCTTTTTCTTGCTGGGGTGAGCAAGCATTTGACTTCAGAACAAGCCTCCCTCCCTCCTCCACCTCTTAAAGTCTAACTTTAAGTCTGTTCCAAAAATGCAAGTACACTTGCTTGTCACTTTACAGGATACAAAACATCTGCAGCGCACCCATTGTGTAGCACGAGCTATTTTCTGATCCATCCTGAAAGCTAATTTGAAATCCCACATGCGCAGTGCTGTTCCTAAAATTAAACAGACTACCTTCACCAAGCCAGTGCCACTGATACACTGACATTATTTACGCCTAGGCAAGTGTACTGCAGTACAGCTAGCTATTCTCTGGGCTTTGTATCCTCAAGCAGAGGCCCATCTTAAGATTTAAGAAATTCTAGGCCATTTCTTTATTTAGCACCAAAGAAGCGTATTTTAAAATGTACTGAATTTTAATAAGCTGGAGAACTGCTACAATGGAACAAAAGTTAAGACATCATACTAATCTCTAGTGTGGGCTGAGGGTATTAATGACTGGTTTCCAAAACTGCAGCAATTAAATAAGCACCAAAACGACAAGATTCAACAATGCTCTACTAAATCTATCTCATCAGATATGCTGAACTGCAGATCTTTCTCAGAAGAAACTGCATTATGCAGAACCAGACCACTTAACTTTGCTCTTTACAAAAGAAAAGCCAGGTCCTAGGACCTTGTGCCTTCTTACTATTAAGCCTCCAAAAATTCTGAAGTGTCTTAAGGATTTGTCCTCCACTGAGTGTTCAGCCTCTTTGCAGAGGGTTTAGTACATTTTTGTAATAAGGATGCACATTCTCATCTGCAGTTGTGTCACTCAGCAAGCACACTGCTGAAAGAAGCTGCCTTGCTCATCAACTTGTTTCCTCTCACCAGTAAATAATTCACACAATCACTCTACAAGCTAGATCAGGCTGCAAATGAAGCTAGGAGAAAAATACTGAATGATATATAAAACTTCAGTGGGACTTGAACCACTGATGCATAAGCAGCACACACTTCTCCCATTCTCTTAAGAAAAAAGATCCGGGCTTCTGCATTTAAGATAATCCCATTCAACCTGTTTTCCAACATTCATTTTGCCTAACAAGCAGAAGAGGTATTACTCCTGGTTAGGCTTAGTATTAACCTCTTCTGCAGACAGAGGAAATAAAACTGTTCTGGATGTTTTCCTTTCAGTTCACTTGTTTTCAGCCTGAGTACAAACGGGCATATCCTTCTGAATAGAACACAAATTAACATCAACTACATGACCTGGAAGTGAGCAAAAAATAAGCTGCCAATAATTTAAAACAAAAATAGCTATTTTACGTGACAAAAAGACTGCAACTCTTGAGTATAGTGACTTAATACACAGAAGTGCCACAATCTGGTGAATACATATTATAATAGCAAGAGTACTGTCACCTTTGACAGATCAAAACACTAATTCACAGAATTCTTCCACAGATCTGAGAAGTCTCTGCACCAAAGTAAAAGAAAGCCTAGTCAAAACGTAGACCTAGCTTAGGAAAGAAAAGCCCCTGAAACCAAGGAACACCTCTATTTCCTGAAGATGTCTGTAGATCATTAGAAAAGAGGTACACTCATGCCTATGGCATTTTAGTGGCACTCAAGACTATTTATCAACAGTGACCAAGTAACCTACCGCACGTGTCTTCATCTCTCTTTTCTGGTGCTGTCAGAAAGAAATGAGAGCACATCATTTTCTCTACTTAACCAATTTCTAGTGGTTGTCTTTAGGCAGGTTCTAAGTACCAACTCATTTACAGGTGTAACACACTGGGGGCTTATGTCCAAGTATGCAAACACTCAAGACAGAAAAACTGTCATTTCTTCCTCTGAAATGCAGTTCATATAATAATAGAGTGGTAGGGGCTGGAAGGGACCTCTGGAGACCTAGTCCAACCCCCCCGCCAGAGCAGATCACACAGAAACACATCCAGGTATCCAGAGTTAGAGACTTCACAAACTCTCTGTGGTTCTCAACAAGATCAAATATAAGCTCTAAATCTACTGAATGAAGTCAATTTTTTCAGCTTGGGCAAATTGCTTCACCTTCCTTACTGTCATCAGCTTGAGGCAGAAAAAAATCATCAAACCAGAGTTCACAGAGGATCTGTAAGCCACTCAATACACTGTTTAAAACTCTTACCCATAGAATCCCTATTTTTCTCAATTACTCTTGCATCTTTGCCCAACTCCTTCAGTTTGTCAAGTAACAACAGTTCTTATCCTGAACTGCTACGTGAAGTCTTGCCTCCCGCACTGCACATCTACCTTGAGGGTTAAACAATGTGTGCAACATACCCAGTATCCCAAAGCTTTGATAACATCTAGTTTACACATTGGACAAGTTCGGTGGTCCAAAAGCCAAGGGTCGATGCACGTTCTATGGAAGATATGCCTAAAGAAAAGAGATTAGAACTTTAGAACTTAGCATGAAAGCCACTCGAGTCCTTCAAACAGTGTGCAAGTTACTACAATTAAACCAATTCCTTTATAACCCTGACAATTAGCTACTGCTTAATTTACTAGGACAGATGTAGTTCTAGTTTTCTACAATACATTATTAACTACAAGGTCACCACAGCTACTAGTTCAACAGTTCTACCTTAAGAAAGCTCTGCTTCTCTCCTACACTTTTCCCAACTGCTCTTTCTTCTTGCATAGATAGTAAGTGCTACAACAGTCTCCTGGTGTCATTCAACAGGTAACAGGCCATACAAATGGCACAGCTTCAGCTCTACCACCAGAGCTTCAGAAGCGTTTCCACAAAGCTCATGAAATGCTTCTAAGGGAAAAATTGCTAAAGAGGAAGGAATAATTATGGCAACTTACTTGCACGGTAGAATTCTGACAGTATCTTTTAATTTATAGTTCTCAATGCACACAGCACAGTTTTCCACATCAACATCTAAACCCTAAATATAAACACATTTAAATGCATTAAATTCATATTTCACTACAGAACAGTCTTGGAGTAATAGCAAAGTCACTGCATAATAGCTTCACAGCATGTAAATTGTATTAAACGGTTTAGCAAATAAAATTCACCCTCATTTAATTCCAGACTCCATCAAGAGGTGATTTGATCAATACTAAAAGCAAACATGGATTTTCTAATTTAAACAGACATACACAGTACCTTAAATAATTTGTTACATCTTAAACATAGGCTCATGAAAGCACAGTAAAATTTCAGTTTAAAATAACTATACAGTTGAAAAATCCTAAGAGAGGTCAGCACAAATGAAAGCACACAATCTGATTGTTAACTGAAGACCCCTTCCAAGTGCTTAAGTAGGAAGAGATCCTTGGAGTTGAACACTGCAAATCCCTTCTTCACATTTTTTCTATTTTCTACCACAGAACATTAGGGATTAGAAGGGACCTCAAAAGATCATCTAGTCAAATCCCCCTGCCACAGCAGGATCACCTAGACCAAGTCACACAAGAACATAACCAGGTGGGTTTTAAACGTCTCCAGAGAAGGAGACTCCACAACACCCCTGGGCAGCCAGTTCTACTGCTCTGCCACCCTCACTGTGAAGAATTTCCTTCTCATATTAATGTGGAACCTCATATGTTCCAGCTTACATCCATTGCCCCTTGTCCTACCACTAGATGACATTGAGAAGAGCCTGGCTCCATCCTCCTGACACTCACCCTCCACATATTTACAGACACATTAATGAGGTCACCCCTCAGTCTCCCCTTCTCCAAGCTAAAGAGACCCAGCTCCCTCAGCCTTTCCTCATAAGGGAGGTGTTCTGCTCTGTTCATCATCTTTGTTGCTCTGCACTGGACTCTCTCCAGCAGTTTGTGTCCTTCTTGAACTGAGGGGCCCAGAACTGGACACAGTACTCCAGTTGTGGTCTCACCAGGGCAGAGTAGCAGGAGAGAAGAACCTCTCTTGATCTGCTAACCACTCTGCTTCTGATCCACCCTAGGATGCTGTTGGGCTTCTAGGCCACAAGGGCACATTGCTGGCTCATGGTCATTCTGCTGTGCACCAGGACCCCCAGGTCCCTTTCTCCTACACTGCTCCCTAACAGCGAGAGTCAGTCTCCAATATATACTGGTACCTGGGGTTGTTCTAGAAGATACGTGTTTGGCACTAGAAAAGGAGAACTGAAATATGCAATCTGAGATGAACCCTAAAACTTCCACCTAAGCTCACACCAGACAGTCAAAATCCAGGATCTGCCCACCCCAATTTTTTTTTAAGGCCTCAGTCTCTTTCCCAGTAGAAGATGGTCATATTGAAGCCATGCTCACAGCTGCTGTGCAAATACGATGGGTATCTCCAGATGGAAGAGAAATAATTAACTGTTAATTGCACTGTATAAAACATAAGAACAGAGTGAGCCAATTCCTTCCCTTTCATCTCCCATGAAATAAGCATCCTGTGTTTACAGCTTATTGAAGCATTTGGGTTTCATTACCACAAACACTCCAATGAATTAGTACTGCAAGCAAACTCTGAAGTTCAAGGTAAGTTTTTCCCTCCTTTGCATGCTATCCAGTTACATAATTAATAACTCAAATTCCCAAGTAAATCAAATTAGGACTTCTTTTACATAAGCAAAATTAAGACAAATGTGTGTTCCATAACAAATCGGGTTTTTTACTCTGTACAAAAGAAAATCCGAGCGTACCATATGTAGCACAAACTCAAATGAGTGTCCATTTTGCAATAATCCCGTAAGCTTCTCAGCAAAGATCTACATGATAGCACATGCACTTTTAAAATATTGACCTATTTTTAGTTAAATGCCTAAACCCCACGTGAAAGACTGTTCTGTGTCACAATAAAATACATTTTGAAATGGTTGAAAAGACACAGTTAAATAAAAAAACCGCATTTTTACAGGGTAGACAGGACTGTATTTGCAGATAATTTTAGATTAGTTCATGAAAGCACCTTGCGTTAGCAAGTCATATAAATTTGGTGATAGTAGGCTAATTCAAAAAAAAAAAAAAATCAAATAAGGAAGACCACCTTTACCAAGCAGAAAAACTCTATTTTAATAGAGATATTTTAACCTTGTCTCATTTTCCTTTGCTTAACTAACTGGCATGCATAGTTGCAACCAGTATACTGCACAATAACTTAAACTTCCCCGTTTTATTCATTTCAGTTGAGAGTACATCGATGGGAAAGAACTACCTGATACACTGCCAAAAATCCCACAATACAAATCCTTTTTAGAGGTTTCCTGAACATCAGTTTAAATGTTGTTAACATCTTCCTTGTGGTTCTCGCCATAGGTTTCAACACAGCTCTTTTCTTCCTATGCTGTTATGCTTTGATATCGCTTTACAAAAGATTTAGTTGAATTCAGTCTTCTCCAATCTCGCCATTGTGTGAGCAGAAGCATGAATAGTCCTCTGTTCACAGCTTGAAATGTATTTTTGATGGAATTTAGTCAGTAATTAGAAGTAGCAAAAACTTGCTAAATGCTACTTAACCACACTGAACGTGTAAGAGGAACAAAAGGCAAGTTCAAAGACTGGATTGCCCTTTAGTTTTTCTTAAAATTTCAAAACTAGATGAAAGACATTCTCTGTAGCATGTGTGAAGCACAGTTTTAAAAGTTCTTACACCTAAGTGTCCTTTCTTGCTTCAATCTTACTCATGGATTAAAAAAAATAATTCTTGTTTTTAGATCACTGAGAAAAATCAGTCCTTAAGTAAAAACCCAAGTAAGATGAGGGTTAGGGAAACAATGTAGTAGCAGAAGTCTAGTCAGAAGCTAACCTAGCATCTAGTCCAGCACTGCCTAGACTCCAACTAAAACAGTATTTTCTTTCAAAACATTGCCTTTTCTACACCAGTTATTCTAATACAGCTATGAGTTTAGGCCACATGCTGTCAGAGCTAACATTTTGAAAGCTGCTTTAGTTTTTACAAGAGCTTTGTACTTCCATAAAATTTATGCTTCAAGTAAGGCTACAGCGCTCCTTAATGTATCGTATGTCTAAAGATGAAACAAGTGTTTCATGTTCCAAAGCTTTTTGGATTTCTAAGGCCTTCCAATCAATAAACAGATGAATGTTCTTTTAAGAAAACAAAACATTGCATCAGCTGTTAGAACTATGCAATCAGTAGGTCCTAGGAAGTATTTTGCAATCCACTTGTTGATGTTCTCAATTGCTGAAGAGATACTAGTGTTTCCTCATCCTTACAGTACCTCCTGCAACATTCTGTATAACCAATTATTATTTGCAACAGCCTTACACTTCATAAGTCATTCAAACTTGACTCTTCAATTTTAAATTCTGCCTTCTAAACAAAGGCCCTGAAACGAGTCTAAAATTGTAAGCTGCACTACAATTACACTGTGAGAATTGTGGCTTAAGTTCTAGAGAGACCCTACAACAGATTTTAAATCCTACAGCAATAACCAAGGCCACTGAATTACCTTTTCTCCACGTTTCACAGTATGCAGCTGAAGCTGGCTGATCGCTTTCTTGGTTTCTTTCCTATGACCCTTGAACAAAAATGCTTAGTATTAGCACACAAGTTAGTTTCATGTTACATTTCAACGCTGTCAAATAATTCCTTTTAATAATTCCTATGTGGATTAGCAAGTTTTACGAATATATCTGAAGAAAATTGTATTTGGCTGATTAGTTTGTTTACAAAATACTTCTAACCAGCAGAGATTGAAGAACTGCATGTTTTGCACCCTCAGGGTACAGTAGCAGAGGTTATCTGTAAGCCTACTGCTCTTACAATGAGCCCAATGGTGCAGAACTACAGAGACCAAGCTGACATAAGGTAGCCTTGTATTGTGTCTGCCTGCATTAAGGCCCTTCCCACAGAGGAGAGCTGAAACTAGGCTTCAGAGACAATCAGAGCTGAAATACACAGCTGTATAACCAGACCTTGCTAGGCAGGCCCATGAGTAAGCACAAAGTGTGTTTTGCACCAGCTTGAGAGAAGGTGGAATAGTGCTGGGCAGCCTACAGCTGGCCACCAGGTCAAAAGGCTGCCTGTAGATATTAATACTCCTCCTCAGTTAAACACTGTATTCACATGGTATACAAAGCTTGGCACTGAAAGAACACGTTATGCAAAGGAGACAAGAAAGGCTTAACAGACATGAGACACTGTACTGGACTTCAATACTGTAAGAGTCCTAATTATGCTTAGAGGGGAAGCAAGAAAATAAAGCAGTACTATATTCCAAGTACAAAGTGCTAGCTACTGCTAGAAATTGAGAAACCAAACTCTCCCAATTAACTGACATCTGTCTAGCAGCAGTCTTCACTGATAAAATAGCATAAAGAAATAAAAAAAATATATAATGGTGGCTTTTCTCTTTAGTAAATACAATGGTTTTTCCCAACTTTAGAAGCTTAGGTATTGAAAATTGGGATTTTTGGGTTTATTATGGTGTTAAAAAGGTTTAGCCTAAAAGTTCTCTCAGGAATGGATAACCAACATCAGCAATCTGTTCTACTTCCTCTACAGTCCTGTCTCATCTTCAGTAGCACGATGGTTTTGCACCATTTGACTGGTGAACATGTTAAGATAAAATTTAAGATAACACATCCACACATTCACTTAGCAGCTACACAGCAGCTTTTGCTTTAAAGCACAATACACTTAACTCCCAAGTTTTAATTATACGGGAGTCAGTAAGCCAAGCAAAGTAAGATTTGGCTTAGAAAAATGGCTTTTTGTTTCTAAAACTCTTTTAAAACACCAAATGAAATATTTTTACTAAGATCTTCACCACATTTTCCAACTCCGTATGGGTTTGCAGTTTTTGTTTAAAATTCTTGGATAATTGTTAAAGCAGCATGACCTCCTAGTGCTGAACAATCATATTTAAGTAACACATTCAGATTACAAGCCTGATGGCAACATCTACGAATTAAATAATAATTAACCTATAGTACATATTTCTGAGAAACATCACATTCACCCTAAAAAACTGCTATTAAGATGATTCATAAAGCGTGTGAACTTCCCTTAGCACCAACTATCCTAAGGCCAACAGGAAGACACAACTTTCTTCACCAAACAACTGCGTTGCTACAACACAAACACAACCCTTTTTCTGGAAGTACTTGCCAAAAAAAGTGTTCTCTTGAAAGTAGTCTCAGAATTCTACAACTCAAAGTTTAGTGAAAAAGACTCTAGGAAACCAATATTTCGAGGAAACCACAAGTTTAACCAATACAGAAGTCCCATGTGCTATTCTGTTACCGGAAAAGAGAAACACTTTTCCTAGAAGCGCCCTGCAAGGTCTAATCAGGGCTCAGACTCCTGAAGGCAGACAAATGTCCCTTCCCTCCTCCACCCTCCAAAGCTAGACATGGTTCAAGCAGAAGGCAGAAGTCCATGTAACAAGCAGCCATTCTGGAACAATTTTCTTGTTTTTGTTCTAAGATAACGGTTTGCCCAGAACAACAAATTCAACTGTCACTTTTATTTTTAGTACAGAACTACAGTAGAGCAGCTGCTGAACACAAAAGGAACCTAACCTATTTGCAGGAGTTGAAATTCAACAGTTGAAGAGTGATTTTCAAAACTCAGCTGGACTGGGTTCTTAACAGCTCCATGGAAATTGCTTCTCTGTGTGCTAGAGTTTGAACCAGATAGCCTGCAGGAAGTCCCTTCCAAGCTGAATTCTTCTATGATTAAGTACTTCCCTCAGAAAAAAATTAATGCTGACTTTTTCTAACCTATGAAAGGACAGGAATGTGGAAGGGGGAAATAATGAGCAAGCCATTCCTTCCTGAAGATCCCAGTAATCCCACTGCTTTCAGCATTTGAGGTAGTCCAAATGCTGAAAGAAAGCAGAATGTCACTACACACAACCCTTCTAGTCTGCCTTAATTTGATACTCTACAGTGAAGCCGTAGAAGTATCAGAAGTAGTTTTAGTTCTCAAGTTTTATGAAAAGTTCTACAACGGTGGGTCTTAAGAAAAGACTTTACCATGGTGTGTTTTCATGACAAAAGGTCTAGTGAGGGAAGTTAATTTTCATCCTGAAAAAGTACTAAGACAGACACTAATTTTTAATGTCAAAAGGAAGGAAGTTAGGTGACCAATCACACAAGCAGCTGCCTTTACTCAGTTGTTGGCAGGTGGCTAAATATATTTACCATGACTTCATGCAAGTATTTAATTATTATAACTAGTCAAACTTGCAATGTCAATTAGCACAATGTTATTAGTCTCACTAACCATTACTGAGCAGCATTCACAGATGATAAAGTAGCAAGAAGAATGAGTCAATAAACTAGCAAAGTTAGGCAACTGATTTGACACGAGAAGATGGTAAATACTCTAAAGCATTGTCAATCTCCAATTACCTGGTTTCCAAACTGTGATCCTGTATACAGGAAACGCTGTATATAGTAAAATATGAGCCAAGCTAGTGATATAATCATCATGGTGATGAAGGCAATGGCTACAAACACAACTGACTGACCACTGATATATTCCTGCACATGTCGTGTGCCAACAATTATAGTCATTTTTACTGGAATCCCTCTTCGTACTGGCTCCAAAATCTCTATTCCTTTTGGATAGCCAACCATTATCACCACTGTATTTCCTGTTCCTGTTGAAGAAAAAGAGAAAAGCGTTAGTCATCACTGCAAAAATTTAGGCATTGGGGCTTTGATCTCTTCAGTTAAGATCAGCAGGCAAAGTTATAGGAAAATCTCTGTATTTTTTCCCCAGCATCACAGACGTGATATCGAGTCTACTAATAAAGAACCCATTATTTACTTTATGAAGTTCTCGTAGAAAAGATAGACTGCAAAAGATGCACTTCTACTGTTTAAGACCTGATGCTCCTCATTTCATACAGTAAGGCAGGATGCAAATGCCTTGCAAACAAAAAAATCAAGTTTTAAGCATCTCATCTTGAAGCTGCTGAAGTTCTAACACGGAACTCTGTAACAATTGATCTTTTATCTGCCTGCATGGGAATTTTAGCTGTAGATGGAAACCGTGTGTGAATACCATTAACATTCAAATAAGCTTGAATCTGAACCCACAGCACAATTTTACTGGATACGTATACAAAAAGAAAAAAGATCCCTATGTTTCACGAATAAAATACATTAAACACTGAAATACTTAATGGTTCTTCAAAACTGTATTTTCAAAACATACAACAACTTGCCAAGAAATACTTTTGGGAGCATAGAATCAGATTTTCCTGTTCTTGTAGAACTCCTCTAAGCACTCAGTCCATATGAAAAAGCATCTAAATTTTTTGAAAAGGGGCATAAGACTCCAACCCTTTAAGCATCATACCACCACCAAAAGAGCTGAGATAGTCAAGACCAACTAAGACAAGCCAAAGATCCTCTCTGACTAGAGTTTTACTCCATTTTGCTGGAACGCCTCTCCAGTTCTGGCTCAGAAACATCTAACCTCAGTATTGTGAAGTAAATTGCAAACACATGTACTTGTTAAAGAAGTCCCCTTTGTATTCATTTATGCTATTTTTATTTGAATAGTTGTTCTTTTGTGCATACCAACACTGCTATAAACCCTTGTTAAGTCATGGCTTTATAGTCTACTTTGAACTCTGTGAAAAAGTGAAACTAAGCTTGGTTCAGACAGAAAGTGGAGGAAGGAAAAGACAAGAGAGGGGATTTCCTAGTCGGGAAGCTGAAGCTGTAACATCACAGCTACCTTTTTAGATTCATGTTACCTACCTGCAACAAGACCTCTTACTGAAAAGCCTCTTTCCCTTCCTGGCTGTGTCAGACTCACTACTGAGAAGCTATGTCAAAAGAAATGGTTGTCTAATTTACAACATTACATCAAATGGGGATTTTCAAAACTCTTAAGCAGCATTCCAGACTCACCCACCTCTCTGTCTCCTAAGACAAAGAGCTATTTGCCTGAAATATTTAAAAATCCTTTCGCTCTGGCAGTTCTGGCAATGACATCTCGTCCAGCCAGCCACTCCACTACCACACCATGGGGAAGTTGCAGAAGTTTCACTTCTGTGCACAGTAGGTTCTCCCTCCACAAGATATGGACAGTCTGCTGTGGATGAAATACTAAACGTTCCAGCCAGACAGCATCCCCTTGCACAACCATCCCACCTGGTCACCTACTGTAAGAACCATGATACCTGTCTGTCAGATCCAGACCCCACTGAAAAGCAGATTTCCCAAAGAGCTCTTTCCTTCTCAACGTTTTGAGGACAGTGCAGAGAAAAACAGATGCTACTGAGGAAAAGGCCAAACTTGTGTCTCCCCTCAGACATCCCACTCCACTCAGCAGCACCCATGAAGCAGTAAGGCTTATGACAAACAAGACAAATGCACAAGCAAGTAGGCTCCACCGATTAGTTCTGCTCACCAACATACCAATCCACATGATACCACAATCCTGAGTGCGCTACAAATTGATTAATTGATATTATTCTCCTCTCTGAACCAGCACAAAAGCACTACCAGAGACGCATGAATCTCAGAGAGCACGTGAAATATCCTTTGCTCTCTGATCCTGCGCAACTCCACAGGCAGTTAATGAGAAAACAAAAACATATGAAGGAACAAGTTTATCTCACATAGCTTAGAAGTGCTCTTCACATACCTAAATCAGGGTATTAGGTTCTAGATCTTGAATCAACTGTAAAAGCTACAAAGAGCAGGAGAGGCAGCTAAGAATGGTTAGTGAACAGTGCAGGCCAGCTAGAAGCATGTGGTTCTTAAAGGTCCTAGGACAGGTTTGGGAAACCCAAATGATGCTACCATTCATTCAGGCTTGGGGAAGAAAACAGTTTAAAGATTAGACTGGCTTGGATTTTTCAATCAATAGAGATTTCCTCCTCAATGCCACACTCTTGAGACAATTTAATCCTGCTACCCACTTCTCCACATGATTTCTAATGAAGCAGTGTTTTGAAACCTCACTACAATTTGTTTTGTCCCCAGCATGCCTAGCTATCAGCCATTACTTCTTGACATGGAAGTCAGGACACTTTAGTAGCTGGACACCGTGACACCTTCTAGCTTTAGAACTATCACGAGTATGCCATACATTTTTAAACAAATGCCCACTAAAAGCATTTTAACAGTTTGAAACCTTTGGTGATGAACCTGCCATTACATGCAACTAAACACAATGGCCTTGAAGGTCACCAGACAGAAGGAGAGGAAGAAAAAACCTCAATTGTGATCTACAATTATGTAAGGAACAACAGCAGTCTCAGAGATGCAGTTGCCCTCAGCAGCCTGTGAGACTAAGGGCTTTAACTCATTCCTTGCTAATTTTAGACTTCTGTTCTGAAACACATTATTCAAAAACTGAAGTGCTGTTGAGTCACCCCATTAGCTTCTTCAACTGCAACACAATTCACAGACATCAAATCACATTTATAAAAGAACTTTAAGTGTCACGTAAGTGTATCCACTGAGTATGTTTTATTTGCTTTACCTTTCAGTATAAATGGTGACATTTTCAATCTGCTGGAGTAAGCTTGTTTTCTAGATTTAATTGACTCAATGGAGTCAGGCAGATTTGAACTCTGGTATGTGCTTTTTTTGCTTTTTAAACTTATCCAAATAAAGCCAAGAAGACTGGCAGATCCTAAAGATACCTGGAAAGGAGGGCAAATTTGTAACTCTGAAAATGAAGATATGTTTCCTATCAGTGTGACAAGGTCAGTTTTTCTGCTAATATTACTGATCTTTTCTTGCTAAAGGAAGCCAGCACTCTTCTGATAAGGAAGAATGGAGTACAGACACAGATCTTTATTCTAGGCATCTCAAACTATCATACACCTTCAGATAAAAAAGACAATTTTCTATCATCCAGAAGCCAACTGCACACATACTCTAGTTTTTGTCCTCCTCAGAAACTCCAGAAAGCTCCCAAGTTTGAGCATCTTGTTAAAAACGTAAGGGGTCAGTCCTTGGATCTATTTAAGTGTTATTAATATTAATAAACATGCTATTAATACTAGCCACAATTAACTCTGAATGTTCTATTTAGCTCCTGGTTCAAACAAACATCCTTGATCTGTACACCACACACTAACACAAACAAGCTCTGTCTTAATCATCTACCCCAACCTCATCTTACTAAATCCCTGGCAGGCTTTGTGTTCTTCACTTGCCTCAAAAAGTAGGATGTGTACCCAGAAGAATCAAGTAGTCAAGCAACCAACCCTGACACATGCTCCTCTTTCCACATGGGTTTCCAATACGTGTGCACATATAAAAAAGGTACAAGCATTCTGAAACTACTCCTGCTTCTTGAGAACAGAGCAGCTCAACTTCACACAGTCACTCGTCCAAATTAAGCAAGCCACTGATTTCTGTCTTATCCTTTCAGTAGTGCTACACTGGAAGATTCTCATAGAAGGTTATCAGTATCAATAACACAGAAGTTACGCACTCAAGAATCCTGATGAGAGCTGAAAGCAAGGTGACAAACACTTAGAGCTAACATGCCAAAACGACTCTTAACTGTGATGCTCGGGAGTTGGCAAGAGCTTATAAAAATTGGAAGTCCTGCACATCTGTTTTGTTCAAAACATGTATAAAAGACACCCCAATGAAGGAAAGAACTGGTTCAATGTATTTTGGCAAAGACACAACAAATCAAAGACTTTTCTTTACATAGCCAAAGTAACACATTCAAGCCAAGACCCAAGCTTCCCTTAAATGTATAAGCCAGGCAACAAAACTCCACTCTAGACCTATCAGAAACTATTGTCCTCAGTCTTCCTTCCTCCCTTCCCCTGTGTGTCAGACAATTATATTTTATCTTGTGATCTTCAAGGTATTGTATTTATGATTTGATCAGGATCATCAAATCCTAACTAGAGAAAGGATTCAGAGGCGGCTAGATGTCCAGCATGAAGTATAACAGGAAAAATACAGAGCCAGAAGACCCTTTTCTATTTCCACTACAACGTATCTCTGCTTCCCCCTAGTTTCTTGACCAGCACTGAGCCTCTAACTCTTAGCCTCCTCTTCACAATACTCCACACCTTTCCTCTCCGGATGCCTCTCCAAGTCACTCTCAGCTAATATTTACATACCATACTTTTAGAGACTTCACGTTTGTTTCCAAAACTAAGTTCAAAATCACCACCAAAAGTGAACTAAGACTGTCGGTAAAGTCTGTATTCCCTGTAAAATTGAAATTTGAGGTTATACTATATAAAATTATTAGCAGAAGTACAGCTCCTTTAATCATTGGAATAAAATCGGTGTCTTCCACTGGCAAAAAAAACCTCTTCAGCCACACACATGAAGCTGTTTCACTACCCTCGAGATGTCATCCAGAATCTTCAACAACATAATCTGGACAGAAAGCAAACACCTAAAAAAGAGACGTGTTAGAAAAGCCCTACTTGAAGAAAATTCTTGTGAAAGGAGGGCACGATTGCACAGCTATGTATTTAAAAACTCAGCACTCCTGCACCAAAACTCTAACTAAAATCCCTGTTGATTGCGCTCAGAAAACTCACAAGGCATCTATGTAAAATGACTAAACTACAGAGTATTTGAAATATTTGTTTCTTATCAAATGCTTTGACACCACCCAGAGCAAATAATGTCTTTGTCTAATTAAGAAACTCCTTTACTCAAGTAGGAATGCGTCTAAAAAACCCCAAAAACCCAACTACAACAGCAGACAGTACAAATTTAAAGAGTCGTGGTTTTTTTCCACAAGAAAAATGAGATCAAACTTTAAGATCAGAAAAGTTACCCATTTATCACTTTCACATAATTCAGGATGCACCTTCATCAGCTGCAACCATTGTTTCATCTCGCATAGTTTTCAGTGCCACTAATTACAAATCCATTAGGTGGAGGCTCCTTATGCACGTAACTCCACTCCCTAGATACAGAACCGCAGATTTCCCAGAGTATTTATTCTCAGCAATCCTCCCAGAAGCAGGGTTTGTCTCCTCATGTATCAGTCCACAAGTCCCTTCACAGGAATGGTAGACTTGGATTCTGCAAAATACAGCCTTACCTTCCACATTCATCCTTGCCCGTCTACCTCCCTTTCAAAAAATCTAAGATTTGAAACGTTAATGTCCCATCCACATCATCCTGAGGTCCTACAAATGCAAAATCAGTATAAAGAAGTACAAATGTATTTTTAAATATATCCTGTACTGAAGCAAACAGAGGTGGAGCTTCCAGCAACAACATTCTGCCAACTGAAGAAGGAAAAAGCCAACCAGCAGTCAGGGAGGGAGCACTTCTCTTTACACCATCGGTAGCTGTAACTATACAAGCAAGTGCTAACTCAGTGGAAGCCCAAGGTGGTCTTCTGCAGCACATATGATAGCAGAAAAAAATGTAAAAATAATACATAAAACAAGCAAGACGTGAACTATCTTCTTCCTTTTCTTGAAATAGCAAATACTATTTAAGAAAGGCTATGACATATAGCAATGAAATAAAAATTATGTGCTGATTCGCTAATACAGACGACAGTAAGAAAAGGAGCTGACAGCTGGTAGACGAAAGCACTATTACCCAACCAGGTATTTCAGTTACCACATGAGATCAAAATCAAAGATACATATTACCTAGCATCCCACCTCTACTTTCACAATGGATTAAGGCGGCAAGAGATGGACCAGGCTGATCTACCCAAACTAGCAGCAGGCTAAGCGGAATGGTAATACCACTTCCAATGGGACCATCCAGTTGGCACCACTTAGTATTCCAAGTAGGGAGACTTTTTTCCACATGATAAATCATGCTGCTATGAAGTAATAGCTTCCTGAGATTTCTAGCTCACTATATTAAAGGTTTGTGTTCTTTAGAAGCACAATATGGTTCTAATTCAACCAAGTCCCTGGTCTTCTCCTTTGTCACAACCAAGAATGACATTGTGGGCATTAACAAACTTGTCCCAGAAACATGTGAAACATATTTGCAGCATTTCTCATTGGTTTGCTTTGTCTTTGTATTCTCCTCTGGAGACCCTCCAGTTCCTTGGAAGTTTACAAATAGAGCCAGACTTTATACCAGAGTTTTTAGTCCCCATCCCCCCCCTTTAATTTAAGCATTTGACACTGTCATAAAAAACCAGCAAGTCTTCAGCGTCACAGCCCAAACAGACACTGCATGGACTGGATTATTATCTTGATTAAAAAAAACACCAGACCACAGATTCCTTCTGTAGGCTACAGACCATCCACACACTGAGACAAGCCAACGTCCTTCTCTGGACTTCAGTTTTCCTACTCCATCTGTACCAAAACACAGAGTGACAAGATCTAGTCTGACCCCACTACCAGAACAGGATCACCTACAGTACATCACACAGGAACATGCCCAGATGGGTTTTGAATGTGTTCAGAGAAGATGACACCTTAACCGCTCTGGGCAGCCTGTTCCTGTGCTCTGTCACACTCACAGTAAAAAGGTCTTTCCTTATGCTTAGGTTCAACCTCCTGTTTTCCAGTGTGACTGCTGCCCCTTGTCCTTTCATTGAGCATCACTGAGTCCTCACACCAACGCTCTAGATGTTTATATCCACAAGCATTTAAGAATTACCTGATGGTTATAGTTTGCTCCCATTCTTTACAGACCTGCGCAGGAGAGGACGATGAAGCCATCACAATAAAGCCTGTACCAAAAGCCACGGCTGTGCCTTCAAAGGCACCAGAAGGCATCTTCAGGGTACCTGGCACGTTTCCGCACAGTCTGCGGAAAGCAGCCCTTCCTGGCACCGCCGCAGCCATTCTGCTAGAGGGTACAAAGCAGAAAGGTGTCTCTAAACCCAACTGTGTGTCCCGCCCTCCCCGGCAGGCTATCACTCGGCTGCCCGCTCCGGCGGCTTCGCCGCATCCTCTCCGCGATACTCGGGCTGCAACTTGCAACAGAGGCCGGGCCCGGCCTTGCACCAGCGCGGTTCGAAGGCAGAGAAAACGAAACCTCGGCTCTTTGGCATCGTTTTCACGCGAATTTCTACCTCGCCTCCTCCATGCCCATAGCTCCTCGCTCCACCGAGGCGTTAGACAAAGCCACAGCCCCCAATCAAACGCACCCCTCACCTCCTCCAGCCCCGACCCCGCTCACCCAGGTGGGACATGGACACGGTGCTGTTGCCGAAGCGGGCCTCATTGTAGATGACCACGGCGGCCGCCCGCTTCCGCGCCGCGTTGGTGACCTTGTCCTTGAAGGTGCAGCCGCCGCGGGCCACCAGGGCGATCCAGGGCGGCGGGTCACCCTCGGGGGTCCCGCGTCCGCCGGGCGGGAGCGGCACGTCGTAGTCGGTGTCGGCGGCGCAGCCCTCCATGTGCCGGGGCGAGGCGCCGCGGGGGATCCCCACCAGGCCCTGCGCGCTCTCCTTGGGCGAGCTGTCGCCGTAGCGGCCGCTCTCCGTGTTGCCCCGCACCGTGCGGTTGCTGAGTGGCTCCACGTAGGCCGTGCTCACCCACGCCGTGTACCACTCCAGCGCTCGGGCGCCCCGCGACACCGGCGCCCCCAGCGCTACCAGCGCCGCCGTCAGCAGCGCCAGCCCAGCGCGCCGCACCATGACCCGGCCGAAGCTCACGCCGCGACGCGGCCCGACGGGACGGGGAGGAGGAGAACGAGCGAGGCCGCGTCGCCGCCGCGCTCCGCTCTGCCCCGCAACCACCTCGCGCAGGGAACCCCCCTCTACTGCCCGCCCCAGGCGGAGCGCGCCCGCCACAGCTAATGACCAGGAGGAGCCCGCCCCGCCTCACCGGACACGCACGCGCAGCCCCGCCCCGACTGCACCTTCCTCCCCGGGGAATGTCGGGAGGAGCCGGGGCGGGGCGAGCGAGCGGCACCCGGGGGCGGGGCGAGTATCTCGCGCGCACCCTGCGTGCCTGTGTCCCAGCACTGTGCAAAGGAAACGCGGGGAGGGACCTTTAGCCGCAGCGGTGGGTGGCGGTTTCGTGTGCAGTGACACGAGCGAATTTAACCTGGACACTGCACCTTTCGGGGCGGACCTTGCCTTGGGTTAGATGTAAGGAAGAAGTTCTTCACTATCAGGGTCATGAGACGCTTGGGAGTCTAATAGAGGCCAGAATAATTTGTGCAGAAGGTGCCATCGAACAAAAGCTGTAAGCTCAGTGAACTGCCCCATACTGTGTTGGCACCAAGGGCAGAATGTTCCCGTTTCTGTTCCAGAGCTGGTGTTTAAATACATTTTTTAAAAAGTTCTTACTTAAACCCAAAGTATTTTTTAGTAACTCTTTTGAATTCTCCCAAAACACTTGTGAGTGATAAGACTCTCTCCAAAGGCACTGAACACTGTGAGAACAAGATGAAAGTAGCAACATCAAGACGACAGCCAAGACTGAGCAAAGTAATGTGGAAAGGGCTGTGAAGAAGAAATTGGTGGCTGGAGGAAGAACACATTAAAACTAGTGTTAATGAGGACAAAAGGAGGAAAAAGAAGATAAGGCAACAAAGGAATGGGAAAATGTTAGATGGAGGGGGGACATGGAGGTGGTGGCAGAGGAGACAGGTAAAGGGTGAGCTCTGTTGAAGGGTGACAAGTGACAGACAATTCAGAAGGAGCACGAATTCAGTGTTTGGCAAAAAGCAGATCAAAAAGAGTGTCAGTTCTTTAGCAAGTCCAAAAATGTTCAAATGAGGTCTTTTTTTTTAAAAAAGTGAAAGACAGTGTAATCAGAATAGTCATCACTCTGGAAAAGAGATAAAAGCAGAAAAAGTCAGTACAAAGGAAAAGAACAGCTTCAGGAAATGTTCTTCTAAGAACATGGAGTCGCTACATCAGTAGGAAACTGGTGTCAACTGTGATTTGTACGTATCACGGCCATCACAGTGAACCATCATAGTCCAACCAGTGGCAAGACTGGAGGGTCTGGAGAGCAAGCCTTATGAGGAGAGACTGAGGGAACTGCAGCTGTTTAGGCTGAAGAGGGAACCTTATTGCTGTCTACAATTACCTACAAGAAGATTGTGGAGAAGTGGGTCTCTTCTCAGAAGTAACAAGTGATAGAGGAAATTTGCCTCAAGTTGTGCCAGAAGTTTAGGTTAGACATTAGAGAAACATTCTTTATTGAGAGGGCGTTGGAACAGGCTGCCCAGGGAGGTGGCAGATCTCTGGAGCTTAGGGACGTGGCATATCTTGGTAGAGTTCAGTTAATGGTTGGACTCTCTGTTTCAGCCTAAGCGATTCTATGATTCTATTCCATAATTCTAAGACAAAGACTGTCAGATGTAAATAGGAAACACATAACAAATGCACCATAACCTTCACTGAGCATGCAGTGGGAATTTTAGAGGGAGAGCCTGAATTTTGTTGGAAAGAGATGGTGTGGGAAAGCAGGATGAAAAAGTAAGTTGTCAGCCTTGGCATAAGCAAATGTGCCAGAGGGTGCCAGACTGTGTGGAACAGGCTTTGACAAGAGCTTGCAAGAGTAAGGCTAGCAAGGGAAGAAATAGCACTGAAGAAACTTCCCCAAGACCACGAATGGACAGCTGAGAGGTAGGTGCTTAGACCCCACATGCAGAAAAGAAGAGCTAACGTTGTTAACTGACGTGGAACTGCCATGGTGAAAGCAAGGCTGGCAGTTAATGAAAAGGCAAAGGAAAAATAAAAGGTGCTTGGCTGGACTTTTCCCCCCAGAGAAGAGTGAGGCTGTATGAAGGCAAATCTGAACCTCAACTCCGAGAAACATTTGCAAATAAATTAGGTGGGTTCAAGCAAAATAAACAAACAAAGGCAGATTTTTAGATCAGATGGAAACTGTCAGATGGCTGTCAGCAAAAAGCCAGTTACTCTGGCTAACGCTGCTAATGCGAACTCAAGAACATTTTAACTACAGGTTCCACTTTGAAATTGGTTTTATTTGCTTTTCTTCTTGGTGGGCATTTTCTTAATAGCAATCAGTACCTTTAGAAATCGAAAGTCATTGCAAATTGCAGTACACATCCAGAGACGAGACAGGTTGCATTTCATCCACCAAAGTGATGAACATCTCACCAGAAACAGAGCGTTCTTTGGTTAAACGAGAGCAGCAGTTTAAATAAGAACAGCAGTTTGCACTAGCTGTGCTTGACCCCTGCACATGCACAGCATCCACACAAATGAGCAAAAAGTGAGGAGCCAAGTTTAGAAGTTTGTCTTCCTTTTTTCAGTAAGTACACACGACTGAATGCATCTCTTCAATATTGCAAACCCCCTGTTAATTACGTGTTCGTTGCACAACAAGCTTTTGAGCTGGAGAAGCTACAGAAGTAACTCAGATACAGAGCACGTGGAGATAAATTACATATCAGCTAGTGGGACTGCTTAATAAGTTCGTAACTGCTTGTCAAGACCTTTTTAAGAAAATGTTTATTTCATCTAATAATTAAAGCACAACACGGAAATTGGAGTTTTGCTAACAAATTACACTGAAGCTAGATCAGACCCATTACAGTCTCAAGCAACTATGATCTTTTTTATGATATCTCAAAACCAGTCTTAGGGTTAAAAGCTTTGACAGAGATCACTAACCACATGATGACCAGTATCGCTTGAGACACTTGTCAGTCTGAATAAAGTCAGAAGCAGTGTGTAATTAATAATGTAAAGCCCAGTTAAGCAAGCTGCTACCTTCTCCACTTTTCTTGCTCTGGAAAATTCAATTCAAAACTTGCAGGTGGTATTTTGATTCATTTCTACAGACTTCCAAGGACTTTTGTGGTAGCTGTTTCTTAGGAGAAGGACGCATGAAATGAGAACAGGTGATTTAAGACGGCATTTCTTTGTGACTTTACATGCCATTGCTGTTTCATATTTTGAGGTTCTGTCTGAAGCCTCGTGGCAGGTCTGAATAGAGAAGCTTCTTGATGAATGTGTCAATCTGCAGTATAGAAGCTGCTCCAATTAATCTAGGTGTGTAGGGAGACAGCCTGTAGCAAGCAGGGCATTGTAAATTCAAACCCTGTCTTAGTGCACTTCGTAAACAGTTAAAGCTCTGCTGAACATCGTTAATACAACCCCTTGACTGCTTTAAGGCAAGAGTGTTCAATGAATTAATGGACAGGACATAGAACCGTGTCTCTGTCATGAGGTTGCCTGAAGATGCAAGTGAAATTGAGAGTACAGTAACAGCAGCCTTTCTAAAATTCTTCCTCTCTTCTTCAAGTTGTTTAAACATTAAAGCTTCTACACTGGATTTGCTTAATCTCTGTGTGTGTTTAGGGATGGGGGAGAGAATAGGCGGTCCAGGTTTATCTGGGAATAGCAGTGAACAGGTATAATGAAACGTTGTCCAGAAATGTTAGACCTGTGCAGATTCCCTCAGACATCCAGTAGTCTGCCTGTTTAACCCAGCTTTGGAAGTCCCATTAATTTTAATGGGCAAAATATCAACTCCATAGTGGACGAAGGTCTCCATGACCAAGTTGTATGAGTCAAGGAGGATTTCACTTTATGGCTTTTAATTTGTACATTTTTGCTTCAGTACTACACAGTGCAAGATGCAGGGGCAAGCTCAAAAGAGAAAACACTGCTTATTTGCCAAGGACACAAACAAGGAGATAGATTCAGGCAGGACACTTCCTCCTTTTGCATAATCACCTCTGCAAAAGATCTGCACTGCTAACAGAGCCTCTGGCAGGGAGACAAGGAAAAAAAGCAGCAGAGCGAGTGGCCAAACAAAGTTTTCCCCCCGCATTTGGCATTTGTCTTCAGTTCTCATGGAATATCAGGAATCGCAGCAACGCCCAGAGTTTTGAGCTTGTCCAAGAACTAAGTGGTCCCCGGTAGTTAAACCAGCAGAGCCCACATGCACTCAGGGAATGACTCACTCTCCAAGCCTGAACCAAACCAAATAAGCTCAGCTACACTTAATTGGCATCCAGCTGGTCACAGCTCACAAAGTCGCCTCTGAGCTCTCCCTGGGGATTAACCTGTACAAGCTCAGGTCACTCATCCAGCGACGCGGGTTGTTTGTCAGCCTAGCCGTGGTCTGAGCTGGTGTACAGAGCTCGGGTGCCCTCCCAGGAATGATGAAAGATCTTCCCCACTGGCAGAGAAACCTCACCTCAGTGTGACTCTTTCTCAGTGTAGCAGGGAGAAGAGATGTGTGGTTTGCAAACTGTGTAATGACTTGCCTGGTTACCCGTGGGACCTGTCGTACTGTGATACCCTTAGGAACTGCAGGGTGGGCTCACCAGACCATCTAGAGAAATGGGTCGTGGTGAACAAAATCCCACTGGACTCTTTCAGTATTATCACGTGAGAGCCGTAATGCGTTTGCAACTACATTTGCACTTTCCACACACTAGGAGCGTTAGCTTTTCGTGGCCCGAAATACTTATTTTTAGGCTCCTTTAGAAAACAAATGCACAAACAAATTCTGTAAAACTTGATGAGGAAACGAAAGTTAAGGGATGGGCTCCACCCACAGACGAGTTTGTGATGGTTTACAATCGTCACTTGCACAAATGAGTTAAAACCGTGGTTGGAGAAGGGATGCAAGAAAGTTTGGACTACAGGCTATTAAAAATGCTTCTGCTGTCTCCTAACAGGAATAGAGCAGCTGAGAACATTTACTTCAATTCTTCTTATGAGACTGTTTATATTTATATTAGGCTAATCCTTGTGGGGCTGGTTTGGTTTTGGCCCTTAACGTGTTTAACCCGCTTTGTGCCAGCAGGAGCACATTCGAGCTGCTATTTGAGCTGCGTTGTTTGAGCTGTTTGCATTATTTTTTCTACTCAGCTTCTAAGTGAAATATCCAATTAGGAAAACACACATGTAGGAAATAAAAGTTAGCAAATGAGAACAGCTTTATAGCAAAATATTTGGTTAAAATAAAAACCTTAAATATCTCAATTTGCAGCTGTTTCCGCAGAGTACGTACAAGTCGGATGAGATCAGGCAGCAGCCATACTGCTGCATACACACTGCATAGAGGGCTCTGAGTAGGCAATTAGCTTTTTCCGTAAATCAGAGCATTATACTTAGCACACACGGTAGTTTCCCTGTGGGTGCACAGCAACAGAAGTCAAAACAAATGGATGCAAAGCATTTCTTAAGCAGCATTCAAGACGATGCACTGCCTGTTCGAAATGACAAGTTTATATATTGCAGGGTAGGGCTTGTATCCACCTCTCCTGTATAATTTGAAAGTCTGTGTTTATTTTCATTCTTCTCCATGTGAGACAGGGCTATTTTGAAGCCTTTGTTGGAAAAAAAAAACAATCACTGTAAAGTAGCCATCCACAGCATGAAATTTTAAGTGTTTGGAAAGGAAGTTCAGATCTCTGTCTCAAAACCTATTCAATCATCCTTTACTTGGAGCTGCTTTTAAATACTCTTCTACTGCAATGGCAGAAGCTTCTCCGTACCAACTCTGAAGCCAGACGTGCTCAATGTTCATTTTCATGAAGAACCACTCATAGCTACGAGGCCACTTCCTTATCACCGGGTGTCTGGAAGGACAAAGAAAAGAAAAGGAAAAGAAAAAAAATAAAGCTATGCCCAAGCACGTGCACAGGCTGCCCTTTTCCTTCAGCCTAGCATGCTCAGCCGGAGAGAAACCCGAGCTCAGTGAACTACCACCCCTCAGCCTTTTTGCCTTCCCTTGCAGTAAGGTTCAACATCTGCTGCACCCCAGTCTGTTGAGAACTGCAGTGAAGCAGACAGTGCACACGACTTTCCCCTGCTGCAGAACCTCATCTCTAAATGCAAATGGTGTGTGGTCTGTAAGGCAAAAACAGCTAGAAGAGATTCTCCAAAGGGGGGTCTGATCTCTGATTGTTTCAGCAGAAAGGAAATAGTGTTCTGAAAATCCTACTTCTTTGGTAGCAGGAGAGCTGATAAACCTGGGCAGCAGGCAGAGCACAGCCTCGTTGAGCTGTTGCCTATCAGAAGCTTCCTTATCTGTGTCTTGGTCTCTTTTCTTGGGCTTGCTTTTACAGCTAGCTCAGACACCTTCTCCTATCAGCAGTACTGGGTAGAGCCATCAGGTCCCCCTGCCCCTGAAGGTGCCTTTGCAGAGGCTGCCGTGAGATGCTCAGCAGCAGTGCATGAAGCGGATTCAACAGCTTGAGCCACAGTGTTCACAGGGGCACAGGGCAAAGTCTGAGCAGAATCACAGAGCACTAGGGATTGGAGGGGACCTTGAAAGATCATCTAGTCCAACCCTCCTGCCAGAGCAGAATCACCTAGGTCCAGTCACACAGGAACATGTCCAGGCAGGTTTTAAACGTCTCCAGAGAAGGAGACTCCACAACCTCCCCAGGCAGCCTGTTCCAGTTCTCCATCACCCTCCGTTGACCCTCTGCCCCTCTGCCCCTGTTGAGGACCCTGTAGAGGAGATGGCTGGTTTGGCACCCTTTGGGCTGAGCTGAGATTCCCACCATTTTCTGAGTTATCCCTTTGAGCACCCAAGGCTGTGACATTGGGAAGTGGCTCCAGCTGCAGTCAGTACTAGATGGGGTGAGCCCTAGCAGCCCTCACCGTTTTGGACTGGCTTTTGATCTGATAGTGGACCATCTGCCACCAAAGTGCTGGTGGACTCCAGCTTGCAAGGGAATCCGCTTTCTGCAAAGTTTTTTAAAAAGGTCTGTGTGCCAATGGTGTCCCTGGCTGTTCATGGCCACAGTTTTGCTACTGGTGGAGCACCTGCTGAAAGGGTCCTGCCCTTGCCCCTTCCAGCAGGCCACAGAGAATACAGCCCCTGGAATATTTAGTCCCTAGTTCGTCCCGGTTGCCCAGGAATATTTTACTGACCAGGCTGGGTGCACCTGGAGGACCATCCCTGCAGCCTTGTGCAACGTGCCCCAACTAGGGTTTGGGCTTCTCAGACCTGTTACTCTGGAGACCTGCTGGAGGGCATGGGGGCACACCCTCTGTGTATGTGTGTGTGTGGCTTGTTCAAAGGAGATTGTTGGGTATTACAGCTTGGGTAGCAGTTGTCCTGGTGTGTCAGGAGAGGTAATAAAACCCCTAAACTCCACCCTGCAAATAGGTGTAAACAGGGAGCGGAGCTCTGCTCTGTCTCTGAGTAGAGGACCGTGTTTGAAGAGCGCTACTTGTCCTAAAGGTGGGGAAGAATCACCAAAGGCAGCAAATGCACCCTAAGTTTGTGGGATCTTTCCTTGGAGCTAGGTGAAATATTTCCATAATCCCCTCATTATAAACGATGTGCCTTGCCGGAGCCCAGCTCTGACTAATTGCATTTACATAGTTCATTACCTCAAGAGTTAAAAGGAGGTCACACAGCTTTGGCTGCTGTTCCGAGCCACACAGGAGCTTCACGGCACCAGAGTAAAGATGAGGTTTGGGTATTTCTCAGATTTTCCACACCGGACATCCACAACCATATATTTGTCTTAAACCTGTGGGTTGCACTCTGCTAAGTGCCTGTTACGTACAGACCTGGAAAACATTGCTTGCTTGGCAAATTCCACTTCCTCTGGAGGCACCGTGACCATCTGTCCTGTAAGAGTCAGCCTGGTGCACCTCGGATCCTCCGGATCGATTACGTTTTTTCTACACACAGAGAAGAATACTCATCTGTAACAGACTGTTTTAGCTGTTAAAGGGATTTTGGAGAAAGAAGAACTCCTGCTCACGTACAGAAAGCTGCAATATTTTGTCAAGCCTTGCAGGTCTTCTCTGCACCCACCTAGAACCGTTTGGAGTGGCTGCTGTAGAAATACTCACCTGAAACAAATCTCTGTTGTAGATACTCGCTTCATCTTAATTTATGCTGCTACAAACTGAATTAATACATGTGAGACTGTAAAACATGTGAAAGCAGCAGTTGTATATAAATGTGTATAAAGACCTGAATTCAGGATTCTGGAAAGAGCTTGTGAGGTGGTTCACCTGCGCCTACGCCTGCAAAATAAGCGTGTAGGGTCTTGTCCTCGTGCCTGTCCTGGAAACTCAATTCTTGGTCATTTATACCCATTTTCCAACAGTTTGCAACAAAGAGACAAGTCTTAATAGAAAAAATTCTCCAAGTGCCTTCATCCTTCAGCCTGAGACAGGGCAGTTACTTGTTGTGTTTTGGCTCTTTCTGAGCAGTAGTAATAAATGACTCCTATTAGTAGCGGAGGGGCAATTGCTGACTCTGACATGCACAATTAGGAGGATATAAATCATAAGGAAATTGACCAGCTGCAAAATGAAATGACTGCAAAGGGCTGATCCTGGCAAGCGCTGAGCAGCACCGAGTCCTACTGCCAACACTTTGAGACCGCTCAGCATCTCATGGGACTGTCTCCCCAGATAAGAACATGAGCCCAAAAAGCTACGCTGGGAGACAAAGGCTGTGTTTATCCTTCTCTGCATTTTAATCTGAAGCAGCAAATGACGATCAATTACGCATCATCTGTGTGCAGTTTTACTTAAAGATCGTGGCTGGAGCCCTTTAGTCTGAACTGCATGCAGCCTTCAATGGATTTTTTTTCCCCTAACTTTTGGGTATAATTCTCAATATGTGTTTGTTGCATGCAGGAAACATATGGGCATCCTCTTGAAGCTAATTTAACACCTGCAGATTCCCCACAGGTGGTTAGGAAAGACTGTAGCGCTCTGCTTTCATAGCTAGGGCCATGTGAGGAAGTATAGCAGGCTGACTGATGCCCAGCTATGCCCAGTAAGCACTTGGCTCCATCTGGAGTGTGAGCTCCAAAGAGCTATTTGCAGTCACATCATCTCTGGGATATTTTTTCAGGATCCTGTTCAATCTGGAGCAGAAGTTGTCTGAAGGAGGTGTTCAGCTTAATGGCCTCTGGACAAACTCCACTTGTACCCTGCTTTCCTGTACTGCACTTTCTGCATGGGAGGAAGGGCAGCTGCCAAAGAGAAAGCTCAAACTTCCTGTTCACATCAATAAATAATGCCCTAATTTTCACAATAGATTGGAGAAGACCTTCAAGATCATCCAGTCCAACCTGGTGCCCAACACTGACAAATCCTCAACTAAACCATATCTCTAAGCACTATGTCTATGGGACCCTTAAATACCCACAGGGACTCCACCACAGCCCTGGGCAACCCATTCCAATGCTTGATAACCCTTTCAGTAAAGAAACTCCTCCAAATAGCCAATCTAAACCTGGTACTTAATTCATTTTTTAAAATTCAGCATGGTATTTACTGCACCTGAAAATCCGCAGTCCCTACCCTGGCACCGGGTTTATTTCTATCAGTGTGTAACCCGAGTACAAACTTGCCTAACCGGTCACCTTGGGAAGCTGTACATCCTCAGCCTCACTCCTACGCAGCAGAAGGCGCAGCTTCCCACAGTGGAATGAGGGCATCTTGCCCCTCAGCAGTGCATGTCCATCGCCCTGGGAACACCTGCAGCTGCTGGCACTTCTTCTGCTAGGTTTTGGGTGTTAATGTGGCTGTTAAGTGCCCATGGTCCACCATGATGCTCATGGAGATCACGGTGGATCTCCATGGTGGGAGATGCTCACCCACCAAAACACGAATAAATACGGGCAAATACAGTGTGTGCAGCTGCAGAGGAGCAGAATACCCCGTGAAAAGGCTGTCAGTAGAGGGCCTGCATGTCCAGTAGCCAGGGCGGTGAAGATTCACATTTTTGCAACCGTTGGCCATGGGCAGCAGCCTTAAAATCCACTAGAAGTGACCTTTGTTGTATTTGGTACTTAATGCTCTATATTTAACCTGACGACTCATAAAAACACTGAAGGGGG
>JAOXOE010000001.1:82126367-82136414 GCA_028565055.1 Phoeniculus purpureus
CTCATCAATGTCATTGATGAAGATGTTGAACAAGACCGGTCCCAGCACCGATCCCTGAGGGACACCACTAGTCACAGTTATTTTTCTCTATTGCCCCTGTGTTGTATCTAGAGACAGCTGAATGCAGACTATATTAAAGCTACAATTCCACTGATGGTTTCTGGCGAGACCATAAACCAGAAGAGTTAAGATCATATGATTTAATAGGACTTCTGACGAACTGATGTAGAATTGCAGGTCTCTAGTGGGGAGGCATATATTTATTTAATGGAATCTTTTTTTAACCTGTTGCTTTGCATTTCACAGCCTGCCACGAACTCAGCCAACTCTTCTGGAGAGTAGTGTGCTTCTAACTTTGGCTAGTTGGTTAACATCCTACATTAATCAATCTGGGGACACTTTCAGAGAAAGTTAAAGCTATCTTTTTGGTTTTCCCCTTTTCTCCCCTGTGTCATTGGATGTTTCATCTCATTCCAACCTTTCGTTTTAAGAAGTAAAATACCTGAAAGCAGGGAAAAGCCCCCACCCCACCCTGATTCTCCAGTGCAGCCCAGCTATGTCGCTTAGCTCTCCTGCCAGAGAACTCGTCTTTCGAGCTGGACAGCGGCGGGACGAGCAGACGTTGTGGTAGCCCGGCAGGTTCCCCCGACCTTCCTCCTCCTTTTCCTCCTTTATTCAAATAAATAAAGGGGACTGGAGCAGCCTCGCAGGTGCTGCAAGGAACCTGTAATCCTCTCCAAAGCCAGTTTTAGCTCCGGCTTCAAGATTTTGGGTTCTTTTGTGCCCCTGTGGCAGCTCGGTTGTTTAGGTTTGGCTGTTTCCCCAGCGTGCCTCCCCTACTGTTCTCCAAATGCCAGTTCTCTTCCTAGAAAGAGTTTTTCCCCATCTTCTCCGCTCAGTCGGTGGCTTCCGACATCGGCGCTGCGGGCGGACGCGCAGCCTGAAACGCCGCTGCCACGGAGCGGCCACGGGGAGCACGGGGTGGGGAACGGTGGGGGCACCGGGGAGGCACGGGAGGGGGGCACCGGGGGGCCAGCGTACCTTTTCGTGCGCGGCCCGCGTCGCCACGAAGCCCCAGGTGTTGTGGCGGGCGAGGAACCGGGCGATCCCGGCGCGTCCCGGCGCCCCGCCGCCCTCCCGTCGGTAGGAGAACATCCTGGACGGGGCGGACCCCTGCCCCGGCCGCCTCCCCGCCGGCCCGGCGCCCAGGGCCGCGTCCTCCCGGTAAGCCGAGGCCGGGTAGCTCTGCTTCCAGAGCCCGCCCGCCTCCTCCAGCAGCGCGGGTAGCGCATCCTCGGTGGAGGAGCTGTGCAGCTCATCCGCCGCCGCTCCCTCCTCGGGCAGCGGCCAGGACACCGAGCTGACCACCACGTACCCCCTAGCGCCGGCCCCTAGCAGAACCGACAGGTACCACCACCACCAGCACCTCCAACACCACCCACCCTTCCACCCCACCGCCGGCAGCAGCCGCCGCCCCGCCGACATCTTCTGCGGCAGCTCCCGCACTGCTCCCGCAGCACCCTCCTGCGGTCGCCGTGCGCCCCGCAACGCCCCCGGACACCCTCTCCACTCTGGAGTCCCGAATAGCTGCAGCAGTCCCCCCACCTCCGGCAGGTATTCGATGAAATAGTTCCTTATGTTCCTCACTATAAGGGTGGTGAGGCCCTGGAACGGGTCGCCCAGAGAAGCTGTAGATGTCCCATTCCTGCAGGTGTTCAGGGCCAGGCTGAATGGGGCTTTGAGCAGCCTGGTCTAGTGGGAGGTGTCCCTGCCCATGGCAGAGGGGTTGGAACTAGATGACCTTTAAGGTGATCTTTTCAGCTCGACCATTTCCATGATTCGATGTACTTCATGTGCAAAAGCAGGCATGTGATACCACACGGGCAGAGGCAGCGTGATCTCTCCATTTGCTATAGCAAGCAGAGATCCCATGAGGGCACTGATGCAGGAATGAGTTCACCTGAACACCGGGGTCAAGCAACAGTAAGAGCCCAAGTCCTAGAAGGCAGACAGATACCATTAGTTCTAGTGCTCATGGGATTTATTGTGACAGGGAAGTATGTGGAGCTGCTACTAAACGATGTTTCCTGAGCAAGGTTTTAATTAGGCAACAGTTTGAATGTGCATCTGCGTTTACATCAATGATTCTATTTAGTGAAAGCTCTTCAGCAGTCCTTCTCCTTTTCTGTTCCGGGCACTAACCCCTTTCAGCACGGCAATGCAAACATGTAATTCTTCAAAATACGTGCTTACAAACTTCCACTGCATTCCTCCTCATGATTTAAGGACTGCAGGCTCAACAAGAGACAGGGAGGGTTGAATCTCACCAGAGCCTTTGCCTTTCACAGGGTTCTCAGATACATCTAACAGAACTTTTCACAGCTGTGAAGAACAGATCCCAAGGTCAGTCTGCTGTTACAACTACTCCTTAATTGCTCTGTGACAATGTGCTACATCTAATAAAGAACATAAATGCAGGTGGACTGGTAGCTATTGAGTATTTTTAGCTTATACTTTTCCTAGACTGCCTGTTTTGGTTTTTATTTCCACCATAAAAGCCTGAAGACCAGTGAAAATGGGTGTAATGGGCCTTAAGACACAAATGAATTTTTCCAGCTGTGAACATACTTGCCCAGAATTATGTAATTTTAACCTTTTCCTTTAGCACATGGCCTTGTCTGTGTCTGCTGCAATACCACCCTTCTGAATATGGATTCCTGCTCAAGTGCTTGTGCTGTGACACATTTTTTTGAATGTAGATGCAAGTGGAAAATCACAGAACTGTAGGGGTTGGAAGTGACCTCTGAAGAGCATCTAATCCACTCTCTGCTGCAGCAGGCTCTCCTAGAGACGATTGCACAGAATAAAACTGAATGTAAATTTCCATCTCCAAAACGAGTGGAAATTTGCTAAGATCCCGATAAGTGCTTTTCTCTAGTTCAGGAAATGTCCCTTCTTAAAATAAAGAAAGCATTTGTCTCTGCTTGAAATAACAGCCAGGCACAGTCAACTCCCTGCAGACTTGCTCTTCAAAAATATTTAAAAACCCGGTTTCTCTGGTGTTTCAGGGAGTTTCCTCATGCAGTCTGATGCATCCAAGATAAAAATGTCACACTCTATATTTACTATTTAACACAAATTTATTCCAGGGCTTCTCTTTGTAAGAGTCTTTGCCTGTACTTTGCCTATAGGACAAGTCCAAACAACCTAGTTTCTGACATAAACAAATCAATAACATTATCTACAACCTATTTGTTTCAGTTAAGAGAATTGTGTGTGAGATATTGACTTGTGTATCCTTCAGAAGTGGGAAACAAAGCAGGGATTTCACAGAATCACGCAATCACAGGACATCAAGGACTGGAAGGGACCTCCAAAGATCATCTAGTCCAATCCCCCAGCCACAGCAGGATCACCTAGACCAAGTCACACAGGAACACATCCAGGTGGGTTTTACATGTCTCCAGGGAAGGAGACTCCACAACACCCCTGGGCAGCCTGTTCCAGTGTTCCGTCACTGTCACTGTGAAGAAGTTCCTTCTCATATTGATGTGGAACCTCCTACGTTCCAGCTCACACCCATTGCTCCTTGTCCTATCGCAACATGACACTGAGAAGAGCCTGGCTCCATCCTCCTGACACCCACCCTTCACTCTGCAAGACACAGGAGTAAGTGCTAAATTCTACCTGCGATACATATGACACAAATGTGATGTTACACACAGTAGACACAAAGCACCTTCGATACCTAGGTTCACCTCTTCTGTAGCTTCGCAATGGCCTCACGTAGTCCTTCAGCTTTACTGACAGCAAAAGACACAAGAAGTAGATAAAACCAAACCACAGATATTTCAATTTTTTCTCCTGACGATTTATTCGAATAAAGACAACCAACGGAACCACGTGACAGCTAGAAATAGCTGTGTTGCTAGCACGGTTTTGCATTGAGCATTTCCAGAAAAAGCTCTTAAATTTAAGGGAATGAAAACATATTTCTCGCTGTTGTACCAAAAAGTAAGGTTTTCCAGGATTTTCAGGTCAGGCTGTTTTTCTCTGAAGGTTTGCTGGTCATCAGAGGCAAAACAATGTCTGCCCATCGTTTTGAGTGAGAAGTGGCTTTCTCTTCCTACGTAAGTTTTAGTAATCCTCTCTTCCAAAATTACCTGCGTGAGCTGAAATTTAGAAAACAAACATGGAACTGTTTTTTGACTGCAGGAACTGCAAACGATTTGTTTTCCCTTCAATGAATAAAAGTCTTCTCTGTTCTTTCCTGCTGAACTGGAGGTGTTCTGGAGCCACCCAACCCCATTTCACATCAATTAACCCGATGAGAGGAGATGTACACTGAGTTTCCTTGCAGGGTGGCAAAGGTCTGCTAGGAGGTCACACCTACTTTTTAATCTATCACTTGCTCTTTGCATGTCTGCTGTAAACCCCCCTATTCTTCTTCAAAACAAATAGGCTCAGCTTGTCTCACCCCGGACGGGCACGACTTTTTTACGCCAAATCCCTGGCTATCTTAGAATCAGCCGCTTTGCCACCGAATTCGAGCAGGATCAAGATTTTACTCTCCATTTTTGATCATTTTAGTTAACGATGTCACTTAATCTCTATGTCCTGGACCGCACAGAGCGCTCAGACGGACACTCATCGTTCCTTTAACTGAAGCAGTTAACCATGTCCTTATTTTTCCTCTCCTTTTAACAAATCAAAGCGTTTGATTTGCTCTCTGCTGGCAGAGCTACGAACAGCACCACCTCAGCCTCTCCGTGCCCTGATTTGCAGCGCATTGTGCGTTACGGACGTGTGGAATTGGATTAAAAGCTCCAGCACGGTGCTCTGCAGATAAACCCGCTGCAGGTGTGCAGTTTAATAGGATTTTAATTTGGTAACTAGTGCACAAAGAGAGGAAGCCTAGAATGGGATTTTCTGGGTGGAAGAATGCTTTCCGTGCTGAGAGAAAGCAACTGCAAGCTCTGTGATAAGGAATAAAGATCGGGCCGATGCTCTCTGAGACGCACTCGTGTACATCACGGCTCAGTCGGAGCAGCTTTGTTACTGCCACCGGTTTCAAGATGCTGCTCGCGTTTAGCTGTGCAGCATTTCATCTGCCACGCCACCCATTAAGCCAGCGTGCTCCAGTCTCGTATTGTCTCACTCCCCGCCCTCTGCGTTTTTTCACACTAAAATAATGTTTTCCTTGGGAGATGTCACCAGCTTGAAGTGCATTCCGTGTCCGAGATTATTGACTATTATTGTCACGCTTCAAATCATGTTTAAAAAGAGAAGAAAGATTCAGAAACGTGCTGCTCAACACAAATGGAGTTAGATGGTCTCTCTGTCGAGGAGTGTCATTTATATTCAGCACGGAGGACCACAAACAGATGGGGAAGGAAGAGGAAGAATGAAGGTGACAGCTAAAAGATCATGAAGGGATCTGCTAAGACATGGGCATATGTTGATGCTGCTGCTCTCAGGGCAAGGTTGGGAGATTCTTTTCTGATGTCTGTTACCAGTCCTCCCTCTCCTTTCTCCAGGGTTTCATAGCGAAGCGGAGTTTTTAGCGCTAATTTCAATGAGATGAGGGTGGAGGTGCGATGAACAGATTTTTTTCCCAAGCATAACAGGCTGCAGAGAAGACACAGAAATGCCTTGTGGGACAAGATGAAAAAGATACGGAGGCTGGTGTTGTTGGCAGAAGATCGAGTGGAGGATGGGAACTGATGAAAGATGCTGGGTCACAGAGAGCGGCACAAGGTAAAGGAGTTAAAACGAAAAGTGGTCAGACAAGCTCGTGGTGCACAGAGCGATGCGTTAGGCAGCAAAAATGTGTTCCAGGAAAGAGCACCGTGGCTGGTGAGTGCCACCAAGGCTGCTGAGGGCTTCAGTACCCTGCAGAACAGGTTGTGGCTGAAGGAGGATTAGTCAGGAGCAGGGACAGATGGTTGCTTGGAGGCATGATGATGATTTTTGGTGGTAAAAAGTCACAGAACACAACTCCTTATGCAGTGGGAATGTATTCAGAGGATCTACAGAGACTGTGATACCGAGAAACTGATGTGGATATTTTTGGCAGCTGTGGTTTCCAGAAACCTGTGGAATTAGTATTGACACCCTCAAAAGAAGGAGCCTGCAGTGGCTGAGGTGTCTGCAACTGCTTGTTTGAAGGACACAGACAGGCAGAAGCGTTCACTCACTCACAGCTCCTCAAACTCCTTTCAGCTGCAGCTTCTAGTTTTTCAGCTCCCTCATGAACTTCAAACACTTGAGCACTTGTACTTAGATGGTCTTTTTCATCCCACCATTATCAACGTCTTGCACAGGGACTGGTAGAATCCACCAGCCGTTAGGATCGTCAGTCTCTTTCTAAGGTATGGAGAAAGGAAGGAGTCAGTGAAGGACCGGGAGTCTCCCGATCTTTGGCAGATTCCTTCCTTCCCCCATACGCTTCATATCCTTTATCTCTTACTCTAACACCTCTCATCTCTCTAATCAGCCCAGATAGGTTCTTGAGCAAAACAGATAGACACATGTATAGGCAACGTGATTTCCACAGACAAACCCTGGGTCAAACCCTCGTCTGCTGATACCTGTGAAAGACGATTGCAATGGGCACAGTGAGCCAGAGGAAAGCCCACGTGGGCAGCAGAATGGAAGAGTGTAGGAAGCAGGGCACATGCTACATAAGGTTTCTGGTTTATCTCCTGACTTCTGACCCTCAGTCAGAAGCTCAAAGCTTGTATCCAGCTCAATTTGACTTTTGACATTAAGACAGTATGGCAGGACGGGTCATTACGTAGCATTTGAAAACCAAAGTTGTCAAACGTGGCTGTCACACCTATAAATCACTCTTGGTTTATCCCCTTTGAGCGTTCCTTCTCCCCTCCAGGTTTCATTGCTCAGCTAGTTTTAGCGTATCGTATACTTTAAAAACTAGGGTCCACCGAGCGCGTTTGTGACTAATCAAGATGGTTTTAAACCAGTCCATTTCTAGTCCTGGTCCTAGCTTATGGAAGCTGGATGCACCTCGGGAACGCAGTGACTACACAATGACTACTCAAGGACATAAGTTTGTGACTCTCGGTGCCGTTAGGATTTAGCCATCACTCTTTTCTGGAAGACACAGCGTTCTCTGAGATTTAGGTGCTGTTACTGCATGGGAAAGAAAACTCCTTATATTTGGCCTTGGTGTCCTGGGAAGACTTAGACTCTTGCTTTTGACCTGTGTGTCATCCCACAAACTGCTAAGTTTGAAGCAGTGGACTGGGTACAAGAAAGTCTGGTAGAGCAGAACCATGCCAAGGATTTCAGACTTTGGTGTCTTTCGATAAAGCTGACAGGTAGGTGGAGGAAAGAGAACCTCTCTTCAGTGCATCCAACAGCAAAGGAAGGCCACACTATGTGCTGTCTCTTCTGATCAATGAGTACCTGCAGCCTGTTAGCTAGCCCACAGGCTGCTGCAGCCCACCAGAGCAGAGCTGCTCTTTCCTGGACAATGCCTGGGGAATCTGAAGGAGCACAGAAGATGTGCTGGAAACCTATGGGAAGAATCAGAGAACTGCAGTGATGGGGAGCTGGGTAGTGTGAAGATTACCATCACTTGACAGAATCCTGGGTGAGGGCAGGATGTGGGGGGTGCTTTGTGGTGTGAGGTTTAGATGACCTTGGGTACAGCTGCATGCAAACTTAGATTTCATTAGTTCAACTCTACACACGTGAAACCCTCCAAGCAACCAAACCCCTCCCAATCCTTCCTGATTTACCCAGTTTGGTTGTTTTATAATTTAGATTAAAGTTTACTTCACCTTGGTGGCTGTGGCTGTGTCCACTGCACAACTCCAACTCTGGAGAAGGGCAGTTTAATCCAGCATTACTCTGACTCTGCAGCAAAGTTACGTCAGCTGTCTCCGAATCGCTGGCCTGAATCTCCTCTTCATAATAGTCCCAGAGTTTGTTGGTCTCATACACACACACGAAAGGATGCGGATTTTGCTTTGTGACCTGGAAGCTTTCATCTCCCTCCTCCTCCACATAGGACAGGAAGAAGTGAGCCACAAAATCCACAAGTAGCATATTAAACACGTGCCAGGACCCTGGGTACAGAGGAAAACAAAAATAAAGAAGCTTTTCATTTGCTTATCCTCATGAGATGCTCTTTTTTGGAAGGGCTTCAGTGGAAGGGCTTCAGTGGCAAAAAGGGTTAGTCCAAGTAGCAGAGTAGCTCTCATTCAATAGTGCTTAGAAAATCAGGTACTTTCAACTATCACATCCAAAAAGCGACAACTGGAGATTTTTCACATAAACAAAAGACTTTCTCCCTTATTTATGCTACAGAGGACACTGTACTTGTGTTTATTTGCTTTCCTGTTCAGGCTCTTCCCACACACTTACTGCTACTACAAGGCACATCAAGAACCACATATTATCCCCTTCTCTTCTCAGAGATACAAATTATTCCACCTCCTCTGAAGCAAACTCTCCTACAGATGTCTGTACCTCTTGTATCTGCCTTGGAGCTTGGGACATAGCTGCTAAAAGCCAAGAGAGACTCACCAAGGCCATTGGCTTTTGAATCATACCTTCACAGAAAGACCTTACAGCAAAGAGTAATTCTTCTTCTGTGCCATAAACCTGCACAGGAGCTCATCGAGCTGTTCATACCCACTGCATCTTATAAACACGTTCACATAAACATCAGCAAGGAGGTACAACGACTTATAGGAGCCATTGAGGTTTACAAATGGTGAGTACTGCCTCCTTTGGTGTTACATGTGTCTGAGAACCTGCTGCTTCTGCTGCATGCTCCTGCTTTCCCCACTTTTGCTTATCCTGCAGTTTGTGTCAGCAAATAAACCTGGCTGAAAATGAACCAATTAATTCCCCGACCCGGATAGATTCATCACCAAGTGAATAGATTGGACTAGATGATCTTTTGAGGTCCCTTCCAATCCATAATGATTCTATGATTCTATGATTCTATGAATAGTGTTATCTGATGCAAAAAAGAGAGCAAGAAGAATCACAGAATCATTAGAGATTAGAAGGGACCTCGAAAGATCATCTATTCCAGTCCCCCTGCCACAGCAGGATCACCTAGACCAAGTCACACAGGAACACGTCCAGGTGGGTCTTAAACATGTCCAGTGAAGTGATGACCCTATTAACTGTGAATTTATGACAGTAAATTGATCTGATGTCTCTGATGTCTCAAGGCACAGAGGGGCAAATCAGATGAGAGTCACAAAGGTCCTACTCACCGAACCCATCTGCATAGTTGAGGGTCATAGCTTTGCTTACTGCGTTCAGTAAGAAGTTCCATCTCAACTGGAAATCCGATGCCAGCTTTGTAAACTCCTCTTTAGTCCTGCTTGGCTGCAGAGAGGAGGAAAAGTTGCTGTGTGATAAAGGATTCCTAATTGTGTTGCAGACTATGTCCCTGTACAAACTGCATTCAAAAGTGGAGCAAGAGGGTTTTTTTGTTAGAATCCGAAGATAAATTATGTTGAAGATGTCTTTGGATACCACCTAATCCAGCATCTTGCCCATTCATGGTCATCTTAGTTCAGACCTTGTCCTGAACACCTCCAGGATGGAGACCCCACAACCTTTCCAGATAACCTCTTCCCATGCTTAATTAACATTGTGGTGATTTTTTTCCCCTTTAATCTATTGGATATTATCTTAGCTGTGATTTGTGTCTATTGCCTTGTGCTCCTCAATCATTATTGTGGTTTGAAAATTACCAGAATTTTCAGACTTATAGGTTTGTGCTTTCATGAAGAAAATAAAACGTCCTGTTGCTCTAAGAGGGCTCTCTTCTCCTGATCCCCTGTCCCAGGGGAAGTGTCCTTTCCCAAAGGCCCGTGGTCAGGCTGGTATAAAAGACCAGGGAGCGAGGTCCTGGCCCTCTTCTCCCGCTGGGCAGGCAGCGCGGGCACGGGGCTTTCAGCCTCGTGTTTCTTCCCCCCCGCTTGCTGGGGGTGGTGGGGGGGTAGCGAAGGGGCCTCGCCGGGTCCGCTCCCGTCCGCTCCTGTAACCGGCAGCTAG
>JAOXOE010000001.1:82136514-82177939 GCA_028565055.1 Phoeniculus purpureus
TCGCAGACAGGGGTGGTACATGAACAATAGAGAGGGTGGTGATAGCTCGTCTCTACATGACTGACATGCTCTCTTTTTCCTGCAGACCTCTGATGTGGAAAAGACCCAAGAACCAATACAATAGTGAGTCCCATTGTGTTTTTCTCAGACTATAGAATGGCACTGGGGAACACAGTTTCTGATGGGCTGCATGTCTGCACTAACTTGCTTGACATTTTTCTTCTTTTCTGTGCCTAGTTTAAGAGTTAATAAACTTTTCCTCTTTCAGTTTCCTAAGATACCCATTGTCTGGCAGATTTATCCGAGATCTCACTGAGACCTGACTGCTTTGGTTTCCTTTCCCTTAAAACCTGAGAGCAAAGCAGTCTTTTAGTTTCAACCCGTTACACACACACATATATATAAATACACACGCACCCCTACATATAGACCTGTTTAAATATATATATGCAATTAAAATAAAGTCACTATTTATATATAGCCATTTGCCATCAGCTGAAACAGGGAAGAAAAGAGAGAAGAAAGAGAGGGAGAGAAAAAGAAAGAAGGGAAGTCAGGCAAACAGACTTGGAAGGGAGGAAGGAGGGAAGGAAGGCAGAAGACAGGGAGGGAGGGAGGTGTGAAACCTAAATTCCACTGGTCCTGTATTTTTTCTCTGAACTGTGTGTCACTAGGTGTTTCCACAGAAAGGGCTGCGCTCTCAGAAGTGCCAGAATATGAGACCATACAAGCCCTTCCTTCAACCAATAACAATCTAACCTCTGAATTTTAGACATGTTGTTTAATTTTCGCAGCGTTTTGTACGTATGAAGACCTTAGGATCCAAGGTATACATACTCATAACATCACTATACATGGAAAATCCTCTTTTTAAAGCATGAAACCAGAAGAAATCTTTGTAAGTTAAATATCATAAAACATTGTGCTTTACCACATTGAAGTAAAAAGCCACTGAAGAGTGGACCATAAGAAGAGTAACAGCAATCTGCAAGTGCTTTATATAAATGTAAGTAGTGTCTTAAATCGCGGAAGGCTGCGTATAGTTTCTACAACAGACCTTATAGCCCGTGTGACTCAGAGGAATTAAACTGTATTCCATTTCCATGAGACAGAACAGGGAGCTGCAAACACAATTAGCATTCAATCCATTAAGGATCTTTTCTTTGGGGTACATTAAAAAGCCCGGTGATGAGCAGTATGAATTTACTCTGCTGAACGTGGCATCAAACAGATCAAAATATACAAAGTGATAGACTAAAAACTGAGCTTTGTTTTGAAGCACACAGGGTTCATACTCACGTAATGAACACAAGCGATGAAGCAGAAAGTTAAATCACTTAACAGTACCTGCATTATGCTCTTTCACCCACAGGTCCTCACCTAACCGTCGCTATGAGTATCACTTCCACCGCACTACACACTGGTCCACATAAATATGTGTGTAACTCAGGGCTCTTTGCAGCTGAGGAAGGATGCAAACGGTACCGTTTTGTAAGGACTAGGCTAATTCACAGAAACAGCCTCCACTGCCGAGCCCATTTCCGTACACCACTCATATACTTGCAGAACAACAAATGTACTTGCAAAAGAAGATCTCCAGTGACATTTTACACCTTTTTTTGCTTGTTAGTGTCCTTCAAAAGTGCACGTGCTATCCATTAGAAAAGAACTTAATTGCGGGTAGCACGTCAACACGTCGTTGGTATACCTGGGATATTCCAGCCTGGCAGTTTGTGTCTAATGGTGCCACATTTTTAACAGACATTAATAAATAAAGGTGAACATATAAAATAGTTTCAGGGAAAAAGCCACATTTCAAAACCTTTTCCTAGTAGAAAATTATGAGTAGAAATGAAAATTGCATGAAAAATTCAAAGGCCCTGGAAGCAAGACCCGTGTGGAATTTCACACAGTGTGGCTGTAAAGAAGCAAAAAATCCTACCCCATTCTAAACACATTTTAACCCTTCAGTACTGTTACTATCAGCACATGATAGGAGAAAAGTAAATCCTTATCTGTTATCTGTTTTCCTAATAATGTAATACAGCTGCGTTGTGGAAGACACTACATATGTTCTTATGTATTATTACCGGAGAGAAAGTGATGAAGAGTCCCTTGTGAGCTGATTAAGAAGGTTCTTATGCCTTCTGCCTTCCAGTCTAAGCTCTGTGGATTTATTCTGGACTAAAAGACTCACAGCTTGTTTGTTCCAATAAAACCAACTCAGGTCTTGGCAGTACTGGAGAACAGTGGGAGATCTTAAGCTCAGGGACTAGCAGGCAGTAAGAGCGAACAAAACACTGCTGAGATTTTGTGGAAACCTATGAAAAAAAAAAGAGGATTTTGTTGTTCCTCTAGACAGGCTTTAATAGATTTGGTGTCTGAGGGAAACATGCAATCTCTCTTATTGTCTCACTAATTATACAGAGCTATTAAGATGTTAAATATTTCAGCATTTGGAGAAAAGAGGTGGGGTTGCTGATTTTCATAGTGAAAAGCTGCTATAAGGAAAGGAGTTAGAGGTATCACTCACTGTCTTGGCCCTGATGGCTAACTAACAGATGGCTCCATGTAGGAGAGGTGAAAAATACACTGAATTACCTGCTCAAGCTGAAGAAGGAGTCTTTCAACAAAGCAAGACACTGATATGGGACTTTGCAACGTTGTGGACTAATCCTCAGGGTCCCTTCCAATCCCTAATGATTCTATGATTCTATGATAAAAACTTGTCATCGTCCGTGGTGCTCACAATGAATTAGTTCACTCCTGTAAGAAACATTGCATTCCTTGTATAGCATTCTTAATGTGCCAGAGGTCCAGGTATGATAGTTTAACCTTGGGGAAATGCTGAGCGCTCTATTAGTGCATAATGGATGGATATAAAATCACATCACTGCCAGCTATCACCCTGTTGTCTGGCTGAAGGCACAAAAAGAAGACTAGACCGTAGGACTGTGACACTGGACTACTATCCAAGAGAGACGTGTTGAAATAAGCCAGTAAGATCCTCTGTATCTTAAACATTCATTGGCTAAATTGATAGCTGATTAATGTTCATGTGAAGATAATCTCCTTCTTGATAATCTCCTTCTTTTACATTCAGACATCCAAATATTCATCCACATACGTTCACCCACCTGTCCTGTGGTCCTTATTGGAACCTCATGCCAAGTCCATAGTCCGGGGGATGCACCAGACTCTACAAGTACATCTAAGGCTCTACTCATCTATTTAACTGCACCCATTAAATGCAATTTTGATTTTACACTTGTATATTTGGGTACAGATGAAATGTGAATTCTGCCCAGAAAGCAGCCATTTTCTCCTCATAGCAGTGCAGGAACGAACGAAAAAGCAAACAAGCAAACAAACAAGTCTGGTCTTTTTCCAAAAAACGTGAGAACATCTCAGTTGTAGTTTCTTGAGCTGCCCTCTGTTTCTTCAGTTTTCCTTCTATAACAATGATCCCAATTTTCCTGTCATAGTTAGACTAACCCAGTTAGTGGTCAGCACTTTCTTTTCAGTTCTTCTGAAAGCTGCAAAAGGAGCCATTTGTCAGAATGCTGAGGGCTTCAGGTGGCAGAGGAAGCCAAGCCTGAAGGTTTTGTGTACAGTTAATGTGTACTCAGGCAGTGACATGGAAATCAGGAGAAACAGCTACTAATGATTTGGTTCCATAAACAAATGCTCACTTGGATGGCAAGTGACCTGAGGCAGAGAAGAAATGCAATTTTGACTGCCAATACAATAAAAAATGGCCACTGTTAGGGTTTTGTAGGGTTTATAATCAATTATGTCTTTTATTGGCTCAATTCAGCTACACAATGACCAATTAAACCTTTGATTTGAATGAAGAAAGGAGCACAGTGGATTTTACAGAACGACCTCACGTACAGTTCCTTTAGTTTATGTTATTAATATCACCTTGCTTACTGGGTTGACGGATCTTATTTCTGACATTGTATTTTTAGCTTTTGCCTTATTAGTCTAAAGTTTTCCAAAACAGTATTACCCAGAGAGGAGGTATCGCTCTTTCGGTCGTTAAATTAAATTCAGTTCACACAACACAATACAATCGCTCTAGACAATGACTAGACCATAACCTGATTCTGCCATCTTACTTTATACTCAGTAGGATCTTGTCCTTTAAATAGTCATCTACTGATGCCTGCAGATGGTTAAAGATATCGAAGATGAAGTTCAAAATGGGTTTTTTTCAGTAACCTCTACTAACCAAGAAGCTTAAGTGCATTATGCTGAAACGTGTAGAAAATTATCCTGTACCAGAAGGAGCCTTGAGCCTTAAACAACAGTGACCACCCAGGAGGTTAACATTTCTATCGCAGCAGTACCACTTTGTCTCTTTCAGACATCAGTCTTCGAAAGGACAGACCCTGCCCACTGAGCAATCTCGAAGTTTAAAGGAACAAAAGTTTGCAAAGAACCTTTAATTTGCAGTCCCAATCTGTTTTTCACTGACAGACTTAAAAGCAGAGTCTGGTTTTAGGCAAAGACGGAATTGTCTGTTTCTAGCTCATTTGGGAAGTGCATTTATCCTGATCCATGTGCTTTGCAATCGCACACCAAATACCGGTTCTTCTATTTGTGCCCTTTTCAGAGGCAAGTCTTTTCATCACTGGAATCCAAACGAGTAGAAGGAGCTGCTGATTGTAGTTAGAAAACCGCAGGAGGAGCAAGTGGTGGAAGTTGAAGTTGGATCAAGCATGGGTGAAAACAGTCATTCAGAAGCAGTCTATTTGGGCTGGAGATGTGATAACAGTGACTTGTAGTCAACGTTTGAATGAATTAGTAGTTTAGAAGCACAGGTAAGTGTGTTGAAAGCATGAGGACACAAGAGGACAAGGATGAGATTGCCTTGAAGGCCCATCTACTGTGGTGAGTCTCCTTCTCTGGAGGCATTTAAAACTCACCTGGATATGTTCCTGTGCGACTTGATCTAGGTGATCCTGCTGTGGAAGGATTGGACTAGATGATCTTTTTAGGTCCCTTCCAATGCCTAATATTCTGTGGTTCTGTGATCCATTGCAGCACAGTGCTTTACACTAATACTAAGTCAGAGCACGCTTTACCAGCTCACGTTGAACATTCCAAGACACTAGATGGTAAAGGTGTTAACGAATGCCCCAATACAGTGCATTAAGCATCAAGAAACAATGGTTCTTGTCCTTTCATTGGGCACCACTGAGAAGAGTCTGGTCCCATCCTCCTTACACCTACCCTTAAAAGCAGTAATAAGTTCCCCTCTCACTCTCCTCCAGGCTAACCTGTCCTCATACAAGGACTGTGTTAATGTCTGGGCACCTCAATACAAGAAAGGTACTGAGGTGCTGAAATGGGTCCAAAAATGGGCAACAAGGTTTGTGAAGGGTCTGGAGAACAAGACTTCTGAGGAGAGAATGAGGGAGCTGAGGCTGTTTAGTATGAAGGAAAGGAGGCTGAGGGGGAGACCTTATCACTATCTATAGCAACCAGAAAGGAACTTGTAAAGAAGTGGGTGTCGGTCTCTTCTCACAAGTAACAAGTGACAGGACAAGAAGAAACAGCCTCAAGTTGTGCCGAGGGAAGTCCAGGTTAGACATTAGGAAAAACTTCTTTATTGAAAGGGTCACTGAACATTGAGGCAGGCTGCCAGCAGAAGTGATTGAATCATCATCCCTGGGTGTGTTTAAAAGTCGGTGGGCTTGGTAGAGTTAGGTTAATGATGATTCTATAATAGAGATATTCTGTCCTTTAGACACCCTCACTGGGGTAATTGTCACCTACGATATTATTCCCACACATCTTTGTCATGGCCTCCATGGATTGGGAGTCAGTCGCTCAGAAATAAGAAACCCACTGAAATATTTGCCGGTGGTGTGTCGCCTTCTGGCTGCGTCAGCACAAGCCGGAAGAGTCAAGCTACATTTTCATCCCGAGCTCAATTTGATTTTCAGTACTTGCCACTAATGAAATATCTGAAAATGATTTGTTGGAACATACCAGCTGTATTTAAGCAGCAGCCCAAGACAATTGCATTTAATTAAAATTAAGGTCAAGGAAGCACGAGAAACTAATGCGACACTTCAGACAGCAGCCTGCAATAGACGTTACGTTGGTTGATTATCCATTAGGTAAACACAAACATGCTCGGTTGGCGATTCTCACTGAAATAAGCTCAGGCAAAGAAGGTAAGTGCTGCACCTGGAAATTTTCTGACTTGCTCTGCATTCAAACCCTTCTGCAAACTGTGATGTTCTTTCTATCCTTAACCTACTTCAGCGGTTCATTCTTTTTCCTTGAGGAAAATGCATTCTGCCAGAAGCTCTCACTGGAGAGCCAGAGAAGCACAAAATCGTGGCGGAAGGGTTTCAGTTTTTAACGTGTTGTTTCATCCCTTCACCTTGAAAGCACAAGAAGTTTTCTTGTCCCAAGCCTTAGGCTAAGCAAGCTGTGAGAGGTATTCGAGTATCTTCTACGTGGCCGCATACCAGCAAGCTTGGAAAGAAGGGTTTGCTATGAAGCGGTTAGTTGCTCGGTCCTTTCTGTGACAAAGACGACACAGCTGTGACTTTCTGCGCTTGTTTTCAGCGCAAGCCATCGCTTGTAGCGGCACCTTCTCTAAACGGCCACTTTCATGCTGCTTATTTAATGAGACAAATACCTTAAGGCTTGATGGCAGTTTCCTCCTAAACTCCTTGAAGATCAAAAGAAAAGGGTATTGTATGAATAAAACACTGCTCTGAGTGTCCCCTGACAATGGGGGTTCTGTCGTGTTCAAAATTCCTTCAGGTCTCTCATATCTGGAGACAAGACAGGAATCTGACAGGGGTGTAAATGGCTGCAGGATCTGGCCCTCAGTTTCATGTCCCAAAGCTACAAACAAAGCAGCAAACAGGAGCCCTACCACGCACATCTTTTTCCCACTTATAAAATTACTCATGGGAATGATACAGAAGTAAGTTACCATAGTAAGCTTCTGTCTGTTGGTTAGGGACAGTGAGTGTGTCCCTGTTGCCCAGTGGAGCACCCTGCATAGAGCCTCGGGCTCCCAGTGGGTTGTTTGGGTGCACACACACACACACACACACACAGAGACACAGTCACACACACTACAGTGCACACGTGATGTAGAAATACCACCTGATATCCCCAGACCATTATTTATACTCAGCTGAAAACTACCCCCATCTAATTAGTTCCCACCATTAACTTCCAGCCCAGGTGCAAAGGGGGTAAGTGCAAGAGGTGCTGTGCTGGTGATCTCTGAGCAGCCAACAGATGCCTGCACAGCCTCAGTGCAGAGGGTTTCTGATCTCCACTGGGGCCTCCTGGTAATGCCTCAGTCTAAATAGCAGTGTAGGAATTTCCACTCTGAAGACTCAGACTTTTAGGGACACCGCTTGAGGCTTAAAGGCAAACACAAGTGGCAAAGCAAAGCTTAGCAGCAGAGCGCAGGGAAAATGATGACTTATCCCTTTTGTGCATTCATTGGAACAGCACATCTTTGGGGACAGGCCAGACCCAATCTGAATACAAATCAGAAGGCATTAGCATAGCTGTTGGGGATACAGACAGCCAAGTGCAGCAGGGTCACTGCAGAGGCTGCTGGAAACTGATTGTGGAGGGAAGTCACCAGTAAAACAGGAAAAGGAAAGGCAGAGAGAAAAATCACCCTGTCTGGGAGGAACTGGGGCAGTGTTTCTGTCCTGGTGCTTTTTTAGGTCTTCCTGTAACAAGAATATGCTAAAGCACCTACACGGGTTTTACGAAAGCAGTAGCCCAGAGTGAAATGATCAGAAAGATTTTAACACCTTCCTTACGTATTCCTTGCACAACATGATCAAATCTCATGATGAAATAAAATCTAATCCAGTGATAAAATCACTACAGCCTTCAGCTAGGACAGGTTTATGCTCTTCTGCTTTCTTGTGAAGATTGAAGAGAGCTGATGTCTGCATGCAAATCCTGGCTGCACTTTGGTCCTTCAGGCTGCTTTCTGTGCTGCCTTGTGTTTCTAAAATATCTCTAAGACAGCCGTGGCTGAGGGATGGCACGAGTATGCACCGTGCTGAAGCAGGTGGGATCTGGACTGGGTATCTCTCCTTTCAGAACACCTGCCCGATCCACTTCTTCAAGCTGCCACCCACAGTGTTTCAAAACTTGTGGCACTGTGCTGGGTTTGCCTCTGGGGAGTTTTGGTAGCCGGGGAGGAGGCTTCAGGTGTGGCCCCTGTAATAAGCTTTGCAAAAGCACAACCCCAACCTCTGGCCAAGACACAGCACCTCTCACAATAAAATATTTAAGAGGGCAAGCCTGTTGGGCAACTTTCTTTTGTTTTGGGCCATTGTTTGCAGGGAGGAGTAGGAAGAGAGGGAGATAGCCATGTACAAGCAAAGGTCAGCTAGGAGGGAAGGGAGAGGACGTGCTGGAGCAGACATGCCCCTTCAACTCCTGATGAGAGGACAGGCTGAGCCTTTGGAGTTCATCAGAGGTCATAGTGGACAAGAGTATCTGGAACTCATTCATGGACGAGAGTACTTTGGAGCTGAGGACGGTTCCTGAAAGAGGCCATGACTATGAGGGAGACCCACAGTGGAGTGGTTCAGTGCTGGGACAACTGCAGCCCATGGGAGACCCCCACGTTCATGGAGGACTGTCTCCTGTTGGAAAGACACCATGTTGCCACTGGGGAGGTCTGTGAGGAGTTTGCCTTCCGAGGAGACAGGAGCTATGGAGCAGACAGGGACTGGACACAAGCCCCATCCCATATTCCCTGCCCTGGGCTTGAAGGGGAAGGAGGTAGCAATGGTAGGCGCTGGAAGGGAGAGGTAGGGAGTTTCTATTTAAGAACTGGTCATAGTGGTGAATTTGTTGGGTTTTACTGTTTAAATTAAACTTACTTTTTTGTCCCCAAGTTGAGTGTCTTTTTTCTGTGACCTTAAGCCTTTTCCTCCTGCCCTCTCCTGCCCCAGAGGGTAGGACTGTGTGAGCAGCTGTGTGGTGCTTGGTAGCCAGATGGCTTTAAATCACAACAGGCATACAAATGCTCAAGAACATACACGATGGATCAGAGAGTCTGCAAAGGATCTCCAGAGATCGTCTGACCCAGCCTTGCTCAAAGCAGGGCCAGTTTCAAAGTCACATAGCATAGGATTTGAATGTCTGCATCCAGCTGATTCTTGACCATCTCTGAGGACAGGAGCTCCACAAACTCTCTGGGTGCCACTCTAGTTCCTGACCTCCTGCACTGCAGACCCAAAACCGGGCATAAATGTGATCTCAGAATTGCCAGAACAAGGGATGGAACCTCAATTTGCTAGTGCTAGGGCTTGTCAGCTTGGGGAGGAGAACCACGGCTGAGTCTTACAAGCTCTCAAAGACAGTGGGTGAACTGAATGCAGAGCAGCTGTTTATCAAATCTTGCAAAGCAAGAGGCATTTACTGAAACTAGTTTTAAAAAACCATCTGCTTAGAACAGTCAAAAGCAAGTATTTCTACCCACAACAGGTAGTGAATTTTGTGAAATGTACTGCCACAGGAGCCTGAGGAGGCAGCATCAGCAGGGTTGCAAAGGGATCAGACAAATCCGTGAACAGAAGACGTTAAATGTGCTAGTCAGGAGTGTTCGCGCTGCTGCGGTGCTGGTGGATGCTGAGAAGCATGAAGAGATAAGGGAAGGCAGTCAGGCCTGCATGCTGTTCTTGAACAATCTCTCTTCTGGTCACTGCTGGAGGCAGATGGACCTGTGGTGTCTTCTTGTTCTCTCGTTCAGCTGAGCCCTGTGGGACGTGGCTGACCTGACACTTATTAAATAAAAGAGACACGGGGATAGTAACTGAGTTCTCTTCTGTGAGAGATTGATCTTGTCATGCTGAGAATCTTCAGAAGTGATGACAAACCATATCCAAAATTGTTGTCCTGTAGACCAGAAAACCATAAGGTTAAGGAGAGGACTTACTTCTAGTGATTTGCATGGTCTGCAGGGGTCTGACAGCCCTGTAGGATGTGATTCTGGTGTCAGGGATTGTAAATCAAGTACAACTAATTGTCTGTTACCTCCAACAAATAAACAGAAATTACTAGTAAGAGTTGAAAAGCTACTGGAAGAGCTCAAAATATTAAGATGTGGTTACAAAACAGCTTACTGTAAGAAAAACTGTGATTTGTGTAGGTCTGGTATAACCTAGACGATTACCGGATGTAACACTGGAAAAACTGCCTGATGTGAGATCTACTAGTGCTTTCCTTTCTGGTGCATCTCAAACCAATCGAGCAAGGGCGTGCTTTTTTGCTAAGTCAAATGTGTCTACATAAAAAAAATTGCCTTAATTAAAACAAAGAAGAAAAGAACCAAAGACACCAGCAATTTAAAAAAAAATCCTAAAAGCCATTTTCTTCCACAAAAAAAGAAAAGAGGTAAAAGAATAAATCAAAACCATGAGATCCTAAACAAAGTTATTATGCTCTGAATATTTCATGCAACTCTGTCTATGTTTTGTTCACCTCCTTTCAGGCACTATGATGGAAGCAAAGATGATCACAGCAATTGTATTAATAGGTATTAAGAAATTACTGCTTGTGCTGTAAGTGACTGCTCTTCACCCCAGAGTAAAATGTTAGCTAGAACCACCTATTTAGATTCTAGTTTGTGCTGATCATAGAAGAAAATGGTTTAAACTCCCTCGTTCAGCCAAAGCCAGCTGAGAACAGGAACTGAACTCTGAGAACAGCAGTTGCCATGAATCAGCTTGAAAAATGCTGTGTAAATTGCTTGCAATGTAAACATACGTAAAAAAATGGAAGAAGAACTGGAAAGCAGGTGGAATTACAACCCATAAGGGTGAAAGACATGAGGAATCAACATAAAGTCCAAGTTCTCCGGGGCAGATGGGAAAGCCTGTGAAAACTCTGATTCTAATAGTGCTTTGTGACCATCAATTACATACTGCTGTATGGGGCTCTTAGTACGGTCTTATCTATTGACTGAACACCCTTCTCCAAAGAAAATGAACCATCAGTTTGAGAAATTTTCCTCGTATGGCTGTGTCAGCCTGCTTAAACTGACCTTTCAAGGGTTCGCATGAGAATAAAGGACATCTTATTATTCAGCATGCATTTTTGTGAGGCCAAGGTGTCTGCCGTGCTCAGACAGAGCACAGGATTTCTTCCTACAAGCATCTCTGAGGATCTGCAATTAATCAGGTTCTTGAGTAGTTTATAATCTAACATCAGAAAACATTTTAGGGAAAATTAATCCCTAAGGCAACTTCATCGTTGTACGAGACAGTAACATTTGGCCCCTTTGAGCAGGTTTCTGCCATCCAGTGCAGAGTACACATGCAGGGGTGGAGGAGGGAGAGAGATTTGGTAGGCAGAACCTCTGGGGGGGTTTTCATGCGAAGAGCAAATTTATTGTGTACATAGGCTAATAATCTTAAAATGTGGATAATGTTTGTAATACCCAAATCGCATTTGTGTGCCTTTTATTCTTTATTACTTTTATTTCAAAGTAATCTTCAAAGCTTAAAGTGCCAAGTCACAGCAGCGACCTGGGGAAATGTAGTACCATGTATTCCCAGTCTGCAGAAAGGCAGAGTTGAAGCGTGGAGCAGTTCATAGACATGCTCTGAATTCAGTGTTCCAGATTCCTGCTGCAGCACTTGACCAAAGCATGGTAGGACAGAAAGCCTTAAAAAAAAGGATGCCATACTCAGTAGGGATTTTCACCTATCGCGCCTGGCACCCCTAGTTCCTCAAGCAAAATGACCTCCTGAAAAATGGACCTGGGCTTACTGAAGATGTAAGGACACCCCTTGGACTGTGTGAATTTGCTTAGCTGTTGGAAGAACAAGTGTATCTATGGGCTAATTTTGACTAATGACAGTGAGACACATGAATGTTGGAATGATGACAAGAGTGTAATATGAAGTGATCAGTGAACGTTCAAGCGTTGAATCCTGAACAGCTCCAACTTCATTTTGATTTCAGAGTAAAGGGCTGGTGAGCGGGAAGCGGGAGATGGAAACAGGAAAAATAGGGCTCACCATGACCTGTGTTGCTGACCCTGGTTTTATCTGGTACTTGTTGCACTGAAATGAGCGAGCTGGTTTTTTTCAAGTACTTATTCAGAATCTTACATTGAAAAGGGGGGGTACTGATGCTTGACTATTAATTTTCTAATTTGCTCTAAAACTAGGCAAGGATGAAAAAAATTAGGGGTTTCTGCAAGGCAGGAAGAGCAAAACAAAATAACTAGAGAGGTGTTTCAGTATCTCCATTTAAGGCATACACCGCAGATCAGCCTTCTTTTGATGGGCAGAGAAATTCACTGTGCATTGCTATTGTATTGAGCAGCAATGAATAATGATCAGACTATAGGAGTCTTCTCTCTGTACAGTACCACTACAGGCACGAGTGGATAAACAGATTTTGATTGAGATAGTCCCTAGTAAATCAGGGGTGAGGGGGTTTTTATTTGCCATTTAAAATGTCTTCTGAGTCTATTTTTTTCCTCCCTACTTATGTGATTTCTAAATACAGGAGGTTGCTAACTACTTGTGTGTCTGAGATGGGTTGACCTTGTCTGGATGTCTTGTGCCCACCAAAGCTGCTCCATCACTACATGTTCTTAGCTGGACAGGGGAGAGAAAATCTAACAAAAGTCTTGTAGGTGATACAAGGACAGGGAGATCATTCACCAATTACTCTTAAAAAATACCTGCTTGAGGAAATTAGTTTAATTTATTAACATTCAAAACAGAGTAGTGTAGCAAGAAATAAAAAGTAGATCTTAGAACACCTTCTTCACACTCATTCCTTCTTCCCAGGCTCAACTTCAACCCCAGCTTTTCTATCTTCTTCCCACAGGCAGCACAGGGGGACAGAAAATAGGGGTTATAACAAGTTTATCACGTGTCTCTCTGCTGCCCCTTCTTACTAAGGAAGAGGACTCCTCACACTTTTCCCCTGCTTCAGTCCTCCCACAGGGTGCAGTCCCTCATGAACAGATTCCTCCAGGATGGTCTCCTCTGAGTTCACAGGTCCTGAAACACCTGTCCAGAGGTATCCACGTGCGTAGACATCCATGCAGCTGAAGAAGTTCACACCTTCCAGCAGGTGGGAGGCTTCTTCCTCATTAACGTCTGCTGTCCTAAAGAAACAGACTGAAGATGCATTAGCAGTAAACAAATGGAGTAAACTGGTTGCCACAAGGCTCCAGGCTCCTGAGGTAGAACTGCTTCTGTGTCCAAATCAAGGCTGAATCAGAGCTGTCCGTATTTACAGACCAGATGCGCCTTTAAATGAAAGCTCTTGCTTACCTTGCTGCTAGGGCAAGGCAGCAATGTTCTCCTCAGGAGAATAAAGCAAAACACAAAGCCAAAAGACAGAGATGTGTTGAGTTTGACAGATGTTCAGTAAATGCAACTAAGGAAAAACTGAGTGAGGACTTGAGAACAAGCAGTACAAAAAACCCCAAAACCTTGGAAAATCTACCAGTGCACTGACGCTGCTCAAGCACAGCTCAGTACAGCTTTAGGTCCACTTTGAATGAGAAAGTTTGGGGCTGTGATATTTTCTACTTCTAATGATACATTCACTTAAATACAAAAGTTTCATCAGCAGAATCGTGTCTCTGAACATGATGAGTCAGCTGAAAATTGCAATTCAACCTTTACTGCCAATCTAGATGTAACAAACACAGTTTGATGATTCTTGAAAGAAGAAAGAGATGTTGATGAGCTGATTATTAGATTTCTTGGGCTATCTATGCATTCAAAAGGAGTTAAAATTATGAAAAATTTAGAGCATAATTCATCTAACCAACTGTAGAAGTCAGAAGCACACTTTTGATGATGTATAATCTGTGATGTATGGTCTACCCCAGTCATCTTGATTTCCTTTATAGTCAAAAAAGATAAGTTCTTTTAAGTCACTGTCACATCACCTGAAGGAAGATATTTAAAGCAGATGAACAAGGTGCCAGTTTCTTATGGAAGTGCTTCATCATAAACAACTAAAGTTAAGCAGCATTAATTTTGACCAACTTTCTCACCAACTACCTGAGAGAGGTGAATGGAACTGACCTTTTCATGTTGTTCAGCCAATGAAGCTGAGGATCACCAGCCACTGAACTCTGAAACACTGTCCTTTGCCTAGACTGTGCCTGTCCGTAGCTGGTCTCTACCAGCATCATGCCTCTGACATGAGCAGTGCTCAGATTCAGAGACAACGTGCACAGCAAGAGAGTGGGGTATGCTGGTCCCACAAAATGTACCCAATTGAGGAATATTTGCAGGTACATCAGAGTAGTTTGAGTTTGGCAAGTCTTACTTAGCCTGAAGGACTGAGAATTGCCATGGCAACTGTTGATAAGCAGCTTGGAATTAGAAGCTCACCCATAGCTTTGCGCAGCCAACCAGTGCCTCTGTGAACGAGCATTTTTTTGAAAGTGGAAGGAGGAAAGATGAGGACTCCTGGTGTGGAGTTTCCTGTTTCTTCTTGGGAGTCAGTCTAGTCTGGTCTTTGTTTGGAGAAGAGGCACTGGAACTGGTTATGGCAGATAACATGCCCTTTGGAAGGTCACGTCCTCACTCTCAATGGAGAGTGAGCTGAAGTTTGGAACCTCAGAGATCATTGGATTTTTTGGTGACACAGAGGAACAAAGTCACAGCTGTGACCGCTAGTAATTGGCACACTGGAATAGAGCACTGACTTAGAAGTACGTGGAGCAGGGAACTGGCCCTTAAAAGAATAGCTGGCACTGAGGAATGGATGCACAGACTGAAAGATGAACACCATGTTTTCATAAGAAAAAGAACTTATGAGCTTCTGGGCTAAGTAGGGATCTTTGGCTGCACCTCAAGAACAAAATAAGAGTCTATGACCTCTGGAAGAGGGGACATGCCTCTCATGAAGAATTTAAGGATGTTGTTCAGTTTTGGGCACTTCGATACAAGAGACATGTGGAAGTGCTGGAGCAGGTGTAGAGGAGGACAATGAAGCTGGTGAAGGGCCTGAAAAATAAATCTTATGAGGAAAGACTGAAAGAGCTGAAACTCTTTAGTTTGAAGAAGAGGCTGAGAGGAGACCTTATCACTCTCTACAACTACTTGAAAGGACATTGTGGAGAGGTTGGTGCTTTTCCCACAAGCAGTTAGTGATAGAACAAGAGGGAATGGGTTCAAGTTACAACAGGGTAGATTTAGACTTGATATTAGGAAGAACTTTTTCACAGAAAGGGTGGTCAAGCACTGGAATGGACTTCCCAAGGACGTGGTTGAGTCGCCATCCCCAGATGTGTTTAAAGATCATTTGGATGAGGTGTTGAGGGATCTGTTTTAGGGGTGAACTTGTAAGGTAGGGTAGATGGTTGGACTCAATGATCCCAGGGGTCTTTTCCAACCAGAATGATTCTGTGATTCTGTGAACTGCTGGAGGTCTCTTATCCCTGAGGGGTGGAGGTAGCAGCTCAGTCTGGTTATGCAGTAACATGTCGTTCACTTCTGTATGCATTTGTGTTGGGGTTTTTATGTTGTGTGAACTAAGTATGCCATGTTGTTTTTTCCACAAGTCAAGCCAGTCGATATAATTGGTTTTGAACCCTCCTTGCTTGTTTTTGTTTCAATCCATTAGCATATTAACCAAATTAATCGGTTAGTTTCATCTCGGACCTGATCAATAGGGTCAAACAATGACACCCAGTTACTAATTAACATGGTTTTTGAACACAAGTGCAGGTAACGAACTGAAGGATATAGACCTAAGCTGAGGATATAGACCTAAGCTGAGGATATAGACCTAAGCTGAGGATATAGAACTAAGCTGAGGATATAGACCTAAGAGTAAGCTGAGGACCATGATTTTGTGTCAAGGAGACATGGTTTACTTAGAAAAGTTTTCCCAATAGCCAAAAAACTGGGGCAGCTCTGGGATGAGAGTGAAGAAAAGGTTGCAGCTCTTAAATACAACTGAAGACAGGGTAAGGTGTTGAACAACCAGAGTATTTTTCCAAATCCCCCGAGTCAAAAATACATTACTATCAGCACGGATTGCAGTATCCTATACAAATGCTGTGCAGAATAAGGGTCAGGGGACACCAATCAGTACTCATTATGATCAGAAACTGGGAAATCCTTGCATCTCAGACGTAGACTACACTGACAAGCAAAAATAGCACCTTTTCTTTTGATTTAACTTCATCAAATTATAAGGAAACATCTCCGTTTTCTTCTTACTTTCCTATCCTCTCTTGATCTTCATATCACCTTGAGAACATCACCCTAAAGCCATTCAGTTTTATCTAAGGCAGCACATTTCCTAGATGGAATTAGGGTGATCACTGAATGCATGGAAATGACTCAGTAAGCATTATATTTTTGAAAATGTCATTTTCTTTTTTTCAGGGGCAAGGAAAGGGAGACTAATGATGTCTTTTTTATGTCTTTCTCAGATTCTCTAGATAAGCATATCCATTCTTTTTATAACGTCTGCATACATGACTTCTACATGTTTTTTGCATATAATAAAATATTCCAATAAAGGTTTTTCACTTTTCTGATTAAAATAAATAAGAATGGGCATGGTCCTTAAAAACTTGTGGAATAATTGAGAAAGAATTGTTTGGAATAGTGCTTAACATCTGAAACTTTCTCGTAATACCATGCAAAAGTCAACTGATTATTTCTGAGTGATGTATGCTGTGCTATTAATCTAATTGCTAGCAGTGGCTTTGCTCAGCCATAAAGTTCACTGCATCAACATAATTTAATTGGGGCATCTCAATATCCTGACATTTTCTTTCAGACTTAGTTAAAAGGAATGCAGAGGCTGTTGTGCATGAGGATTGAAGTGTGTGTTCTTCCCTTGAATAAGAAAAATTCAGAGAAAAACCTGTTTTTACAGCAGCACACTGTGATTCTGCTTCCTGCTTTTTAGTCACAGAACCACAGAACATTAAGGATTGGAAGGGACCTTGAAAGATCACCCAGTCCAATCCCTCTGCCACAGCAGGATCCCCTAGACCAAGTCGTACATGAACACGTCCAGGCAGACTTTAAACATCTCCAGAGAAGGAGACTCCACAACCCCCCTGGGCAGTCCCTTCCAGTGCTCCATCACTCACTCTAAAGAGGTTTCTTCTCATATTGATATGGAACCTCTTATGTTCCCCCTTACACCCATTGACCCTAGTCCTATCATTAGGTGACACTGAGCAGAGCCTGGCTCCACCCTTCTGACACCCACCCTTCACATATTTATCAACATTAATGAGGTCACCCCCTCAGTCTCCTCTTCTCCAGGCTAAAGAGACCAAATTCCCTCACAAGGGAAATGTTCTACTCCCTCCATCATCTTTGTGGCTCTGCACTGGACACCCTCTAGCAGCTCCATGTCCTTCTTGAACTGAGGAGCCCAGAACTGGACACAAAACTCCAGATGTGGTCTCACCAGGGCAGAGCAGAGGGGGAGAAGAACCTCTCTCAATCTGCTAACCACCCCCCTTCTGATCCACCCCAGGATGCTGTTGGCCCTCTCGGCCATAAGAGCACATTGCTGGCTCATGGTCATCCTGCTGTCCACTAGGACCCCCAGGACATCACCACACTTCAGCTCAGCACCCTCTTGGGTGTCCCATCACACAGGACTATTGTGATCAGTGCCGGTCACTGAAAACACAGGATTTAGCGTCACAGAGGCTTACCCAATTGAGTTGGCACAAAGAAGAAGACCCCAACTCATGAGAAAGCGATGAGAACAGGCCCTGTGCACGTATATAATAGTGTTTAATGGCCCAGCACACAGCTGAGGCTGGTGCTTTGTGGAATTCCTCCCTCCTCCTGTATTAATTAATTAGATGGTGACAAAGATACTCACAGCTGCTGACCTCTGCCCATCCACACTGTTAAACCTTGTCAGAGCCTGAAGTTCTGGCCCAGTGTGACTAACTCTCTTCCAAAGTATTTGGGAGCTAGCAGAGATGAGATGAGATGCACTTCTCAGTTGATACCCTGGGAAGTTAAGAGGGTTGACTGTAATGCACGTGGGCTGCTCCATCCCAGCCAGCTTAAATTTGGCGGCTCTTCAGCATCAGGTTGAATTTGACCCCCTGCCATTTAACCAAATTAAAATGGAAGCTGCAAAATAATCATGGAATCATCAAATCATAGACTGGTTTAGATTGTAAAGGATCTCAGAGATCATCTAGTTCCAACCATCCTACAGAGGCAGGGACACCTCCCAGCTAGACCAGGTGGCCCAGGGTCCCATCCAACCTGACCTTGAATACTTGCAGGGAGGGGGCATCCACAGCTTGTCTGGGAAAACTGTTCCAGAGCCTCACCACCTTCACAGTGAGGAATTTCTTCCTAAGATCTAATCTAAATCTTGCCTCTTTTAGCTTTAAACCATTCCCCCTTGTCCTATCACCACAGTCCCTCACAAAACTCCCTCTGCAGCTTTCCTGTAGGTCCCCTTCACGTATTGGATGTCTGCTATAAGGAGCCTACTCTTCTCCAGGCTGAATCAGTTCTGGGGCTAGAACAAGATCCTATGGGCAATGCTTCTGCATGATGCTGATGTAGTACTGCTGTCCTTGTTAGTGAATACTGCTCTTAGCAACGACACTGCTTTTCTTTGGGAACAGCGCAGAACTTCTCTGGGTTTTTCCAAAAAGATTGTGCTGATCCGTAACTTTTCCTCCTGCAGGCTGCACTTGTTTGCACACAAGATGTGAGTAATGAAGGAGTCTGCATCATTCAGTTGGTGACATTCTATCGGAGTCTGCAAAAACAAAACAAACACAAAAACAGCCCAGCAAGTGAAAACGGCTGAGTGATGCAGATGGATGTAATGGGGTTTCAAAAGAGGAAATAGAAAAGATCTGAACAGAGGCTCATAAATCTGCAGCAATTCAGCTTTGCCAAGAACTGCAGTGGGAAATCCTCATTACGGGAGATATTTCGGCACTGCACTCACCCGTGAGAGCTTTGCTAGGGCAACCGCAGAGAAAGCATGATCCAGTGGTGACTGCAAGACCCAGCAATCAGCATTCCTGAGCCCTGCCAGGCTGTGCTGCTGACTCATGTGGCAGCCTTGAGTTAGTCACTCATTGCCAGATGCTTTGACCTGACCTTGTCAAGGCGCCGCAAACAAGGAAGCAAAACAGACTTACCTTTGGCAACTCTGGCAAACAAGTTTTATCATGCTGCAGTTCAGCTTCCCCCATGCCTCCAGATGAGCAGTATTGCCAAGGAAGAAGCTTTGGGGCACGCCAGACCATTTTTGGGGTTGGGGAGCTGTTGCCCTGACATGGTGGAGCAATAAAGGAGTTGTTTGTAGCAGAGGAGGATGAGGGAGGTTCTGTCGTGAAGGAACAAGAGGACTGGTGGAAAGCTATTTGTATGTAGGAAGTCGAGAACCTTGTTGGTGGAAAGCTCTTTGTACAGAGGCAGTGGAGAAGCTGGTAGATCAGCAGATCCTGTAGGAAAGACCAGTGAGAGACGATGGTACAGAGCTCCAGGAATGGAGTGATGTGAGCATATAAAATAGCCTTGTACCACATCAGCTCAATGGAAGAATTTGTCTCCCTCTAGGTAGAGACTGGCCTTAAGTCTTCTGCCAAATGGGAAAAAGATCACTGGTTTTACCAGATGGCTAGTGAATCCAGGAGGGCTACAAAATTTGTGTATTTCTCTGTTTTATTGCACCACTTTCTCACCAGAAGGCACGCTGCACTGCCACTCTGAGAAGGGCTGTCACTGGTGTGATGCCCTCTGTCTTGAGGCAATTACTGTGTCATCCTCTTTCTTTGCTACGGGGTCAGATGTGAGGAGCTGATCTTAAGGGTCTCTTCTAACTGAAGATATTCTGTGAGCCTGATCTACATCAGCAAAAGGTCATCAGAAGTTTCTGAAGCACTTCACTTGTGGTTTGGCTTTTTCTGAGGGTTTCCTTCTATAGTGCCCCTCTGTAGCATCTCTTGTACTACCACCAGTAGTGCTGGGCTGAACTAGCAGATATTTGACTACAACGTGATTGGCAAAGCACAAAAAGAAGAGCTGAGACCTGCGTGGTGCTTGGTCAGCCATGCAAACTGGGGGGAGAGCGAGCTCCTTGTCTGAGCTTCAGCTTCCTTTACCTCTTAATGCTGGCTGTGGACCAAACTTTCCTGTTTCATCACAGGAGATGACTTTTTCATTAATCACACTGCTGCATCCAGGATTTGCACATAGAAAAGTCAACCTGTGTTCCAGGTTATTGAAAGTCCCTTCTAAGCGACAGCAGAGGGTTAGTTTTTGGCTGCAGTTGCTGGGATCCCATTACCAGAAGCAATCATCACCTGTCAGCCGTAGGAGCTTTTCAAGGAGGAGGAAGTGTGAGGCATGCTGCATACCTGCAGCCTGGGGTTCCAAGCCAGCCCACACCTCACACACTGTCACATGTAAGTGCCATTAAAGTCAGTGCAGCAGCTCTTGCTGCAGTAGTCAGCTTAGACAGGAGCACATGTGACAAGTCATGTCTTGGGACCCCCTATACAGCTCTCTAGGGGCTCTGTGAGAGCTGTGAAGCACTTAAGGATTTGGGGTGGGTCTCTGCTCTGCTGTTCTGAGCAGAGAAGGGTAAGTTGTTATGAGCAAGCCATCTGATCTCTATTTTCTGTTACTGTGATCCTTCACCGACATTCAAAAAGCTTCAGAGAGTGATTAATAAAACTTCATTTAAATCATACTAGCTGCACGGACGGGGCTGTAGGAAGGGGAGGCTAGAAGTCTTCACAGGGGCGGGCTAAGCTTGGCTACACACCACAGGCAATGCAGAAAGCTGCCCTGAACTGTTTGTGCTAACCCATAAGTCAGGTTTTATTTTAGGAGGTAGGTGTCTACCAGGCAGACTATAGAGCCTCCTTGTCACTGTGACAGTCACCCAGGGATGTGACGGTCATCCTTACACGTGAAGGCTCACCCTGACACCACAAATCACTCTGCAAGGAGCAAGCTTTCATTCAGAGAGGGAGATACATCAATGCAGTAAGTGGCTCTTTCGTTTCTGCCCTGTGACTGTGCTGAAAACCACATCTGCCAATTTTTGTCTCCAGATAGCACAGCAAAGCCTCGAGTCCTCTGTGCTACTTCCAGCTACAGCATTGCTTTGCTAAACATACCAAGTGTTAGAATGTTGGTACTCTCTTGATAAAAACAATAATTGTGCTGGACTTGGCCCAGCGGAGCCAGGGAAGTGTTGAAAACTTCCAGTTGTCTTTGAATGGGTCTGTTTCAAAGTACTGCCCAAATAGTTTGGAACAGTATTCAGCCTATGGGGCTTTTTTTGGTCAAACATTTTATTTGCTGTTTGCAAAACATGTGATAGCTGCAAGCTATGAGATTTGACCCTTATGTTGAGTGCTGAGCAACATGTGTCACGACTTCAGGACCAGAACTTCCCTCCCGACAGCGGGCGACCCGCACAGCACTGCACTTCTTTTTTGAGCTTTCTGTGGGTAATTCGTGCTAAATTCATCAAGCGTTTGCAGAACAGCTTCTAATCGCCAGCAGACAAACCACCGTGTTACCTCAGAAGTTGCAGAAAATGGAATTACCCCATTTCATGTGCTACGCACCTCAACGTTTCATTTACTCTTTGAAAGGAGCCTTAAGTCCTCGTTCTGAAGCTATTAACGGGCATCTTTTCTGTCACAGCTGGAGCTGCGGGTGTCTTACGCCACAGACTACCTGGTTCCGTTTTGTTCAAACCCTTTGAGCAACTCTTCATTTAGTGCTGCTTGTGCAAATTCCTCTGGAGCCAGGGGGAGCAGGGAATGGGTCTCCAAAAGCTACATCTTGCCTCTTGGCTCGAACTGTCCAGCCCATCAGATGGCTAAAGAGGCTGAGGGGAAAGATGTGAGTGGTACCATTAATGTGCTGGACCACGGGAATAGAGGGACTTTCCTTTCTGAACACATAAGAACTTTCCAGAGATTAGGAAAGCTGGGGAAAGCGAAGATGTTTGAGAATCTGGGAAAGAGATGTAGCAACTGAAGCTAGTGGGAGAGCATGACTGTACCCACCGTCAGAGTTTCAGTGCTCCCAAGCCAGGGTGCCTCACCCCATAATGACACAGCTAAATGGAAAGACTCTGTTTCTTTTGTGTCTCCACCCAGTTAGATAAAGGTATGGCTAATGAAAGCCAGGTCACACCTGTCTACTGGCACTTTTTCCTCTCATTATGTGCGTTCCCTTCACAGATAGATTTATCTCAGCATAGAGATAAAGGGGGTTTCTATTTGTTTGTTTTCTGTTTTCTTTTTCGTGGTGGAGGAAGTGTTTGATACCTGAAAGCAGCAGATTGCAGTTGTTTTTCCTTTATCTAAGCTTAACTCTGGAGCTGCTGAATCTGTTGTGCTTCATCCTGTGGCGAATAAATACCTTGAAATGAAAATGTGGGGGCTACACAGATTGCCCTCTGGCAGAAGTCCATTAAAACTTATGAAGCAAGCCCAGGGATATCTCAATGAATACTATGGAATGAAAAGACCTTTGTGTTTTGGTATTTTCACATATCCTTTTATCTTTTTGCATACAAGGATTTGTGTGCAAAAATACTTCCTAATACTTCCTCAAAATGCTTCCTAATGCAACGGAAACACTTCACTGTCTAATGCTGGTTCGACAGCTGCAATGTTTATCAATACCTTCTCGGGGGGGATTTCTCATTTCTAACAGACCATCCAAACTAGGATAACAGAATTTGACCTACACCAAATCAGGGATGCACAGGCATGGCTCAGCTGAGACAGCATGGGTTTCAATGGATTTACCTGTCCTGAAGCAAAAGCCCTTCTTGAAGGTCCTGTGTGTTCAGATGACAGAATATTACTTCAACTTCAGGCCCCTAGCAGAACGATCATAGTGCTCATGTTGAAACTTCTACATGCAACATTGAGTAAATTACTCCAGAGTTTGGCTGGGGTTGAAGTGTCAGTACTTTTCTTCATTGCACAAACACCTCAGTCAGTGTGTCTGCTCAGGTTTCTGGAAACCACTGTGGTCTGATTCACTACGTCCTTAGTGTTTGTTCTGGGACTGGGAGTAACTATGCAAACGCGGTGTTGATGCAATGTTGCGGGGAGTATCTAGGCTAATCCCTGCGTTCGACTTCTGAACGTGTCTGCTGAGAGGAAGGGATTGGTTTCCCTGCTGTCTCCTATCCCTGAATGCCTGTGAAGCTGTAGCCCCACACAGAGAGTTCTACACTTACTTTCTAACTGCACGGTGACCATGCACCGGAGAGAATTCCTGGTGTACGCTGGGCACACTCTGGCAGCACAAAGACATGCCTAGCTCGTCGTGTATGATCACACTCAAAACCTTTCTACAAACAGTCCATTTCTGAGAAATCACTTGTGTCTCCAAAATCATCTAAGGTAGTCAGTCCAACACTTTGGTTTTAGTTCTATTAGGTCTCTTCTGGTAAGTCAGAGTTTAGTTGGAGGACTAGTATAGGAGGTAGGAATGTGCTTTTAGACATCTTAAAACTCAACATGCACTTCAGGCAACATCCATCTCAATTCACACTTAGCACCTTCAGTACAGACACCTACATCTGAGCTGGTGCTATATGTGCCATTATAGTCACTCTGAGAAACATCCAACCTCTTTGAGATGTCTGTCTTACGAGTGAGTGTAGGAAAGCCTGCTTCCCTCCACCAGCTGTAACAGCTTCCGTGCGGTACACTCGGATGTGGAAGTCCATGAGGTCCATGAGTCCACCTGAGGGTGCTGAGAGGGGCAGCTTTGGCTTTCTGCCATCTTTGAAAGACCCTGGACATTCGAGAAGGTCTTCAGTGACCAGAACATGAGCAAATGTCACATGTGAATGTTAAGAAAGGATCCAGAGAACTGCACTCTGATTGGACTAACCTGGAAAGATTATGAGCACAGCTTCTGGAAGCATGAGACTGGACAGATGTAGAATAGGCAAGTAACTGGGAACAGCCAGAATGGGTTTAGCAAGGACAAATCATGACTGGGCAATTGGCCTGCCTTCTGTGCTGAGGTGACTGGCTCTGTGAACAAGTCAAGGGCAATGATCCCTAACAAAGATGGCCTCAGTGCTGCCCCCTGAGTCACTGGTACCAGCTGCCAGAGGGACTTTGTACCTCTGACCACAAAACCCTTAAGCCAAATGATCCAGCCAGCTTTCCACCCACCATACAACCCCTTCATCTGCTCCAGCAGTTTGTTGCTAAGGGTGCTGGGAGAGTCTACAGCAATGGCCAAGCTCAAGTCAAGAGGCAACTGGCACAGGTGGCAACAAAAGCAATCCCAGTCAAGTTAAAGGCAAACCAAATCTCACAGGGAGGTTGATTACTGGGTGGGACTCTAAAACCCCCATCCTTGGAGATACCCAAGGCCCTGAGCAATCTGATCTGAGAGAGCCCTGTTCTAGTGAAGGGATGGATCAGATGAATGGAAGGCACCCAGACAAGTCCCTTCCAATTGGATTTCTTTTATAATCTATCTTGTGGTGTCTTGTCCCAGATTTCAGCATCACAAAGGACTGTGGTGATTTGGCCCTGGCTGGGAGCCAGGTGCCCACCAGAGCTGCTCATCTGCCCCTTCTTAGACGGACAGGGGGGAGGAAAATACAATGAGAGGCTAGCGGGTAAAGACACAAAGAGTTAAATAAAGTGAAAGTAAAAGCTGTGCACAGAAGCAAAGGCAAACAATAAAGATTATTCTCTACCTCCCATCTGTAAGTGAAGTTTAGCCACTTTTCTGGCAAGTAGGGCTCCAAAATGTGTGGTGGTTACTCCCGAGGACAAATGCCACCAAGGAATGCCCCCTCTCCCCACCTTCCTTCTTCCTCCTCACTTTCATATCTGGGTTCACATCACATGGTGTGGAATATCCATTTGATCTGATTGTTTCATCTGGTTCCAGCCCATCTCTCAGCCTACTGTTGGGGAGAGTGTTGGAAACAAACAAACCACCACAGCCTTGGTGCTGTGTGAGCACTGCTCAGCAGCGGCCAAACGCCGGTGCGTTATCAGCACCCTTCCAGCTACCACCACAATGAGAGATGTCATGGGGAGCATCAGCTCCGTGTCAGCTAAACCAAACACACATTACGGACTTTCAGCATCATCTCCAGCCTTGTGTCACAGGCTGTTTTGTACCTTAGTTCAAAGCAGCCATGTCTAGCTTGCTTTCTTAGCTGAGACAACCTTCTGAAAGCTGAAGTTTTCGTTTCCACCTCTGGAGGTGGCAGGATCTCCAAAGCTACCACTGTCTGCAAGACTAATTACTGCCTATTTGAGAAAAGGAATTCGGGGCTTTATTGCACTAGTATAAGGTCAGGGAACTGTCTGAGCGATGGGAGGGGGCTTAACACAGGAAAGGCGCCGGGACAGAGATGTCAGGCTCCAGCTTATCACCCCCAATACACATCTCTGGTTTGTGTACGAGGTTGTTGCTCTTTGCCACTTGCCCCTGCTCTGAAGTTATGGATACTAGAAATCCGTAAAACGATTCCAACATGGCCTTGCAGCGCAGAGCCAGCTGAAGAAAAATAACAGCAAGGGCAGACCCACGGGAAACAGCAGCAAGCGGCAGCACTTACGTTCTCTGTCCTCGAGATATAATTTTTGTATTTAAGGGAATAACCTTTAAGGGCTCATAAATATTTTCGTAACACCATCAGTGCTCAACCGAAGAAGTTTATGTTAATATTGCCTTTAATATCATGATAAGGATAATAATAGAATCAGAGAGTCATAGAATGGCTGAGGTTGAAAGGGATCTCAGAGATCATCTAGTTCCAGCCCCCTCCTGCCATCGGCCAGGTTGCCCAGGGCCCCATCCAAACCGGCCTTGAATGCTTCCAGGGAGGGGGCATCCACAGCTTGTCTGGGAAACTTGTTCCAGTGCCTCACCACCCTCATAGTGAGGAATTTCTTCCCAAGATCTAATCTAAATCTACCCTCTTTTATCTTGAAACTTTTTCCCCTTGCTCTATCACTAGAGTCCCTCTCCAGCTTTCCTGTAGGTCTTTCCTTCAGGTGCTGGAAGGCTGCTATAAGGTCCCTCTGGAGCCTTCTCTACTCCAGGCTGAATAGCCAAATTCCCTTAGCCTGTCTTCATAGGAGAGGTACTCCCGCCCTCTGATCATCCTTGTGGTCTTCCTCTGGAGCCACTCCATGTCCTTCTTGTACTGGGGGCTCCACTGGACACAGCACTCCAGGTGGGGTCTCAGAAGAGCAGAGAAGATGGGGAGATCCACCTCCCTTGATCTGATGGTCATGCTTCCTTTGACGCAGCCCAGGATACAGTTGGCCTTCTGGGTGTCACTCACACATTCTCTGCTCCTGTTGAGCTTCTCATCTACCAACGCCCACAAGTCCTTCTCCTTGAGACTATTCTCAATCCATTCATCACCCAGCAGTTATTTGTGCTTGGGACTACCCCAGCACACACGTAGGACCCTGCTCTTGGGCTTGTTGAACCTCATGCAGTTTGCACAGGCTGAGGTCTCAAGCCTCTCAAGGTCCCTCTGGATGGCTTCTTTTTCCTCCAGCACATCAACACCACCACACAGCTGGTGTCATCTGCAGACTTGCTCAGGGTGCACTCAGTGCCGCTGTCTATGTTGTGCTAAATACAGTACTGTGCCCAGAACCGGCCCCTGAGGAGCACCACTTGGAACACCGATTGGAACACCGACCTCCACTTGGACATCAGGCTGTTGACCACAACTCTTTGAATGTGACCGTCCAGCCAATTCCTTGTCCAGAGAGCAGTCCATCTGTCAAATCCATGTCTCTCTGTTTCAGAGGTGAGGATGTCATGCAGGACAGTGCTGATGCCTTGCTCAAGTCCAGGTACATGACATCAGTTGTTCTAGCCTGTCCCACCAACACTGTAATCCCGTCATAGAAGGCGACCAAGTTTGTTAGGCATGATCTATCCTCAGTGAAGCCATGTTGGCTGTCACAAATCACCTCCTTATTTTCCATGTGCCTTGGCATAGTTTCCAGTAGGATCTGCTCCATGATCTTTCCAGGTGCAGAGGTGAGACTGACTGGCCTGAGTTCCTTGGGTCACCCTTTTTAAAAGTGGGGGTGTTTTTTCCTCCCTTTCCAATCGGCAGGAACTTCACCACGCTGCCACGATTCCCCAAATACGATGGAAAATGGCTTAGCAGCTATTTACGTTATATTATATACACTCTCACAAAACACATCCTTTGTTTATAGTCGTATAGAGTTACAAACACTCCCTGGAAGAACAAGGACACGCTCATTGTATACAATTTATTTTTCCTTCTGTAAACTATAAACGTGGAATCTTAAACAATAATTTTGGATATTGTGCATATGGCTTGTTGTGATTCTATCACTGCAATGAGTACGTTGAAATATTAGTAGTGTATAAGGAGGTCCACTTCTTGCCCGGTCTCCTCTGCTCAGCCCTACGGTATCGTTATAGCCTCCTCTGCTGCCACAGACATGACTGATACGTCCAGTCACAGCGTTCCTGCCATAGCCCATAAACATTGTGGATCTTGCTCATTACACCAGACTCTCGCTTGGCCTTTTGGTGGTTTGGTTTATGTTCTCCAGAGACAAAAGAAAAGGAAAACGTTGTCTATCAGAAGCCTGAAATCAATCCAAAAGACAAAGTTCCTCATGTTAATATTGTGGCTTTCCGTGATCGTACTGTAAATCCTGTGATATTTGGTGCTTTTAGTAACTCCTGACTCTGGAAAGCCACGGCTCTGTTAGAATCTTAGCGTTTTCTGATGCATTGTTTAAAGCTTCAGAGCCAGGGTACCTGGGAGGGCAAAAGCAAATGTAAAGAGATGCTTTTTTGAATGAAGGAATGAATTACAATTTCTGTAACTCTGCTCTTCCCTTTCAAGAAAGCAGGAGATGAAAATGAAGTACTTAAGTTCTGTGACCTACCGCAATGAGTAACGGTGAGATTGACCAATTTAATTTTTGCTTCACGTGTCTCAAACCTTAATCATGCGGGCTGGCTGCTTCCAGACTCCACGTCCATTCCACAGCAGTCTATCACCCTAACACCCTGAGGCTGCCTGAGCTTCCTTTCCACCGGTTTTCCCTTCCCCTCCAGCAGTGCCTGGAAGGATACGGCACCAGACCGACCTCCTCTTCCTCTGCCTCTGGACAATAAACAGCCTTTTTTTTTTCTTCTTCTTCTTCCCATTCCTTTGCCCAGAGCTCCATGAAGGCCCCTCCACACATCCTCTGTACAGGAAAGAGGGCTTTCTGTTCATGTAACACATGACTGCTCCCAGCTCCAAGCAAAGGAAACCAATGTAAAGGAAACCAGCGCGACCTGCGTAAGGAAATCAACTCAGATCTGGTCCTGGGAAAGGGAGTTTGTGGCCCCTGCAGCCTCCTATCCAGATATTCAGCATCTGGTTCATGCCCCAAAGTACCCTCTAGGAAGAGGGTGGCCCAGCCAGCTACAAAAACGGGGTTCAGTGTAACTCGGGCAAGGCATGGCCAGACCACACAGCTGCCACTGAACTTCCTCAACCTCTAGCCCGTTTTTGCGGGGGTTGCGTGGCCAGATGTTGCCCGTAATACCGACTTCTAGCAGATGCCACTAGGTGGCTCAAGATCGAATCCGCTGCAAACAGCAGCCCTCGGAGGGACGTGAGTGTGTGTGTGGGGGGAGGAATTTGGGAATTATCCTTGGGCGGTGAGCACCACCCTCATCGCTTCTGTAATTTTCAGATCTTGGTTGCAGATGCTGGAGGAGGGAAAGGGGCATCCCAGCAAACCCTCTGAAATGGGAACAAGCTCATTCTAATTTCTCACGTGACATGAAACACCGGGAGTTTTCTTTAGATTTATTCCTTGAGAATCAGAGCAAGTCATAGCCTGGAGCCTAGTAGTCCTCCATGGAATACCAGTCACACTTCCCCCACCCGCACCACCACAGAAAATAGCGTGTCACTCTTCCCTTTTAAGCTTTATCAAAGGCAACGTTACCATCAAGGGCTTAGTTTGACCGGAGTTTGCTCTGAGAACACACCATGGGATGAGAGGTGTGAGTCCAATGTATGGCAGAGAAGGGGCTTTCACAGGCTCAGCACTGGGCAAGGTTAATCCCCACAAGGGTCATTTTTACGGCTGCCACCCTTCTGCCCTTTCTCCTAGAGGTGCCCTGAAGCAGTTGACGACTCCCCATTTCTTGCTCCTGTCCATACCAAACCTCTACGTTGTCTGCCCTTTCCAGGGTGCTCTTTGGGTTGCACACATGTGGGGGTTTACAAGATTTCTTACAGCAGGAGCTCTGCAGGCATCTCTTTTCCTCTTCTCCCACACAATGCAATGCCACATTCCATAGCCCTTTCCCACACTGCTATTTGTCCAGGCACCACCAGGTAGTGGCAACCTGGGCATCTCCCGCCACTCCATCCCACCCACCACCCTGAGCTGCTGCAGCTACTTGGGGGGCGGATGAGAGGATGCTGTGGGCAAAAGCTGGGAGGAGCTGGGAAGCCGGGAGCACAGCTCAGCCCTCCCCGTAAAACCGCGCCCTGTTCCCTGGGGAGGCCTGGGCTGAGATCGTCAGTGTGTCAACACCTCAAAGGCAAGGAGGAGGAGGGGGGAGGAGGAGATAGAGGCATCGTTGAGCAAGAAGGTGCAAGTGGGTGCCATCAGCCACTTGTTTGAACTATAAACCGTTGCGGAGATGCTGGAAGCCGTAGCTATGCTAAAGAGTTGCCCCATCCCCTCGGTCCCTCCTTTTCCATCCTCCACAGTCAGCATGGTTTTGACCAGCGATACCTTCCCTGACATTTTGGATTTGATTAAAAAGCATCATGTATCCCATGACATGCAGGCGGACGAGCACAGAAAAGCTACCGAGCCAAGTGTGTGGTCTCACAAGCCTTGACAGCAAGGCAACTATCTCCCCCACATTTCCTTAAAAATTCCTCAATCAGGGTCTGAGACCGCAAAGGTGAGCAACGCCAAAGCCGAGCTCTGCACGGAGAGGTGTCTTCTGGCTTCCACACGGCACCTGCTGGAGCTCCCACTTGATCATCGACACATTAGATGCCTGTTTTACAAGTGCAAAAATGCACTTGTTCTCAATTTCACTTTTATCGAGCGAAAAGGAATGAAACAAGTAACTCGTAAGATCCACCTAAAGCCTCTTCCTCAGAGCTGGCTCTGCCTCAGCTTCTCTCCCCACAACCACTACTTGCTTCCCTCCCCACCAGAGGCCTCCTCCTGTCTTCCTTGTTTTTAGGGTGGAGGCTAATAAGCCTCCCCAGTCCTGGTAAGTCAGGATTAATTAACCTGCAGATCCCTGCAGGCTTCCAACACCTGCTAACTGAGAGAACCTAGCCAGTCTCTTAAGGAGCTTTTTTTTTGCACACAGCGAGCTTTGGCACCAGGAATAAGGGAAGGTTGCAAGATCTGGCTTTGCCTGGGTGTTTGCTATGGAGGGGGGGCGAGTGGGGAAAGACTATTAAAGAACATTTGTAATATTTTGTAGGGTCTGTTTTTCTTCCTGTTTTTTTTTAAAGACCAGCAAGTTATTTTGCATGGGAGGGGCATCTGGTAGCAAGCAACTCTGTTCCCTGCCATTACCACCTTCCTGAGGCCGGGGGAGGCACTTTAGGCTGAGTTCTCCCTGTCTGCTAATGGGCACCCCTCTCTCTGCTGGCTGCCATCTGTAGCAAGTGTTTAGAGCATGGAGTCAGTCGCTGCGGGATGCAGTTATCTGATGCAACGGCTCTCTGGGGGCTGATTTAGGACCACTATCGTAAGGACATTTGGAGCTAATTGGATTATTTCCCCCCCCAAACTTGGGTTTCCAGATGTGACACGGCAGCACCGCTTTATTAACCCAGCTGCGTTCAGCCACACTCCCTGAAAGAGAGGAAGGGATTTCTTTTTTTTCCCCCCCTCTTGGTGTTGAATCACAGCTTAGTGGGGGTTGTTTCCTGCCTGTTTCTGAACAAGAGCCAGGCAGCCTTCTCTGCCTGCTAGAATTTTACAGCATGCACTGAGCAGGGGTGCCACCCTGCTGAATGGTGGCATTTCTTATTTCAGTGAACGTTGCTCGTTATCTTCACTAGTAACTTACTCATTTCAGTGGACTCAACAAACCATGGAAAAAAAAGTCCATCCCCCTGTCTGGTGACTCATTCAGATGGATAAAGCTTGTAGAAATATCCACTCATAGCTTAGCAGGGCACTGGCAAGTAGCTTGTGTGTGCAGAAGACTTAAGGGTGTTTTGCTGGCTGTCCTCCTGCAAGAGCCTCAGCCTCTCTGCCTGGGAATTGCCACCACCCAGCCCTTCCCTGCCCAGGCACTTGCTTCTGTTCTGGTGCCAGCTTTAGTGCTCTCTGAGTCCTCCCTGCAGCCATTTTATCACTCTACCTGTTTTCTGCTGGTGCTTTGGTGCTTTGGCCCAACACCTGCCAGGCTGTGAGGGAGGAGATGGGCCCACCTGGTTGGGAAGACACTGGATCGCTGTGGTGCAGCAGCCTCACGTCACCTGTCAATGTCACTCACTGGCTTTGCACAGTTTTCACAGCACCTTTCTGAGATGAGAAATAAAGGCCCAAGGGGAGATGACTTGCTGAAGGTCATAATACAACACACGTGGCTTCTCTCGTTTGCTAGAGTGTTGCACCAAAGCACCAAAAAAATTACTTTAATGCTTTAACTTATTTAGATGGTTGCACGGCCCCTATGCACTGTGATGCATTCATAGGGCAACAGAGCACATTTCAGAGAGCAGAAATTATGGCCATTGATCCTCTGAGGATCTCCACAGCAATGAGTGCTCCATCTTTATACATCTTAAAGATCTATAAGAAGGACTGAAGGCTTGCTAGGACTGTCCACAATGTCACTTCAAAAACAGAGTGGAGAACATTCTTTCAGACCAGCATGGTAAATCCAAGTCTATGTTCTTCATAGCCCAGGCAAGAGTGATGGGGGCTCTGTCCAACCAGACTGGCTCCAGCAGGATACTATGGTTAAAAGGACACTCCATCCACCTGCAAACAACCATGGCAATGGCCTTGAGAAATGTGATTCTGGGGCAGGAAGGACAGCACATAATGGCATCTGCACAGATGTCAGAGGCTTCGTTCATCTGGACACCCTACATCTTCAGATACATCTGCTTGTGCCTGGACATCACATTCTCCTCTCTTCCCACTTAACTCCCTTTTTCTTATTTTACTCTATCAGCCAGTAATAGAGCAAATATTCCTTTCTATGGAGAGCAGCTGCCCCTTCCTTACCACTCACTCATCAAGCACAAAATCTTTTCCAGCCTAAATGATCTATAATTCTGTATAGCCATTCTTTCAGTAGCAACTGAGAGCTGGTACCAGAATACTGGTTCCCCTCATGAACTCCTTACCTGCCCTCCCACACAGAGAGCTTCCCTATGAAGCATCCTCTCTAGCATGCTGTACTTGGCTTGCCTAAAGGCTGCAGCTCTTTAACTAGAAGACATGCTTCTGGCATTCCTGGGAAGCAAATTACAGTCATGCTGGCAGCTGCCCTCTGCCCCTGTCTATTGCAATAGCTCAAAACGATGCCAGCAGCCCCTGGGCTACATTAGGAAGAAGATCGCCAGCAGGTCAAGTGAGAGGATTATTCCCATCTGTTCAGCACTGTTAGATGAATCAGGAGTGTGGGGTCTGGTTCTGGGCTCCCCAGTACAACAGAGGCAGGAATTTACTGCAGCAAATCACTAAACGGCTATAAAGATGATGTACGGGAGCATTTGATATTTACGGAGAGGGCTGGGATTGTTCAGCCTGGAGGAGAGAAGGCTCAGGGGCATCTGATCCATGTGTATGAATACCTACTGGGGTGACTAAAGAAGATGAGATCAGACTCAGAGTGGTGCCCAGTAAAAGCAACTGGTGTAAATGGAAATACAAGAATTATTGTTTCAACAATACAAGTCCTTTGATGAAAGTGTGACTGCTTGTCCCTGTGCTTGGAGATACTCAAAATCCAACTGTACGTGGTCCTGAGCAACCTGCACTAGCTGATCTTGTAATCAGAGGCAGACTTGACAGTTTCCAGAGACACGTCCAAGCCTAAACAATTCTGCTTGCTGACTTACATACTGCGGTCAGATCCCTCTCCCCTTACTTGTATTTTCCCTCAACCATCTTGATGAAGTGGCGTTTGGCATTCCTAGGTGAAGGGAAAAATTAGCTCTTCTGCAGCAGATACTCAGAGACACCTTAGCAGCTGACAAATGTGCACCTGATATGGGAGTAGATGAGAAAAAAAAGGGCAGGACAAGGCATGTGCTATGATTACTGCTTATGGTAAGTACACTGATCTCAAATAGGAGAAGTTGGTCAGCAGCGCTTCCGTGCAGTTTCACAAGAGCTACATGAGTCCACAGCAGTTAAATATCTGTCCCCTATACGTCACTTTGTTAGTCAAATGGGTGAATAGTTTCCAAAGTGTGCAGGACTGCACAGCTGAAAAATCATAAAAACTGATGCTGCAGGGAAAATCATAGACCAGCTGCATGGGATTCTTTGTACCAGCCCCAGATCAGGTTTCAGCATCCAAACTCGCCATGCCTCCTTCTTAATCAGTGCTAAGGCACCATTGTTCTGAGCCTCTTTGTCTGAGTCAGGATGAAGTGTACTCTGCAGGTGCTTACTTCTTTCAGTCAACTGTTCGAAGAAGACAAGCTTAGATACAGACAGGCAAAACGGACAGGTGGACCACACGTGCTTTATTTGGAGATGATCGCTTTCTGTAGATCCTTTTTATTTGGTGTTCCTGTTATGAGGAAAAGACCCTAAAAGCCTCAGCGTTTCAGAAGATGAAATAATTGTATTGATTAGGCAGTTCTTCACTGACCATTACACTGAGGAGCTGTACCAAACTGCTAGGTCACAGAGGCTCTGATATTTGACTTAAAGCCAGATCTCAGAGGGTAAATACAGAAGAGCCACCTGGTAGATCAGTAAGATCTAGAAGAAATTGACCGAACATGCCCTTTCAAGCTAAGCTGTGGCTAGAACACCGTGCATCACATAAAAATTCAGCAGTACTTCATAACATTTAACCTTTTGCTGTATTTTGATGACAATTTTTGGTTTAAGAAAATAATACCTGGAGGATGACATTGTGTCAATCACTGGCCCAAGGGTGACTAATACTTTTCATTTCAACCATGTGTTATGACCAGTGGGTGTCTTTGTTAAATTATATGCTACGCAGTGATGCCTAAAGGCTTTATCTCTTCCCACGGACCTTTCCCTGGCATGTCAGCAGCAGCTTCATGAGATCTTGGCTTTGCTGTCAGAGCTAACTTAAGAAGGTGCCAATGCCATTTCACCATCTCAGTCTCCCACATGCTCCTCCTTGCCGTCACGGCTTCCTTGGTGATGCCACTGCCAGAAATCAGAACTGATTCACTTTTCCTTGGAAAGTGTTATTTTTAAGTCAGCATGCAAACCCTTACTCTGACAATAGGGGTTGCCCACAGAGAGGGCAGTACTCTGCAGTGTGAAGCCAGAAATGAGGCACCAAAAAAGGGAGGAAAGGGAACATTTTAAATTAGCTTCACTGACGAAGTCAGACTTTCATGAAATTATGGTCTTTGTGAACATCATGCTGTATAAAATGAAAGGGAAAACAATCAATTAAGTCTGTTTATTTACAGTAGAAATCTTTACGCGGTTCTGCATTTCCTTTCAACAACAGCAGGTTTTAAATTTTTCATTTGAAAGGACAGTTAATTCTCACCTGTGCTTTTTTTCGCCCATGTCTTTTGCCTTTTAATGACAATATACTATTCATTTTAAGAGCTACGTTCAAAACATATCTCCCTCGTAATTGTAAAATGTAACACAAAATTAAAAGCCCTTCAGTGTTCAAATAAAAGCCATTTGGATCCTGAAGAAGGCTTTCAAAGAGCAGACTTCAGTAGCTTTAATATTTGTTTAATATATATGCTTTGCACTTTAATTTTGATTTCTATAACTTGCCTCACTTAAGCTGCAGTCTTCAAAGATACACGAATTCACAGGGTTTGCACAATGCATGAAGTTCAACATAGGCATAAATTTGCAGGATTAAAGGCAAGGGGCACTGAGGGAATTTGTGCTCTCTCAGCTTTCTTCCAGAACAATAAAGTTGGTTGAAGTGCATTGGCTTCATTCTGGTAACACGATGCCATCCATACCTCAGGCCATGGTTATGGGTTGGTTATTACCAGATCTGTGGGGTTTATGGGATCAGCTTGCCCTGTACCAGATGTAAGCATACAACTGTCTTATTTCCATTCAGTTAGCCCAAATATACCAAAATAGTTCTGTGCCAGCTGTATGCTTTTTCACCTGGTTTAAGCTGGCTACGTGTCATGGGTGGAAGCTGAACTGGCCATTAGATGAATGACAGATGCTCTCATTAACACCTCTCCCTTCAAAAATGGAAAGAGAAATGGAATAATGGAGAGAGACTTATGGGTTGGAAAACTGCAACAGCTTTATTGAAAATAATAAAATGAAATATATACAAATATATACCAAACCAATACCAAACTTCCTTGATGGAAATGATGTCACCATCGCAGATGCTGTGGGCAGAAGCTGAGGAAGTCCCAGACTGGACTCAGTAACAGACAGGAACCAGATGCAGGAACTGGAATTTGGAACTGGATTCAGGAGTATATGGACTGGGATCTAAGGCAGAATGGACACAGTCATCCTCAGAAGCTGGCCATTGAAGAAGAACGCTTGACCCTGTGAACCCTCAGCTTTGTACAAAGTATGATGTCTATGGGATGTCTTGTTGGTCAGTTTAGGGTCAACTGTCCTGTCTGCTCCTCCATATAGGTGTGGCCTCTGACTTACTGCACCCCAATGTGACACTTAAGATTTAGCATGATGTTAGTCTCCATGGGAGCAAGTATGAACAAGAGTTTTTCTGCATATCAATCTTTGGGTAATAGCTGTAAAGATCAAGCATTATCACTTGTAGAAGCAGACACTGTCTGCACAAATACACCGTTAACTTCAGAAAGTGCAGTTACTGAGACTGAGATGAAAAGTCAAATCACTGAACAGAATTAGTTCTGTTCTCATTCAAACCAAGATTCTACAGCACCTGATGGGTACATTTGCATGGACAAAATTACTGCGTCAGAATCTTTCTGAACACATGTTAATGAGGAAAGGGAGCTCATATAGGTTCAGTGCTGTTGTGGCTTTTCTGACTCAGTACATGGCATATCAAGTCTATGGTCAGGGCCATGCCAGAACAAGCCCTAGGTTCTCTCCTTAAGAGACTAGTAGTCTTGCAGACTCGACTCAAACTGTTTTTATGTAAGCTGAAGACTTATGAAAGAGCAACCCAACCACCTCCATGCTCACTGTTTTGCTTATTTCTGCTCTTTCACCACACTGTGAGAACAACTGAGCTTGATAAAACAAAGCAAAATCTGAAAACAGGGATTATTTCCAATGCTGATCAGTTTGATCCCATGGCTCTGCAAATCAAAGCAACAGCACAGCAACAAGAACAGTGCAGTGTCATGAACTAAAGACCAGGAGCAAAGCATAGCATACATGCCGGTGTGGTTGATGGAGAAGGTTTGGGAGATCCTTACCCGACACTGCCCATAGAGAAATGCCTGCAGAGCCACAGCTGCCATCATGTCAGTAGAGCATCTTATTCTAGGGCACAAATATGGTGTGAGTAGATTGTCTCTCTGCCTTGCTCATAACCTTGAAGCATGGATCTCAGAAACTCTGGGTGAGCATCCCCAGGTGTCCCTGGGTCAGATAAGGCATGTCAAGACAAATGTGGCAAGGAACAACAATACTCCTCAAGGAGTCCTGACTCAGGCAGGCAGGAAAAGACTTTGCTCATAGCTGCTACAGGAATATGGCTCAGGGACCTGTAGAAGAGGTTAAGTAAGTGTTACCAGTTGGGTCATGGGAAGATAACTATAAGCCAGCTTAGCTGCAAGCAGAGATAGCCTGTGACAGTCTGCAACACTCAGTAACTGTGTGCTTTGTGTGAAAGATAGCAGGACCAGAAGCAGCTGGCTTCTTAAAACTTAGAGCATGGGCAGTGTCCAAAAATATACCCAGCATTTTCTCAATTTGCTCAAGTATGCAAATATTGTTTTCATGCCAGCCTTGTGCATTTTTGCCTGCTTTAAGCCTGCCTTGACTGACAATTCTCAGTTAGATGAGAGGTGCAAGATCCTGCGCTGTGCTTCAAATTCAGTCTGGGTAGATGAGTTAGGGATGTGGAGTCAGTGAAAGACTGTGTGGAAGCCTGAAATCATACCTCCTTGTCTTGCTCCCTTTCAGAGACAAGACACCTTTCACCAGCATGTGAACCTCACCAGTCCTTAAAGCCTCTCCACCTCCCTTTGGTCTTGGGAACCCACTGGAAGCAGAAGAGCTGAACTGTGTGGTCTCACTCAGCCTTGCTCACTACTCTGTCCTCTGAAATTCTTCACCCTAGCTAGGCCTCCCTTGTGAACTTTACTGGCCAAGGCCCAAGGCAAGAAGCGTGTCTTTGGACAGTACAACAGGGCACATGTCTAACACTTCATGCATCAAGTAGGTCAAAATCACTCCCGTTTTCCAAATAGAGATCAGAGCCGAAGCAGGAAACAAGATGCCCCAAGGCTATGGGATGAATCAGTAGCAGAAACAAAATTAAAATTCAGAACTTCCTGTCTATTTACTCATCTCCTTGAATGTTGATGATGATTAAGCTGTTAAAAATTTAGTGCAGTTGATGACCTCTACATCTCTGGTCAGTGATCAGTGCCCCAGTGTATTAAATGCCGAAAAGAATACAAGACAATTTCAAAGAACTGTGGGAAAAAAAAAGTGGGTAAGGAATTTCTTTAGTGGCTAGAACTTAAATGTTGGGTTCCCATTGCTCCTACAGTGCCTCTTCCAGTAAGGAAGGAAGTTTCTCTAGTCCTACTCATACGGGTCCACTGAGAGTTGAATTGGCTTAAGCCACAGCTACCACCAAGAGGCAATACTATGGTTACACTTCCTCCCCTGCACAAACCCTCTGTTCCCCTGTTCCCACCATCCACCCTGCCACTTGTCAACATAAATGCTCAAGAAGTAACAGGATGAATCAGCCTGATCAATAGTAACCCTGAACATTTTTTTCCTTTCCTGAATTAGCTTTGCTGTGAGTCCTGGCTCACTGCACAGCTGGACAAATGCTGACATTGACACGAGGGACAAGGTGCCAAAGAACAGGAACAAAAGGCTGAAGAAAGGGAGACTTGGCCTCCCTCTTTCAGGGATGCTGAAACTGCACAGGAAACTGCAGCTCCACTGTCGCAGACACAGGGAGCAGGAATGGTTGCAACTGTGTCTGAGGGCAGCACACAGGCCCTGCAGCTTCCTCCTCCTTTGCTCCCAAACAGACAGAGCTGACTCAGATTTTTTGATGCTTCTGCTTGTTTTGTCATTAGACGTCACAGTCATTTACTGCTCTGTGTGTGGGGTGACTATCCACAGGGCTGAAGTCAGCTTGCCTTGCATTTAATCTGCATTATGACTTTCAGTGGCTGTCTCACTCTGTCTCCTTCAAGAGTGCTGGTTTCACTCTGAGAGGAAGAGTTAAAACTGACTCTTCATCTTCTTTCCAGTGGTTTTAAGTTTGGTCTTTTAACCTTTATAGACTTTCCAAACCGGGTAAATACTCTGTGCTGGTGAAGAGCATGATGAGCACGTGAACAGAGTGGTTTTGGCCGCAGACAGACAGACTTCTTCCTCAAGAAAGCAACCCTTTCATCCCTCTGCTGTGTAGGAAGGAAAAGGAAGGTGAGGTGGTGCAGTGCTTCATGCCAGGAAGCTCTCCTGTGGCATTTACTGCTTTACGAAAACTACTTTTTTCCCCTGAAGTTAGATGAGGAGCCAATTTTCAAAGATTCACGATCTTGTTAACACTTTTGCTTCTTTAGCAGTCTTCTGGTATAATACTGAAACAAACTAAAGAACAAAACTATTATAATGAAGCAAAGGCTCAGAGCGGACAGAGGAAAGCTTGGAGGAGCCACACCAGAGCTGTAATGGTGAAAATGTGTACTTGGGCTCAGGGCCTCAGCTCTAAAGGAATGATGTACCATTACCACTATGGAAAGGACCTGTGGAGTTATAATAGACATGTCTCACAGAAATGTCATTTTCATACTCAACAATAAAAAAAGGGAGTATCAGGAGAAGAGTGGAAATTAGGACATTGCTATGGTATTGCATGGGAAGTCATTGTGAACACAGTACAAAAATCCATTCCCCTGTCTTAAAAAAGAAAGCTATTAGAAGCAGAAATCGTTCAATAAAGGAAAAATATGGAATGGTTTCCAGTGGTGTTAGCACTAAAGAGGTCAGAAGTTGCTGAGGGGGAACACAACAGAAGTGTATGAAAAAAATGTAATGGAGAAAATTAATAGGAAGTGCTTGTTGTCTCTTCCAACACAAGAACAAGCAGGGAGTTCTTGCAAGCTACCTGATGTTGGTTCAAAGACAATGAAAGGTAGTCTGCACATAAGGAGCAGCAAGCTCATCTTTGGAACCCTCTGCTAGAAGACATTGTATCAGCCAGAAGAATGTGCAAGTCCAAAGTAAATGGGCAACCTAATGGAAGAAAAAAATCATTAGAGACTATGAAATGTGGTGATGCCAAACGCTGCCAAAGAACTCCCTGAGCTGCAGAGAGTGGGGAGGATGCCCCAGGGGAGTATCATTGGATCATTAAGGTTTCCTTGTGCTCTTCCATCAGCATTGACCACTGGCTACATCTGGAGACAGGATGCTGGGCTAGATGGGCAACGGGTCTGACCTACTGAGGCTGCTCTTATGCATAAAAGGCAGAATTAAATAAGCCATGTAATGCAGAGCAGGTCACTGATAATAAACCCCGGTGGATTTTTGAACCCACTGTTCAAAATACAGCATGCCTCCAGACCTGATCCTACTGCTGTGTGCATGCACTCGGACAGCCCCAGCATTGACCCCACCTGAACTAATTTGCTTTCTCATGACTACACGCTTCGGTACAGAGAAAAACGGTCGCTCGGTCCAGGCTTGAGCTGGTTTTTTTTTTCCAGCTACACTTCAAGTGAGAATGAAGCACACCATTGAACTGTTATGGTAATTTATCCCTCACACTTTCTGCTCAACAGGTTCGCTTTGTTTTAAAAGTATGTTTCTGTGATACTTATAGCTATGTATATGTAATTATGTGGTTAAAGCAGAGGAGACAGGAAAACCCTGGTTCCCACAGGAAACGCAGTCAACCTCTTGCAAGCAGGTAACACTTTTGCCGTATCAGTGTGATAAAGAACTTCAATGAGAGGCAAGCCCTGCCAAGGTTTACACCTGTGTGCGACTGCCTGATGTGTTGAGCTCAAGAGAGGTTAATGTAATTTTTCCACAATTCAGATTCTGCTGGAGGATGCTTCCAGGAGGGAATGGGGCCACAGGCAGTCGGGGCTGTTAATAAATCACGGGTCAAAATGCCACTTCACAAGTGTCCGATCTGGCTGTGGAGGCTGGGATTCACCTCTGGTTCTGCAGAGGTCTCGGATGGGGCAGTAATGCTCCTCCTGTGGGCCTGGAGTCTCCGGAGAGTGGGTGGAAGAGTAAACGAGGATTTCACTGGTCGCCTTGCAGGGTACAGGAAAATACCACCGCCAGCCACACCGCGGGCAGTGGGATCACGCCGACCACTCTTGCGCGCCTGGACAATAATGATAATGGTGATAATGATCCCCAACCAGTGTCTCGCACTAACAGTGGCGACAGCCTAACACGGACCATGCAGCCCCCTCGAAGCCACAGCAGCGCCCCGCACACCTGCGGGCCAGGGCCCGCCCCGCCCAGCCCCAGGGCGCTGCCGCGGTGACCCATGGGCCTCCCCGCCGGCCAGGGCCGGGCGCTGCCGGGGCGGCGGGCGGAGCTCGCGGCCGCTCTCCTGTCCGTCCTCCCTCTCTTTCTCTCCCCGCGAGTTTACCCAGCAGTGCTCTGGGGCGGGCGCGTTTCCGCCGGTTTTTCCTGTTGGAGAAGGGGAGGGGGAGCTGTTTTTTCTCTCTCTCTCTCTCTTCCTCCCTCCCCGCTCGCAGTGTATTTGATAGTCCTCTTCTCCCCAGCTGTCTTTGTCTGGCTCGCAGCAGCCCGCTCCCGCCCCGCCGCCGGGACCCGCAGGCGTTTTTCATGCGAGGGCAGCGCGGCGGGAACAGCTCGCAGGCGGCCGGGGCTTCGCCGCGGCGCTGGGCGTGAACCCCCCGCTCCCTCCCCCCCCTTCACTCCTTCTCAGGATCCCCTAGACCCCTGGAGTAGATTACTCAAAGCCTCATCTAGCCTGACCTCAAACACTTCCAGTAATGGGAC
>JAOXOE010000001.1:82179742-82206034 GCA_028565055.1 Phoeniculus purpureus
CCGCCCCCCACCCTGCCCCTTTCAACCCCCCACTAGGACCCCGCTGGGATTTTTGAGCTGGTGGAAGTGGTTGGCAATGGCACGTACGGGCAAGTCTACAAGGTTTGTGGCAGAATTTCTTTTTATTGTCGCCGGTTTTTTTTCCCCAGAGGGGTCTCGCTGTCTCCCGGTGTCGGGCTGATGGCGAGGGGCATGTGGAACCGTGAGGGATGATAAAAGCGTTGTCCTTGTCATTGTTGCTGCCCCTGACAAGTTTGTCAGCCTCTTGGCTTCTGCTTTTCCAGGGGTGCCCGAATGACTCTCCTAAGCACCCATCCTGAAATGGTGAAATAGCCCTTTATTGTCCTTAATCCCCTCAACACCACCCCTGCTTCCAAACGGAGCAGAGGCTGTCAGTGTGTCTGGGCTATACAAAGAGGTCCATGGGCTTATTCACAATTGCTGCTGGGAAGTCCTCGTGGAATTGCTGCTGCCGCTGCGGTGACTTTAGACAAAGGCGTCGGGCTTCGTTAAAACTGTCACCCGGTTTCCTTGTTGCAAGACCTTCAAAGTGTTGAAGCTGCCTAGTCAGGGGTGAGCAGTGCTGCATCCGATCCTGCTGTGCTCTGTGCAGGGATGGGGGGACGACGACAGGGTGACAAGCAATTGAAGGAGAGAAGCTTATTTTGTGAAAATCACAATTTCCAGAATAACCAGTTTGACGAGTGTATCACTTTAAAAAATAGGAATTGGAGTGCCCATGTGGGTGTGAAACTAGCCTACTTTTGTTTTTCTTCCCTTTATTTCTTTCCCCCTCCAGTGTGCAGTCAGTGGAACAAACAAATCTCGAGATTGCATGACTTTGCAGTGAGTGCTAGTTACCAGGATGACTAATTATTCACACAGTCTTAATACTTGGCTAGGGATGGAAGGCTCCAGCCGTGTATTGTGTAGAAATGTAAGGCGCATTTGCAGAGGGAAGGAGGGATAGCTGGAAGTAACCAAGTATACAGAGCTGCTTGGTGTTTGTTTTATTATTGTTATTTTTGCTTATAAACAAGGCAATGCGATTGGTGAGTTTCCCTGATGGCAAGATACTGCTGCTGGCAGCTCCAGTAACTAAATAAAGCACTTTGTTGCCTCTTCTGCAAACGAAACACATGTCAGTTTGTTTTGAGGGCGTGAACCTCTGCCTCCCTCATGGAGAAGTACTTGTCTGTCTGCGCAGTGTGTGAGTTGTGTTGTAAGACCAGAAGTGGAATAACCAGGCTGCTGGTGTTGGTAGAAAGCTGGAAAAAATGATGTTGCTCGTAGGGCCAGAGGAGATGGGGGAGATGAAGGAGAAGCTGCACTTTGCACCGCCATGACCATCTAATTTTTTTTCTGACAAGTAACACCATTGCATTTTTTTTCCCCATAATGTTCCTGTTCTCAAAGCTTACGTCACGTCACCTGAACCCTTATTACAAAAAAAATTTGGATGTGAATATGTGACTTGAAACTCTCTTGTTAATTATTGCAGTTTGGAGCATTGTTTCTCCACTTACTTGTTAATGCTGTGATTTAATGAGCAGAAGTCCTCAGTGGCTTGACAGTCTTGACAAATGGAAACCTTAAATTCCATTTTCCTTAATTGTGCTAAAAGCCTGACAGAATTGTAAGAGAAACTTGGCACGTGCATTTCTTGACTTGGAAGAATGAAGGAACACCTGAGGTCTAAGTGCATTGGTGCCACTCTTGATAACCAGGGGAGCTAGTGGGTGGTTTCTGTCAGGGTACTGGTTTCAGTGTGTGTCTGATGAGAATCTCTTTAGCTCTTTCTTGCTGGTTAGGCAATGTTTTGTCTTGTCTAGTAACCAAAGGCATGGTGGTTTGGGTGCCAGAAGTAAAAGGAACAGCAGAGTACTGCTTTGATATGGAGACTGTTGGACAGTAGTGGGTTGAGAGTGCTTGGATTAGTATGCCAACTGGGCATTTGTCGACGTTTTTGTATGTAGTCTTAAACGGTGAATGCCTGGCAGAGTTGCAGATAAACAGCAAAAAAACCTCCTAAACCCAAAAAGTGCCTTGCTGTGATTAAACCTTGTCTTGCTTCTTAAAGTAATGCAGTTATATTAAAAACGCCCCTCAACCGAACAAGCAGTGCAGTATAGCAGGGATTTAACTTTTCTCAGCAACTTCTTTGTTAGGAAAAATGCTCCAGGGTCACTCGGAGACAAAACTTGGCGGGTTTGTTTTGAGGTTTCTCAGAGGAACTGCAGAACCAAGGGAAAAACGTGGTTACGCTGTGTTCGCTTGTTGTCTTCCGCTTTCCTCCTACCCAGCAGCCTCTTCTCAAAGTCCGTCTTCCCAGCTGGCTTTGTTTCCCTTACAGCCGGCCTGTCACCTCCCCGGGCCGGTGCGGTGGTCTCTGAGGAGCCCCCGTCTCCCTGAGCTCCGTGGCGCTGCTACTTTGATGTACTTCTCCGGTTGTGTGTGGGCATCAGTGATGATGTCACCGGGCGCGGGGAGCGTGATTGGCTGGCAACCTGCCACTGCGGGGAGGACCGCGGGAGAGGGCGAGGGCATGACGTTAGCTCTTTGTCTGCTCCTGCACCCGGCCACGGTACCCAAGGTCGTTTCCCTTGCTGGGGACTCACCCTCCAGTGCTGATGGGACAGAGACAGCTGACCTGTTGAAAAGCAGAACGCATTCCTGGTTCTAGCCTCTTTGCATAGGCTGAGATGGCAAAAAGTAGCTTGGATCCTACCTATCTACCCTATGTTATCAATATCTTTACAGATAGTTCTACCATAGCTGTTAATTTAACTCTATGTAGGTGTGCGGATTTGTGTACAGGCATGACATTTTGAGGGCAGCCCTTTGTTGTTTGGTACTGGAGTGCAAGTGGAGTTACTCCCTGGCACAGTGCAGTGTGAATCCTCCTGGGATTCTATGATATTAAATGGTTTGGTTTCTGTAGAGTGTATGGTGGGCTTGGGACCTCAGCAGCAGGGTGTGAAAAATACAAAATTTTCAGCTGCTCTGCCTAAATCTTGCACCTCTCCAGTGAGAAGGAGCCTACCCTTTCAAAAGGGGCTTGTCACAGAGCAGTGAATTGAGGGCGATGCGAGAAAATCAGCCCCAGGCCTCCTCAGCCTTGAGTGCCTGAAAGAAATGGGGTAATTTGGAGGAATTCTTTGCCCAGTGGTGGGGCTCATTCATCCTGTGGCAGAGCAGTGTTTCTGTGCTCCTCATCTGAAATCCTAGGGAATGAAGGAGTGGCCCTGGAAGTTGGTTGTCCTTTTGTAGTTAGTTCAGAACCCAATAACCACATAATGGAGGGAAGGCGGAAGCTTCTGTATATTGTATTACTTGCAAGTTAGAAAACAAAGGGTTAAATGTTGTGGAGTAGGGCTAGCAGCATTCCCTTCCACCTGGTGCAGAAATGACTGACTGCTGCAGAACCCCTTGAGTTTGTAGTTTTAACATTTTTAAGGAGCCTCACAGCTCTGCTGGAGATCACCCAGAGAAATTTTCCTTGGATAGGCCTGTATCAGCTGATGGGAGCCAAGAGGTGTGTCCAGGGCAGCCCAGGAAAACAGCCCGCTCCCTAGGACTCAGCACTCCATAATCCTCTTCTAAGCAGCTGTACCACCTTTAACTAGTGGGATGCAAGCAGGGGATCATGTGAAAGGCACACAATTCAGCAGAAGGGCATGAGTGCATAATTCTGCTTTTTGTGGGTGCTGCTGCCTTGTGGGATGGTTGAGCTGCCACTCTCCTGAGCTCAGCCCTGCTTTATCAGAGCACTTCAGCGTGGCTGGAGCTTGTAGCCAGCTTACCCAATGATTAGGTGCCTGAAGGACTTATTTTAAAAAATCTTTTTCAAACTGTGTAGAAGCATTTTTAGCATTGCTGTGGTTAGGTTTTTCTCCCCATATCCAGTAGTAAGCTTAATTTAAAGTTTGGCTTGTACAAAGTGAAAACACTCCTGAAATTTGCCTCGAGATAAGATTTGAACTGGGTGTTAGCTTCACTTCTTTTTGCGCAAAACTGACATGTGAACTAAAGGCTTTAGTTAATATTTTGCAGATTTAAAAATATGTGCCATCCAATCGTTCATAGAGGTGTAAAGGTTATTAATTTTGCTGTTGAGCTGAACCATGTTAACTCAGCCACCTTATGTACTTTTTTCTTTGTGTGTGTATGTTCTTAACACTTCAGAATAACTGTTTTGAGGGTGCTGTTGCCTCTCAGAAATAGAGATCATAGTCCTTTTGTGGCAGCAGTGACTGGGGGGAAGGATTTTTTAGTGTGAGTTCAGAGCAGGAGCGCTCCAGAAAGATGAGAATTAGGGATGATCCTCCTAATTGCCTGCAACGTAGGCCGGTGTGGCTTTCTGAGAGCCTTGTAATAGTTAATTCATAGTGAAGGCTTCTTTTGTTGATTTATGTTGCAGCCTTCCAAAGCTGCATGTAAATGATGTGTATTGTCTAACTGCTCATAAAAGGAAATGATGTAAGATGTGATCGTTTAAATGCTGATTTGAAAATAAATTAGAACTTGGGTAAATGTTTTCCCACGCTGAGAATACTCTATTTTTGTCTTAATGGACTTTCTATCTTAACAAGGTGACTGTGATACCAGGGTAGGGAGAGAGGACAGTGCTTTCTTGACTAGATCAGTGGAATTATTCCATTTTCCCCCTCCATCTCTCCTTTCTTCTGTCACTGCTAAAGCAACATAATTGTGAATTCAAATGATTTTGTTAAACGTGAATACAATTCCAGTTTTACCACTGCAAAGAGAAACTTCACTGAGATCAGTGAGGTCACTGACTTTCACAGAGAGGTCCAGACCAGCTCTCTTAGGCATTAACTACCCTTCTTCCCTTCCTCTTCTGTTGTTTTTTGTTTTAATGCATTGCAAAGGGAGAGTTTACTGTTGAACAAAGCGGGAAGGACCAGACAGTGGCTGGAATAGTGGCATTTCTTTGGGTTATGCAGCTAGTTGGTTTTTCCACTGTACTCCCCCAAACTGGCTGAACTTTTGACCAGTTCTCCATCACCCAAATCCTTCTTAATTAAACAGACAAAAGCTAGGCAGGTGGCCAGGGGGGATTACTGATATTTATTTTTATTAAAAAAGGAAAAAAGAAAGCAACCTGCCAATTGTGTGTAACCACATGTCCCTCTTGTTCTTCCTCCCCCAGTCCATCTGTCTGTCAAAAATGTCTTTTTTTTTTTTTTTCTTTGGTATCTTGTCTTAAATCAAATTTCAGGCTCCTGGGCCAGGGACTCCTTATTCCTGGAGTAATTAGTAGAGGGCCTGGCACTCTGGGGCCTGAGTGTGTGCAGGGCTTTGATGTGATGGATGTAACTAAATACAACCCAGAGTCTTATGCTGACACACAGGAGTTATTTTTCAGCTTTCTGGAGGAAGGTTTTTCAACTGATATGTATAAAGTTTCAGTTGAAATAACCTCATACTCTTTCACCTTTTGCACGTGTGTGCTTTCTCCACAGTGGCAGTGGTGGGGGTCATTTGCCCAAGCTTGAGAAGGCAGATGGTTTTCCCCATGGAAGTTTCTGCACTTCTCTCCAGGTGTGGGGGAGATGAGCTTTATTCATTTCAGGGTTTTTTAATAGTTTAAGGATAGTAAGAAAAGAAGGGGACAAACTCAGGAATGTATACTTTCCATTGTCTTGCCTTCATTTTGCTCTCTCCTGGTAATAGAAATTTTGGTGGTGTGTTATCAACTTCCAGGCTGCAGAGCTTTGATGGGTAGCATGCAGAAATGCTTTTTTATTTTGGCATCCCTGATAATGGCAGGTCAAGGCTTCCCACCCTACAGGTTGAAGTAGAAGAATGCCCCTAAAGGAAAATCATTACAAGAAGTGTTCACCTGTTGTGTTTCCCTGCCTTCAGCATATACATCTTTTAGTATGAATTTTTAGACTGGAATGCTGGCTGACTTTTCTCATATGGCCTGAAGTGTGCTTGTGTATACAGGTTATGTTCTAGTAATCTGCTTTTTAAGTGGTACTTTCTGTCACAAGAGCGATTTCAGGCAGGTGGGTTGTGTACCTACCTTCTTGAGATCTGTTTTCCTTGAGGAAAGAAGTATCTTTATTTTCCCTGTCTTGCATTTCTAACTGTACTCTCTGGCTCCACCAGAAGTATTCCTTGCTGCCTTTGGGTGATGTTGGTATTTAAGCCCAATAGCATTGACTTGCACAATGTGGGCTTGTCTGTAGTCAAAAGTTACAGTAAGATCCTTATCTGCAGCATTATTTTAGGTGCCAGTCCAACTTGGACTGGAGCTGATAGGAAGAATTCAACATGCTTGAATGTGAGGTGACTTGGGAGGGGATCTCATAGCTTTGCATGAGACATTTCTTATCAAATACCTTATGCTAATAACATTATGGATCCCTGGTTGTTTCTCAGGTCAGTGAGGCTCAAGAGATGGTACTGTCGGCTCTAATATCACCCAACTATGGGAGAGGTGAGGAAAAACCCCACAGCTGTGCATAGTCTTGGTAACCTTGACTGTAGAGAACTCAGATACAGTGCATGTTAGTATTACTTCCAGAGTTCTGCCTTGGATGCTGTGTAAACCACTTGAACAGAGGCACAGACTGTGACACTGATTACAAACTGCAGAGTGTTGCCAAATGGACACTATGCTGTTGTGAAGTGCATGATGCCTCCACCTAACCCTCATTCTTGGTCTCCTCTCCTGTGCCAAGCAAGGCTTGATATACTCCCTCCTGGGTAGCTGTGGGGCTCAGCAGTCCTGACTTCTGTGGTGTCTATTTTAGTCCTTTGGTCTGCCAGGAATTGCTGTCCTACAACAGAATGAAATCTGCTGTTCTGGATGTAATGGAGAACAACAATTTGACCTTAGTGTGTTGGTTTTAATTTGCTGCTGATAGGGAAACCTGTGAAAAGCATCACTTGAGAAGAATGAAATACCAGGGACTGGGGAATGGAGATGCTCACCCTTGTGGAAGTCTGGCACTTATGAGGCACACAGGGACCAGGTGGATGTGTGGATGGAGCGGGCTTTTCTTAACTGGTGATTGGTGCTGCTATTTCCTATCTCAGTTATCCTGTACAACTCAATGTACGAGGCACGAAGAGCAAGGATGACTTCTCTCTGGGGTTTTCCAGTGCTCTCCTCCTGCATGTTCTTGCGTCATACTGACAGGTAAAGGACCAAGTCTATAGGAAGATACAGAGTTATGAAGTGATAGTAGAACAACTCCTGTAGAAGCAGTATACTGAGGTGAATTTACAGAGGAAATTGGAGCTGGGAGGAGAAGCTGGCTTAAATGTTGAGAATAAATTAGTGGACTATTTATAGTTGTGTGAAACAAAAAGTAATGTCATGGAAATGCTTAATATAAGGAACAGTAAGGGACAGCTTAATTGTTAGTAGAAATACACTAGCATATATAAATGATGTTTTTTAAAAAACAGTTACAAGAGATTTTTACCCATGGTTGTTCACTACCCAGCCAAGTTTTGTGCTTGCATGCACCAGGGAAAGTTTTATTTACACTAGGTTTTTGTGCTGATTTCAGCATGGCCCGGGCTGATGAGACCTCCCTCAGCCCTCATATCTATGTTGTGACCATATGCCAGAATAAGTGATGTCTTTTGGGGGACATTAACACTCTTGGCAAAATGCTTCTTTCCCACTGAAGCTGTGCCTCCCTCAGTTGCTCTGCCACTGTAGCTATCAATGTAGCTGTACAAACAGGACACTGCAAGTGCCAGCAGGTCCTGATCAGCCTGTCTAGTAATAAAACAGCTAATGTGGTATAACATGGATGCAGTTATACTGGTATTGTAGTGCTTATCTGGAATGTCTCTGTCACCTCCCATTGGAGCTGTCCCATAGCACTTTGATAAGAGCTGCTCTCTGCACAGGGATTGCAGTGACTCATGGGTTTCTACTTGTGGCTGAAGGAGCTGCTTGGGCCATAGGCACATGCTTCCTGTGAGCGGGGTAGCATTGCCTCTGGGTATGGGCTGGGATCAGCAAGGCAGTTGCTCAGGCTTTTGGTGTGTGCCATGGCTACTTGTCTTCATTCCCTGCCCTTGTGTGCCTCAGGTGCTCCAATAAGCTCCCTAGCTGGTGAAGTCCAATCGCTTAATACTTTTACCACCATCATGGCTCATAAAAATTCTCCTGGACACCTTACATTTCCATCTTTGGAGACATGGGTGCTGCCCTACTCCTTACCTGCCTCCAGAAGCTTTTCTTCTTCTGTAGAGGAAATTCTGGTCCTCATGTTCATCTGTAACACCCATCTGCCTGAACTTTGGCTCCTCTGTCTGTGTTGCATTACACCAAAAGGTGACTTTTCAGTATGCATGTGGAGTTCCCTTTAGCTTCACTGGACATTTTTGGGCTCTGGAGTTTGGGCTATTTTTACGTTTGAATGTTTGGATTACCATCTTTTTATGTTGTGCCAGTCCATGGTATGGACTTGTTGGCTTTGGTTCCTGCACTTGGCAGCTTCACCAGAGGACAGAGATGAAATAGGATGTAGGTAGGTAAGAGAATGGCAGCAGCTTTCAATACTCCAAAAGCACCAAATCTGAGTTCTTATTAACTTCCTGATGACTACCAACTCAGTAATTTATTCCTGCTAGTTTACCTCAAAGCTGATAGAGTGAGTTTGAGATTTTTGTATTCAGAACTGTTAAAAATGACTTGAAGTCTTAATAAGTGAACAGTCTATTTCAGTTTAATGTTCATAGGCTTTAATGTGTTCTAGTGAAGTATGCTGTGCTGTGCTTGGCTTTATGTATCTTAAAGTCTTGGCATCTCCCAATGTTATTGCAGTTCATAGGCTTTTTCTTTCTTGTGCTTCACAAGGAAAATTTAGTAGAATACTTAGAAGATTCTGTACTCATTTTACAAGTTTGTTGTCAAGAGAGAATGCTTGTAGGTGTTACAAACCTTTAGGTAGGGGCGCAAACGATGGAGGGGCTAGCGGACCCTTAGCTGTAGTCCACTAGTATGTGTTACTGCCATAATGTAATTCATAGGGGAGCTAGTGCAGCACTGTTTGCGTGTAATGATTAGGTGTTTGTTGATTGGAAGCCCTACTTTGGTTTCTCTTGTGCTTCTCCAAAAAACTGATAGTGCTGTGTATCTCCAGTTATTTCAAGGCAGCCTGATAGGTGAAAAATGCATTTTGTGGTGAGAGGTGCAGATATGCATGTCTGGTCAGTAGTTTACAGCTTGCTTCTGTGCAGTGGATTTGAATGGTACTTTCAAAAGATGCTTAAGTAAGTGGGCTGCCTACTCCATGTCTAAATTGGAGCTGTGTGCTCTAGGACTCACAGTGGAGAGAAATAGGACAGGAGAATGGCCTTGGAGATAACTACCCTAGGACAAGATAAATTGCTCTTAATCTGAGTCTTTGTTTGTTGATTATAATGGGAACTTGGGATGAATGTCTTCGTTGCATCTCTTCTAGATGTCTGAGGTCAAACAGGTTGACCCTATTCTGTACCATGCATGTAGAGGTTCTTGCAGTCTGTCATCTTTGTGAAATCTATGGTAGGAATGATGATGCTTTTGTAACTGGAGGTATGAGAGTGAATGCAATGTAAAACCGGTCTTGCCCATCAGTGGGTCTCGGCACTCTTCTGTGAAGGCTGGGAACTTAAAATAGTTGACAGGTTTATTTCTGCAGAACTTGAGGGATCTTGTTGAGAAGAACTATTACTGTGAAAAGCAGTCAATGCCTTGTGTCTCCTTTCTGTGCCCTCAGCAGTAAGCACTGGGATCTTTCCTGTTCAGATAAATTGTAGTTCTGTAGACAGAGCATTTGTTCTAGCTTATTCTGTATCAGGAGAGAATTATAGAAATATGTTAGCTCTCATGTTGGTAAGAGTTATAATTAAATGACTGAAATTCAAGCTGGGTTATTTTAAAGGTGTGCTTCTCTGCAAGATACCCTTTCCCATGAAACCAGTTCAGGTTTTTGTTTGCTTTTTTCCCCCTCCCTCCCAACCATGTATTGCTCCTCCAGAGTTTTAAGCTCAGTTAGTAGAATTCAGTCTGGTTGTGAGTCTTCTTTTAAAATCTCAATCTGTTTTAAATCCAAGTATCATTTCTCTAATTAACACTTGGGCTTTTTTGCGGCAATATACTGCATGTTCCCTCAGCAGCTACAGTGGACGTTTCTAAAGTACTTGAAGTTTCATATTCTGCACCATTTGTTAAACTGAGCTATCAGTTGCATGGTGATCTCCCATAGAAACACAGAAGGAAGTAGAGCTCTCTTGTGCTTCTTCTCAGATACCCAAGTTACTCACTGTGCTTTAGTTTGGGATGAGGGATGTGGGAGGAAAGTACAGCAGGGAACTGATGTAATTTGTACCCAGCCACCCAGGAAATATGTGACAGAGGTACAATCCAAATCTCTGGACACAAAATTCCTTTAATTAATAGAGGTCCCTTCTTTGCCTTACTGGGAGAGCTGGGATCAACTTCTGTGCTTACCTATGTCAAAGGAGAGAGGAGACTTCACAGGTTGACCCTGTGCTCTCTGAAGTGCTGTCCAGGGGAAGGGTCTAAATGTTCTTGAGTGACTGGGCAGGTGGATCTAGTTGAGTGAGCCTCATGGGTACCCCTCCTTGCTTTACTTGTGTTTATGATTGTAGCTGTTGTATGCTGTTGGTGCAGGTTTCTGTTTAAGCCAGTTTTGCAGAAAGGCTTGAACTGAATTGCTCACATTTGACTGTATTTGTCTTAGTAACAGAGGTGAGGCAGGTACCAAGATATTTTACCATGACTAAACAGCAGCGTTAACACTGGCATATTGACGTTTATGAGCCAATATCTCATTGTGTTGATAGCCTCAGGGGCCTTCTGCTGTGTAGGAGAGCTCTTAGCTGATTTAGGAAGCAAATAAATAAAATTCTAAAGCCACCCTAACACAATCAAGCATGATAAGCCAAAAATGCTATATTCTTAGTTTGTCCTGCAATCTGCTGTTATGCTGGCAGGTTAAGTTAATGATGTACTGTTGCAGGAAAAGGAACAAAGGATGCAGTCTTGAGAATGACAGGGAAGTCTCAGATGTAAAGGACCTCCCTGATTTCATGGCAGGTGTTTTGTACACCAGTGCCATGCCTTGCACCCGATGCACTTGTCTCAGGCCCAGGCTTGTTTGGAGGGGTTGGAACTTTGGCAGAGCTGGCATGCCTCCAGGTTCCCTTAAATTGTCACCTTTTTCTGTGCTTCTGGTGTGGTCTTGTGGGGGAAGAAGGAATGTCAGCCTGCTAATAGGGATGCCCAGGCTTTCTTCTCTTCATCTGTTGAAAACTGCTGGTATGCTTTCAATAACAAATTACCAGAAGGTTCTTTTTCAAATGTTGAGTGTTGGGAAAAGGTGTGCTCTGCTCCTTCCTTTCCCTGTGTGAAGTGCAGTGAAATTCTCTGATCTGACTTGTCCTTGTGCTTTAGATTCTTGCCAAGAGTTAAATTCTGAAGTGATGACAAGTGAATATGGAGAAAAGGTTTCAAGTAGTGTGAAAGAAATGTTACTTGCTAAATAACGTGAGTGTTAAAAGAAAGGATGGGAAAAGCTTTTTGTAGCCTTTGTGGAAGTCTTATATGGCAAGGAATGAAAACCTTTAATATTGGCCTAATTTTATTTGTATTTAAGATCAAAGAGATCTTGTGAAAGAGTTACTTGTCTTATGTGTTGCTGGCTTTATGGTTTTCTGAATGGCTTGAGGCAATAAATCAGTCCTGAGTAATGCTACCTTTCTTTAGGTTTCCTCTGAGGTAATGGAAGAGTGCTCTGGTTTCCTCTTCAGGAATAAAAATATATTAGTTACAGGGCAGAGTTCTTTCTGGCTACATTACTGAGTTTGGACGTGCCTCCTCATGGACTAAGTGTTGTGGCTGCACTTGCATTGGGCTTTGGAAAGGGAAGAGTGAAGTGGGCAATGAAACTACTGTTGTTGATGCTGCCGCTCTTGTTGCAAGTCAGGTCCTTGCTGTGGTCAGGGCTTGACTTTGGAGCGTCCTCTTCTGCTGCTGCTGTGCACCTCTGATAATGAAGTGTGTAGTCAGCATATGCCGCTGTCGTAAGGAAATGTTTTGTATACATACAGTGTTATGGGAAAGGGGAAGGCTTTATATTGTGTTTCTCACCAGCAGGATTTCCTGTTGCAGAGAAGATAAGTAAAGGTTAAGCAGGCAGCTGAAACACCTTTGGTATTACCTGGTTACTTTATTCCAGCAAAGAGAGGGATCTTGCTTGCTTACAAGGTACAGAGCTCTGTTGAACACGTGTAGGTAAAAAAACCCTGAAGAAGGTGTGGTGGGTGGTACAATTGCCACTGAGGTGGTAGTTTGGTCAGCTTAGACTGATACTGAGTCTGTGTCAGATGCGGTGGATGGTACTGACTTGGCAGACCCCATTCTTGCCTCTGCTCGAAGCTGGTGGTTACTCTGAGAGATGCCCAATAAATAAACAAACTTGTAAAGTCACTTGTGTTGCTAAACTTCACCAAAGCCTGGCTTTTTCTAAAGGTTAGCTGAAAAGACTGGAGTATGTTTTCTTCTGAGGACTTTTGGTTTAAAGTTCTACTACTTGTATGTCAGTTACCATATGTGTTATGGTAATAACCAAGAGTGGAAAGGACTAATTTATTTCAGTAAATATTTTGCCTAGTAAAAGCTTAATGGCTTGTCTGCCTTCAAAAAACATTCCTTTTTTCCCCGTGCAGATTGTGCACCCAGCAGCAGTACAAAGTGTTTCCCAAAGAGCTGCGCTTATAACCTGACCTTGAAATGCTGCTCTTCCTGAGATGGATGGGGCTGTTCAAGGATGCTCAGTCCTGAGTTTTCTTTGCAAGGCACAGATTGGGTTCGCCTCTGCTGTGCTGAATTCTGTGGGTTTCTTTTAATAGCGACTATGGACAGCTTTGAAAGATGATAAAAACAACACGCTGAAATGACTAGGGACTTGCGTCTGAATCACAGCCGTCAGCGAAACCACCTAGTTCTGGGAACTGTTCTATGTGACAGCAAAAAAATCTTGTGAGTGCCTAAGCCAAACTTCTCTTCAAGCAATACATGGTTTCATTATTTGAAATTCCACGAGGGAATCTCATGATTTGAAGTTTTGAGGAAAATGCTGTGAATGCCTTTGCTATCATAGGCTGCGGGAAAAAATCCATAACAGGGTATGCAGACTGCCTGTATATTTATAATTTGGGAGCTGTAAATGTCATTTGAGAGAAGTAGATGATCTTCAGATCCTTATTTGTGGTCCTTTTTTTATGCTCGCTTTCTGAAGAAATGCGACTCCATCCGTGGTACTGTCCTCAACACTTTCTGAGCCTCAGGGCTGACTTCAGCTGTGTTTAGGTTTGGGGTATGGGTCTAAAATCCTTACAAGTTTCCCAAACAGTAGAAGACTAGGTAGATAGGAGCGAGATAGCTTGGTTGCCCTTAAACCCTCCTTCACTGGGCTTTCCTGGGCATTGGGAAGGTGTGTGCCAACATGAGGACTTCAGGGGCACAAAAAAGAGAAGGAAAATGGGCTCAGGTCTGTCTTTTGCTCTACTGGTATTATTTTTTCCCCCTCCCCTGTCTTTTGGACAAAACTGTGGTGCCATCTCTTGAAATTAGAAGATTAGCTTCCCTGTCAGTGGAGGCAGCAGTTGGAGGAGCTCTAAGGAGATGCTTTCTCTCCGGGGCCTCCTCTGGTGGGATTGAAGGTGTGATGTTTGTATATGTTAACTAAAGTGTATTGGAAGCCTTTGTCTATACAGGGCTGCTGCTCTTGCCCCATGCTAAGTCCATATCGTTAAAGCCCGGGGTATTTAGTACGTGCTAACCTCAGGTGGTAAATCCAGGGCTAGACAAGCCCCCTGAGGAGGTGGTGGACAAGACGGGGATTTCTTTGCATTAGTCTGCTGCAACCACAGCTGGTGTGTGAATGCGGAACTGCTAATAAACAGTCCTAAAGCCTAGATACTTTTTCTCTTGTCTGCTCCTGTCTGAATAGGGGCTTTTTCATGACACATGCTTGTTTGCTCATGTTTCTCTTTTAAGTAAAGCAGTTAAACTAGGCAATAACCACCAGTAATTCAGTGCTCTGTTAAGCATGTAATAAACCAAGCCCCAGATCCTTCAGTCTTGAGCGATTAGAGACAGCCGCCCTTTGTTCCTCTCTTTAAGGGGAGCAGGGAAGAAATAGGGCACAAAGGACTTGTTTGGTGTGAAAAGGACAAAAGATAGCCGGACAGGGCAGAGATGTGAGGTTACTGTGCTCCCAAGACAGGTATTGCTGTCCTTCCCAAAAAGGGTAGGATCAAAACATGACCTTTGCTCTGTGCCTGTAATGCCAAACTATCAAAAATCTGTTTGAAAAGAGTGTTATGTCTCCTTGTGGTTGGTGCTGGACAAAGTGCTGGGTTTTGGCTTATCCTCCTGAGCAAAGTGGGCACCTCTCTTTGACTACTTGCTGTCCTTCTCTTACTTCTTTTAGATCCAGGTGCAGCCCAGCTGTGAGACAGGCAGTAGCTGATTCAATTCTGCACTATTTGCATCCACTGCTGAAATGCAGCCTTCTGCTGAGTTAGCGAGTAGAATTTGCTGGGATGTTTTTCTTTTTTCTTTTTCTTTTAACAAAGCTACTTGATGCCAGTGTTGGAGCAGAGTGGAAGCAAAGCAAAGGCTTTAACCAATGTGCAGATAAATGTTTAGGGTAGATGCCTTACGGAGTTCTGGGAAACTCTTGGTGTAAAACCAAAATTGAAGTGCCACCTTATCTCTGAATTACTGCTTTAAGCCTCAAACCTAGCCTCTGCAAATTCATTTGCTCTTTTATGAAGAGAATGGTTTCATGCTATTTCTCCACGTGATTTTGTGAAATGTGTTTCCAGAGGGGAGCTTTCTTACACATATGCAGAACAGATTTTAGCAAAACACTTCACTGTCTTCTAGCTTCAGTCTTAGGAAAATGAACTCCATCATGACTTTTCAAAATGTGGGTTTAAGCAAAGGCTCTCGAGGCACTTCATTGCTGATTCTGATGCAGCTGTTAGTTTAAGGAATCTTTTTTTAAACTGGAGGTGGCTGTAGGTTATATTCTAGAGAGAAAAATGCAATATTGAGCTGGATAACTGTAGTTTAGCTGGTACTTATTTTGAGGTTGAGTATGGCAGATAAAAACGACGTTCTGTCAGAAAGATGAAAAGAAGAGAACTAGTTTAAATCGTGTTACAACTAAATGTTAACAGACTTTTCTCAAATTTTCTTCTTCTGCAATACGTTTTGCCAGCATTGCCATCCAGGAAAGCACACTGCTCCCTGCCACCCTACTTTGACTGCTTTCTTGCAATGTTTCTGGCTTTTCAAAATCGAACCTCTAAAAGTTGCATCCAATGGCACTGCAGGATATGGACTTTGTTTCCTAGTCTTTTATATACAGGGAAGTGCCTAGTGGCTCTGTAAATGCCACATAGCAGTGTGTAAGGCTGTGAGTGTTAGGCTATTGGTAGAAGGAATGGGAAAATTGAGGGAGGACAGCATGTAGTCCTCATGGATCTGAATTCAGCTAGTTGGCTTGCAGCTTCCATGTGGACTGCCACCACATCCCATCTCTGACACTCTGTGTTAGCCTTTTTGATTGTCCCCCTGAGACTGTGTGGGCATCATAGCCTTAAGAAATGGTTCATTTAATTTATTGGGATATTTGATTAAGGTTTGGAGCCTAGAGTTCAGTCACAGTTTTTCTTGCTGGTTCCCCCAAATTCTCCCCAAATGTGGCTGAGGCTATCTTCTCACTGCACAGGGGTGATGTTCTCCCCTTGGGAGCTGCCTGCCCTTCTTTGATCCAGACCATACTTTCCAGGATTGGCTTTTCCTGCCCTCTCTAGGAGCAGGGTGGATGGAAGAGCTGCAAGATATGGCAGGCTTATTATACTCCGTTTCCCAGCCTGCCAGGTTTACCAGGTAGAGTAAAATCAGGTACCTATTCAGATTTTTCTCACCTTGTGGATGAATTGGGGCGTGCGTAAGGGTGTCAGTGGCCATGTGCCATATTGTGAGCAGTGGGGAGTGAAGAAGCTGATGTACCTATTCTCTCGAGTGTTATGCATGCAGGTTGCCACTGGTTCCTTATTCTTCAAGGTGCTGGATGCAGCAGTCTTTCTGGTAGCAGCAAGCGACAAACTACAAAGATCAGAACTGTCTCACTCCCGTATCTGCAGTTTTGAATGTACTCACGTAGGCTTTCCTTCCAGGAAAACCACAATTGCATCTATCGCTCAAGTGGTTTTTAAAGATTCCGTCTTTCCGCCACCCTGACTCTATTGATCTGCAAGGAGGTGACAGCTGTGGGAGGACTGAGCCAAGTCTGTTTTTTAGGTATTAGGAGGTACTTAGAGGAGTTTCTGTTGAGACCACCATCTGGACAGAGATGCATTTGCTCAGGAGCTGTACTGATTCTGGAGGAAAACTGTTCAGATGTGGCACATACAGCAGGCTGAAAAGGGAAGTAAGGGAAGGTGTAGGCTGCTTTGTGGTTACTTTATAACAGGGTGTTTCTTGACGGTTTAACTGGATGAAAAATAGCAAGTAGTCTGTGTAAATGGGCAGAATCTGTTTCTTTGAGGGTTTGGTGCTGACTTCTGTGATGCCCTAGGTAGACAGAAGGCTCTAATCATTGCTAAATGCTTCTATATGGCAAATTCATAATATATTCCAGTGCCTAAGTACTTGGGAATAGCTCACTTCCCTCTATTGATTCCCTTCTGTCATTGGTCTGGACCCATCCCATGCAGAAATTGCTGAAAGTGAGTTGCTTTTTTGGGAAGAGTTTAAGTAGCAGCAGATCTCTAACTTGACCCTTTGAAGTGTTCGGACTGCTAGAACAAACTCAGGAGAGGGACACTTTGCCCTCAGACATAGATCCTGTTTGTCCTGCTCTGCTGAATAGAACCTGCTGTGTTTCATGCTCTCTGCTGGAATTGATTGAAGATTAGAGCTGGGGAAACATGACACACATGTTCCACTCTGGGGGCATCACACTGCTGGAGCTTTGCATTTAGGCACCAACAGGATTAAAGAGCAAACTTTGAAAAGATACTCCTTCATCTTGCTGATAAATGGCACTGAACAAGCGGAGGGAGAGGAGGTTAATGCCCCTTTTACCCAGGGTCTGTTTAAAGAAGGGCAGTTATTTAGCTAAAATATACATCCACAGTTGTTTTCTGTTTAAACTGAAATTACTGAGTAAAGAAAACTATTGTGGGAACAAGTTAAGCCTTATGCTAGGAAAGGAGTGCATTTTTCTCAAGCTCAGTTGATAGTGGCACACTTAAGGGTTTTCTGTATTAAATATTTGCTAAATCTGTAGTAGAGTTGAATTCTGCATGGTTTTAATTACTTTTGATTTTTTTTAAGCCTGGTAGGGTTCTGACAGTTTTCTTCGTCTTCCCTTTACTCTGCCCTTCCCACAATGATCCTGTTTCATGAGCACTTGGGTATAATCAGCCATAGCCATGTCCTGGTGATGGTCCGAGTGATTCCTACAGAGCTGGCCGTAAGACTAGGTTTTCCAACTCTGGGAGGTCCAGAAAGCTCTGGTTGTGAAATTTATTGCATCAGAAATACTTTATTGCATTCACATGAGGTTTATTTTATTGCTACTTCCTATGCATTATTTTAAATCTATTATTAAAAGTACAAGCATGTGTGTTTGCTCCTAATGAACCCATTCTGTCTCTGCTGTTGGCAGTGGTTTGTGTGGCAGTGTGTGTTGGCAGTGGCTATAGGATAGTTACTAGCTAGTGCTTTCAGGGGTAGTGGGGTGTGGAGGCAGGAGTGGTAGGAATGCATGTGCTCCTCCATTTGTCTTTGAGATGTTTTTTGTTTGTTTTTTATTTCATTATGTGTCAGAAAATATTTTGGATTTGTTTTTGGGCTGGAGAGAAAGGCTTATTCTCCCTGTTCATTTTAAAGCAGGGTTCTGTCTAGGTTTTCCTCTCCTGTTCAGTTATTTTTGGAGGGTATTTGCCCATTTGTGGGCCATAAGCACGTGGGTGCCATTGGCTGTTGAGTCTTTTGCTTTCTTTCCCCTACTCCAGCCAAGCAAAATTTGGACTTTTTGTCTGCTCCCTGCTTTGCATTCTTAGTGTTTGGATAAACTTAGGCACAGGCAATTTCTGCTGAGCAGATACACCCACATTATCTCCACATGTGATTTATGTTGGGCACTGTGGTGGTGTTCTCAAAACACTGAATGGAGAGGGAGGTCAAGGGGGATGAAACCAAACAGCCACAAACAGTTGCTTGTAGCTGTTTCAGACAGTCTATTCTTGCTGCTGCTTTATCACTCACGTGCTTTGGGCTGGCAGAGTCTGGACTGCAGAGGATGAGGAAAATTAATCCACCCCAGTGAGAACTTGGTTTGGTTATTCACAGGGCAGGTGTCTTTCCTAGCAAGAACAGTGTTTTGTAAGGGAAAAGTGCTGATGCCTTGTGAGCAATTATGCTACTTTATTGTGAAGAATCAAAACAGTCCTGTGTAAAGCAGGGCTGTTGGAAATGCTCGGTCCTTGACAGTTGTTCTTCATTTGTCCTTATTTTGAGCAAGTCTGCAGCTCTTTGTGTCTTGAGACACCTTTCTGGTCTTTCTGGGATCTTTCATCCTCTCCTAATGGTATTGTCTCCCAAGTTTTATATGCTCCATCCTTCAGAGCGGTCAATACTTTGGAAATTAATATTTACTCAGTCTATTTTTCATAGAAATGGTGGACACAATTAAAACAAAAGACCTTTCCAGTCAGAAAGCACAAAACAGCTTGGTGCTTGGTCTTGTCCAGCTTCCCTACTAGTAACCTTTCTTTTACCTCAGCATTAGGGCCTCCTTGAAGTCTCTCCTCTCCGGATTGGCCAAGCACTCAGTTTTGTGTCAATCAGCAGTAATAAAAAGCATACCTAGGATCTGGTGAGTGTCTAACTGCAAGTGTTTCTTCAGTCTCTGCAGCCTTGTTGGACAGTGTGGATGAAGTGTTTCATACCCCACTGCTGCAGCTGAGTTAGTGGCTCACCTGTGGGGTCTGGGTTACCATTTCTCTCTTGGCTGCTCCTGCCCGAGGCAGGATGTATCAGGCATTTCTCAGGAAACATCAGGAAGGTATGTATGATGAGGTGGAGGATATGTTTGAGGTGTGTAAACTCTTGATGAACGACTCTGGCTTACTCAGCCTCCTTACTCTGAGAACAGATGTGTTTTAAGAGGACTGCTACTGTGGACGACTATGGTAAAGATGTTCTTAGCAGTGGGTATGGGTTGTAGGGGCACGGTCATGTAGCCGGTTATAGTTGATCTACATCAAGGATTATATGAGCCATGAGTGACCTTCCAGCTGACTGCAGATTTGAAAGCTTAAGCTCAGATTGGAGAACCCGGTGGTGCCATCTTCCTCTGTTACCTGCCTCTGCTTGTCAGCACCTTGATGTTGCCCAATGCTGTTTTAACTCTCTGTCAGTTCATCTGTTATACAAGTCATCTGCTGACAAAACAAAGATCTGGGTCATTACTCTTAGAATAGCATTAGGCAAATTGCTCAAGTAAGCTTTCCTTTCCTCTGAGAAGATAATGTCAACCTAACCTCATAGGGATACCTCTGACAAGCACAGGAGCATCCTCCTGCAGAGACCCTGCCAATTTAGCAGTGCTTGCCTAATATACTTTTAAAATGTAGTGTCCAGCCGTTTGCACAATGTTTGACTACTGCCTGAGGGCGTACAGGGTTTTTTCCTTTATATTAGTGCAGATATATATATCAATATGAACTTGGTTTTCTGAGGTGGTCCTTGCAAATATTCTCTTTCTTTGTGCTTTGGTGTCTGGAAGTGCGAATGACATGTTCAGCTTTTATCCTTAATGTCAATGACATCTGTGCAAGTTGATGGTTGCCCTTTCATACAGGCAGCTTAGTGGTAGCAATTTCATATTGACAATAGTCATCTGGTAACCACTGTGAACAAACTGTGCCAAGTGTTTGTATGGGCATGCAACCTGCCGAGGTTGAATTACTCATTAAATCAATTTTTTAAGGTCATAGCTGGGCCCTGCAGGTTCTGATCCCAAGTTCATAGGACTTGCTGCAACATGTACTGTTCTGCCAAAGTCCATCTGACTTCCTGAACCTGGGCTGCTACAAATGTGCTGCTTGGCAGTTCATTCTGCTTGCCCAGGGGATTTCCTCTAGTGTGATGAGGGCTTGTGTCACTGGGAATGGAGCTGGAAAACATACTCATTGGAAAAGAGGAACTGGGAAGTAGAATGTTGGTTCTTCTTGCTTGTCAGAGTAGACATCTCTCTCTGTGGGCATTAAGGCATGGTAGCCAGTGCTTTGATAAATAGGGAAGTCCATGTGGAATTTTCCGTTGTGAGGCAAATGAAGTGAAGTTGAATGGGTTCCCTGCTTGACCACGTGCCAGCCTGGGTTGGCAGTAGGAAATTCCCTCTGACATTAGGGGAGATAGCTGTTATGTTTTTGAGGGAGGGTTGATTGGGCAGCATAAGCCTTCATCATTATTTCACCACTTTTTTCCTAATGTTACATTCATAATATCTGGGATTCAGACTCTTTCTCCGGGATGTATTTCCTTACCTCCTGCTCTCTGAAAGCTACTCCAGTTACTGTGCTGTGGGGAGGTCATGGTAGAATTGATCCTACACTCTTACTGAAGTTTTAATACTTCGCATGCTTAGTTGGTTTGGGAAGGAGATACGATGCCTATGGCTGTGGTGGTATGTTGTGACACGCAGTGTTTCCTAAGAAGTCACAAATTTGTACATCTAAGAATTCTGATACAACTGTTCAGGTGAAAGATGGGACAAAGGGCTGGTTGTTGAAGGTAATTCTTCCAGCTGGAGAAGAGGAGATGGAGACTGATTGTACATATTTTAGCCCCTTATGATGGCGTTCTTTCAGGAAAATAGTGCATCAGTGCTGCCAAGGGGTGAGAGGGGAGGGCAGGCTGATCTGAAGAGTTGCTGTTGATAGGTACCAGTTTTACCCCCAGTGAGGGACTGGATCAAATGTTTCTGTAGATGCTGTTCTCAATGGGAACAGAGAGCTCCTTCCTTTATCAGGCCTGTTGTGTTCCTCAGTGGTTTCGAAGTCCAAACCATGTCTTGCTTATCAGCTAAGAACAAACCGTTTCCTTTCACAGACTAGAGGAATGATGAAGGAACACTGGTAACTATGAATAATGTCTCTGCTTTCCTGTGATGAAGTGTTGATTTGTTTCTTTTTGACTTGATAACGAGAAAGCAGAAGTGCCAGGCAGTGATTTTTAAACTGCCTGCTCCAAGGGAGTTTGCTGCTTTGAAAATTAACTTCTTTACCTTGCGAGATGCCATTGAGGTTAATCCTGACCTGGAGCCTAGCATTTGTCTTTTCATCTCAGATTCTTTTCACTCCCAAATCACAAATCTAATCAACTTAAAGAAATTAAAAATGCCAAACTGGGAGAACTGTTTTCCTAAGGAGGCTGGTGCTCACCCTGGCTTAGCATTTGTCAGTGATGCACTGGGAAGAGGAAACCCTTGTTTAGTTTTTGTTCGCCCCAAATCATTAAGTCAGAAAGATGGACTGGATGAGGACCAAAAATTGTTTCAGGTTATTGTAACTATTTTTATTTCAGCTGTTGTATTTTGCATTATGCCAGAATGACCTTCAGCTGCTGTTGAACCTTGACTTTGAACATTTGGTTAAGAAGGGTCCATGACTGGGACAGGGAAAGGGGTTTGCTGGCATGTGGGTGAGCTCACAAGATCAGGGCCAAGTAGTTCACATGACAGTACTGAAGTACTACGTTGCACCGTGTAGAGTATCTCGCCAGTAAATTTGGCTCAAAACTATTTCATTCTAAATCTGGCAGTGAAATATTCACATGGACTAGAAAGTAGCCAAAAGCAAATAAGTTTTCTGGAATGGTCTTGCTGCTTATGCTGTGTTTTTGGTTATTCTTCTCTTTACTGGAAATGTTGAGCAAAATCTTCAGAAGGGTTTGAACAGTGAGATAAGTGAACTGCCAATTTTGACTCCATAGTTTAAGACAACAAAAGGAAGGCAAAAAAATTAGAAAAGTAGACATAATGCAGAGTGGTTGAACTATTGTGTTGATTTAAAGCCTTATATAGACTATTCCTATTCAAGCGTTTCATGCAACTTCTGACTAAGAGCTCTCACTGCTGTACTGTTGCTTGGACTCCTGTGTTGTTACCATGAATTTTTCAGTGCATGTGAGAACAGTGAGTGTACTGCACATCAGAATAATATAAATCATGCATGTTAACATGCTGAAGAGAGAATGCTGACTGCTCTGGTAGGCTGCTAGTTTCTTTAAAATCAAGATTTCCAAATTAGTGGCCTCCTAAATGTGTGGAGCTGTGACAGCTGTCCCATGGACACACATGCACATGTATTCATTCCCTATATTAGTATCTTCATACAAGAGTCCATCATGTTGATGAAAAGCAAAAAAGGATCCTGTCTCTTTCACAGATTATGGTGAAAGCGGCACAGTTAAGTTTCTCCTGCATGAGCAGTGGTCCCCTGTTGTATCAAGGAGACCTGATTATACAACAGGAGTAATCAGCTCTGGATGCTGCCATGCAACTATCGTTTGACTTAACTGCTGAGATACACATTTCTGCCTTCAATCAATGGTAGAAGCAAAACAAAAAACCAGAATAGAAAGCCCAAATGTTGCCAAGGCTTATCTTCTTTAGGTCTCTATCAGGGTTAGAGAGGCTTCTTTGTGTAATTATAACCTGTCTCTTCTATCCACAGATAACAGGAATAAGCCAGGTTATATTGGAACTTTACTGCATAATGTTACACAACTACGCTTATTTAAACGTGGCTGTTTTGTAATATGCACTGTGTCTTAATGGGGGTGATGTGACCCACTGAGACACAGCTGAATGCAGAGGTGCAACATTTGGGGAAGTGCCAGTCAAATTTGGATCGTTTGCACTTGGGGCAGATGGAAAGATGAAAAAATAATGTTGAAAAGAAAATAGGACCATATCTGCCTGTTGTATCTGACTGCCATTCCATCCTATGAAAAGCCATTTAATTATTTCCCCCTCCCTTTCTTTGCCTACATTCTGCTTATATTTTGCTAAATATGGTCGTGTAATTTTGGCACCTCATGCACAGTCCCCTCACTTTTGAATTTCAGACACCTGCAATTAATGTCTAAGGTGTACTTATTTACTCAGACTTGCTTGCATCTGTGGTTGGAAGAGGAATTGGTGCTTCCAGGTGATTCATCTCACCTTAGTCCTGTCTCAGATCAAAAGTGACTAGCTGAAGCTAGCAGTTAGATGTCTTGAGTTAGGACAGGTATAGGAAGGAACACACTGTTCCCAGCTCAGGTTGCTTGGTGAAGAGGATGAGGAGGGTGACTTCTGTCTACCCCTGTTAATTGTCAAACCAAGTCCACAGCTGTTAGATGAGTTTGAAGGGGAGCTGTATTTGGGAAGGGGGTGGTTCAGACCAAGTGGCATTTGGAAATAAGAAAATAAGGTATGATACTGGCTCTGGAGCACTCAGCTGTTTCATAGATATGCAAATCCGCTCCCTGGCTGGGAGAGCCGGGTGTCTGCACCTCTTCATGATGAGATTGTTTGTTTATCTGTTCAGAGTTTTCAACATTAGGAATCCCAAGTATAATTATAATAATAGATGGCATCGTTCTTTCACAAACATTGTGCCCTCTGCTGTGATCAGCTACTTTGTTCAAGAGCCTACGTGCCAGTCCACAGCTTCCTGCTCTCCTGCCATCTTTGTATTTGAGTTGTAGCTTTCCCTTCCTTGAAAAGAGTAGAAGTTTTCAAACATTTTTAAAAAAAGATAAGGGAACACTAAGTACATGACCTAGTAAGAAGAAAATTATGAATGTGTTTGTGAGAAGCAGCACTGTTGTCTGGTTCTTTGTGCTCTCTGAAAGCAGTAAAGTGACACAGCCCTTGTGCTAGATGCATCTGTGGAGGAGAGCTGGCACTTACCTTGCAAGTAATGATGGTGTAAGCAAGTTTAGAAAAGAGTTGAAGTACTGTAGAATAACTCCGTTTGGGTGGAGTTTATTGGATAAGGAGAGCAGCTTTACTTGTGTTCACATACAGATTTTCCTCGGGTTTTACTGTTCCTGAGGTGAGGGGATACTGCCCCTCTCATGGTCGTCTTTGGAGGGAAGTCTCAAAATTTAAATCCCAGCATTTAAATGTGGCTGTTTCTCCGTGATTTCTTTCTGCAGAAGTGTCATTAGGAGAGCTTGGCCCTTGCCCTCTCTGCGCCGGTACAGCTTTAGTAGCAAAGAGAGTTGCAGCCTGGGTGCAGCTACGCAGAGCGGCACCAGCCACAGTGCAGAGAGGGAGGATGGATGCTGGGAGTGGTCCCACTGTTGAAAGGAGCACTTGGCAAACTGTAGCTGGGGATTGACAACTTGCAAAAGCCAGCTTTAGGGCCTTTTATAAAGTGCTGGATCAGAAGTGCTGAATCATCACAGTGCAAACTGCTGGTTCAAATAGCTTTGTATTTATTTATTTGTATTTTTTCTAAACAAGTTAGTTTCACACTGATGGAGCTTTGTGCCAGTTTGGGTATCCTTCTTTACTCAGCATAAATCTGTGTGGGGAGTCTGAGCTCTAGCTAATGCAAGAACAACGCAGCTGGCCCTGCACTGGCTTCTCACCAGTGTTTTGGGATGAGGTTTGCCCAACCCGTGGATGCCTGCTGGCTGAATTGCGGCGGCAGACTTGTGGGGAAAGCTACAGTCCCCAACTGGCAGGGGCACATGGCACAGCTTCTGAAACCTGGTGCTGCTTACACAGCTCGTCTTGCCTGGGAACACCCATGATGGCTTGTGTCCAGATGAACGAGGGTTTTGTCCTCCTCTAAGAGTGCATCTGGAATGCAGCATGTTGGTCTGGGTGCCCTGGCAAAAGTCTGCTGGTGTGGATGAAGTCCCCAATGCCCTTGCTGGAGTCAGGTGCTTGCAAGTACACAAACCCTGGATTAAAAATGTCAGGCTAGAGCACTGCAGGGAGGTCCCTCAAGTCTCACCTGTGCCTTGAAGATAGACATCTGGGCCTCTTTCCCCAGAGTGTGTCTCAGCACAAACAAATGGTTCTTAGTAATGCTAATGAGAAGCACCCTGCAACCCCCTGGTTTGCCTTGAATGGGCTCTGGAGACTATTCATGGTACTTTCAGGTTTGTCTTTAAAAGTTTCAGTTGTATGCTACTGCTCCTCAAGAAACAGTAAGCTGTGGTGGCAGAGTGAGGCAAAACCAAAATCCTATTTTGTTGACAGCTTCTCTAGGGCCTGCCCCAAAAGAGCAGAAGGAAAATCTGTGCCCTTTCTCTTCTTGGTCGCTGTGTCTGTGGGATGTACCAGCCAATGTAATACCGAATTAATTGTTTTGTTGTTTTCGTTGTTTCTTGATGGGAGATTAAATCAAGATGCAAACCCCACATCAGAAAAATGATATGTCATTTAATGTTACCTGAAGGCTGTAGTAAGGATGTGAAACTTTATTGAAAGTCTTTTCCCTGAGATTGTATTTTGGCTGTGCAGCCCTTCTATTTGTTGGAACCGGAGGTGCTCCCTACTTAGATTTGCTGTTTTTTATCTTTTGCAAGCCAAACATCCCTGAGGTGCACAGCTGAGCCGGGCTTGAGTGGGTAAGACTGAAGGCAAGTGGAGGACGAGTGTATGCAGGAAAAGACATATTCTGGATTCCTCCTCTGGAGATGAGTAATTGCTGGAGGTTAAAACAAAACAAGAGAGTTACAGATAGAGTTTTCCTATTCCCCGTGTGAGAGCTATGTACCTTTTAGTGATTAAGGTCTAAACAGCTGAGCCCCACAGTTGCAGAAAAAGATGAAGATGTTTTTCAGTGGTACCAGGAAAACATTATAAATTATCTTGCTGTTTTCATCTTTTTTACTGTGAACTTTGAAAAGATGATAAATAGCCAAATGCCACATACTGGCTTATCTATGAAAGGGATTGAATAATCGTTACACAGGAGGGGAGGGTACCTGTGAACTGTCTGGATATGAGGATATTGGGGAGGGGGAAAACCAAAACAAGGTTTATTTCTGTAGAACTAAGCTTGGTGCTTTGGGGAGCATAAGACAGGATTGGAGCCTACCAGCGCGTTTGCTCTGCTTGGCAGTGGTAAAGGTTTTGTGTACAAGACCATGAACAGCGGCTCTAAATGTGATTCTATTGAGTGGGG
>JAOXOE010000001.1:82206093-82217373 GCA_028565055.1 Phoeniculus purpureus
ATATTGTGCAGTTTAACTTAGCTTTTAACCTTGTACATAGGTTGAAGTGTAGGGCTTCTCACCCAGTGTGAGATGGTTCCCCAGTGGAAATACAGCTACTGCCTCACTACCCAGATTGTGTTGATAGGTGAAAACATGCCGATTTTGCAATGCATTCCTGGTGAAAGCACCTGGGTTTCCAGTGAAGGCCCCCCCGGGTGGTCCCTGGCAGGTGTTGCACAGCTTGTGGAGAGAAACACAAGCACTGGAGCTGTGATCTTGGATGCCTTAGTTTCTTGCCTGGATCAGTATAGCATCTTCTTGGATCTCATTTTGTAATACAGCCTGGCCCTACTTGTTGAGCTTTAGACTGCATGTGGTTCTCTGTGCTTACCTTGAAAATTTGGCCATAGAGTGCTTTGAATAGAAATCTTACAGCCAAAGCTTGTTTTTCACGGAATGGTGACTATTTCACTGAATGCTGGGTTGCATAGTCATTAAAAAAAATTTCTTCATATAATCCTTCATATATTTGCATTGTTCCCATTTTTCTGGATGCACAGGTGTCTCATTTAATTCCTAGAAGCACAGCTTTTTGTTTTCTTTAAAGTGAGTGTTTCTGATCTGTTGTACTTAGCTTAAGGCATCCTTCGCTTCACTCAGGGATACCTTGGAGGGGGGATCGTTTCACAGTGTGTGGTAACTGCAGGCAATCATTGTCATGGCGATACAAGCGAAAGCAAAACGATCAGGAGTGTCACAACCGAACTGCGTTTCTCCTGTGCTGTGTCATCTGTGAATGTATTCTCTTGGATGTTGAGTTTCTGTCTCAGCGTGTCTTGATTCACACCCATGTGTTGTGCTGTGCCTTGTGTGCAGCCAACCTTTTGTGCATGTTACCGTGCAGCTTCTGTTCTCCATTGTGCAGACTGAGGTTTGCTTCGTGTCACCCTGTCTGACTCCTCTATTGCTGTTTCATTTGGTGGATTGAGACAAGAATGCTTGTTAGCAATACTAGGGGAAAAGCCATCACCAGTGTTTTCTGTAAGTGGACTGACTACCCCTTGTAAATAGGATGATTGTTAACACACATGCATGCCCTAGAAAAAATTTCTCAACTGAAAAAACCAGTCATGAGATATTCCCTTTTTTCTTTACATGTCACTTGCTACTTGCTTGAGACGATGGCCCTGTGCTGTGGGTGTCATATTGGTGACTCGGGAGAGCTGAAGACTTAGAGTTTCTAGTTACCATAGGGGAACATCGTGGCTGCTCCTTGCCTGTGTAGCTGGAGATGACAGCTGAGATGCCTGTGTGTATCTTTGCTAGTAAAATACTCAGAAGTTACCCCAACAATAAATTAATATGCTGGACAAGCAGTGGAAATATAAGCATAGTTTTTGTTTCCTGCAGTAACTCCCTTTGAATTTAAGAGTCTGGAAGCTTTCTCAGAAGTAGTATAGGGAAAGGTTTGCTGTAGGATCAGCTAAAGGTGAAGAGGTCTGACCTCTGATTGAGATGAATGGCTAAATGAATGAATAAAGATTTGTTTTGGTGTGTTTGTTAATAACTTTCCTCATTGCAGCATTGGAAGAGATAGAAAAGTGTTTTAGCTTGCTGAGTTGTGGTCTAATGTGTAATTAGAGGCATCTGAGAATGGCACACCTCAGAGTGTAATCTGAGATGAGGGGTGCGTAATTGGGACATACAGGACCTCTGCATTCTGCGGATTGACCCACATAAGAGAACTACAAAAACTTCACAATTTAATGTCTTTGTGTATTACACCCTCTGCCTGCTTATACTTCCGTGTAAGCTCAAGTTATCAACGAGTAACTGGCAAGCACTGCTAAAACATTATGATGTTGAGTGCAGCTTTTAATGTGGAACTCCTCCAGAAACCTAATTCTTTCATTTTATGATGGAAAGGTTTTAAACAAGGGCAGGTTTTAGATATCAGAGAATCGTAGGGGTTGAAAGGGACCTCTGAATTCATCTAGTCTAACCCCTGAGTGCTGTAGGTTGCTTCTGTACTTCCAGACAGCGTAGCCACGGTCCAGCTGCTGCACTTGGATTCTTTGCATTCTGGCAGTTTAGCTCTTGGGATCCTTTGGTGTGCAGGAATCCCCATAGTAGAAAGGCCAAGTACTGGTGTCTCTGCTGAGAGATCATGTAATTGATGTCCCCTCCCCATGAAAGTGTTCAAACACAAGCATGTACTTTCAGCAGCTAATTATTTGCCTGCAGAAGATCAACTACAAAACCCTTTCTGAAACTATGCTCCCTGAAAGCCTCCTGAAGAATGATGGGACCGAGCCAGAAAGGTCTTGTTTTACAGTCCTGCTGCCATAAAAGAAATCTAAGTGTAGAAATAATACAGTTTGAATGCCTCAGATATTTATTTTGCCCTTTCACAAGCCTCCTCTCTGTTTTTAGATCTGGAGGTCAGGGTGTGTGTGTGTGGCTGTGCTTTAGTGGGGAACCCTGCTGCACAGGCACTTGTGGGTCTCCTCTGGGCTCTGGCCCCTTTATTGTTTTAACAATTAATCTTTCACCCGTTTATAATTTAAAACACTAATAAATACACCCTTCTCTTCCTCTCAAATTCTCCGGAATCTTTGCGGTCTCTTGCTTGATTATATATCTCTGAGCTTGCACAAATAAGTCCTCCAGTAGTATCTGGCCAAGTGAAACCTTGAAGGGATGGGTTTGACCTTGGTTTGTGCAGTGACTGTACGTTACCCACTTGTCCTGAAGACAGAAAGGAATGTTGACATTCACATTGTGAAAATAAATATTTGAAGATAGGTTTTGGTCTGCTCAATTTGCTCTGTCAGCATGAACAACATACTTCATTTGTTTGCATATTAAGGGTCCATATTGTAGCCTTCACAACACTAGCCTGTATGATCTGAAAGCTTTTCACTGGAGACATTAAAAGCTGAAAGTTAAAACCAGAAAACAAGTCAGAAGTTAAACTCCTGCACTCTTGTTATTGCTAATACTCCTTTCTTCCTCCTAAATGCCATATATATTTTTTCCCTCTGCAATGATTGGAAGGTTTGCCACTCATTAGCTCAGACCATGCCCCAACTCTTTCTTTTTCATGAGGCCGTAATTTGAAATCAAATTGGAAATTTTCTGCTAAATATAATTAGAAGGCTTGGTTCCTGTTAGAGCTCTCACCTCCTTTCTGAGCTGTGAAAATCAGACGAAGGCTTCTTTTGGTGACCTGGCATACTTGCCTGAATGCTGCCTTTTCATTGATGGATGGAGGGGACAGCCTTTTAGCTGTGTAAAGGTGGACCATGGAAACACTGCTTCCCAGAGCAGAACTTTTAATGTCAGTAAAGAAATAAAAGCCCAAATACCTCCTTTTCCGGGTGTGTCTATCTGCTCCATGAAGCTTCAAGATGAAGGTTCAAGGATACCTGGTTTAGTAGCTTTGTTGTTTGAATGATCCTGGATGTTGTTGAGTCCTCCTCTCCTTTTCCTCTCTGCAGTGTTGCAGGAGTGTAAGCTCTTGTCTTGCACCACCTAAGAAAGTAAGGAGTGACGTGTTGAGTTTGGACTATGCCAGGTTTGTTCACCCGATGCCAAAGGGAATTTGTAGTAGGCTCTAGAGGAGTAACTTCTGGCAAAGAAAAAGGTTCCTCAAAGGGTGCTGCTGATGTGTGCAGCTTGAATGAGCTGAGGATGCCATACCACTGAGATGCAGTGATTTCCTGGGATCCTGGGAGATGTGCTGATGGGAATGGCTCCTACTGACAGAGATGTAGCAGGACCTCCCAAAACTCTTGCAACCTTCTGTAGTTTTACTACTACAGACTAAGATGGGCCAGAAACATTTGGCATTAGGTCAAAATCCTGAGATTATTGTTCTACCTGCTGTATTTCTAAAGCCAAGGTGAGATTGGGGGTGATATGTAGATATGGCATGATTTGGGGTGGGGTTTTTTTGTTTGGTTGCTTCTTTTTTTTGTTTTTTTGGAGGTGCTAGCAATGGTGCGGTGTCTGCTAGCACTGTTGCAAACCATCAGGAATTTTGTTGCCTCTTGATAAACCATAGAAGAACAACTGCTGGTCTCTGTTTCTGCGCTGAGAGTTCTCTCACAGTCTGTGATGCACGCAAGGATGGAATTTACTTTTAATATCATTAGCTTTATTATAGCTTGAGGTAGAACAGCTGAAAACTGCCTGGAAGACACTTTGCCATCCTTTGCTTTCCTTGGCTGCTTCAAAATACTGTTTCATGGGAGTTTTTCTCCTTAATGGGGCACCCTTTCCTGCCTCGTTTAAAAGAAACTACTGGTTTTAGTGCAGTATTTGTAGGAAATGTAATGTTGACAGGCAGCAAATACATTTAAACAATTTTCCTTGAAACCTCTTTGTCATGGTTGGACTTTCTGTCAGGCTGACTGTTTTGCAGAGCAGGAGCATGGAGTCAGATTTCATGTTTGGGTTAATTTGCAGGTCATTTAGAACAAAGAGCATTGCAAGGAGAAGTCTGGGAGCTGTATGAAAAACATTAAGTTTATCACTTGCCCCCCCTTTTTTGTTTTTATCTGTTGAAATTAGTTCTCCTGTCATTTCTGTCTTTCCAACTCATGCCTTAAAAAAATCAATGAACTTCAAATGAAGACATTAAACTTGAGGTCAACAGATTCACTTCCCTGTTTGTGTTTGCTTGTTTAAAAGAAAGTTTTAAGTTTTTAAACTTTAAGAGGTGACAATGTAACCAACAGGCTGGTGGCCTTTGCCTGATGGTATCTTATATGACGGGTGTGTCCTGATACGATGGAGACCTTAGCAGTGATCCTTAAGATAAAGAAAACGGTGTAGGTCCACAGCTTTTATGGTGTCTGCTCCAGCTCTGTTCTTGCAATAGTAAATGTGATTCTTTGTGGTTTGGGAGGCCAAAGAGGGCATCAAGTGCTTTCTGTTCAGAGTAGGTATCACCTAACTCCTGAGGCATATACACCTTCAAATGGTAGCTCCAAACTCACCCATTGTCTTTTTTGCGTATTCTCACTGTTGAGGTGGAATTAAGGCACAGAAAGTAAGCATCAAGTAAAGTTAGGGCTGGCATTCAGGAGAGGTTCTCTCTTCCTTCTGGTGCAGTATTAACCTTGTAACGGTCTTTTGAGTAAACAAGTGCTGGGAACAGTTTAGCAGTCTGAAGCATGATCAATTTAGTCAAATCTGTGACTGGAGACAGTGACAGACAAGAGGATGGAGCTTGGACTTGCTAAGCTGCTTTGCTTTCCTGGAGAATGATGCCTGGTTAATCTGTCACTGCTGTGGGGGGGCCTGGGTGTCCTGCAGTGGGACTGTGGATGAGGTGGAGAGAATTTGTGTGGCTCATGAGGCAACAGGCTCAGGCAGGAAAGTCCTTGCTTGGTACAGACAGCTTCTGCAACAAGGACATCAGGGTGTCAGCACTTGGTCAAAGCTGCGTTGGTGTCTTCCTGATATGGAACCTGCTCATTTTGAGAAGGGGCAAGGGGTGTTTTGTGTGATGGTGCTAGAGGCAGCTGTTAAGAAGGAAAGAATGACAAATTTACCTATAGTGAGCTGTTGATGGGGAAATGCCCTGTTCTTTACAGAGGGAGAAGTACTGGAGTATTGGTATAGACCTTTCTCAGGCATAAACAGCTCAGCCTGCTGGCACTGGGAGACTACACCTCACTTCAAATGCTGATGGGGGTACAGTCCTATTATCCTACTGTCCTTGGCAGTCTTCCATATCAGTGTAACAGACAAAACCTGGGAGAAGTTGAAAACCAGCTGCAGGCCTGTGAGATCTTACTGGTGCTAGTGACTTTGCTCTGCATGACTTTTGAGGCTCTGATTAAACCTAGGAAAATCAAACTGAATAATCCTGTGTGCCTCTTGAAGCACTCTTGTTTGTGTTTGTAATGTACTTTACCAGAAGAATAAAAGTTTGTCCTATTTTTAGCCTGCTAATTTTTTACCTCTAGTGTAGTGGTGGCCTGAGGTTTCCAGAAACAGTTCGCTGAGAGGAAAAAAAAAGGCAAACGAAGGCTTCAGCAGTTTAGTGCTTGTCTACATGGGGAAGTTAGTGCGCAGTAAGCTAGGGTGTGAATTTACAGCACGCTAGCTGCTCTGCACCAACTCCCCCTGTGGATGCTGAGTGTGCACGAAGAGCGCCTGTCATGCAGGTTCAGTTATTCCACTGAAAGAAAACGTGCTGAAAATTCACACCATCGCTTCTGTTACCCTGACCTCCCCATGTAGACAAGCCTTTAGTAAGCCTAGGATAAAAGGTTCTTGTTCAGAGGTCTGGCTTAGATTCTCTCTTATTCTTTCCTCCTTATTCTCTTCTTCTCTTTTATCTCTTTTCTTTTGCCAGTGCAGAATAAGCATTACTGGGGTTTGCCTTCCTGGTCAAGAGACTCTGTACGTGTAAATTTGGGGAGAAGGAGGTGTGCTGGTTTTGGGAATGGTTTCAGAATGGGACCTAAATATCTGTCACCACCAAGTGTAAAGTGCTTCTGGACCAGATGCCAAAAGAGGCAAGTCTTTGAAGCATAAGGTGGGTTTGACTCAGCCTAAGCAGCATAGCTAAAAGAGCATCGTGATTTGGAGGAGTGTACTTCCCCTTGCTTAGAAGATGAGGAGCTATTTATACACAAAACTGTAGGTTTTGTAGATATCTTATTAAGCACTTTTGATCTTCCACGGTTAAGGGCCCCGTAAAGAAAATTCTAAGAGTGTTATCTCTGTTTATTTCCTCCTGGGAGATAGGAATTGTGAGAAGGAAAATTGTATGATCTGGCACAAAATGTAGAGCCCTCAGTTGTTTTGAAATGAGTCGGTCTAGCATATGAAATTTTGAAAATATCTTTTTCAGTCTGTGTTTTGAAGAAATACATGGTTTTGGTGACCTAAGGAATGGAATGAGTTTTGTCTTTCTTCTACTTGATCTGGAGGGTGAGAAAGCATGACTCTGTACATGTGTGAAAACAAACAGCCCTTTTTAATCTCACCTCATTGTGCTAAAATAAGCCCAAGTCACATGGGTGAAGTGGATCAGGTACAGTTATTTTGCCATACTGGTTCTTGGGGTTGTATCCTGGTTCACATCCTGGTGGCATTTTTACAGAAAGCTCTTTGAACTTGCTTGCCCACGCTCTGATGAGGAGGGAGGTACAGGCTTTCCCCTCTTTTCTCTCCGGTATCTATTTGCTTGCATACAATTCATGTGCATGTGCTTATGCTGGTCACAGTCCATTTCACCCAGTGTTTCCAAATGTGAAGGAGGATGAACAATTTGGGGGTGAAAGAGTAACTCCAGGGCTGACTTGATGTAGAGATCTTGTTTTAGGAATGCACACAAACACTAATAGGAAACATAAGCTGTGTTCAGGACTTGGCTGTCTATTACAGATCCTCCCATCTGCTGTCTTAATGGTTCACCACTGTCTTAATGATCCACTGCCTCAGGGGATGAAGGATTTGTGTTGCTCATATTCCCCATCCCTGTTTGCAGGGTGCTTAAAATCAAAGCAATTATATGATCCTCCTCTTTTCAAAGGAGAGTGTGATGTTGAGGGAATTTGTCTTTAAAGCACAGAAATTCTGCTTCGTGTCCTGGCTGATGCAGCGGTGGGTTTCTGAGGCGTGTGTTGGCCTCCTGTAGCAGAGATCACAAGCAGTAAATGCGGATATGCTGCTGCTTTGGAGTGTTTTGACTTAATTCTTCTGTTGCTGTTTCTTGCCTGCTGCACTGTATCAGTCAGCAGTTTGTCAGCTGGTAAACATATATTTATTTCATAGAGAATTTGTAAAACACTGGAAAAAGTCCCTGTAGGGATTGGGAAGAATAAATAAACCGCTGACATAGCTGTGCAAAGGCACGGGAGTTGTACCTTACTGTAATTGTAACGTGTTGTTGATGGATGTCTTTTATTTAAACAAGCTGAAAATCTATCTGGTCATTTCCTTTACTTCTGGCATCCGTGGTGGGAATATGTCTCTGCTGAGGCACTCCTTCCCTCCTTTCCAGTTTTAGGAGACCCTTCTCCTACAAATTTTCCTGGACCGTTGCTCCCGGCCGTGCCAAGCAGTGAACAAAGCTGAACTTCAGCAGTTTCTTGGCTTTCCCTCCGGCTGCCAGTTTCTGAATAGCAGCCGGGGAGACTGACGGGGTACTGTTCACCTCCTGCTTTGCTGTTCTTTGGCAAGGCAAGGCCGGCCACTGGGGCTGTGCCCTCGCAGGCTTATGAAGACATTACTCGCCTTCTTTGAGCTTGGGTTTGGGTTTGACTGACTCCCTTCATAGCTAGCAGGGCACAGAGGTGGGATTGTGCCACGACTGGCACAATCTCTGCTGAGCTTTGGACACTTGCACGGGGGTCCTTCCTGTTTTTTATGGGCAAGAAGAGTCATTTCAGAGCATCGCTTTTCCCCTTTGAGCATCAAACGCCTGAACACAATTAAACACAGCACTAGAAGGAAAAAGGGACCCTCTGCTTCTACAGCTTCCCTGCATGGAGCTGGGAGGTGTAGGGACACGGTGCAGCCGGAGCCATGGCAAAGCCTCGCTGGGTGGAGGGCAACCAGCCCTGCGTGTACCGGCTGGCTGATGTGTCTGAGAGGACTCAAAGGTGACAGAGATAAGGCTTGGATCCTAGTAACCCGACTAATAAAAGACTTATTCCAGCCTTAATAAGCTCCTTGGGCAGATGGATTCTGTTGGACAGATGGATTTAATCTGGGAAAATGATTACACGGCTTTTGTACTCATTAGTATTTTTGGTCTTGGCATTTATGCGGTAATATTCTTGTGGGAGGTTGGTGAAAACAGGGTTGTGTAAATCTCTGCACTGCTTTCTGCTTGCAGCAGTGGGGCAAAATGCCTTTACTTTCCTTCCCACCCAGAATGTGGAGAAGGTGTGTGCTTGCCTGTGTAGACTGTGTATCTCTGGGATTCATACAGGACTGAGGCACAATCTTTAGTTTTGATGAGGCTCTGAAACCTGGATGATGTGTCCCTGATTTTCCGAGCAGGAATATTCTACTTGTGGCTCATGTGCAGCCACCTTTCTGAAGGAGATCTGGCAGCTCGTCAAGGTGGTGATGGAAGTCAAAGTTGGCATTGTCCTCGTGTCCTCATGTCCCAAATAACATAATAGAGAGCAGGACAGACCGGAAGGTGGCTAATCAGTTTCACAGCTTTTGTATACTGAAGGAAAGCACTTGTGCAGGAGAGTGTGTGTAAAAGGAGGTGGTTTGATAAAAGTTACTATTAAGACAGAGGAAGTTACAAAACCTCATCTCTCCTTAATCGTTGTTGAAAGGTAGAAGCTATAGGAGCACAGAGCGAGAAAGAACGAGCCAGACATTCTGTTTTGGACTTTCTATTTTCATTGACCTAAACGAGAGGTAATTAATTTTAAGCGCTTAATTTTCCTCTTATGGACGGATGTTGTTTGCACCGCTGGACTTGCTGGGGAAGTTTGAAATAGCTGGAGCATGATGAAATTTTAAATGAAGTCAGAAACTGAAATTTAAGTGGAAACTTTTTTCATATATTTAATTTACTACCTCAGGAGTTAGTGGAAAAGGGCTGAGGGCAGATGAAGAGAGACTAATTATATTAAATGAATTGTTCCACCTTTGTTTGATTGTTTCAGTGGAATAACCAACAACTACCAAACAGCTATTCATGGCAGGAGGTGCTGGGGAGGCAGTGAGTATGGTGACTGGCTGTGGAAGTCTGGGCTGAATTAGGATGTGGGGCTGGGTGATGCCCACCCTGTCACTTCCTTGAAGCAAGATTACCCTGTGGGATGGGCAGCCTCCTGCTTCTGGCGTTGCCTGAGGAGGTTCTCTTTTAAAATGCTTTTCTCTGCTGAGGCTTCTGTACTTTGAGTGTTCATAGGGAACATGCTAAGGTTAAAGTATTAGTATTTAAAATTCGTCAGTGCTTTCTCAGATGCATTGAGTCCTTTATCTTTTCCTGTGAGTATACAGGAATGGGTGAGCTGGCTTCTGTTTCTGTACCACCTGGAAATTCCAGGTGGGGATGTCAGAGGTCACTCATTCCGCCTTTTCCTCATGTTCCCTGCAAGCTGTGGGGTGGTAAGTACAAACAGGACTCTGGCAGTGTGGGATGCATGGCCCAGAGGAGCCAGGCTCTCTGCTGCTGAAGCACAAGGAGTGGGTGCTGATGCTTGTATGGGAAGCATCACTCTGAAATTAGTGATGATAGGACGAGGGGAAATGGCCTCAAGTTGCGTCAGGGGAGGTTTAGATTGGATGTTAGAAAGAAGTTCTTTCCTGAGAGGGTGGTTGGGTACTGGAATGGATTGCCGAGGGAGGTGGTGGTGTCACCATCCCTGGATGTGTTTAAGGAATGAGTGGACGCGGCGCTTAGGGATCTGATCTAGCAGTTAGATACTAGGATAAAGGTTGGACTCGATGACCCTGGAGGTCCTTTCCAGCCGTGATGATTCTGTGAGAGTTGAGCAGGGAGAAATTTAATGAACTATAAAGGGCCAGTCTGAGACTGGCATGTGAGCAAGAGCCTATACGGCACCAGTATAGATTGGGGACTGTCCTGTTGGAGAGCAGTGTAGGAGAAAGGAGGTCCTGGTGGACAGCAGGATGCCCATGAGCCAGCACTATGCCCTTGTGGCCAAGAAGGCCAGTAGCATCCTGGGGTGGATCAGAAGTGGGGTGGTTAATAGATCAATAGAAGTTCTCCTCCCTCTCAACTCTGCCCTGGTTAGACCACATCTGAAATATTGTGTCCAGTTCTGGGCCCCTCAGTTCAAGAAGGACACAGAAATGCTGGAGAGAGTCCAACGTAGAGCCACAAAGATGATCACAGTATCACAGTATTACCAAGGTTGGAAGAGACCTCATAGATCATCAAGTCCAATGATGAAAGAACATCTCCCTGATGAGGAAAGGCTGAGGGAGCTGGGTCTCTTTAGCTTGGAGAAATGGAGACTGAGGGGTGACTCCATTCATGTTGATAAATATAGAAAGGGTGGGTGTCAGGAGGATGGAGCCAGGCTCTTCTCAGCTTCATCTAGTGATAGGACAAGGGGCAGCGTGTGTAAGCTGGAGGTTCCACATCAATGTGAGAGGGAACTTCTTCCCGGTGAGGGTGACAGAGCACTGGAACAGGCTGCCCAGAGAGGTTGTGGAGTCTCCTTCTCTGGCGATGTTTAAATCCTGCCTGGTTATGTTCCTGTGTGTCATGTTCTAGGGGATCCTGCTTAGGGCAGGGGGGGCGTGGATTGTAGTAGATGACCTTTTGAGGTCCCT
>JAOXOE010000001.1:82217473-82258378 GCA_028565055.1 Phoeniculus purpureus
CTGGTGAAGGGGCTGGAAGACATGCCCTGTGAGGAGAGGCTGAGGGAGCTGGGGCTGTTTAGTCTGGAAAAGAGAAGTGAGAGGAGACCTCACTGCCCTCTACAACTATCTGAAAGGAGTTTGTAGCAAGGCTGCTGTTGGTCTCTTCTCTCAGATTAGTGATGATAGGACGAGGGGAAATGTGTTTAAGGAACGAGTGGACATGGCACTTAGGGATATGGTCTAGCAGTTAGATACTAGGATAAAGGTTGGACTCGATGACTCTGGAGGTCCTTTCCAGCCATGATGATTCTGTGATTCTGTTTGCCTGCCCCTGCACTCATGTGGATAATTACACTTTTGAGTGGAAGGTATGCATATTCAGTGCTTGATTTTTTTTGGGGGTGTTTGATTACTTGTTCAGTGCTTACATGTCTAGACTTTCTTGATGCCAGCAAAAAGAATCCAGAATAAGGGACTCGAGAAATTGTTACGTGCTCATGTTTCATGGACCTCAGGGCTGGTGTGCTGAGATGCTCAAGACTGGGTTGCTATGAGAGAAGAGATGGGTTTGTCAAGCAAAGAGCAATTAAAGAGTTCTAAAGAATTCTTTAGAGAACAGACGATCCCAGCTGTGTAATTAAAAATAGTGGCCTGCTGCTGCTGTCAGTGCTCTTTGGTTTGCTGTTAGAAGCAGGACCAAATTGTACAGGAGGGTGCTGCCCCTCCTAGATCCAGGCTGTAGGCTGCAAAAAGCACCAGGTATCCCTTTGCACAGAAGAAAGTTCTTTCTGTTTCATATTGGATGCTTCATGGGTTCCTTGAAAAAGAGTGCTAACACAAGTCGTTAGTTACAACAATAAAACAGCAGCTATGGAGCAGCATCATTTATACTGGTTGGCAGTGAGTCTTAGAAATGGATTTGCCCCCAAGTTATGGAGTTTACTTTTTTCTTGTTTTGTTCTCTGCTGTGAGACTGCCCATCATACAAACTGTTTTCTAGTATGGTGTTCTATACTATATATTATGTCAATAAGACACCTCCTGGATAAATCCCTTTATTTAGGGGAACTGGTCCCTCTGCTTTTCTCCTTTATCTTTCTAATGAGGATTTCACTCTGGTTTATGATTGATTCCATGAATCATGCTGGGGGTTAATAGATCTCTGTTGAGGTCTACTTGCTCACAGAATTCAGAAGGGGTTAAAAATGATCAGATGTCTTGTAGATGAAGGACTGCTAAAGCCATATTATAGGTTGAAAACAAAACACCCCACAATCCAAACCTGCTACCATGAGGTTATTTTTCCTATGAGGAAAGGTGATTGAAAAGGCAGTAGAAAAGTATCATGTGGCCAGGAGCCTCTGTTTTAGTATGAAAATTGATGTGCTTCCCATATTCAATTTGCAAGAACAGTTGCTGGTTTGTTGAGGTGCTGGTAGTCAGCTGTGATGGATGGTTCAGGGTTGCAGGACCTTTGGACTCCTGATGACATTCCTGCCTCAGCTAGTTGGCAAAGCAGCTAACTGAGCTAGCATTGGTGATTGCCTTTTTAATTCACTTGTGGTGAACAAGCAAACTGAAATATGAGGGGACAGCCAGGCACCTCCATGAATGCTTGCAAATGAGCTGTAAGGGATGGTGATCTGCTGCTCCAAGTGCTTTCTTGGTGGCCACTGGGAAGAGGGGAAGGGGTGCCTGCCCTGCAGTGCTGCAGGTTTATTGCCACAGCTGTGGGCAGAGGCAAGTGGAGCTCAGATGCCACTCCAATTTCAGTGGGTATATTCTGTTGCAGAAGCAGGGATTGGATGGCAGACACCGAAACTATCAGAGTATGACCAGACAGCTCATCTGTCTTGGCTCTGTTGGTATGTTTGCATAACACTGATGGAAATGAGAAATTGTCCTCCCCACCACAGCAATAAAATGTTGTGGGTTTCCCATCCCTGGAAGTGTTTAAGGCCAGATTGAATGGGGCGCTAAGCAACCTGGTCTAGTGAGAGGTGTCCAGGCCCAAGGCAAGGGTGTTGGAACTAGATGATCTTTAAGGTTCTGTCCAGCCTAAACTTGTGAGGACAGGCTGAGCAAGTTGGGGTAGTTTAGCCTGGAGAAGAGGAGGCTCTCAGGTGACCCTAGAGCAGCTTTCCAGTATCTGAAGTGGGCCTACAGTAAAGCTGAGGTAGGGCTTTTTACATGAGTGCTTAGCGAGTGGACAGAGAAAGGACTATAAACTTGAAGAAGGGAGATTTAGGTTAGATGTTAGGAAAAAACCCATTTCCTATGAGGGTGGTGAGATGCTGGAACAGATTGGAAGTGCTCAAGGCCAGGTTGGATGGGGCCCTAAGTAATCTGATCTATTGAAGATGTCCCTGCCCATGCCAGGATGGTTAGAACTAGATGATCTTTAAGATCCCTTCCATGATCGAGCCATTCTATGATTCAGTGACTGTGTGATAATGTACCAAACCCAAGTTAGTATGTTGAGTTTCTTTGCTCAGAGCTTATGGATTTGTGGATGCACAGTTATTCTTGAAACAACTTCTTTATTGCATCCACCCTTTGCATAGCTTAAAATACGGGCAAGTGGGGTGTGGTCTTACTCTAGCATAATGTGAATTTATAGAGAGACTCAATGAAATCTGGCTTGGCTAAAATAACAGTCTCAACGGGATTAAAATTTGCATTTGAGTATTGTATAGCTCCAGCACAAATGACAAAGGTTTAGAGTAGATGACTGTAAATCTATCTGGCTTTGGCTCTTCTTAAAAAGTACTGATTATTCACAGCACTACTGTCATACACTTCTGTTTTCTTCTGGTCTTTTAGAAGTAATGGTTCTTTCATCTGATCATCTAATCTTGCTCTGAAGGGTAGGTGTGCATTTACAATCCAGTTCTGCTCAGGACTGTGCTGACCAAATACCAAATAATTCCCAGATTTACTGAGATCAGAATCCTAGCCCTGGCATTCAGCGGTGGGTTACAGGTCACGTGTGAACGTGATGGAGCTGGAAGCTGCTCTTTTTGAGATATCTGTGCTTAATGTTGGTAAGCTTTGCCCCCCGACCCCTGGTCTCTGCTTCTGGAATGGCTGTACATTATCGCTCTCCTTGGAGATTACTTACGGTGGTTTAAGCTGCGCTGATTCCCACAAGTTGAAGCTGTCAGTAGAGTATATTATTTGGGGTGCCTTTCTAGTTTAAAAATAAAATTAAATATTTTTATCCCAGCCTGTATTCTTGTGAACTGCACACACACATTAACCGGTCCTCAGGAACACCTTCTTGTGGCAGGCACTACTAAGTAAACACTATAATCTCTCTTAAAAAGTTGCAATTTTAGGCTCTTGCTCCTTCTCCCTTGCATTTCTCCTCTCTTTGTTTGCTCAGCTTGGTTGCTCAGGAGCATAGGCTGGTGTGTGCAGAAGGCTGCTGTATGCAGAGTTATCTTCAGTTTTGCATGGATGTGCTAGGGTGTGATACAGAGCAAAATACATGCCTGCCCTGAAGCTTGTCGTCACAAATAATGTCATTGACAACGAACAAGCTATTGCAATTTATTCACTGCGTTTTTGTAATCCTAGAGTTGAAGAGTTTCCTGTTTAAATTAGATGTATTGCAAATGGGAGAAACCTGTAACCAGTTTTATGCACCAAAGAACTCAAAATGGGTTTGGATTAATTAGAGCTAGCAGTAATAAATCGTTTACCCATATCTCTTAGACCTCATCTTGAAGAGCAGATTTGTCACTGTGATTGAAGGTGACATGAGAGCTGAGTCATCATACTCATCCCTATCCAACATTTGCACGTAATACACTTTTATTACTTTTACATTTGAATAAAAGCCAATCTCATGAAGACCTTTATTTCTGTGCTAGGAGCATGAAGTTTTCTAGTAAGACTGCATTTTGATTGCAGTGTGGCATTTTAAGATTGTTCTTAATGAGGCTTTTTTCTACTTTATCTTTATAAAGGCAGAAAGTAAAGATTCAATAGAGTAACTTACTTGCGGAGTAACCTAAGAAATATTAAACCAAGAGATGATTTGCCTTGTCTTTTTGAATGGTATTCTTATGCTCTGTCTTGGTTTTGAACATTACCTTTGGGTACATGACGAAGTTGATAACAGGCCAATGAAGTATGATGACAAAGTCAGCCTTTAGTGTATTTTGTACTCAGAAAGTTCACTAAGTTCTTTTACGGTCTGATTTAAGTGTGTCTGTTAGTTGCTTAACCCATATTTGAAGTGGAAGGAAAAGCTTTTGAGAGTGTGTAATCATGGAAAGTGAATAACAGCTTGTGATTATGGAATAGAAACTACTGGTGAGAATTTTTATAGTGGCATGTAGTTTATGTAACTGCCCGAATTAAAATTTAACCATGTATGAATATCTTTCCTCTTATGGAATATGTTTCCTTAGGAAAACAAGAAAAAAAACAACCCCATAAAACCACCCAAAGGAATCCAGCAGTTACACGGAGTGCATTGCATTTGATCTCTTACCAGCCTTTTGCTAGTAATACTTTAATACGTGAATTTAATCTTAATGCATACATAAGGCTCTCCTGTTCCCGCTTGTTTGATTTGGACTGCACGAACAGACTATCAGCTAATATTTGTGTTTATCAATGCTGTTTTCCATCTCACCACCTCCCCTCCCTGAGTGAGGGCTTTTACGTACAGAGTAATGTTTCAAATGAATTTTTCAAAGCTCAGAGCTGAGATTTGCTCCTAGAAACTGGCTGGCTGGCCCTAAGGGGGGTGGGCCATTGCTTTAATTTACCTGCCACTTCTTTCATGCAGGAGATGACATCTGAAAAGGAAGGGAGAGTAGGAAAGAACTAATCTAGTTTTTCCATTGTGCCGTACAACTGTCCTTAGCCTACTTGATACCCATTCTTTATAGAGAAATCGGGGACTGTTTCCTTCCTGTAGTTGCTTTCTGTCAGCATTACACCCTCTCAGCTGTGCTTATGGCTGGGTGCTACTTTTTAAGATGCCAGTGAGCTACCAATATTGATGTAAAAGCGAGTTTCTAAGACCTTAAGCTTTTTCTACACAAAGACATAAGTGTATTTGGACTAGCCTAAGTGCTTCCATGTAGAATCAGATCTGTAATGCCTAGGCTGCTTTCTGTAATTCTTCATAGTGATGGAGACAAGGATTAAAAACATATAAACTGAGAGACAGAGTCCTCCCTTAGGACGTACCAGTCTTTGGCTTCTGATGGAGGTGGTGCTTTTTTTTGTTCTTTGAACAAGGTTGTACCAGCTCATCCAGGCTTAATAATCCTTATGGTGTAAACCATGTTTCCATCTTCTGGCTTCTGAGGCATCCTGTGAGGAGGAGTCTAGCTGTGTGAAGAAGTACTGGTTTAACTTGCTGCTCAATAAACAATGGTGGGAGCACAGTGGTGGAGCTCTTCTGGATAGATTTCTCCATCTGGGGAGGAGCACCCAAGAGCTGTCTGCAGCTGGCACAGCCTCATCTTCCCTGCTGTTCATCTCTCCTCATTTCAAGATAGCAAAGTTACACCTACACCTCGACAGCTTGATGACCTGTGGGTTGCGAGGCAGGCACTGAGAGCCCGCTTCCATCTGCCAGGCATACTTAATGATGCGTGTGTGTCTGTCTATTCAGAGTATCAGGCTAGTGTAAACAGTTCTTTTTCCTTTGGAAACATGGCTGCTCAAAAGCATGCTATCACCAAATTGGTATTTGTTTTAATCTACAAGTTGGAAAAATGTTTTTCTGATTTATTGGGCTGTCATGAGGGCTCTGTAAGTCAGGCCTGAAGCTTTCCATCTCCTGCAATCTCACTCAGCTGGGTCTCCCTTCCAAAACAACTATGAATCCCATTTTTGGTGAAACACTTATATTTGTTGTACAGTTAGAAGGAGAGTACTTCAGATTGAAGTGTGTCTGTTAACAGCAAATTCAAGGTTTAAGTTATTTCAGATGTAAAAAATGTGAAAAGAGAGATCTTGTTCCTGAATTTCTGCAGTTCCTTTAGCACTTCTCAACAGAGCAGAGTTTTATTAAGAATCAAAGTAAGTTTTAGGCATTGCTTGTCACATAGCGTTTACTGGGTATGTCTTCAATACAGCAGATAAACCCTACAGCTGTTTAAATGTAACCCTCCAGCCTGTATTCTAAGTTTATGGATTTGCTTGTAGATCTACTTAAAAATGTTCATCTATGGAGTTTGGTGCTTTAAACCATTCTTACCTTTTGTGTCCTACATAAGAGGAAGGAAGGAAGAACTAAGCAAAAATGTCACAAGTACACATTTGATGGTATATTCTTATGTATGCAGATGCAAAAATGTTCATCAGATCAGTAGAGAGCAGAACTTTTCCTAATGATGATGTCCACCAAGCAAATGTGGAGAGCTCAGGAAGATGCAAACAAATGGATGTGACTCATGCGGCGTGTGTCTGTCCTGGTTTGATTTAGAATAGCGGCTGGGCCAGCCATGAGATGAATGACAATGTCTTCCAGGGAGACCAGTGGAAATGTGAAGACTGTGACACTTTGTGTATGTTGTTTTTGATATTTGTTTGGACCTGCAAAATCCTGCCATTTTTAGAAGGAAGAATGGTTTTGGATATGTTACTTTCTTCTAAATATTTCCAGCAGCTTCAGAAACCAGGATTTTGGTGAAAAAGAGCTTTCTCAGCAAATGAGTTACAATTCTTTTGCTCCCTGAGAATTATTATGATTTACTGTGATGATTTCACGCTGTAATCATGTGAAGTGAAGTATGGGATGCACCGAAGGCTTCCCAAAACATGGAATGCATTTTTCGTGTTTTTCAGAGAGTATGTAATCTCATTAATTTTTTCCAGGATGGAGATGATTAAAAAGGGGGTTTTTTTCCACACCAGCAGTTGGTTACATAGTTTGCAGAGCATGCAGTACATAAACAGATGAAAGCTATTTTTGATGTGTCATTGTCTCAGCAATATGGGAATTGGCAGCACCGATGAAATGACAAGTACTTGGCAATGTCGACTTTACCACATGGCTGTCAGTCTAGCGAATAAAAAGAACTGGCAGGCGAGGATTGATGTGGTGTAAGCAGTGGAGCTGATTCTCTACTTTAGAGACTGATTCTGCACATTTTGACTAATTTGGTAGTTCTCAGATCAGGTGACTTGGCTCAAGCGAGGCATGGGTTTCTTCAGCATCTTGCAGGATCCTCAGGACCAGGTCTGCACTTGTGTAGACCCTTCTGTTTCGCTGCAGGGCTTGCTAGCGCACGTGTGGATGCTTGGACATGGCACAGAGACTGTCAGGGTGTTGCATTTTAAGCCAGAACAGTTCAAGCCTTGTACTTGTTTTTTGCACAAGACCCTCATGCAGAAATCCTCCATGCACCTTTCAGCTCCAAACTCTGGGCTTGTCCTAGGTTTTGGGCTGAAGTTCCATTTGGGTTGCTTCTGGTTGGCACTGGACTAAGGAAGAGAAGTTGTCTTTTTACTGCTCTGTCTGAAATAGAATAGAATCATAGAGCAGAACTGTTCATGTTGGAAAAGACATTAAAAATTGAGTCCAAGCATTAACATAACTGTACCAAGCCCACTGCTAAACCACAGCCCTAAGCTCCATATCTACGTGATCTGTTGATTGATCTGAGGTGGGGAGGAGAGATGCTATGCCCAAATGCAGGCATTTTCTTTCTGGGCAGGTGGGATGTATGTGCCCCAGCCACGTCCCTTTTTGTGGTGAAAGGATAACTTTGTTGCAAAAAAGGTTTCTTAATTGTTTTTTATTTCAGTGTCACAGTTTAAAGGCTAATTGGAAGGGTTCTTGCAGGATGGGCAGAAACCCTTAAAGGGCTCCTTGTGGATGGCTCAGCAAAGGCCCTTTGTTCTGTGTGCTTGGCTCCCATGACAGTAGTGCAGTGACGGGAGAAACAGAGACAAGATGTGTGCAAGCAAAGGATTTACTTATCTTTACAGCCCACAGACCCCCTCACCCTCCTGTGGGCCCTTCACTCAATTTTTTTTAAGCATTATCCAGTTATTTTTTGCAGTTAAATTCAGCATGGGGCAGAGGGGAAGGAGGAGGTGGTGGGGGGACATCTCCGTTCCAGTTAAGATGAAGTTGCCAATGACTTAATGCTGCATAAAGGGCAGTTTTCCAGACGTCTTTAGGATTTTAATGAGCGTAGCTGATGGTTAGTTAGGGCTCTTCTTTCTTTTCTTGACAGATTGCTGATAACAGTCCAGGAAACCTAAATGCAAAAATCATTTGTGGCTGCACTATCGTCCATCCTCCTCCTCTGTCTCCTCGGGTCCAGATGTGCTGACTGGCTGAGTTGTGGCAGAGGTTGATGAGAGCTGGGTCTTTTGTCCCAGCAAGGTGCCACATGCTGATCCTGGTCCCAGCCCTGCTTTTTGCTGATGGGGATCTACCTCTGTCAGCAGACACCTGGGTGACTGATGCTTGTGCCTGGCTTTCAGAGGGGCAGGCTCCTACCTACCAACACTCTGTACGAGCCATCTGTCTTCAATGACCTTTTCAGCTAGCTTATGTTTTTTTTCCACCACCCTCCTCCCCCCTTTCAGCAGGCAGGAAAATTTTCAGTATTGTGCTGGGCAGGTTCACATTAGAAATCTTCTCAGCTGGCTTCTTGTTTTATTGGCAGTTTTTCTGACCACCTTGTACTGGCTGTGGAGAAGGAGAGCTGCTTTCACGGGCTTAGGCTCCACTGCTGCCTCTGTGTTTTCAGCCTTTCCTACTGTTTTTCAAGTCTCAGTTGCTAAATGCAAGAAACGAGATGGCTAGACCTATTAAAACCTGAACTCACTTGAACATTTTAAACTTACCAGAAGAGTGTTAAAGGACTTAGAAGTGTGGCAGGTGTTAACCCCCTGAGCTCCGTCATTAAAATTATGGAGTGAGCTGAACCAGTGCACGTTTTTTACCAACATTCCCTGTATCTAATGAAAGGAAGAGGAGGCAAGATACAACTTAACAGTTGTTCAGTGGAGGCCTTTTTTCACTTTACTTTGTGGGGGCATCAAGAAAGAAATAGGGGCTGGCACAGTTACCTGAAGCTTTGGAACTCTCCTGGGAGTCAGGACCAATACGTATGTGAAGGAAATGTGAATTCTTGGCATTGCTGATCCCAGGCTGGCCATCACTGCTGCTTCAAAAAGCTGCCAAATTCCATTCTTTAGATTATGAATATTTTTTTTCTTCACAGTCTCTATTCTAGGAGTGTAGGACATGTCTTTGTTTTAAGTCAAAAATGAGTAGGCATCCAGTGATTAGCCTTTCCCATGTTGCTTACTTAACCAGGTATTATGTAAAGCTCCGCTGCTGCTAGTGTGATATTATTTCCACTGCTGTGTGCGGAGGCAGCGAGGTTTTGGGGAGTGCTTGAGGTGGGTGGCACATGGCTTGTCCTTCTGGATGTTACCTCTGCTGCTACAGAGAGGCCCCTTCAGCCCTCAGGAAGATGAAGCTAGAGAAGGTTTTGGGATGCCTGAGGGCAGCAAAAGCCTGGAGGGGTGTGTAGCTCAGGTGTATACATGCAGTTCACCCCTGGGCACCCACCTGGTAGTCCCAAGACTCTGGTATCCTGCCGTGCTCTGGCATTGCCCCCAGCAAGGTTGCTGATGGTGTTATGGTATCAAAAAATCTCCATTGCATTCACAGTCACTGTTCCATCTTGAAAATACCAGACTTCCTCTCATGACTTGAACAAATGTCAGGCTTTGTTACTAATCAGGTTTTCCTTTTTTCACCCACCCTACTCTTCCTGTGAGAAGTCCCTTTGCTAGACTGAAGAAGCAGATCAATGCTTGAATTTTCATTCTTGATAACGTGGTACTACTGTGAACTGACTTACACATCCCATTGAAGCTCCTGATGAGATGGGTGCTCCCTGTCTGTGGCAGCGTGCATATTTATTCACTGAGTTATACTGGGTGCCCTTTGGCCGGCTGAAGGGGTTCAGTCATTTTTGGCTGCTATTTGGTAGGTCTTTAAAGTGTGGTTAGCAAGCATGCTTAAGCACAGTTTAAAATTCTTATGGCTGAGCAAAATCATAGAGTGCGCTTCTGCCAGCATTGTGGTGGGAGCCAACTGGTGTCAGGGCTGTCTGAAAAAACATGCTTAGAGAAGAGGGAGGGCTGTGGCAAAGTCAGGGATGCTTGACCAGGCTGACCCATGGTACAACCTGGGGTGACCATGGTCACATCTATGCTCTGCTTGAACCTACTGGCCTTCTGTGCCACTGATAGCTGCTGAGAGCTGCCCTCCTCCTCTTCAGAGAGTAGGAGGCTTTGGAGAAAAGAGACGAGTTGATGGATGGAGAGGAGGCAAGAGGAAGGAGTAGCAGAGGGGCTCTGGCATGGCAGATCTGAGGGCGTTTCACAGCACTGGTTACCAGCTGGGGCATGAATCATCTGTATTCATCTGTGTCATCCTGCACATTCAGTAGGCACTTTCCGTAAGTGTTTTTTATAATAGCAGGTTAACCTTCCTGGGGGGGAAGGAATGGACACCCCTAGTGGTTTAAGAGCAATAGTCTGGCTATTATAAAAGAAAAATATGTTTGTAGTACAAGTAGGTAATTATCTCCCAGAGTATGGTCTTATCTATTCCTTGTTCTCAAAGGATCTGATGATACCATCTCAGTGGCATTTCCTCAGGAAAGTTTGTAGCTCAGATCCTTGACGCCACCATGGCCCCACTGGTAGCACAAGGACCAGCTGAAGGGAAGGGGAGGGCGAGAAAGGAGCTGGAAACAGGCATGTTTTCTGAGGGAAACAGGAGACAAAACAGGATACGTTGCCCCTTTTGTTTCCACCTCACTCTGAGTGCCCCATTGAGCCCACCAGGCATAGTGCGGTGTAAGGGCATGTTTGCTCAGGCATCCCCCCCAGCAGCTTTGCCAGGGCAGTGAGCCGTTGCTCAGAGTTCATGCCTGTGCAGGGTGCTAATCTAACGCACGTGACCACATCTCTTTCCCAGGTCTGGCCTAAGTTACTTAACAACCAGAAGATTAACCTTAGGAAGATTTCCTATGGCCTGAGGGAGAAGTGTGTTCTTTTCTCCCTCAACAGGGGACTCAAGCCTTATGTAAGTGACCAAAGGTGTTGACCACAGTCCTTAGGTGTGGAGCACATGGCACTGGCTTGTGTTGCTGGGCTATTTTACAGTGTAAGTTGTTGAAGGGGTTTTGGTCTTCTTGTTTTGTCTTTCTCCTAGACAAGATTTGTCAGCTGCAGACTGTTGAGGAAGTCAAGTATGACATTTTCCTGTGTCCCCACATCAGTAATTTGTGCTTGTGTGTGTATATATGCTTGTGTGCATGTACAATCCGTTCATAGAGATCAAGTCGTTCGCACAAAAGACTTTAATCCAGTTCCGTGCCCCAAGACTGGATCACTTTGGTCTCTCAGGCTGTGCAGCCTGTGACCTCACGGTGCTGCATCCACAGGCAACCTACTTCCGTGTTGCACTAGCTCTCGTGATTGTTGTTGCCAGTTCTCCTAGTGCCAAAGCTGAGTCTCACCTGGTCAGTCTCCAGTTTCTGGAGTTGTCTGTCATTAATAAGAAGGACCTTGTAATGTCTTTCAGCAAGTCCCCTGATTTCCAGCTTATAAAATGGACTAGTAGGACTTTGTGTCTGATTCTCAGAAAAGACTCTGTTTTTGGTAATAGTGCTCTCATTGTCTGCCCCATCTTTTCTAAAAGCCTAGACTTGTCCACTTGCAGATAGCAGGTGCTCAGCCTCCCAATGCAGCCAGCAGCACTGGTTTTGCCTGCATCTCCTTAATGCTACACGAAGTGGTTGGCGTCTTCTGCCAGTTTAGCTCTCTGAACCAGCTGCTACTGCTGTGACTGAGCCTGGGGATTGGAGGTGCAGGGAGAGGAGCTGTCAGGTGCCTGCTTCTGGTGGCAGCAGCTGACCCTTTGGCTGGTTTTTAGCCCTATCCCAAAGTCACTCCCACAGACTTCTGCTCAGGTCTCATCTGAGTGATGTTTTAATCGCTGGCAGTGGGACGAAACATATGTGTAAGGTGTGACGTGCGGGAGTACAGCCTACCTAATGTAGATGGGCTTATTTTGACAGGGACAGACTTGTGTTGGTGTTCATGCACGTACATGGATTTCCTGTCTGTGCTGCTTCCAGACCCAGCTTTCCCCTTACCTTTTCAGAAGCTTTCTTATGCTTGGCTTCTGCCCATTTTTTTGGCTAACATAGTGGCTCCCCTGCTTTGCCTCCTTTATCTCCGAACAAGGGTGAGAACTAAGTTCACTCTGCTTGGCCGATGCTGCAAACAAAAGAGTCTTCTCCTAAACACCTACTTTTCTTTTTTTAGTGGGTGAGGCAGTAAATCTCTTTGGAGATTTTCACTACTCGTGCTTTTTTCTCTGGGGATCTATACTTTGTTCCTTTTTCCAAATCTGCTTTTGACAATTTGAAAGTGATCAAATCACTTGTGACTTTTTGCAAGTGACAGAGAATTAACTCCTGGCAAACTAGACCTTTCGGTTTCCTTATGCATTAAAAAAGTGACTTGCTCTTCCCGTAAAGAGCACCAGCCTTTCTGTTTCCCCAGCTTTAGCTGGAAGGATGAAGTCAAGCTAGGAAAAATAGTTCTACATTCAACTGGCTAATGTGAGACAGCCTGCTTTCATAGAGGCATGTTTTCAAAAGGCTTAAGTTACTCTTAGGCTGTCCTCAAAAACCAGAATTTGTTTTCATAGCGGAGGACTGAATAAATGGATGGCTTTAAATGACAGTATTTTCAGTAAAAATGTAGGGAGTAGAGTAGTAATAAAATTGTCTGCAGCTGAGATAACATTTTATTTACTTACGGGTTTTTTCCTCGTTGAGAGTTAGCACAAGACATTGTCATTGCTTGAGCACAGCAAAGAGGGGAGGTGCTAATTGCTGCTCTCCAAGAAAGGGACAAGAGCTGCAGAAGTTCAGCCTTGCTAGTGAGCTCATGGTCTTTATTAGCAGTATGTAATCTAATCTCTACTCACTCTTCTTGGTGTCTTGGTTTTCTTTCTCATTACCGCATTACAAGATTGGCCGGCTGGCCATCCGTTCATCCATCCATCCATCCATTTGTCTTTGAAGTCCACAGACGTGCTAACAGAAGGAAACCTCGTGGGACCAGGAGTTGGCCTCAGCCTTTCTGAATTGTGTCTTGGTTCCTTGGCACCTTGCTGAACACCCGTGAGACACGCCTGGGGAAAGGCAGATATTTTTCTCCTCCTGACAGTGTTCATCACAGTTCAGTCGCATAGCACAGTGGTAGCTAATTGTGAAGCCATGCTGAAAGTGACGTCCTTGGCAAGTAGTTAAATTTTTCTTGTTGAAGTCCTTGGCATGGAAGTGGCTTTTAGCAACCCAGTACTTATGATCCTATTTCCTTAATTTATAAATATTAAATTAGAAGAATTAAATGTCTTCTGATTTTAGCCTTTAAGCTGATGAAAGTGAAGTAAATCATGGTTATGGCTAAACTGCTATGTGAACTTGCTGCCGTAAATACTCTGCCAAGTAGAATACTATAACAAAGTAAATCCCATAAGCCCAAAGCTTAATTATATTGATTTCATTTAGGCATATATACAGATGCTAAGAAAATACTGTAAATTTGGGTTCTAGTGTAAGTTGTAATTCAAGTTGTAAAACAGTTTTCAATATGAGCCTCATACTGGAGATCCTCAAACAAGTGGATTTTTTTTCTTTGCTGTTTCAGCTGAAAGTCTGCATCTGGATTCCTCTCCCTAGAGCTTGCTCTGAGTGTTTGCACTCTGTGGCTTTGTTTGGAAATCAGGACTGTGATGGGAGGCATTAATTCCCCTCATCTGATTAAATTCTGCAATTTCTTTTGTAGTGGACAACAGCAAACACTATAAACTAGAGAAGAAATCAGAGAGGCATTAGGGAGTTTTGGATGGCTCTTGAGATGTACAAATACTTCTGTATTTGTTGAGCAGTGCATCAGTGGAAGTGTCCTGAGAAATGAACTCCATCAGAACTTTACAATATGAAATATAAAAGCGTGTAAATAGTATCACAGACTCTACAGGTTAGAACTGCAGTGATTCAAACAAAAATCGTATTTATAGGGAGATGCAGCATGGTTGATAAATGTCGTCAAGGTTTGGGCATGGAAAACCTTCTTTGAACCCTGAAACAGGAAGAGCAAAGCTGCCTAAATGCAAGTTGAGTTACGTGTAAATTTCTGCTCAATAATTGAGTTGCAGTTTGGGGTTTTTTGGTGTATTTTTGGGGAGATAGGGTGTTTTGCTTTTCAGTTATTTAACTTATTTTTTATTTTAAATTGCATGGCCTGTTTTTGAGTACCACAGGTCTGTTTGGACCACTTTACAGCACCTTTTACTAATCTGTAGCAGTGTTCTAGGGTTTTCCCCTAAAGCTTACCAAGCGACTGGGATCTTGCAGAGCCTAAGCACTGGACACAACACAGCCCGGTGAAGGAACTGAATTTGCTGCAGCAGTTGTTTGGGCCAGGCCATTTCTGCCCTGAATGAGAGAGGGTTAAAGTCTAAGCATTTGCTGTCCAGGATAGATTAGGTGCATGTGCTTTCTTCACTGAGGACATCAGAGTGTAAGGTGTTTTGCCTGTGTTGGATGGTTGAATGATAACATGGTGCTGCTTTGGTCACGATTTGAGGCTGTGGAGAGGTACTGCAGAATACATGAGAAATAAATTGTCACTGAGCCACACTCCCACGCGCAGCCTCTGTAAATCCGTTCAGTCTCAACAGGCTGTTATTCCAGCTTTAATCAGCGTTCAGCGTGAGCATCCCCCAGTACTTAGGCCATGTTGGTAGCTGGTAGAGACGATGCAGTCTTATCTTCTCAGACTTTCTTAGCAGAGTTAATTATCTGGTTCTCTTGTGCTCATAATTGAAGAATTCCTGTTGAGTTCCCATTGTGTTTAGCCCCTTTATGTTCTGCCCTGAGCATCACTGTATGCCTGTCTGAGCTCTGGGGATGCTGTGAGCTTGCTTCTCTTCCTGGAGTGGAGCTCCTTAGGGAAGGGATTCAGCTTCCTGTGCTTCACACCAGTTTGGGTCCTCAAGACATGGCTGGTGGGGGAGTTGTGTGGACTGCAGGCTTCCTCCTTCCCTCCTGCCTGGATAACACTGCTTTCAGTTGTTTCCCCATGGGAGCTGGTGATATCATATATATTTTTGGTCATCCAGAAAAACCTGGCCTCATTCATTTATTCCTATGGTATTCCTAAGGTACAGCTTGTACCTTGAAAATAACCCACAGAACATGTGTGATGGAGTGTATTTACTCATGCTATAGACACCAGCTATAAAGTTTCTCCCACTCGTGCATCTGCTAGACAGCTTAATTTAATTTCTAGCTTGCTGCAGCTGTACCTGAGGATGTGGAAGTCTTAGTCTTACCTATAGACCTAGGGCAGGCTCTCACTCAACTTCTGCTCCTTTTCCTAGATTTATTTCAAGTTTAGAATCCTATTGGATCCTTGACTCCCATAAGAAAGAGTGAACTATGTAGTAGAACAACTAGCTGGTTGTTCAACCAAAGGTAGCAGGTTGTTCTGCTTGACAAAACACCCCTTTTTTTTGCCTTGCTCTGCTTTAACTGTTGACATTTGGACATATTAATATCAAACAGATAACCCTGGGGGTTATCTACCCTGGGGGTCGATAATAGTTATTTATAAATACTGCCCCTGTAACTACTTCTTCCTTCACAACATCTTACTGTAAGCTTGGTCTCCTTTTAAAATGCTGGCAGCCTAATAATTCAAGAGTAATGAGATAAGGCAGGTTGTGGGTGTGAAACCCAGCTTCAGAAGGAGGTAGGAGGAAGAGCGCTGAGAGGAATTACACTTGGACTTCACATTCGCTTATGTTGTGAGGTCAGGTATGCGTTTGCACTGGGTGGTGCTTTGGTGACCTTCATCATTCTGTTGAATGACTAATCAAATAGATAGTTAAATGCCTTCCAGTCCAAGTTGTTAGTCTTCTATGAACAAAGAGAAGAATAACACAATTTTAGCCCACAGTGCTGCTTCCTACTGTGCTATAGCGTTGGCCTCACAGAGAGCCTTATTTGAAGCTTGGAGTAGGGAGGAGATAATTGGACTGTTGCTCTTTTTTCTTTTTTTTTCATTTTACTGTTCTGTGAAATTCACGACACACTTCCTTCTAGCCAATGCTCATTATATTTAATCTTGTAAACTGCCCTGCTAATGCTGCTAACAGCATGATTATCTCCAATTGAACCTTAGAAGTATTCTAATGAATCAGACACACACAATAGCACCAGGCAGAGGGTCGGCTTAGGACCTAATTAATGATGTCCTGAATGTCTGCTGCTCTTAGAGGAGGTGGGGAGAAGCGTGACAGGTCCTCTGTGTTCCATGTGTGGTGCAGTTTCTTTAAATAGCTGTAACTCTTGCAGCTGTTGAGGGAGGAGGGCAAAGCTTTCTGCCTACTGAATGGTCACGGGAGTGGTAGGCTACACCAAAGTGCTTGATGGTCCTCCCTTCACAACATTGAATTAATCATGACCAAGGGATTTGAGGATCTTTTACTTCAGAGGAGATCCTGCTCTGAAGTTACACCTTGCCCTGAAAAATCTGTCACTTAAGAGGACAGTTTAAATCTACAGCAAACGCCATGTGAGTTGTGCACTGTGGGAGAGGATCCCTGTGGTTGGATGGTGTTGCAGGGCCCCGGCTCCTCGTTTCTAAAACCTTCTTCCTTGGATTTGCTGAATTTTAAAAATAATTTGGCATAGAGTGAGCCATCAGCTGAGAAGTGCAGGAGGAGTTGGCCCGTGTTAAAAGGCAGAGATTTCTCACTACCCTTGAAGCATGAAGCCCTCAGAGAGTCTAGTGACTTTTAATTTTGGAAACAAGAACACTGTAGGTTTGAAAGTAAAACAGCAGCTTCATCTCTGAGCTGGGCAAGGTGCAGAAGTGACAGTGCTGAAGCACTGGAGTTTTGTCCTGAAGGACAAAATATTTCTACAGGGAATTCAGAAATTTATTTCATTTTGCTTTGCTTTCAGGCTTAAAGACCTACATTTCCTCTACATCAGTAAATCTCAGATTTACAGTCATTTGAAGATACCCAAATGATGCTGTTCCTCAAAAAAACCTACTTTTTCTAGAGAATGCCTTAACCTGCTCATTCCCTTTGCTATACTGACAAGCAGTGGAAGAATTAAGAATAATCCCCCCTATAACTGCTTACTGTGCTGCAAGTTGCAGTGCATGTACTCCTTGAACAGTGCACAGCACCTTTTCAGGAACAGTTTATTCTAGTGGTTTTGTTTTGTTTTTAATGTATGAGAGTAAAAAATTGAAAAAGGTGGATCGACCTCATCTCATGTGAAACACTAGTAAACAGTACCGTTCTGGAGTATTTGTTCACCCCTTTGTGTGAAGGCTGGGAAGCTGTACCTGCTGCTAAGCTGCTCATGCACACTTTGTGCCAGCCATGTTGAGGCACTTACTCAAAGGCAAAGATGTGTTCCTTCTGCTTCCAGGGGCCACCATAGCCCAGCTGCCTTCAAAAACTTAGTGCATCCAGCTGGGACACTACCTTTGAGCTGCTGGACCAGGGGACAGCTGGTGGTAGCATAACACCTCAAGGACAGTGGGATGGGAGCCATGGTCTTCCCTCATTCCCTCTACCCTTGTCCCGTCTGCTCCTTCCTGTCATTGAGAGTTATGCTGGAGCATCCTACCTAGCTCCCAGCACCTGCTCCAAAAGGACTCGGACCTCTAGCAGGATTTGTGCTGTTTTCTGTCTGCTCTGGGATGTTCCACAAGGCATCAGTCACCCATATTTAAACCACACAAACTGAACTGCAGGATGCTGGCCGTCTGGGCTCAGCCACTTGCTGGAGGAAGGGGAAGTCTGACTCTATTTCCTTGGTTTTCCCTAAGCAACCATGATTTTGTTACTTTGCTTTTGTGGTGTTGGCTGTTCTCCTGGCTCTGGTGAGGCTCAGAATGTGCCTACTTCTGCTGGAAATGTTGGCTGCTGTTTCCTTAGCTCAAATGGTCGCTCAGTACAAAGGAACTGCAAATACTCGTGTAAGGCACCAGCCCTGGTAATATTTAACTGTTCGTTAATATGTGATCTATCTGTAGGAGCTTTTACCCAGGGACATCAAAGCACTTTTAGAAATAAACATTAATGAATTGTGCCTGACAATACAACTATAAAGTTAATAGTTTTATAGATTTAAAAAAAAAATCCCAGAGGAAGTTAAGTTACATGTTCAGAATTGCACAGGAAGTCCATAGCTTGGGTGGAAATATATCATCTCTTTCCAGACCTCTTTACTTGATGTGTTCTCCTGTCTCGCTGTCTTGTGGTGACAAATATCCCAGATTTGTGTGTGTTATTGTGCATCTACTACAATATGCCTAAACATGCTCAAGACAGTAATCTACTTAGGAACCTTTTTTTCTTGAAAAGGTTTTGAAGCTTGTGGTGTTTTTCATGGCAAATCTGCAAAACTGTAGCTGGGGACAGGGTGCAGAGTCTGTTCTCTTGGATAGCAGCAGTGTCCCATCGCATTGCCTTCCAACTCCAAACCTATTGTCCATGGAAGCACCTTTTTGATGTTTGTGTTCTTTTGCAAGGAGAGGGTTAGAACTACCTACTGGGTTGAACAGGAGAAAGAGGTGGTTGGCAAGATTTTATCTTTCAGAGCAAAGACAAGATGTAAGTGTATGTTCTTTGTCTCCTGAACCTTAAGACACTTTCCTCTGAGGAAGTGGGAAGTGGTGCAGAAAACCCCATTGCTTAATTTCTGTAGTAGCAAGCTTTGCAAAAGAGCTTCAAAAGAGTGGGGAACAAAAAAGTTAGCAAACTGAGAAGATTTAGGGAAGTTATTATTAGGGTAGAAATACAGATGCTGTTCTGTATCCTACTATCCCTGTATACATGAGTTGAAGGAAAAATGGTAGCAGCGTTAACATCTAAATGCATATTGACGTTTCTTCACAAGCAATTTATACGTGCAGGGGTCCTCTGGCACAGCTGCTAGTTTCAGAAGTAGTTTGGTTTATGGTTTGCTGAAGAGTTTTTCCAAACACATTTCATGGATACTTGCTCCTGAGTTTTACAATTTTTGTTATTGTGCCTTTTCATTTTGGGAACCTTAGTAATTTTCAGTTTTGTAGATTGGGGGATGTCTCTTGATATTGCAGTAGATCAACAGTACAAAAGTATGGGGGTTTTCCCCGTCTTCTTTCCCTTAATCCTTTTTGTTTAGCTCACCGAATTTTAGGTACCTGTATTTGAATTGTTGACCTTTTAGTCACAGTCAGTGTGGTGAGATGGGGCAAGTAGAGTCCAGTCGTGGAAGTGCTGTTTAGCTGTGGTGGAAAGAAGCATCGTTAACTCTCATTAACGGCATCATTAAATAGATAAACCTTCTTTAAGTTCAGCTTTGAGGAACCAAATTAACTGAATCTTGTTTTGGCAATAGCTCACTGACACTGTTGAGGCAGTTTTTTGTTTTCCATTAGGTATGAAATTTGATGCTCTGGAGACGCTCCTCTGTAAAGAGCACACAAGTCAGGTTGTGCTAGTAGCTGGGGTTGCTAACTGATGGAATTCCTTCATCTTTAGAATCACTTGTGTGTGTGCTTGTTTCCTGGGCTTTTCTACCCTAGTGGCCAGCTGTTCCTTGTCCACTTCCTAGTAGTGGCTGGGCAGGGATCCTTTGTGAGATCTAATGATGCTGAAGCAGTCCCTTTGTTGTTTTCTTCCTCGACTTCACTTTCTCTTTGGCTGTCCCTTCCAGATTTCTGGAGTGGTACCGCCTCTTTGTGTCGTGGTGTATCTGCAAGATAGATTTCTTTATCTGGGTGTGGATGTTTAAAGTGAGCAGACACATTAGGAAAGAAGCACCATGTGTTCCCCCCCACCTTTCCGGCTGATTTTTTTGATTGCTCCTCATTCTTGCCTGGGCTGTAGTCCTATGAGTGTCACATGGGATCCATTATCAGGTAATCTTGATAGAAGAAAGAAGGGCTTTGCTCATCATTCATGAGGTGATTCTAGCTGGGGAAATGAAATCCTAACAATACTTGATTTTATTAGGTATTCTCTCTAGAGAACCTGTTTTCTGAGATGAATGGAGCCTTCATTGCTGGGAGTGCTGAAGATCTGATGTGAAGAGATGAAAGATAAGACTGTACCTACATGTGATGTCTTCGGCTTCCTTGCCATTGACATCAGTAATAATACTCTCATTTGTTTGCTGGTGCCCATTGTCTCACATGGCCCTGCCAAATGTACAACATGACATGATTCTCCAGGGTGACTGCACCAAGCCAGACGTGTGCACCTCCTTGCTGGGGCTGTCTTTTCTGTGGTGTTTCTGATCCACTCTCACTTGGGCATGTTCCATAGGGCAGTCTGGAGATACATAGCCCAAAAGCCTCCTTTTTGAGTGAATTTCCTTGAAGAAATTGGACTTAAGCAAGTCACGCATCTTCTAGCTTGTTTGCGTGGAACCTATTGGCACAGACTGATTTCTATCTTGAGGCAGAACAAAAACTTGTCATTAGTAAGTGTGCACTTACCCTTGAGTGTGTAACACATTCATGAGAGTCGTCATCGTAAACCAAATTAACTTCTTCCTGCAATGAAGACTGAAAAGCTGGAGTGACCCTCTTTGAATTCAAGCGAGTAGGTTTTTCTGATAACTTACAGTTGCTTTTAGTGAATCCAAGGTTGATTCTTGAAGATTCTCATGTAGCAGTCGACTGTTTGCCTTTTTCTTGCTTGCTGTTCTTTGTTGAAATCAACTCAGTGATTTCAATGCTAACTAGAAAGGCAAGTGGCAAATGGTTGAACTAAGCAGATTAAAATGCTCTTAGCTACAGACTTATTCATATAATGGAGAAATGTTAGTTTCCTTAGTTTTTCCCCCTTTCACTTTAGAATAGTGTCTCCTGAAATTCTTAACGAACAGACTAAATGGAAGCTGTGCATTATCCATTTTTAAATGTGTACAGAGGATGGCTTGTAAGCTACTGAAGCATTAGTAAAAAAAATGAAAATAAAAAGCAAAGTCATCAAAATCAATTAAAATACAATCAAGCACTTGGTAGTGTTGCTGAAATTGAGAGCTGGTATTTGCCAGTAACTTGTACTTGCTTGTTTCTTCTGCCCCATGTGATCTCGTATTGAGGAACCCTGCAGAAACTTGAGTGTTAGAGCTGCTCAGTTTTTTGCATCTTGGATGATTTTTTTTTTCTCTGATTTCCTAAGCTTTGACTGTTTCTTGGTTGCACTTAGGGTTTGTGGCAAAAATCAGTAAAAGGAAACTCCTGTAGCTTTCTACCGGTGGAAGGTATGAGCTCTTTCTCTTATTTCTCCAGTACTGGGCATCTTTCATACTTAGAGCTTTGAATTCTTGTGTTTGTTTGAAGTCAAGCCCAGCATAATATCAAATTAAGCTTTTAGGGTTTTTTTTTGATGTTCCACATAGAAATTCATTAGTGGCTTTGAGCTTAGTTTTGTTTATTTTCTTTCCAGGCTTCTCTGTTCAACGTGTGCTTATAAGCTAGGTGAGGAGCCCGAGTTGCTCAAGAACCCTGTTGTCTCTACCCTGTTGTCTCTTCTTGATAAATGCATCCTCTCAGCCTCTGATCTAGGTAGAGTAAGACCACTCGGATAAACTTGTGTGTCAGTGGGGACCTGAGTGCTGTCCATGTGTACCTGCAGTGGGTGTCTCTTTGGGAGCTCAGAAAACCACTAGCTTTCCCTTGGAAAGAGCGGATGTAAGAGCCTGCCTGTCTGCCATAGACATTCCAGCAGAGGTGAGTGCTGATGAAAAATACATTTTGAGCTGTGCATGTGCTTTTCACCTTTGGTGATTAAGTAGAGTAACATTTCAGCACAACAGTCCTGGAGGTGGGGCTGCGCCTTAGTGGCTGCTCCTAACCCTCTTGATGCCCTGTAGTTTCTGAATGTGGGTAGTTCCCATGGTTAGTAAAGCTACTGAGGTGACAGGAAGGCTGGAATTCTGATTTCTTCAGAATCTTGCCACCCTGGGTAGGCGATGTGGTTGGTGCTCAGGTTTAGAGCATGGTGCCATCATCAGCCCTTAATTCAGCTTGTGTTTATTGGAGCTGCACCATACTTGCTTGGTGCATATGTGCATGTGTGTGTGTGTGTTCTAATGTAGCCCATAATTTACAGCGTTTTGTGCTAAATCTCATCTCTCATGTGATTCTCCTGGTTACCCATCAGTTCAGTGAAATGGCTGTAACTGTTAAGCAATACTCATGTTTTGAAAGACAAGTCCTGAACTTATTATGAATTCTCCTTTGACAGTAGTTGCAGTAGCTGTGCATTGTGTAATTGAGCAGTCAATTCCGGCATTCTATATTGATGTTTTCAGTGCAGACATGTGATTATAATAAATGGTAATGTGCTTTCAGTAATTAGCCAAGTAGCTGTAAATTTAAAAGGCAAACTTTAAGAGCGTTGAAACTCTCAGAAACCCAGTTTTATTACAACTTAAAAAATAATTACTTTGCTTTATCTCTCCTCAGAGTGCTGTAATTTTGGACAGGCACAGCTGGAGACCCCTCTCCAGCATCCTGCAAATCCAGTCCTGCTGGTGTTACAAAATCCTTTCCACCAGTCTGAATGCTGTTTTCTTTTCCTGATGTGGGGAGAAGGGAGTAGTAGTAGGGCAGCATCACAGCTGATTTAATTTTGTTTTCAGTGTATGACACTTAATTGGAAGATTGCTTAATTCTAGGAACTGCTGTTCTGCACCACCATACCACATAATGTATTTAGGTCATGGCTGTAGCGTTTGGTCAGAGCACCTGATTGTGTTTAACAGGTCTGTTTTCTAGATTCAAATGGTAATCTGTGTAAATGGTAGGCAGCTTAAACTCTCCTCTGTAGGTAGGTTTGCATACATCCTAGCAACGTGTGAATAAGCAAATATGTTACAACAAGTGGAAGGCTTCTAATTGTTAAAATATGTATTTATTTCCAGTCCCCCCTCTCCATTCCTTTTACTAAGGTTGGAAGTGGTAGAAAGGAATGGTAAGAGATCAGATTTATTTACCATTATGTGTATCTGTGATCTTACAGGATTACAAATGTTTACGTTTAAATTCTGAGTAGGATTAAACAGTGTTTTAACTCGTGAATACCTAACCAGAAGCTGCTCACTCTTAGTGGAGTTTTCTGGGCTGTTCCCCCACCTGGATGGGGCTGAGCTGCAGTGGCTGAGACAACCAGTTATTTTGCAAAGACCTATGTGGCAGGCAGCATCTTGCTGGCTACAGCTGTGCTGTGATACAGATGTGGCATCCCTTGCAGACAGCTGTGTCTGCTCCTGGAGAGACCCGAGTATGGGTAGATAGATGGGATCTTTCACAACTGCCTCTTTGGAAGGATGGACACTTCAGGCGTGTAGGGTTCTCCTGAGTCAGGACTGAATGATTGCTGGAGCAGCTTTTTCGGTTTGCCAGAGGCTGGGACTGAAGTCCAAACTGTTTACAGATTCCTATTTCCATGTCTATATTTAGGGTAGATGAGCTGATAGTCCAAGAGATGGTCAGCTTGCTGTAGTCATTGGGAGGGCTGGTCCATTGCCTGCAGCGTTTATGTTGTGCATCTGCAGTCAGTGAAACAGACCCTGTCTAGGCACATGCCATGTACCCACTGTCTCCCTGCCATGGTTGCCTGGATGCTTGCAGGGCCACAGAGGCGGCTTTGCTGCCTCTGCTGAGGGTTTGTTTGGGGTTGAGGTGCCTGCTACCCCTGCTTCCTTCCCCTTCACTGCCTGGGAAGTGATGCAGTATTAGAGATGTTTCATTGATGGTGATGCTGGGGGAAGTGGTTACAAATGTCTTAGTCGTCCTCTGCAGCTGAATTTTGGTAATCACTCCTCTTCTGGTGTTCAGTTGATTCCATTTTGCTCAATGATTTACAACCAAAAGCTTGATCTTTCTGACTTAACAATGTTTATATTATGTCTAATGACAGCTGGGCTCCAGAGTAGTGACTTGTGGTCTGCAGGAGTAGCTAGAGCTGGATCATGAGCTAAATAATACTTCGAGTAGTATCATGATGAAAGAGTGGATCTTTTTAACCCCCAAGTACAGTTTGTTTTAGAAATAGTAAAAACAAAGTCTGCACTGTCTGTCCTACCTACAGTTACAGAAGGCTTTTATGTTTGGGACTAAAGTAATTGAATGATTTAGGTTGGAAAAGACTTTTAAGAACTTAGAGTCCAACTGTTAGGTGTGCCAAGTCCACCACTGAACCATGTCTAGAAGCATCTACACATCTTTGAATGGCACTCTAGGGATGGAGTGCTGCCTGATGGCACTCGAGATGATCTGCTCCATATCCTTGCCTGGCACTGAGGTTGGACTGACAGGCCTGTTGTTCCTTGGATCTTCCTTCTTGCATACTGGCATTACAGTGAACCTTCAGTCAACTGGGACCTCCCTGGTTAGCCAGGACCGCTGATAAATGTTCCTTTTCCCACTATGTGACAGCTGTAGCCTGTCTGTCGCCTGCAGGCCTGGTGTTGTGTAGACTGACCCTTGATCAAAACCTTCTCCTTGTCACAAAATTATGCTGGTGACACCAGGCTTGGAGCCAGGTTTGCTCTACTGCCTCTTCCTATAGAAAGAAATCTCCTGAATCCTTTAGCACCAAAACCACTTTGGCTTAATTTGTTGTGTATTATTTATTCTTAATTTGGGTTGTGCCTTGATCACACAGCAGGGCAGGTGGGGACTGGGTGTGATGACGGCAGCAGCAGCATCGTGGACTGGATTTACAGGTCCTCCTGAGGAATTCTTTATCACTTGCCACAGCTTGGTCTGTGTGTTATTTCAGAGCGGCGAACATGTTTTGACTAGTTTTTGTAAAACACTTGGTGTGATCTGGAGCACTCAGGGTAAAGTTATAATGTACTGTTCTTAACAAACACCCTTCTTCTTGGTAGACCAACCTGTGAGCTGGGTACTTCACATAGTAGAATGGCTTTTTGCTTGAGTGGCCTCTCATGCAGTAAACACATTGACCACAGGCTTTGGGAATGCAGCTTAAATGCTGCCCAGGTATCAGCTGAGAGCAAACACTGTTCATTTTGGCCTTTCTCTGGCTAAATAGTAGATAAAGGGCCAAGCAGCCTTTGAAGTTGGGGCTTCATTGCTGGCAAGTCAGGTACGGAAAGGGTCATTCAGCATAAGCTTGAATTTCTGAGTCAGGCTCCTGTGCTGACGGAGCAGAAATACTTTGTGGTCTGAAAATACTGCCTGAGTATTTGAAAATAGTTCCTGTGGACACAGAGCTGTTTACAGATGACTTGCTGGCTCCATGCCAGTTTCTCAAGGACAAGGTGGTGCTTTTTTCTTTTTCCTTTATAATCACATGTGTACTTGGCAGGCTATCAGGAGACAAAACTGCTGGAAAGAGTCTTCTGGTGTGAGCCTTTTAATTGAAATATGTACAACTTTGGGCTAACTGTGCAGTTTGCATCTCACAAAGAAGTGGGTAAAGTATTTCCTAATTTGCTGTTATGTAGTCACAGAGTAAAGCCTTCCTTTTACAGGACTCCCTCAGCTTATCTAGTGCCCTAGAAGATGAATTTTAGTTTCAGCAGTTGCTGCCTAGTAAATCCCTCATCCGTAATGGCAGGGACAATGTGACTAAATGGAAGTGGCACTGGTGAAGTTTCTAATGGCTAAAGGAAAGAGATGCCCAGCAATGTCTGCCCTTTGTAGAAAAAGCAAAAAGCTCTAAACCACACAATTCCAGCACTACTGTGTGTTGTAGCACTGGGGAAGTATTGACAGTTGGACTGGAGCCTTACTTCTTTTTAATACACATATAAAAATGTGTATTTAAGAGTCCATTAACTACTGCTGGCGCTATGGAATTTTTTAAAGGTTGTGGATGTGAATTCTGCCATTTTAACCATGTGAAAAAAAGCTCATTATGCAGCTTGACTTCCCTGCTCTGCTCAGCTATATTGTTCCACAGGGATGGTATAAATGAAAATAGTTCTCCTTTTCCTTGGCCCTCATTAAGCTGTCCAATGATAGGCTCAGATCCTCCCTGTGCAGTGTGTTTGTTAGCAACTTGTGGTGCAGCTCGACAAAAGGCAGGGACTGGATTGGTGGGGGTAGCTGAATGTGGCTGTGTGTGTTGGGCTCCCTCTCATTCAGCCTGAATCAACCACAGCAAACCCCAAAACCTATTAAAAAGGGAAACAAAAGCAGTGGAGCCAATCATTCTCCCCTTTCCCTCCCCTTCCCTTCCCACCGTGTATTTTGCATTTACAGTGAGGTTTTGTACCTTCTAAAATAAATATATGAATTCTTTTAGAAAGTAACAGACAAAGAGAAGCAGCTCTAGGCTCTTTTCATCCAGGTTTATTTCAGCGTCACTCTGGAGAAGTGATCAGGAGTCTCTGCCCTTTCTGAGCTGTTTGTCTCAGCTGAGGAGCTGCCCTCATTGCTTTGAAGCACATGGGGACCCTGGCAGGTCTGAGCTGGAAGCGGCACCGAAGTGTCACTGGGTTGGTTGTGATGGTGGGGTGGCACCTGGCAAGCACAGGGGTTGCTCTGGTGACCTGTGATGGTCCCTACAACCTCATTATTGCTGGCCTTGCTGCAAGGACTTGCTATGACTGTGACACCAAACCATGCCTGCCTCTCCTTCAGCTGGTGGCCGAGATCCAGTGGGGAGGGTATTTGGTGATGAAAGTGGCTGCTGAAGTGTAAACCAAGAAGTCATCTGTGTATGTAGCCGTGTCATTTTGCATCTACAAATGTATTACTATTTTAGTCTAAATTCTTGTCCCATTCTCTGTCTGACTTGGTTTTAGTTATAGATGCCAGAAAGAAATCATTCTGCATAAAGAGACCATTGCAGGGAGTCCAAAGAGACAAATCAGTGTCAGTGATTTGGATTTAGTGACTGGTAAAGCTGTTAAAGTAGGGTGAAGAATTAATTTGAATGAGCGCTGGACACAGTATGTTTTAGCTGATGTTCCAGAGCAAGCCAAATGTACTCTGAGCCAACTGTTTCCGTGTGGGAGATTTGCCTCTGCTCTGGTTTTATTCTTTTCTTTTGTTTTAGTTTGGTGGGGTGGGTTTTTTTTTTCCACTTTCAGTAGTGTCCCAGCTAAATTACCTAAGTGAGTTTAAAACCAGAGAAAAGTACAGGCAGTAATAAGGTTTGAGGCTCATCTATTTTTGTAGAGGTTTGAGGGTGAGGACTGATTATAAAAGAGAATGAGTGTCAGTGTGTTTAGTGAAGGTCACTAAACCAGGGCATAGCTTTGTGGTGGCTTAAAGGGTGGGATGATGACTTTGAGGAGTGTATTTTTTCAGTCTGGGAACTCAAGCTAGCTCAGGTGTCCCTGTGTAAGAAGTATCAAACCTAGGGCATTTTGGTGGCCATCTAAAGAGCAGCAAGGCTTGGTCCAACAGCCAGATGATGGATGTGATGTCTGGAGGAGGAGCAGCAGCACCCTGCAAGGCTTATCTTTCCAAATCTTCTCAACGTCCCAAAGTTGAGACTTTATGAGAAGACTACAGCCTTGCTGCCAGTGTTGCCAGCAGACTGTTGACCTTTCCTGCTTAGTATTTGGGAGGGAGAATGAAGAGAGGAATCTGTAAGCTCTGCTTGATAAGGGATTGCTTTGTGCCATTTGAGCCAGAAATGTGTAGCCTTGGGGGAATCCCAGTTGGCTGAATAGACTGAGATCGTCATGACTGGGTAAGCAAGAGCCAGCCTTAGACTTAAACTGTACCGCTGCTAGACCTCTTACCCTTCCCTTCCCCTGGAACATCCTGCTCTTTTGCCAGCTGTTCTTCATCTGTTGCCCAGTCAAATCTCTCAGTGACTGACATGAACTGGGCACAGCTATCAAGCCTCACTTAAGCAAATCTATCAAGGGTCCTAAGGGGATTGGCATTGTTTTACAGGTGAAGTGCTGATAGAGCTGTCTGCCACTGAAGTTCTGTCCCATCAGACAGAACAAACATCTCCTGCTGATGGGTGGGGTGATGCAGGCTGCTGGACATAGGGCTGAGAGCTGACAGAGATGCCCCTGAACTCTGAGCTCTGTCATTGAACTGCTGAGGGTTTGGGAAAATTAGATAGTAGCTTTCTGCCATAGTTTTCCTGATTGTTGGATTGTTATTTTTCTTGTTTTTTTTCCTTTAATTTTTACTGTTTAGGCAATGAGCTGTTTGGGAGGAGGAAAAGCCACTGGTAGTCAATATTGAGCATCTTTTGAAACCTAGAAAAGTTAAAAATCAATGCACAAGACTCACTTTTTGATTACTAATGGGTAACCTCTTTTCACTCTGACCCTGGAAGGCAGGATTGATAACAACTGTGTGTCTTTCATACTTCACAGAATGCCATCCTATGCATGAGTAAACTGTCGTTACAATTTCCTCGACAGACAGCTTGTGGATGTCCAAAGCAGGATAGAGAGCGTGTTGTTTTCTGGTTTGCTTTCCAGGCATTTGCTGTCAAGAGTTAGACAGAGGAAGTAAAACACAGAACCCTATCCTGTGTTTTACTTAAACAGTAGGAGTCTTTAATAGCTTCTGGTTCATTTGGGTTTGGAAACCATCTCACAAGAGAAAGAATACTGATGTTGGCCTTTTTTTCTACTCGTGTGCTCTGCGGTGATTTACCAGGCTTTTGTAGTGAGCTTTTTTGCTGGGTTTTTTTGTCTAGAAGGAGCTTCCATGCCAAATCAACATTATCTCTTTAACAAGTTAATCTCCATTGCTGGAACCTATAATTACTTAGCTTACCACATGCTGTATCAATAAGGAGCAGCATTCTTTTGACTGCAAATGCAACTAGGTGGAGATTTTGCTTGAGAACATTTTGTTATTTGTTTTTAACTCTGTGTGTGTGTGGTTGCTTTTGCTTTGTGCCATTCTGCTTTTTGCCTGTCAAAAACACATGTTCTCTTTCCTCCACAAGCATTACTTCCATGGCTTTTCAGGGAGTGGGAGGAAACATCCAAGTATTTGCAATGCAAAGTTGGCTGCTCTGCATCATCTGTGCAGCTAGCGACAAAAAGAGCTGTTGGTAAACATGTATGGAAATAATTAAGGTATCACTTATTGCACTGGTGTGTGCAACCTATTAGGACACATTGCCTCATGGTCTGTTGCCTCAGGGTGGTAGGATTTTAGAGGGAACTAAATGAGAAGCAAATTGAAAAGTTAATTTTGGCATGGGGGCATTGTACATCAATGCTAAAGGCTGGTACTGTAGTGGAAAACACTCAAATCTAGCCTGTGCTTCTGTGACTCACTGCTATGTGAATTAGGGATTTTTCAGTATTTTCATCAGCTCTTCTTTCTACATCTGGCAACTAGATACTGGGTGCCTGCATACTGGGAGGCTGGAGAAGTTTTACATAAATGTAGTTGTGTAAAGTGCACAGGATAATCTCAGCTTGCGAGTTGTGAGTCACAAATACGCCTTTCCTTCCTAAATGTGTGCTGTTGCCTCTTGTTCTACTTCCACACCATTTAGCTGGGTAGCAAGCTTCCAGGAACAGTCCCCCAAAAGACACATTAATACACAGGCTGGAAACTGTGTTAGTAGGAGAATTACATTGCTGTGGAATACATATACTGGATAATTAGGAGGGGGTAGGAGGTAAATGAGCTGATAGGATTTCTTTTGCATTTAATTTGCATCGTTCTTTGATAACATTAAGGCATCTGGAGTGAGGAGGGAGCACCACGAAAACAAGCATGTAACACCACTTGCCTCGAACCTTTCAAAAAGAAAAACGTTGCAGTAATAATATGCGCAGAGGAAGAAAGAGGCAAGGAGTAGGTGTATTAACTGACTTGGAGAGTGTGGGTAGGCTTGAAATTTATAATGTTCTGCAGATCTTGGCAGTCTACCAAGGATTCCCCTCATCCTCTCTGCTTTTCAACATGCCTAAAGCCCAATGAGATGAGAAATAAACAGCATATTGCTATCAGACATGACTGGGAATATGCTTGAGTAGTGGATTCAGTTCAAGATCCAGTTTAGATGCTGCAGTGTGGCTGTCGTGATGAGAAGAGCTGTTTTTTTTAAACCCCTCCATATGTAGATGAACATATATGTGTATGTCATGCATATAGGAGGAAACAGGACAAGATTGGGGGTCAGTAGGTCCAACAACATTTGACTTGCTAATCCAAACAGGCTGTATAAAAACAGAGTAGTGCAGCAGCAATTTAAATAAATATTCTGCTGCTGCTTCCTTGGGAGGATGAATATGAATAGGTTAATGAAAAGAGGGAAAGCAAGGCAGGGAGGATTTATGAGAAATCTTGGTGTAATCTAAATTAAGGGAGGTGGTGCTGATCTCTTTTCTGCATGTGTGAGATCCAGACTTGCGTGACAGTGCTAATGTTTTGTTGTGGTCCTCACCTTGAGACCTGGTAAGGGCAAATTCCCATGTCCAGTGTTGTTACTACCTGTTGCTACTACACAGAGCCACCTCTTAAGTCTTGTCAGTCTGTTGGCTCTGGAGAAGGTCACCCTGTGCATAACAAGATGCATCAAAGTTGCTGTCATCTTCACTGCATGTTTCATATCTGTATAGAATCACACCATTGTTGAGACTGGAAGAGACCTCTAAGATCAAGTCCAGCCTATGACCTAATATCACCACAACCTAGACCGTGGCATTTAGTGCCACATCCACTCTTTTCTTAAACACTGCCAGGGATGGAGACTCCACCATCTCCTTGGGCAGTCCATTCAATCACTCTTTCCATGAGGAAGTGCTTCCTAATCATTCAACCTGAACCTCCTCTGGTGCAGCTTCAGGCCTTGCCCTCTCATCCTACCACTAGTTGCCTGGGAGAACAGCCCAACCCCTACCGGTCTATAACTTCCCTTCACATAGTTACAGAGAGTGATGGGGTCCCCTCTGAGTCTCCTCCAAGCTAAACAACCCCATCTCCCTCAGCCTCTCCTCATAAGACTTTCCCTCTAGTCCCTTCACCAGCCTCGTTGCTCTCCTCTAGACCAACTCCAGCACCTCAACATCTTCCTTTGAAGCGAGGAACCCAGAACTGCACACAGTGAGGCCTCACCAGTGCTGAGTACAGGGGGAGAACTTCATCCCTAGTCCAGCTGCCCACACTATTCCTGATACAAGCCAGGATGCCATTGCCCTTTTGTGCCTGCTGTGCATGCAGCTCTCTGGCTGGCGGACGACAGCTACAGCGTGATCCTCAGTCTCTGATATATGGTATCTAGTGATATTTTAAGAAACTGCTGGTTTCTGTTTGTGGGTCCTATTTTGCAATCTCATTTTTCAGATACTCTGATAGTAATTGCCAGCAATTTGCTGGGAGAAACCAAGCTGCAAGAACCTCTGCCTGCCCTGGGGACTGGGGAGCCTGGAATGCCCTGAGGGGCTGTGACTCCAGAAGCAGGGGGCCCCATTCTGCAAGAAAAGTTCTGCTAGAGCTTAGCTGGTAGTATAGTGGAGATGCTGTCTGTGTGGGGCCTTGATGGTTGCCACATTTATAAAGTACCCTGGGTCTTGGTTTTAAATAAATTTTAATCCAGGGAAATCGAGTCCCATCTGTGACTTCTGCAGTTCTTTCATTGCACTCGACCACGCTGTGATTTTATTATTACTTTTGATGCACACAGGTATTTCCAAAGCCAAAGCTGGCTGTGAGAATCTGAAGATGGATTTCTGAAACAGGAATGCTTAGCCATTTCATGTTGCAAGCAAAATTATACCAGCATGCTAATGGTTTGACAAGTCTGTTCTTGAGCAGAGCTGTTGAGCAGATAAACAAACAAACAAAAGCTCTGCTCATATTTATATATTGTGCTTGTAATGTTTGTTTTTTCTCTCCCTCTAAAAATATTCTTAATGAAAAGAATGTGGCTTCAAAATGTCCTTTTACTTCTTTCATATAAATTAATGTGTCCCCCCTGCCATATGCTGTAGATTCACAGAATATAAATGCTCCATACAAGATGAAAAGGGTATGTGGGGTAATTTTAAACAATATTTTGAAATGACCAGGGTTTAAATTTGGCCTGGGATACTGAGCAGCCCACGCTTCCCACAGTCCACATTTCCCTTGCTTTCCAGTCCCCCAGGAGGGTTATGGAGAAGCTTTTCCCATTCCTGCTGCAGAAACAGCAAAGCAAAGTACAAGCAATTGCTGCAGCCTGCTGTAGCTGTCATGGCCCAGGTTTTCACAGGGACTAGTGGAGGCACCAGCAGGATCTCGTAAAGCTACAAGAGCAGGGTGGTTGGGCTGGTGCACATTAGTCATCCAAGTGGGCCAGTCTCACAGGGAGGAATGTTGTCTTGAGAAAAGCTGTGAATCCGGGCCCTGGGAAATTTCAGGCTTCTCTATAGATAGAGCAAGTAGATTAGTTTGTAGATTTTAAAAAGACAGAGCAAACTTTACAGCCAGTATGTGACATTCTGTGAAGTCTTGCTACTTCACTCTTCTTCGTGCCACTTTCTCTAAATTACTTACAAGTGTGTTCTGTCACCGTTTTAGCATCCCGGCTTCGCTGCAGAATGAGTAGTAAAGCACATTTCAGTGTGTTAAGAAAAGTCTGTTCTTCCCCAGCCCTCCTTAGTGTTATGAGCCTTTTTCTTGGTGATGTCCTTGTTCCTCTCTTTAGCATGTTCTTTTCGTACTTAAACCATGTTTCCCCATATCCACAGGCCTTCTAGTTCCTTCCACAGAGTTTGGAAGATTAGGGTAGAACTGAGCTCAGGAGGCATTTTTCTATTTTGGAGTAAAACATATTCTCCTCCTGCCTTGGTAAGATGCTAAGTCTTGAGAAGACCATAGGCTTTTGTCATTAGGCAGAGGTGTAGAGTGGGAAATTAGAGTTCCCTCTCCCCTGGGCTTGCCAGAAGCTTAGGTTCAAGAAGTGGTAAGGTCAAGGTGAGGTCAGCCTTGGCCACTGCACACATGTCACGACCCTGACTTTGCTTCAGAATCAAAACCAGCTTGAGACCAAGCTGTAAAAGAAATGCATGCAATAAAGAGAGTTTACAGAGCCATCAGAAGCCCAAGCACAGTAATTTATTTATAGAAAGCATGTGGATTGTTTAATAAGGGGAGAGCACAGTACAATAAGAGTTGTGAAAGCAAGCAGAGGCTGTCATGAATTCTGCAGCATTTCATTGTTTCTGACGCACTAGCAGTGCCTGGCCATTACCTCCATGGAGGGCATAAGGAAGTAGGAAGGGGTCAAGACTTTTCTCTAAATCTTGGAGAAATTAAATCTCTTGGTTTGCGGTTCTTCAGTTCTGGGGTGTCAATCTGTAAAGAGATTTAAGTTGCCCGGGGAGATTGTGCCTCTTTCTCTGGAGGCATTCAGAACCTGTCTAGATGTGATCTTCTCTAGGTGATTCTGCTCTAGTGGAGGGCTGAACTAGATGATCTTCACAAGTCCCTTCCAACCCCTACCGTTCTGTGATGTGAGTGAAATGTTTTTGTGTGGGTTTTGTCATTATTTGTAAAAGTCAAGAAGCTCTCATGCTGGAAAGTGTGAGTGATTCAGAGAAGACACTTTGGGGATGATACTTGGGACAAGCATTGGGAGACCTGGCTGTTTGACCAAGTCTTGAGGCAGACTGCTGGGTGTTAAGCAGCGAGATGGAAAATACCAATACTGGGATCATTTCTAAGTGTCTGTTTGCAATAAAAATACAGACCAGCTAATTAATATGGCCCCACCTCATGTAAAAACATACTGGAGCAAAAAAGGTCTTTGTCAGAAGTCAGCTGAGGCAAGCTACAGCCCACCACAGCTGGAAGGGCCCGTTGTGTTGCTGCCTCCCAGCTGCACAATCCACCTCCTACCAGCTCTGGCTCTGCTCTGGCTGCAGAGCAAACCAGTTTAATTTCCTGATCTGCAATCCCCTGCCCCACCCTGCAGTTGGATTTTTTTTTTGTGTTTTCTGTGTTAACTTTCTGGCATTTTAGTGATCTCAATCAGCTTATCGTATGATCCAATGAGGGCCAGAAGAAGCTCAGTGCTCCCAGGAGAAATATGTGACGGGAGGCTGGAGGGAGGCAGGGAAGGAAGGGTAGAAGCTGCCTGCTGTGGGAGCTGGGATCTATTAATTCAGCTCCAGCTGTACTGAGAAACCATACCCTTATGGTAGCTGAAGGGAGACAGTGTCTTGTTCTTGTCTAACTGTTGTGAGACAGGCAGAGAGAGCTGTTTCATTATTTGGAAAAAACCCTACTACTTTCTTTTATTAGAGAGGACCAAAACACGGAGAAATTCCCTTTTGCAACCCCTTAAGGACTCTTGTAATTTACCTAGTGCCACCCAGGTGCAGGCACTGGTGCATAGGAATAAAATATGCACCAAAAAAAATGGTGTTGAACTATTCTGGCATGTTTTAATAGACTATCATTAGTGACTATGAGCTTTGTTAAAGTGAACAGAATGGAATCTGTGAATGTAATCTGTCTGTGCATAAGCTTGATAATCATCCTTAATGTGGAGCAAAAAAAAGGATTCTAAGATTTGTGTAAAAACATTTTGTAAATAAACTCCTGAGTTTAAAAGTTGTGTAGATACTGAGCTTAAGGACATGGTTTAGCAGTAGGCTTGGTAGAGTTCAGTTAATGGTTGGACTTCATGATCTCAAAGGTGTTTTCCAACTGAAATGATTTTATGATTTTCAGCCATCTGAAGTATTTGCTGTTTTTTAACATGAAGTGTCCAAAGGGTTGAGCACAGCTGGGAAAAACCCAGTGGCTGGTGCTATCATCCAAATGTGTTGCTCTGTGCATGCTGAAGGGATGGGTCACCTGCCGGTGCTGACAGTTCTCTTTCTTCTTCAGGGTCGGCATGTCAAAACGGGTCAGCTGGCAGCCATTAAAGTCATGGATGTTACTGAGGTGAGTAGAGCAACATTCTTCTTTATTAACAATATTGTTAAAATTTAATAATGAGGGATGACACAAGGTGTACCTTGTATTTGATGGAGGGCATGGTCTTTGCAAGCGTGTGTTTGCTTTCTGTTTGCAGGACCTGACCTCTCAAGCCCTTCTGCCCTTGATGAGATTTCTGTGTGCATGAGTGCAGGGGCCTCTGGCCATCACAAATAGCTCTGGCTGATTCCAGGCAGTATGGGCACATAGCACTCCTTTCTCAGAAATACCTCAAAAGATGGGAAAGAAGTCGGATTCCTCACTCTTCCCACTTTTTTTCTTCTATGTACAGCATCCTTCTTTCGTTGAAAAGATGAGGAGTCTGCTTGCTGCAGAGGACAGCAGTTTCCCTGATACGTTTCTAGCCCTCAAAGGGTATTCAAAAGAATGGGTCCAATAAAGTTACCAGAAGCCTGAAAGCAGAAACATCTGCAGGAACAGCATGCAGATTGCTGGCAGAATTTAGCAGTGTCAAGTAGTAGTTGTAACTGACCCAGGGGGATTCACTGTGGAGTTTTAGATGGGAAGGATGGGAAATTAGCCCAGCCAAATAGATATTTTTCAAAGTGCTCATGTGTGACTCTCAGATGTCTTGCAGTTTATGCTGTTCAAAAAGCAATCAATTTAAATTGAGCCTTCCAAACAGACCAGGACAAGCATGGGTTTTTCCTGTTTGATTCCATTTGTGTGTTACAAGGTTGTATCTACAAATGAACACAATAGCCTCAGATTTAAAACTGAATGAGCTCCTCCTGTGTGGTATCTGCAATGCTTGACTGATACCACATTTGTGAAGTGAGGTTACAAGGGTTTTGCTGCCAAATGTGTTTTGTTTTAGTGTGTGTACAGGCACCAACAAGTAAAAATGGCCCTGGACACAAGCCTCTGGGTGAGTGGCCAGGGTATAATGAGTAAACAAGCAGAGAAGGGAGGGAAGCAAGAAGACAGGGTTAGGTCAACTGATAGGACCTCAGTCATATCTCTGAATCTCCTTGTGATCGATGGACAGTGCGACTGCCACTGCTTGTGTCTGTCTGCCAAGAGCTAGCTAGACATTCGTGCTTTGTAAGATGGGCTGATAAAAATAAATTTTCAGCTGGAGATTTTCAAAGGCTGCCTTCACAAGGAGGCACTGCTTTTTTTGCTGCAGTTAACAAGCAGACAGGAGAGAGAGAAGAACGAAGGTGCGTTGACACACAATGGATGTTCTTTGCACAGCAAACGTTTCCATTTGTGCAGCTTGCAGGACTGTGCACAACAAAGGCTCCTTTCATAATGTTAAGATTGGCTGTAGCGCACACTCCCTCTGCTTTTAATAGCACATATTAATCACAAACAGTTGTAATGGAGAGGTTGCACAGCAAAAGGAAAACAATTGAAAAATATTGCCCGTAGTATGGCTTAGCCCGTGCTGTGGGAGATGGCTCGTGTTTCAAACTTTCTGTAATTTTTGTCTGGTTTTGAAAAGCTAATTGTACGTTGGCACTGTCTTTTATGTCACAATCTCGTGCTTTTTAGGGGATGAAGAGCAGTTATGGAGGAATTTGAAGACATTAGCCACATGCAGCTCAAAAGTGTTGTCATTCCTACCAGTGGAGCTCATGCGCTTTTGCCTCAAAGTAATGAGCCTGTGGAGGCTAAAAATGTAGTGTACATTCTTCCAAGTTGTGCTAAGTCAGCTCTGCTTTTTAAGGCTAGGCACAGATGATCCTGCTGCTAACACCAGGAATGAGCGATACCATTGCGTATACCATTTTCGCAATGGCAGATGCAACTGTAGGATATTCCCATCCACTCTCACTCGCTGGTTCCTTGCCAGTCTCCCACCACTTGTGCCGGCACAACTGCCCCAAGGCCATATGGTGGCCTGGATCAGTGAACAGGCCCCCATTCAAGTTAAAAATACTCTCATTTCGCTCTTTCCTCTGGTTATTTATAGCCTGGATTTTTGTTGATCTCGTTTAGCACATGAAATGATGGACAATTGTGCCGTCACTATGAACAATATATTCATAACACTGGAAGAGCTACTGATGGGGGAAGAGAGGCATTAGCTCAAATCAACATTGATGGCAAGAATGACTGCATCATCAAACTATGGCTTCAGTTCCTCAGGGGTATGGTTCATGTACACCTCCTTCTGCTGGCAGACTGTGCAGTTCCATCCAGGTTCTAGCTTACCACAGCTTATAGGGACCATGTGAGAAGAGAACACGAGGACATAGGGGACAGTGAGTGCTGCACTCAGCACTGCTGCAAAAGAAATGCTGAAATTTACTGCAGCCTCAAATGTACCTTCTCCACCTGCTTCAAGAGCAAGTGACAGGAGCTGCTCTTGTAGGCTAATAGTAACTGAACCATGTCTGTGCCCTTGGGGAGAGAGGCTTGAGTGGAAACTTCCACAAAACCGAGACTGTGATATTTTTCTTTCATTTTTGATGAGCAGCTACAGAAGTTCTTGATGATTTGTGCCTCTGTGCAAGTACTGTGCCTTCCTTCTTAAATGCAGGCAGTGCCATGGAGGATATCTGATTGTTTAGTCTAACCTGTGTTGAGAGCGGACACAAGACTGACTTTCTTCTGGGAGACTTCTGATCCAATGCTTGCGTTGTCAAACGCTTAACAAATTAGAAAGCCTAATGTGCTGGCACGTTCACTAGGCACACCCCAGATTTCCAGTTTTCAAGGCCCTGGTTCTGCAATTCAAACATTGCTCGGGATCAGAGAGGTTACATCAGTTCTTGGGTGTAAAACTTTGATCACCCAAACAGCAGGGATGTCAAAGTGAAGGCTTTTCCTGAGCAGTTCTGGCTGGCATGAAGAAACGAGATGGTATAACCACCGACTAGAGATGTTGGAAAAAAACCATTACATCTCTGTAGTGTACATGGCACGGTGGAAAGGCTTTTTATGCTTCTTAGCTTTTCTTGTGGTTTTCTCCTAAGACTTTAATTTTGAAAAGAATGGTGGTAAGGATGAGAAAAGAGGAGGTGGGCTGAAGATATCAGCTTGATCTTCGAATATATTACAACTAGTTAGTACTGCTGACTGAAATGTTGGGGGGTGTGTGTGTTGATGTGCTTTAAACTTTGCCGTCTTCTTGGCTTTCTTCCTCTCTAGAAAAGTTAAGCAAAGACTTAGATTGTCTGAATCTTCATAGATTTTCAGATCTTCTGTGGTAAAGAAAGCTAAAGAATCTGTGAGATCTAAAGATCTGTAAGTCTTCCTACAGAATGATGCATACATAGGCATCTTCACTTTTGAAGAGCAAAGCTACAGTACATGTCGGGTGAAAAAAACGTCACTGGAGCGTAGAACAAATAAAACCAAAACCCAGTCCTCATCAATCGAAAGCTTTTCTGTTGTTGGAATGAGCCCAATGACCATAAAAGGGAAGCAGTGTGAACCATCAGCATATACACACTTGAAAAATTATTTTCCAAACTGTGCCTATGTAGTGTGCGTAGTCTCAGGCTGCACGCGTGTGGCGTGGGGAGGTGGGATTTGAGAGATTCTGTAGCCGGCCACTAACCTTTCTGTTGTAGGTCTGTCATTTTTGGAGAAGGTGGTGTCAGTCCATATTGAACCCTTCCACTCACTGACCATGCTGTTAGGTTTCCATGAGCTCCTTGCTGCATACTAGTGTGCAAACCTGTATGCAGCTAATTGAGCCGTAACTGATGTTATCAGATGCACACAAGTACGCTGTAGGATTTGGCAGTCACTGTTCACTTAGAAGAATCAATTTTCTTCTGAAGCAAATAACACCTAAACCTTAGTGAAGCTTACTTGGCAAATCTGCCTGCATCTAAGCTGTTAACTTGCATTACACCCTAAGCAGGCAATTTGACTCTGTATAACTCTTCTGGAGGCTTTTCTTTGCAGCTGCATGGTTGTTTCCAGTGTCACTCCTGTGTTCGTCTTCCAGCATATAGTAGCTGATTTTGAGGGGAAAACTCAATCTCTTCTTTTCTATTTGTTATAACCCCTGACACTGCTGCTTCTTCCTCCTACCTCTTCCCACACACTCTTGGCATCCCTTGGGAAAGTTTTCTGCATGCCTCTTTAATAGCAGCATTTCTCAGCTCTTGTGCCCAGTGTTTCATGACTTGTCCAGTCTAGTCTGTGTAAAATTATGCTAAGTAAACAACTGGATACCATATCCTGCTGCTTTATGAAAGAAGCTGGACTGCTTTTAGAGCTTGCCTGTCTTGCCCTTTCTGTACGTGCTCTGCAGAAAAATTAATGACCCCAAACCAAAACCTTCAGGCCTGCAGAGAAATGTGGCACATCTCCCATACCTAGACAGGAAAGGTTACCCAAATAATTCATTGCATCTTTCTGACTCTGCTGACTCCTTTTTTCTGCTGCAGTAGGCAAATCATTTTGATTCTTGTGAGTCTGTATCTTATGGCCTGTGTGGTGTTATAATCTGTCATCACGTGGATGTTCATAAAACATTCCAAAAGCTGTCAGCGGAAAGACTGTAGATAAATAAAAATGTGTGTGGTTCTGTACATGCAGGCATTCAAAATGAGGGGAAAACAAAAGTAATATACAACCAGAAGTTTGCCCTGACTCCTGTGCCTGTGTTTTTCTTTATGAGGACCTGAAGACAGTCTGTTGCTTTTGATCTGTTTAGAGGGAAAAACCATTAAAAAGTTGATGCCTGCCTCTAGAAGATGGAGGAAGGCAGATCCACATGGGTCTGTGCAAGAGAAATGGGTTAAGTCAGTCTAGAGAAGCTGAGTATGAGCTGGCTTTTTTAGTGTGGAGACATGAATGTGCTGCTTTACCTGGCTTAGTGCAGCTGCCTGGTAAAGTACTTATACACCAGTACACGGACTGGTGTCCATGGCTGTACTTACTGCAAAGTTACAAAGCCTGTAGTTACCAAAAGTCTTTGCCATGTTCCTCCTTGTGAATGTGAAGTGAGGAAAATGAATCAGGGTCCTAAGAATCCAGATTGCTCCCATGGGGAGTACTGACACTCTGCTTGCTTGTCCTTCACGTTGAGGTTGCTTACTACTAGCCTGTACAAAATTTTGTAGCCTTTGATTAAACAGCTGCCTGTTAAAACAAGAATGGATCTGTTCAAAAGGAATAAATAGGAAAGATATTTACAGCGTGGATAGCCACTGCCGTCAGTATTTTCTGAAGCTGATTAACCTCTGATCTCTTCCAGGGATTTGGAAAAAAAAAAAAAAAGGGTGCTGGGAACTTTGTATTACAGTTCAGAGGAAAACAGAGCTGGACAAAGAGTGGTCCCCTTGAGCTGTAACATCTGGTTTGGAAGGAGGTCAGAAAGAGCTAGAATAGTCTTGCAGCCAGCAGGGCAGTCTTTTTTGAGCTGCAGAGCATTTATATAATTGACTGTTTCCATTCTTAATTTGAGATCCTACACCTACCTCTGCTGCATGCCCTTGCCCAGCAGCTGCGCACGGCACTTCCCCCTGCTTTACCACAGCCCTGAAGCCAGGAGGCTCACTGCTGTGGTGCTGCAGGATCTGCTGTGATGGCTGATGTCTGTGTGGGACTAGGCTTTGCTGCGAGCTCCTGTCAGCTCTGTGCTACCCATCTTTATGCGAGATCCCCATTTGGGTCTAGCATTTGGGTCTTGTCCATCTTCAGGGTGAGGGCTGTGCATAAAGCTTTGCAGGGGGCTTGTGGTGTCAGACATGCTGCAACACCCCTGTAATTGTGTGGCAGAGCGGCCGCCATGGGCCTGCTAGTTTCATGGCCCAATAAAGTTGGGGCCCCATCCCTGGAGGTGTTTAAGGCCAGGCTGGATGGGGCTCTGGCAAGCCTGGTCTAGGGTGGGTGGGTTGGAACTGGATGATCTGGTGGTCCCTTCCAACCCAGAGTGATTCTGATTCTATAACTTCTCCAGTGAAGTGATCCTGCTGTGGCAGGGGGATT
>JAOXOE010000001.1:82258478-82283016 GCA_028565055.1 Phoeniculus purpureus
GTGAAGTGATCCTGCTGTGGCAGGGGGATTGGACTAGATGATCTTTCGTGGTCCCTTCCAATCCCTAATGATTCTATACACAACATTTAGCTCTGGAGAGCCTTTTGACATGTTAAGCAAGGAGCAGTGACTTTATCTCCTAGCAAGGCAAATGCATCTAACAGTCTTGAGTCAGAGCTGCAGTTTTTGAATGTGATCCAAGAAGGTTCCCTAGAGCAGCGCTGGCACCAGTTTGGATAAAGGATAAACTTCCACTTTCTTCATCCTGGGGTAGTGATCAAGACTGTCAGGCTGGAGAAGCTTATTTGGGAAGGGGAGGATGTCAGGTTTGATGTGGCTACGAGAGGGAGTTGAATAGGAAGCTCCACAAGTGGTTTGAGGTCAGGGCAGAAAGCCATGGCTGTTACTGAACAGCTGCCCAGCAAAGGTGCCAGCAAAGGGCACCTTCACACTGATACTGTGTGATTGGGGGAAAAGTTAACAAGAGAAAAAAAAAGATTTAAAACACTGGGACATGCTAGTTTCTCTATCTGCTTTTCTTCAGCATACACTTTCTTCTTAGCACAAGATACCCACCTGAGTGGAAGACAGTTGGCATGCACAGACTATTGTCACTTGTACTTGTAGGTGCACTGCTCTGACACAGTTATTTTAGAACCTGACTGTTATCAAGGCTGGAAGAAAGGGGTGTTTTCATCTTGCCATAAATATCCTTGAGGGGGCACCGTGGCTATCTCAAAAGCATCTGTTAAATGTCAAAGACAATAGACTGTAAAGGGTTCATGGTGTTTGCTCAGTAGTACTTCTATTGCATGGCTTTTCAGCTGAGGCCAGGAGCTGGCTTCATACTCAAGGTTGATCATGGATCACCTCTTAACAAGGAAATACAAAGAATGCTGTGTGGCCTCTGCCTTCTCATGCGTGCTTGTGCCAGGTCTGATGCCCAGGGGTTTTGTCCTGTATAGCAGAAAGTGCTCTATAACTTCTAATAGAGTTTAGATTACACAAACTGAATGTAAAGTCTCGTAGAGGGAACTCTGCAGAGGTTTGAGGCACAGGAGAAGCTCCTTGTTTTAGGGAGATAACTTCTAAAATTTTGCCTTCCTGTCTGGAAGAACCAGGTAATACTGCTGTGGCACAACAGCTGATGCTCTCAGCTGTGGCACAGGGATCTGTAACTGCTTGTCAGCTTGTGAAAGCATGTATTTAGTACTAGAGCAGAATGGAAACTAGAAAGCTCTGCAGACTGTAGCTAACTTTCATTGGCAGAAGGGCAGCAGGAGAGTGCACGAAGATTTCTCTGCAAGTCTTGAGCTCTTTGTACAAGATTGGGCTTGTTTCTTAAAGATGTCTTTCCCTTCTTCTGACAGCGCAGTGGCACCGACACACTCAGAATGAAAGGGCAAGTCATTTCAATGAGCTGATATCTGCTGCCATCTCAGCAATGAGTAGGACAGGTGCTTGAAATTCAGCTTTCGGTCAGTTTTTATCAGTCCAAGTGGGCAATACTCATACAGTTATCTGTAATTCTGTGCCTGCTTTTCTTCAGTTCATAGACTTGGTGCCTGTAGTCATCTAGAGACCTGCTGTTAGCATTGACTAAGTCGTCTCTAATGACAGTGTGATTTCATAAGTATATGAGTGACTGCTAGCATCTGTCTGTCAGGGAAATCAGGACCCTAATACGAGCACTGGTTAAGGCTCAGTGTGGGGAGCCTGCGAATTCTTTCATAATTATGCTGTTTAACCTATGGGTCATACTTGCACTGATACAAATTTGAGCAGTAGCCTGCACAAGTTCTAATGATGGAGCATTTCTTTTGAGCTGAGGGGAGCATTCATGCAGGTGGCCTCAATGTGGGTGTTATGCTGCTTCCTTCCGACGGCTGAGCTCTGTTTGTTCGAGCTGTCTGAGGAGATTCAAGATCTGATGTGAAACAGAAGTGTTTTGTGTGCAGATAATGGCAAAAAGTACCAGGCTGCATTTTGTGTAATTTCTCTTCAGACACACAGCGCAGCTCAATTTACCCCTAGTGAATCAGACATACTGTCTGCGCAAGGAAAACAAGGCAGCCAAGGCGATGCAGAGTTGGAGCATGTGCGCTCTTGCCAGTTTGGGCAGAGTAAAACCAGTGAGGATTGTGACAGAGCGTTGTGCTTTCATTCTAGCAAGTCTAGGCTGAATCCAGGTCTGTGGCATGTTCCTCCTGCCTGAGTAGACAAGCAAGAGATCCAGGTCCACTATGAGCTGCTGTCTTTCAGAAGTGCACTTTAAAATCTGGTTTGGGCATTGGGATCAAAGTCAAGGGAATTAATTTTCTGTTTATGTTACAGGGGATATATCTGCTTGAAATGTAATCTTTCTTGACTCTGTTTAATTGTAGTTTTATAAAGCGCACCTGCCTGTGGGCTCCTCCTGTTTTTGCTATGACAGTCCATATTTTTATCTTGACTTCCTAAGGAAATGAGGCTTCTTGGCGGTAGTGCGTGTGTCCTGCCTTCTTTTCCACCAAATACCTTTTGGATCTGCTGGCCAAATTCAGCCAAGTTTAATGAGGAGAAGAAATTCCAAAGATACAAAGTCCTGACAAGTTAGGTGAAAACTCTCAGGCTATACAGAGAAGGGAGAGGGTGAAACTTACAGCCTCTGCCTAGGGCAGGCAGCCCTTAGCCACTGCCCATTACCAGTCAGCTGGCAGTGTTTTGTGGTAAATCAGGAGTGACAAATAGATTGTTTGGCTTTGAAGTGAGTGCTGCAGCTATAGAAATATGTGCAGGGTAGCACATGCAAACTACTTGTAAGCATTTTTAAATCTCCCTCTGGTTCTTTATTTAGCTTACGAGTCCACAGATAGCATTGTACGCTGGAGATTTTCCTGCATGGCTGTCTCCCCCTTTCTTAACATGTGCAGAGGTATGTGTACATACAAAAGAGCAATGTTATTCTCCAACATTTAATGAGACAAAAATATTTGCTCTAAGTCCCTCAACAGTGCTTCTGTTGCAAGAAGCAATTTGAGTGATTGTGTAGGGAATTGTTGGCTAGAACACAGTTTTAAAGTCCAGCTCCTAAATCTAGAGATTAAGGCAGCAAGTGCTAATGCTCAAGGACCTGGGAATTCATTGTGCTCTAAGCTAACTTGTAACCACGATGAAGACTCCCCTTGTGCCTAACATCAGAGCATGCTTGTCCTCCTTCTGTTTCTTAAATGTACGGTGGGAGGCACATAGCTGAACTAAGTGATAAAAGAGCCTTGAAGATGCTGTGAAAACTAGTTCAGTTGGTCAGCGTAGAAGCTGCTGTTTCTATCCCAGGCCTAGAAGCATCTCAGGCACTTTCCAACAAAGAGCCTGTGTTTTTCTCTAGCCAGGTTTAATCCAAAAGGGATTAAAGCCAGCTGAGTGGGTTTTGTGTAGCCTTTCTGGTGGAGAACATTTTCTGCTGCTAAATAACAGTGCAAAAGTGTTGTCATTGCATTGAAAAGATTGGCTCTTCATAATGAGTACAGAGTTCAGTTTTGCTGTCCTGTCCTTGCTGTCTTAGTAAGACACTGCTTCAGGTGTGATCAAGAGCAATGGGACTCTGGCCAAGGAGGCATCTCGTTCTGTTGATTCCCTGCTGATTTTTTTTGGTGTCAGGCTTGATTTCTTAGATGTTTTGATCTGAAGGGTGGCTCTGTGAGAAGTGAGCAAGTTGGCAACAGAAGCAGCCAGTGGTCCTGTATGGACCTCGTGTCCTCCAGGTGAATAGTAGTTTCTTTACCCAGCATACCACTGGTTCAGAAGGTGTGGTGAGAGTTCAACAGCCTGCTCTCCTTTGCAGCTAGTTCTGCAGGATGCTAGGGGTCTTCTCAAGTGTCCCTCACTCTGTCTAGTGGAGGGGTCAGTTCCAGAAACAAATGTCTTGAGTTTTCACATGTCAGTTGGTGTATGAGGTGTTTCTGCAGTGCTCCACTACAACGGGGATATTTTCCACTGTTTAATGTTTGATTCCAGAGCTGGTAAGAACAAAGTGGGAATTCTAGTGTAAATGCAGCAGCCCACAGACCTTCAGATAACTGTTATTGACCTGGCAAAGCACCTTGGCTCTGCATGCGAGAGCAAGAAAGGAGAGTGGCAATGATTCCTGAAAATAAATTCCTTATGTGGAATGTTTTACCAAATGGAAATGTAATTGGGCAAACAGACCACAGGCAGGAGGGAGACTGAGCATCCCCATGGCTGGCTGCTTGGCTTTCCCTGTGCTAACCTGTCCTCCTGGCCAGGGTTGTGGGCTGCCAGGCAGCTGTGAGTCACTGCTGTGGAAACAGTGATGCGAAGGCAGTGCCGTTTAGCAGGGTTTGTCTCTTGCAGATTTTACCTGAGCAGCCTTTTGTCTAGATTTGTTGGTGTTTGTTGTCTTTGTGACTGTGAGACAAATACATTGAAATAAACAGTTTAGTTGTTTTTCACTCTGAATTTTTATTTTCGCTTCTCTTGCTGTGCCTTTTTGCGACAATTTTTTGTTTAAATGTAAATGAGTCAACTACAGAGGGGTAATGTATAGATGGGGGACTGCGTTGTCAAACAGGTTTCCACTCAAGTTTGAGCCCCGTGGGGTGATGTCGGTTCTTACTGCAAAATTACTGCTGGTTCTCAGTTCTGGTTGAAAGAGTTTGGGAAATCTGCCTGGCCTAACCTTGATTTGCTACACACAGAGTGAAGAGTTTTGCGTTGCTCTTGTAAAGACAGATGGATCAGAATGTAAATGCAAACTCATTCAGTTTTCCATGCTTACGAAATGTAAACAAGCAAACATCCATATTTTCATGGAATTCAGGAGAGCATTTCTCCCAGTGGCAGGAAAGAAAGGAGAGGGCATCCTGTTGTGATAGCAGTGCTTCCCCCCTGGCATAGCTGTCTAGCAGTTTCCCCTGTTTTCTGTTTCCTTCTTCCTTGACCTGTGGCTTTACAATACAGCAAAGCTGATGTGATGTCGAAGTGCTATTGCAGGGACAGCCCTGTCCCTCTTCGACCCTTTTCCTAGCTTCACTTCTATCTGGTTCCATCATTCAGAGATCCATCCCCACTGGAAAAGATGATTTGAAAAAAAAATTATTAGAGATTAGCTCGTTACTGGTTCACCCCAGCAAAACTGGTCAGGAGTTGAGTGCAAGTGGCCAAGAAGGGCAGGAAGAGGCAGTGTGCAGCCTCTGCAGCAACATCAGCAACCTAGGGTTACAGCCTGGGGAACTCCATCCCCACAGATGCACGGTGAACCCATGAGGAAAACTGTCTGCAATGCTTGGCCACCTGTGACATCCACTGAGGGACTGTTTTCGGTGCTTCACCCCTGTAGGTAGAGGAATAAACAGACTATAAAGGCCTTCTTCAGGGATTCCCCACCCTCTGATTCTTTCCACTGCGCAGCAGGCTATTTTTAGTCCGATTGCTTGCCTCAGAAATTACTTCACTTTCTGCTTTGGACCATTTCCATAACATTTAGTGTGATTCTGAATTCCAGTGTTGAGGATAATATCAGAGCAAAGAATTGCTGGATGGCAAGCTCGGTTGCAGTGGTGGAGCAAAAAAAACTGCTGAGGATATGTGATGCCAGCAGCCTCTGGTGACCCATGGGAGGCTGGGTTAGGTGAACCACATTTTGGACTATGCTCTGTGTTTGCAGGCAAAGAATCTTGTTAATCCTGAGTTTAATGGTGCTTTGAGTAGTGAATGGCAAAAGAAAACAACCCTTTAGTGGGCTAATCCAGGTAGCCAGAACAGTTGTATATTCAGCAGACAGCAGAGATTGTGCCTGTTGCTGAGGCACAACGTAGGTTAAAAAATTTGGATTTCAATGTTTGAGATAAAAAATAATAAACCCACCAGAACCATTTAGTATGAAGCCTACACTCTTGTGAATGTTCCACATTTTTTCCCCAGAGTCTTAGTTAAGAACCACTCATGATGGATTGATGCCTGTTTTGGATTAGGGATCGAATCCACAATTGTTCTCAAAATACCAATGTTTATCAGCCTTTGAAGGACAAATAGCTACTGAGACAGTGGACAAACAGTGGCAAACACTCTACTGAGTGTGGCTTTGCTAAGTGTTTCATGCTTTTTGAGGCATGGCCATCTTGACCTGACGTGGCTGATGAGCAGTGATCTTTGTGTGAGGGTTTTCCCTCCTTGTTGCACGGGAGTACTTGTGTGACTGCTGTGCTGTTGGCCATCACTAGAGGGCTTCAGAGTGAGAAACCTGCTTGCCTTCCATGTGAGATCAAGAGCCCGAAGTTTCTTGTGAAATACGATGCACAGCAATGTCACCGAGACCTTGGAGTTAGGCTGGCAGCAGCTTGCTGGTTGGTGCTCAGCGGGTTTTTGCATCTTCCATTCACATACCTCGTTTCATATTTTCTTTTTAATGATCTTTACAAGATGTACGGTAAAACAGCTCTTCAGGTGTGAGTTGAGTAGGGCTGGTGGGCAGCTAAGAGTCACTAAAGAGCTTGGCAGCATCCTGAGCTTCCCAGGAGGGCAGAGGTTGAGCTGTGCAGGTACATGCCCACTCTTCAGGCCAGTGCCGCAGTGTTGAGGAGCGGTGCTCGAAACTGGGTTGTGACCGCGGCATGGTTGTACCTGCTGTGGCTTCTGGGTTAAAAGAGTGTCTACTCATGGACCAAAAACGGGAGGGAATAAGGGCTGTATTATGTGAAAGACCAACCTTAGCTGGATGTCTTGCTTTGAAGAGGCTTGCCAGCGGGTTGGAGAGCTGCCCCTCAGCCAAGCCTGCTTTCAGTGAGGAAGTTTTATAGGTCATGAAAAGCAGCAATGTCCTTTTTTCCACCATGCCTTGCCTTTATGTGCGGCACCGCACAGGCACTGCTGTCATCCCTCGTGCTTTGGATAACGGCTCGGCCATAGTCCAAGGAGAATTGTGAGGCCTCTGGTTTCTCTCGGTGGTGTGGGAACACTGGAGCACATAATGGCTGCGATTCAAAGACAAACGCTCCCTCTTTGCTACTGATCACTTTGGCAGAAACCCCCAGAAGCTCAGAGACTACAGATGGAGCTATTTGGGGAGAGTTTTAAAAGAGGCACCCACAACCTTAGAAAAGACTTAAAAATGTCTTTTTTTAAACGATGTTTTTCTATAAGAACCCCCCTATTCTTCCCTTCTCTGTTCTGTGCTGCCTGCCCTTCACTGTTTAATTCACGCCAGCCAGAGCACAGCTAAAGGTTTTTCTTAGTGGAGGGTCATTTGTTAGAAAGCCGGCGAAGACAAGCTCAACCAATTTAATCAGAATTTCTGCGAGGCTTTCCTTTTCGACTGGGCTTCCATGTGCCTGTCAGAGGGACAAAGCTGCAGGAAACTGCAGGAGAGAAGCCTCCATCCGTGAGAGGCTTTGTTCAGATGTCTAGTCTGGCAGAAGCAGACTTCCACAACACATGGTCTTTCACTTAGCTGCTTCTCTCCAGCTATTGGAGAGGTCCGGTTTGCTGTGTGTGGGATTTCTGCTGCTTCCATGCTGCTCAGTAGTGTTTCCAAACTGACCGGCAGATCCCTGTCTCGGTGGTGCAGATGGAGCTGGCGGGGTTGCTGCACCATGTCCCTTTGTGCATGGCTTCACTGTTACACAGATCCAGTGCCTTAAAGCATGTCCTCCTGAATTTAGAAGCTCTCTAAGCAATCCAGTTTTCCTCCTTCAGATGGAAATAAACCCCTTCCACCCCCCCAGGCTTCGGCTAGGCTAATTGCTCTTTGTTTTCAGAAGGCTGCAATTAAGGAAAGATATATTTTTTTTTAGACTGTCACTTTCCCATGTTATGGGACTAGTAAAACATTGTAGTATCTGTTGAGGTGACTACCCCAGAGCAGATTTATAGGCCTTTTCCTGCTCATGAATCGTCTTCCTCTGAGACCCTTCAGTGACAAGGATTACTTTTGTTTCAAGGCAAAAATGACCCTGAGAAGACAGAAATCAACCATGACCACTTATTTATCTGGACAAGAGAGGGACCATCTGTTTGTGGGGGGGGGTTTTGTGGTTGGTTTTATTTTAAACACACAACTTTTGAATTTCTCCTTAAGGAAGGTGCTGCTCCAGCACAGCTCCTGTGCAGACACTGCCTGGTGAGCATACTGGGAGACTGGGACCACATTCAGTGCAAGAGTTGTGGTGGCTGCTGGAGGCTGGGGAAGCGAAGATGAAATTCAATCCGAGGGAGATCAAATTATTCCCATATAGGAGGATTTCAGTAAAGTATGCTATGCATATTGGATTTTTAAAGCCAAGTTGCCAAGTGCCACTTTCTAATAGTGGCTTGTGGTACAGAGCAGACTGTGGCTAATTGACCTCGCCTGTCTGAGAAAGGAGAGCCCAGTGCAGCTCTCCCAACACACGTGCATCCTCTATCTGCCGCCTTTCACTTGGAATATCAGGAGTGGTGTTGCAGTGTGCCACCCTGGCAGGGCTGCAGCCAGGATGGAGCGGCAGGTGTCCTTCCACCTCATCCCTGCTTTGTTCAGGATATTTTTTCTGGCTGATGTGACCTGGCCCCTCAGGTTTCTCTTACAGGCCTTGTGGTTGATTTCAGCCAGTTAAGGGAGAGTTTTGGACCAAGTAAACATAAGTTTCTTCTTACTATCACCTGGGTGTGGATGCCTGGCTCCCTTGTTCCTGTCTGGACTGCCTTCTCCTGACCTGCCCATGAGTCTGCAGTTTTAAGCAGCTGTCTGATGATTTATATATATATTTTTTTGTCCCTGTAGCCTCATGGGTCTCCTCTGCTAGTTGTGCTCTATCAGACTTGGAGCTTGTGGGAGCCCCAGCATAGGGGTATCAGGGCAGAGAGCAGCTAAGCCTCACCAGGAGCTCTTGTCAAGGTTGGAAAGTGGTCTTCTGTCCCCAGACTCTTGCCAGAAAACCCTCTCTCGGGGTTTCAGCTTAACAGAGGGAGATTTGTATTGGGATCTGAGTGGTTTGTTTTCAAACTGGAGAGTGAGATACCATAGAGGCTTTGATTTTTGAGGTGAAATACCACTTAGTGAATGCAAGCAGCAAAACCAAACCTGTACTGTGTTTAGTATCAGGGCTGTTTGTATTTTCTCCAGTCAGTCCTTTTTTCTTGGCTGTTAATAGCAGTCTCTTTCTCACCTGCCCAGGGTATATAGCCTGTCAGGCGAAGATTTGTTCCTTTTATTTATCCTGATGGAGGCAGAAGGGCTTTTCTGATTTGGCAGATAAATAATTAACTGGTTTTTGATGTCTTCCTCGCTTGGAGAAGCGGGAGGAAGGGAGAGCGGGCACTGTGGAGCTTCATCTGGTAGATGGACAGGAGCATCTTGTGGCTCTGCGCATTGTTAATTCAGTCCTGCAGCACCACTCAGCTGTGAGGTTTCCAGGCGTGCTTGGCAGCACCGACAACAAAAACATCTGGTCCAAGAATATAGTTCCTTTCTGCTGGCAGCTGCGTGGAGATGATTTTGTACGTAGTGGCCGCATGCCAAATACACTTACTTGTACACTAAAGTGCACAGCCTTTATTATAGAGCTTTGGCAGTGCAGGGCGGTTTCAAATGCTGTGCATAAGTCAGCATTAATCTCCCAGCAGAATCAAAACCTCAGCAACTGATTCTATAAAGAACTCGCTTGTCGCGCATGCCCAGACGTGGCCGTACCTGTGTGAGAGCCGTTCCTGTCTCAATACAGAAGAAGAAAAGCCTTTTGGCTACAGCCCTGCTTGTCATCTGTCTTCTGGAAGAGTGTGGCACAAACAGAAGGGAAATTTGCCCCTCACAGACATCCCTGAATGCCTCTCAGCAGCAGCAGTGTTGCTGGGAGGTTACCCATCTCCCTGCTCTTGTTTTAGGAAGGACCTGGTGTGTGCTGAAGAGAATGTTAGCTGTGAATCAAGTAGTTTGTCTGCTGGTAAATTATAATTTGAGTGATTGCACTCGGTAATTACAGAGTCGTCATCATCATCTTGTCAGTTGTAAATAATTTTGTAAAGGATTTCCTTTTATAAAAAAAAGCTCTATTTCTGAGCACAAGTGTGTTTTAGAGGTAAAATATCACATCAGTATTCCTTCCTGCTTTGAAAACCCTTAGGGCTGGAAGCGTGGATCTCAGGTGAACAAGCAAGTTGGGTTGTAGGTTTCAGGAACGCTGCAGAAGACTGTGGAAGAGCAGAAATCATGAGTCTGGGCCAGCATCAGTCATGGGCCTGAGTTTGCCCTTTGCAAGACAGTGTTTATTCTTAGGAGGATGCAGGTGGTTTGAGGGGCTGGACAGGGTATTTCTACTGTCTATGTAGGGCTGACTGTCTCACAGCTACTGACTTCTGTTTTGTTACTGCTGGGATGAGCAGGTCTCACCAAACTAGAGAGAGAAAGAAGGAGGAGAAGGTAGAGATGGTGTCAAAGAGAGGAGAAGCAAGCGTTCTCCTGCCAGCTTTGAAAGCAGTCTTTGCTTGCAGTGTTGGTGAAAGAAACTGAAGGCATTTTCTGGAGTGTTTTAAAAACTGAAGATGAAATGTGACAAGTCCCTTGGGTTTGGTCAGATTTGCTCCCTTCTCACCTTGGCCACCCAGTCTGAATGAATAATGTAAGTTCAGCCTGTTTCTCAAACGCACAATGGTGGGCTGGTGTCACAGCTTTCTCTTCGATCTCCTCTGCCCCCTTTGTGATGAGAGAAATAGGCATTGGAATCTTTTGGGTTCTCCCTGTTCACGCCCCCGGTTTTGCATTTGCCATACTTTCTGTGCACAAGGCAAGGCAGAAGGTTGTGGATTACTGAGAGGGGTTGAGCAGTGACTAATAATGGACCAGAGGAGCTGAAGTGTTTAACCTTTAGGCAACGATTACCTGAAATTAAAACTTGTAAGGACTTGTGAACTCACACTGTGTCATTCAATCAAGTTGGTAAGACACGCATACAGATCGGGCAATTTCTTTTATTCCTGGTTAATTTACGTATTTTGGCTGCTTCACAGAAGAAAACCTGCGTTGAATAAGTCAGATTGTAATCTCACGCTAGTCCTTGCTTACAAGGAGCTTTTTGGAGGCTGTGGCATAGCTCAAAACTTTTAAGCTGTCCTATAGTGAGCGTAAAACAGGGTAGAGGTTACCAGCAGCACGTGCAGTGGGTGTTAAACACAGGTATTAGCTCCTGAGGCAACCTGTGATGTTTGGGGATGTCATGGCAGTCTTTGGCAGATGTCATTTATTGTGTACCTCAGGTGTACCTCAGACAGTACCTCTCTTTGTAGAAAACAATGTTAAGTCTGTTTCTTCATAGTAACAGCCTAAGTGAAGTGTGTCACTTGTTGGAGGTGGGTTGGAGGGCTGCGAAGAAAACAGAGTCATTTTTTTCAGGGCTTTTCTTAGTTCTTGTTTTCTGACAAAATGCAGGGCTTTGTTAGTGTTGCAGACAAGAGTTTGGAAGGAGAAAGTGCAGCACTTGCAACATTCTAATGAGGAGGGTTTGCTTAATTAAAGTGTAAGGAGTTGGCGAATGAGGACAACTGAGGGATTAGCAATGTGTTACGAAGTTCTTCCTCCATCTACCAATTGATTTGGATTCAGGACCCAAATAATAACATCAGTGGTTAAGGCCACCAGACAGACACTGAAGCCTCAATTCATTCTGTCTAGACGGATTTTTGGCATGTGGTTGTGCTGAAGCCTGGAGCATAGCTGCCCACTGTTCAGTATGGAGGGACAGGTGCCTGTAAGGGGACAGGTTGGACTGCCTGAAGTGGGACATGTGCCATGGAAGGATGAAGGACACTGGTACGACTCTGTCTCCTTGAAGTGTGGGGTACTTCCTAGCTCTCAGCTGCTCACTGCTGGCAACTGTGGTGCTGCTTGTTTGTGTTCCCCCATATATATATTTTTTAAATAGATGGTTGCTCTTTGAGTAGCATTGCCAGTCTGCCCCCTCTGCTCGCAAATCTATGCGTTTATCTTTGACCTAAACAATATTTTGTACCCAGCAGTGCCAAGTGCTTCATCACTGTCAGGTGAAGAAATGGTGGCTTGTGACTGAGCTGCTGAATTTCTCTTGTCAACTACTTCTCCAGCTGCATCCCTTTTTAATAAAGGGTCTTACTGAAACAGCCCTAAGGAAATGCCAAAGTGGCGTTACTTTTGCTTCTCCTTTGTTCTGGTTCTGTTAAGAAGGTGCACATGGTTACAACTTTTGGGTGTTCGGGATGCTTTCAGCATTTGGTTCAATGTGCAAATGAAAGAGGGATTGTAAATAAATTCCTCTTCCTCACTCATCTGCAGGACTTGGTCAGTGTGGGTGTGAGGCTGTATACTAAATTAATCTGCAGTGTAAGGGAATCAGTCTCTTCGTGTAATTATAGGTTTTCATGATGTATGCACTAGAAGAACATTCATGTTATGCCAGAATTACAGTTTTTAATGTATTTTATGTTCCCAGCTTAAATTTCTGCTAACATGGTTTTGTCTCCCATTTTGTACATAGGAAATTCTAGTCATTTTAGCCTTTTCTCCTCTTTCAGAGGTTTGCCTGTTGCCACACACCCCTCAAAGTTAAAGCTTAATTTCATACTAGAGCTTTAGATTTTTCTTGAATCTCTCTGACTTGCAGGACTCAGGAGCCTTTGCCATCTCCCAGGTCCAACCTGTGGCCAAGCTGTGTCAAGACTGTAAATGCAGTGGGCAGACACCTCCCTTCGCTCCATCTCCTTCAGAGATACTGCTTTCCTTGGCACAAAATGCACACTGAGATTAGAAGCAGAAAAGCTGAGCAACTTTCTGGCTTTGTGCATAAACCTGTCTTCTCTTCAGTGTCACTGTCTCCTCTCACCGTCTGAGCCTAGAGCCTTGCATAGAGGAAGCTTTTGCGGATTCTTTCCTTCACACACAGACTTACGTTTCATATCTGCTAGCAGGGGCTTGTTCTGATCACAAGAAAACCTGAGACTGAATGGAGAGTTGTATAACAGCAGACATGCTTAGTGTGAATAATAGTAATGAGAGTAAGGTACTAAACTGTTCCTTTTTCCTGAGAGCTCTGAAAATGTCAGTACAAGGCTCGCTTGTTACATAACTTGTTAATAATTTAGGCTTGATGAGGATGGACAGTTGAATTGTATAGCTGGCATAAACATGCATGCTGCCTGAGCAGGAAACTCTTCTAAGTAATCTTGATGAGGATCTAGGGAGTAGCCTTGGAAATGGTTGAAGAGATTTGCCCTTAGGAGTTTTCTCTTTTGGTTGTCTTCCGAAAAGCTCATGGCTTCCTGGGGTTTTACTGGGAGAGGTCAGCGGTGGTGCAATTACTGTGCCTTCAGCACAGCCCATTCAGTGACCAGCAAAGGCACAGTGGGGACAAGCAAGAAAGAAAATGCTGTTGTCGGAGTGATTGGCAGAGGAGGTGGTTTGGAGGGACACAACAGACAGCTATTGTCTTCACATGGTTTTTGGCTTCTTCCTGCCTGCACGTGATTCCTTCTTCTGGCCCTGCACAATGCTGCCACACAGGCTCCTTGGGGCAGTGCTGGGACCCTACTTTAAGATCAAGCCCTCCCTCATGCTTTTTTGTCCGGTTAATTTAATTGTTGCTTTATGACTGCAGCCTTGGTGATGGCACTGCTGTGAACAATTTGGCTCATTTTCTCCCTCGCTTCAGATGGTGCCCGTAGCATGCAGCAGGGTGGGTGTCGTGCCAAGGGGACACAAAGCAGCATGTGTTGTGAAGCGTGCTTCTAACCTGCTTGGTGAAATCTTGCCACGGAAGGTAACCAAACGTCTTAAGGACAGCACTGTTCTGCCAGCCAGCTCTCACAGAAGTAAGATATTTTTTTTCCCCTTGAGAAAGCGTCACAGCCACGCAATGGCTCTGACCGAGCAATGTTGCCTGCTTGCCGCTTCTGGCAGTGTGTCTCTGTGCCGACGGCAGAGGAGACTTAGAGGCTGGTGGGCAGCTCACAGTGACAAGATGGGCTCCGGAAAGCTCACAAATGGTAAAGCCCATGAAAGGCTTTCTCAGTGCAGGAGCAGAGTCTGAGAGGTACCTTCACAGTGATGGCGGGGCTGATGCTCACCACCCGTATCACTGCTTGTTGGATATCTAGTGATCCTTCAGTGTTACTGAGAGCATGCCATGACAGATGCTATTTAAGGGCAGACAGTCTGGAGGCCTGTGAACAAGTCTGCGTTTGGGAAGGACATGAAGTGAATGCGCTGATGCCTGGGTGGGCAAAGCCTTTGGGTAAGTGGTCGGTGCAAGAGAGGCGTTGCGCATGAAGTGGCACATGCTGTGGGAGAGAAGGTAACAGGAGTGACAGAAATGACTTGTAGAAGGTCTTTAGCTTGAGAGTAACGAAGCTCTGAGGGTCCATAAAAAACTGAAGAGTAATGGGATGTAATAAGGAAGTTGGAGGCGCTTGTGTGTTGTTAGGAGGGTCTGTACGTGGACTGGTTTAGTGTTACGCGTCTTGATTAAAGTCTTTTAAACAGTTTAGGGTTTCTCTCACTATAAGCCTGTGCTTGGTTTATTCTTCTAAGAACTATTTTATGTCATATTCCCAGTTGCAACACTGTTGTGGTGTTTGGGAGGATCGTGTTTTTCCATGGCGTGCTCATTGTGCTGCAAGCTGCTCTGCTTTACACACACCTCCTAGCTCAGTAGGCACTGGCAGGGACTTGCCCAGTGCACAGGGTCTCATTGCTTTTGTGGTTAGATTCCTCTCAAAATTAGAGTCTCCTTCCCAGCTTGGAGGCAGTGCCACAGCTCCCCATTCAAATACTGTGCTGTGTGCGGTGCTGCCCCAGCTGCTCTTGCCAAAGCATCTCCCTCATGTGAGAGGGCTTTATTAAAGAGTGTATATATTATGGATTCCAGCACCACCAAAGGTCACCTATTGTGTTAGGCGCTATTCAGACTTTGCTGTTCTGGACAGACTCTGCTCTGAATGGATGCTGGCCGGGTCTAGGGAGAAGGGAGGAAGGGAATATGCGGCATACAAGCAGAATAGTCACTTGCAAAAGTTGTTGTGATTTATCTGGAGTATTTTTATTTGCGTTTGGTGCCTTTAAGAACTTTTTTAAAAAATGTGGTTGGAGAGCAGAAACGAAAATTGAGAGGAAGCAGAAAGGAAAATAAACTAATTTTCTTGTGGGCTTCTCCTGGTTTGCTTCAACTTGCTTGTTGGGAGGAGGTGGTGAAAGAAGGCCAAGTTGTCATCATTTTGGTGCTTCTGGAGGCAAATTAGTTTTACCTCCACGATGGAGTGTGTTCATAATTAGTCCCTTTTTCCCACCCAGCTCTGGACTGAGGCCTCTGTCTGCATGCCTGCCAGATTCAAAGTCTACTGTGATTTGGAGATTCCCAAATTCCACAAGCCATCGCTGGAGATTGTGGTCCTCAGCAGCTCAGGTTACTCTGAAACCCTAGGCAGAGCATTGCCAGCTGCTGTTCTCCAGGCAGTGCAGCATCTTGGGTATGGGCAGGCAGAGCTTTCCTTTGCTTTCCTAACACTGCTCATGAAGGAGATTTGGAGGCTTCCTTTTCCCCATCACCTTCTGTCTGTGCGTTCAGCTTTCCACTGCTGGGTAGTGGTATTAGTTCTTAAAACACTTTGGTTGTAGCTTAAAATGACTGGATGCTCTTTGTGTGGGGAGAGCTGAGAATCTAATTTCTTAAAACAGTTACTGAAGGGACCAATTTGTATTCCTCTGCAAAACTGGTTTAGGGCAGCAAATAAATAATTTGGTGGGATAGATAAACTTGCTCTTACCTTCATCATAGGACATTGTCTTGTTTTATTGTTGCCTAGCTGTGTTTTCTGATTTACATTTCCCTTCATTTTATTACTAGAAGACTTTAAAATGGTCCTGATATTCTCCTCTCTGTGCAGTGCCATCCCTTGAGAGGTCAGAATCAACAGCTAGCAAAGAGTAGTGGTCAGGCAGCACCTCCACGCAGGGGACTGTGGATGGAAAATCGCCACTTACAGGACTTTTTGTTGTACCTTTAGGTGTTTGATATATTCAAGACCTGAAGTAATTTCCTTGTGCTACAGAACTTGTGAAACCGCTAGTGTTATTCCCCCCTTACTCCTCAGAGTGTGTGTTTCTCAGAGGCATGGTCTTGTAGGGGTCTTATACCAGTGCAGTACTGGGGCAGGTTGGAACTTCTGGTGAGCCACCTCGATGGGTGATGTTTAGGGCGCGCTATATAGAAACAGAGCAGGCGTGAAGTGGTTTTCATTGTCCTTTGGTTATGTCTTCCCTGCTTCTGCAACATTTAGAGCTCCCTTCCTGCCATGGTATCTGGCAAAGCACTTCTGAATTCCTCATCTTTTAAGAATTTGTAATAAATAAGCAGGATTTTCTTGTAGTAATGATGCAGGGGGGCTTACCTTTGGCCAATATGCTGAAATGGCATAATTGAGCTGTCCACATTAATATTCCTTACATGGATCTGCGCTAGTAGCTTTTATTTGGCTAGGACTTGTTCCAGTGGCAACCGTGGTCAAGTACTTAAATCATTCAGATACTTAAATCATCACAACTTTGTAAATGGTGATGTAATGAAAATAACAAGTGGTTTATTTGCTGTGTGCAAAAACAAAAACCCCTATAAAAATTTGATATTTAGCATGTGGTGATGAATGGAAGAGGAAGGGGCGTTGAGATTTTGTGCTTAGCTGTAAGCAAACAGCTGAGATGCCGCTAGGTGGCATGGCGAGAGAGAGGGGCAGCGTGCCCGGTTTTATTTGTGAAGTGCTAGTTCCAGTGGCTAGAAATTCTTTCAGCACACGTAGGTGCATTTCTGTGTGGGCTTCATGCGCAGTGTTCGATCCTACAGGCAAAGTCGATTTGATAAAACATTAGAAATCCCTAGAGATGCTGAGATGTCCGGTTTAAACTCTGAGGGGAAAACACTTGGAAAGGGAGAGAAAAGCTGCTCCAAGCTTGATGTAACCACGTGAGTCTTGCAAAAGTATAGCTTACTGCAAAAATTACTGGTAATCAGACACACTGTCACAAACAGACAGGGAATGTAGAAGTGTAAAACACTTACACCAGCCCCATCACAGGCCAGACAAAGGAGGTTTCAATGGGAGTTTGTATCCACAGATAATGGTTTAAAGTGGTAATTGATGCCAGCTGCATAAAATCACTAGGAAGGGCTCACCAGCTGCCTCTTTCCTCCAAGAAAAAAGGATGTACTTTTGTCTTCCTTCATGGGAATGACAGTTTCTTGCCTCAATTGGTTTTAATTTGCTCCTTTTGTGTTCTTGGCACCTCTGCTAGTGGAGGAGGGACTGTTGGTGCCAGTGGTGGTGTTGGGAGGAGGTGAGGAACCTTCCATCCCTAAAGCTAACGCATGTCCAAACGCTGAGATGGCCACTGAAACACCTTCTGTTCAGGAGGATCCCTGTTGCAGGCTGCAGATTGCCCTCCCTGTGGCAGTGTGTCCCTTATGTGTCCATAAGGAGTGGAACTGGTCTTACCTGGTGAGATTTTTTTGGTTGAATTAATCTCACCCTAATGCGAGACATCTGCAAGATTGGTGTCTGGATCTTGGCTAATGACTTCATTCTCCTTTTGTAGTGGGTGGGGAGAAGTAAACACTAGCAGGGTGCACATTGTCCTCTTTCAGATGTCCACTGTAGGATGAAATAAATGGTATCCTGGAAAGAGACAAGTCTGAATTTGGAACAGAATGGTTTTGGTCTGGCTACCTTTTTTAAAATTTATTTCCTTTTTAAAGTCTTACACCAGTTGCTGTGCCTCAGTGGTACTGCAGTCCTCTCAGTGCTGATTAATCCTCACGATAGCTCCTGTTGCCATAAAGTCTTCAGGACTCAGTACCAGGGACTTACTGATCCATACTAAGTAAGTGGAGTCTTCTAAAGCCTGGCAAGAACTGCTGAGTGCATTTATTTTTGTAGGGTGGAATTTAGACTGGATTGAGCTGTAGGTGAGATGCTGTTTGTGTTTTGGACAAATAATGACAGCTGCAAGAGGGGTTTATGTCAATTATTAGCCTTGGTTAAGGGAGGTGCTTGGGGTTGCTGCAAGACTATGAGCAGGTGCTTTGATACAGCCACAGGGAAAAACTGAAAGAGCAGTGACTGCCTGCAGTCTGCTGGGTCTGTGTGCACCTTTTTTTGTTCTTCTTGTTTAATTATATTATTTGTCAGAAGTAGGTCCTGCCTGAGCATTGTCATGTTGGCTGTCTTGCAAAAGATAAACACGAACAGCCTTTAGGACATCCTGCTCATTGTATTGTAAATGCTATTGTGTTCATGTGCTGAGGGTAGGAAATAATTTTTATAAAAAAGTCAGTACAAAATAGCAGCTGAATCCAATTATGCATATTAACCTATCAGCAATTTAGTCCCAAACCATTGCCTTTAACAAAGCTCTTACCGTTTGGGGTTTTTTGCCTAAATTCAAAGTCCATTGCGGTAGTTTCTGGTGGAAGCCTATTTGGTTTGGCTTTGTGTTTGTATATTGTCTAATGAAATAAACAACAAAATCACACGAGAGCGGGGACAACAGAAGCAGCTGAGGGAGCACTGAGTTAGTTTCTGGCTCAAAAAGCTATTCTGATTACTCTTTCTCCCAGGGCTGCTGTTCACTGGAAACTTTGATTTACAAGATTGTTTTACCATTATGTTCAGAGTTCCAGAAATACGTAGTATTTTACTTTAACGATGTGCCACGAGAAGATACAAGAACAGTTTATCCCTGGTGCATTTCGGGAATTCTCATAGTAATTTACGAGTAAGCACTGCATCCCACTCCTAGTCCATTTGAAATAATCATTTGCCTTTTAGCACAGGGTGGTTTCTTTTGCTAAAGCCGTGAGTACCACTGTGTGTAAACAGTTACCGTCTACTTAAGATTGACATCTGCATGTGTCACGTGTGGGATATTTGATTGCTAGCGAGGAAGTTTAAAGCTTAAATTTTCTCATGTAGTCAGCTTTGGCATTACAGGGTAATCAAAATACATGTTACCGTTTCTGTCAGCCGGCCACCCTAGGGACCAGAGGTTTTGGTTTCCTCCTGGAAACAGTTGAAGGTCGACGTTTTTCCTCTAGATATCTAATGCTAGAAAATTGGAGAAGGAATAAAGATTATGCCTACGGGGTAAACCAAGTGCCTTTTCATCCATTGCCTTGAGAAGTGATAGGTGGAGGCTCCCACTGTCTAGATGTGGTAAAAGAGGATGGGACGGTGTCTTCTCCATCGTCTTCTGTAGCTGCTAGACGTCATCTCAAAGTGTGCATGGACCTTTCCATGGGAAGCATCCTGCTATCACTTCAAAACCAGTGGTTTTTAAGGAGTGGTTGCATAGCATTACCCATTGCAGCTCTTTGAAGGGATGACCTCCCTTCACCCGATCTTCTCTCTGCTTGGCACTTAGCTAAGGCAGAGGGAGCCAGGGGAAATCCTTCTCCAGCCTTTGTGTACTGGCATCCTGTTTACTGCCTGGGCTCCCGGTACTCTTTTCCTGATGCACTTGCTCTTCCTCCTTGGAGTCGGACGAAAAGCGGAAGTTTGTGTGTGAGAGGAAGGCCTTGGCCCCAAAGCAAGGGGAATTCCTCTGCTTTCCTGCACCAGCTCCCTGCTGGCACCAGGGTGGGACCCTGTGGTCTCCATCATGGGGGAGCCACTGCAGAGGGCCTGTTAGAGCAGCTGGCTGGGTTGAGCTGTTGTTTGGCATGTCAACAGAGACAGTAGTAAGTTTCAAAATTAAATAAAAAAATTAGGAACATGAAAGAATTCTTCTCATTGTAAATCCATAGAAATTCATGGTTTCATAGTTCTCTGGATTATGAAAAATAAAAGGCTGCTAGCTGTGTATTTGCTTAAGGTATTACAAGCATAAGATTTTGAAATCCATCCTGCCCTGCTCCATCAGTGAATAATCCAGTGCATCCTTCCTTCGGTGTTTTGCACCACTGAAAACTTGGGGAAGGTAAAGGTCTGGTTTAGACTATCTCAATACATAGGATTTTGATGGCATGAACATAAGACTTTAAAAATACTCTGCTTCTGGAAAGACCAAAGAAATAATGCACATGGCATATTAAAAATATTAAACGTTTTTTTTTCCCTGAAGGATGAAGAAGAAGAAATCAAACTGGAGATTAATATGCTAAAGAAATATTCTCATCATAGAAATATTGCAACTTACTATGGTGCTTTCATTAAGAAAAGTCCTCCAGGACATGATGACCAACTGTGGGTGAGTGGATATTGTTCAAGCATGTTCAGAAGTCTTTCTGTTTTGGATATAGTTTGAGGATGACAGAAATACCACATTATGGGAAGACAAGAGTAGTAGAATTTGGTGCTTTCCTGATAAATGAGTGACTCACATAAGCTTAATCAAGAATCCTTAAGAGGCTGAACCAAGATCTTCTATTAGCAGTGGATTTTCTCTTTTAGTAGCTGTTTTCCCCCATTTCCCAGGTGTATAGTAACATGTTTCATGGGAACAAGGCATAGTAAGAATGTGTGGCTGTAAAAAGAGAACTTAGCTTGAAAATTGTGTCTATTACATTTCTCATCCCATCTCATCTTCACCCTCTAGAGGATTGAACTCTGGGTTCAAAATGGCAGGGTACAGTCATCAGTGCATGTTCTTCCAAAATAAATGGGAGTTAAAGAATAAGATGTAGTGTAGTGGTGTGATCAGTTTGATTCCTTCAGCATTGGATGTGCTCTTACTCCTGTCACTGCTAATGCATTTTGCATAGCTGAGCAAATCCAGATTCCCAGCATTAAATTACAGTGATTAAATCAGTCCTTGAAAATGTGGTAACTAATGTGAGACATATTCCATATATGTCTGACACATATTGTAGGCATTTGGTTTGAATCCCATTTTCCAGGCAGAGATGTAACATAAATGATATTATCTGCTTCACGAGGGTTTCCCTAGTCAGTCCTGCAACTGGATTATTTTGCTTCACTAGAGAGCTAGGAACTGTGTTTAATGTTGGTTGTATGCTGATACTTGTTTTGCAGCTTGTTATGGAGTTTTGTGGAGCAGGCTCTATCACAGACCTTGTGAAGAACACAAAAGGGAATACTCTGAAAGAGGACTGGATAGCATATATCTCCAGGGAGATTCTCCGGGTAAGGAAAATAATCTGCTCCACTTGAAACCACAGAAACAGTCTTTCGGAGATGTAGTTTGGCTTGAGGTTCTACAAGAAGCTGTTTCTGATCAACCTTGTTGGCCGTGTCATCACTTGAGGAGTAGCTAGAAGCAGATGGATGTCTGCTCTGTATCACTTGGTGCGAGTGGTACTGCATTGTAGCAGCAGCCGCGCAGAAAACAGCCATTTTCAGTCACGAGACGCCAGCAGAACCAGTGACCCTACCTACTGCAGAAGCTGTGAAACCGTGTCCATGAGACACTATTTGAGAAGGCTGAAGTCAGAGCAGAACAGGATGAGGACCGGTCTTTTCCAAATGCGCTTGCAGCCATCGTTGGTCGTAGTGATGGCTGGAGGAAGGGAGCTGTTGACTCGGGCCAGCTGATCAGGGGTTCTGTGCTGTGATGTGCTCGCATGTTGTCTATTCTGACGGTCTCATCTAGAGCAAGCAGCTACTGCTGTGGAGTGCTAGCCAATGGCACTGCAAAAGTTGCTGAGGAGAAAGGATGCCACTTCCCAGGTTTTCTAAAACTACAAGTTTAACTAACTACTCTCAATGTTTAAATTCCCGTTGATACAGCTCAAGTGTGTTGGCATTGGTTTGCTGCCCTGAGTAAGACTGGTACAGTTTTCCTTGTGCTTCACTGTAAAACAAATTGCCTCCTACCTGTACACGCTACACAGGATGTTTGTTTAGTTGCCTCCTCACGAGTGATGTTCTGAAGGGCTTCATGTTAGAGGAAACCGGCACTGGCATAAATCAGTGCTGCTGTTGTCTGTGAAAATCTGGTCTTGCTCTAGTTCCAAATCCTAGGAGAGAGCCCGGCTGCTGACATTAGAGGTGGCACATTTTATGTCGTTTACAAGGGATGAAATAGGTTGAAAAGCTACTGATGGTTGTATTTCAAATCGAATGGATGACACCCTTTAATATGAGCAATGCGAACTCCTGAGGACTGATCTTATGCTTGATGTGAGGACTGAGGTTTTGCATGCTGTGTTACATTAATCCCAGGTTCTCCTCAGGTAAAGCAGTCATGCTCACTGAGAAGAGGGAGAAGTGATTTTTGTCTCTTTTACTCGAAAAAGAGTTAGTTAAAAGCAATTTTCTCATTCCCGTGAAAGATTTGAAGCAGGAGACTTGCTCGCAGGAACTGGTGTTATCTGGAAAAAAGGAATGCTAAACTCACATGGCTATGAGGTGTTGCAAGACCTGATCCACCAGCAAGTTTGTCAGAGATAGGGGAGGGAGATTGTTTAATAGAAAGTTAAAATGAGCCGAAGTGCAGAGATTGGTGCAGGTGGTTACATGTGTGAAGGGTTGACCTGTGTGGTTGGAAGGGCTTGGGGGCTGCAGGAGAACAGAGACTCGACCCTCTGCTTCTTCCCAATCCTTCACAAACCCAAGTGTCTTTTTTCAGTAAGATTGAATGGTGCTCTGGAGAGAACAGACGATTATCTCTCTGGCTGAGTTGGTGCAGCAGAAGGGTTTAAAAAGTACCCTGTGTGGAGCTATGGAAAAGCCTTCATTCGTGTGAAAAACAAGACCACACTTAAGTAGGGGACATCAGCCCTTCACTTTTGTGATGTGGGGAGGAGGGGCTGTGGAAGGTCCTTGTTTTGGTTTGGTTTGTTTTTGTCATGCTCATTAATTGTTTTTTAAAAAGCGAATAGTCCCGTGGTTATGTAGGCAAACTGGTAGATGGCCATTTAATAAGCAACATGTGTTAGAAAATACTTCTCTACAGCAACCACTACTCTCTTAACCTCTTGCAGCTGTAAGGATTCTACTTCTTTATTTTTCATAAAACATTAAAAGCCTATGAGAGCAACATGAACAGGCAAGACTATCCCACTGGAGACTACAATTTTCCGAGCAGACAACTGAGGAGAAACCAAAATATGGGCAGTTGCTAAGAGAGTTGCCTCTTGTTCTCCCCATTACATTAGAGAGTAGAATGCAACACACATCTTCCTCAGCCCTCCCTCCACATGGCTGACGCTTTGAGGCGTGCATCCAGGTGCTGTCTCAACAAAAAGCACCGTATGCCAGCAGGTTGTGTTTCCTTTGGAAAGTATAATGGTCATTGCCTCTTTTTTTTTCCTTTTGCATGTGTGTTTTTTTTTGCTGGGGAACAATTGTCTGGCTTCATGTTTATGGAATATTTAGAAGAGAACTACAACTTTGCAGCAGAGCGTTTTGTTTGTTATCAGCTATCCCTAGCCCTCAAGCTGAATTGCCAGTCTATCATCTTGCCACCCCCTTGTCAGGGGTGCATATACACACACTGATGCAGCTTGTTTTCTCCCTCCACCCTTCTTCTTCCCCAGACTCAAATGTGGGTGACACTGTGTCTGTCACATATCAGTAATGTACATTGACACTATTTTGGAGATGAACTTTTTCCACGTGACAGGTGAGAGGTGTGTGTGCAGTGCAGGTGCTGGGCTGTGTTTAGGTCCAGTGTGTGCATGACCTGGGCCAGCATCTCTGCTTGATCACCGAAAGCTCTGTGGGAAGTGTGCTGCTCTCATGGGTCCCACTGAACCCAGCTGTTGATGGAGAGCCTGAGAACCCAGTGCTGTGGGTATTGGAGGTGCTGGGCCTGTGTATTTTGTTTCTAAGCCAGGAGGCTAACTTGAAACATCTTTTTTTATCTCTCTTGTTCTTAATGCAGGGGTTAGCACATCTTCATGCCCATCATGTGATTCACAGGGATATCAAAGGGCAGAATGTGTTGTTAACAGAGAACGCAGAAGTGAAACTCGGTAAGTAGGCACATACAGCTACTTCCTCATTCTTTGGTTTTATGATGTTCCCAAATTAATTTCGCCATTTAAGAGCTCTGCAACGTGTTCTGTAGCATGAGCACTCTGTCATTGCTCCCATGTGAATTAGGAGTCTGCACGTATTTCCTCTTGCTTTGGGAGGATGGGAGTGCAGGTTTTGTTGCATTTCATTAGAAGAAGTTGGCTTTTGTGCCAAAGTCAGTGAGGGGATCGTTCTGTTTCCCCCACTGAGCTGTGCATGACTTGGGATCTTTCTGATTCCCTTTATTTGGGATTTTGGGGGTGATGGGCATCTCTCTTGTATTTGGCTTTAATTAAGATTAAACCAGCACCTGCTGTTCTGCTTCCGGGTGCAAGAAAAATGATTTGGATGGCACACTCAAGGGAGCTGTGGCACCAGCTGCATTTTGCATGCCTACCAAAAACCGTACCCATTCCTGGCCTCTTGTGTCTCTTCTGAGTGGACATACTATTTTTAAAAAAATCTGTCTTTTCCAGTTACTGCATGCTTTAACCTTCTGTGTTTGTATCACGCTACATTCACAACCTTTTTTGGTTAAATAAAGAGCCATACTGAAGGCCCACCACCCCCCCCCCAAAAC
>JAOXOE010000001.1:82283116-82315100 GCA_028565055.1 Phoeniculus purpureus
CACCCAGCCCACATCCCTTCTGTTTTGCATTACACCTTCCTGCAGCGCAAGGCATGGGAAGATGTCCTGGCTGCTGGAGGAGGAATCTTTCAGGAGTGCTCTCCTCCTTTTGGTCCAAAGTGAGCATGGTAGCTCCCAAACCGTGGGTCCCACCGAGCTTGTCTACACCACTTTGTCAGTGTCACTCAGATGATGGATGCAGTGGAGCTGACGCAGCCTTTGTAGAGCAGATGCAGTTACTGGTATAGAAAGCCTTACATCATTGTTGTCATGGACAGGAAAAAACTGAAGGGAAGAAAACACCCATTTAAAGTAATTGCCTTGTAATGAAATGGGCATGTCTTTTGCAACCTGTGTGCATGTGTGCTCTAAGTTAGCACTTTTTGAGTAATCCTCATCTTTTCCTCCCATCAGGCTGTCTGCTCAGTACATCAGAGCACAGAGCAATTCCCTGAGCAACAGATGATTTTTGCCGTTTGGTTTCAAGGGTAGAAAAGCTGGACAGCCAAAAGGGATATGTGTTCATGCATGTGGCTTTCCCATAGCTTGGGAGGTACCTTTAAGACGCAGCTCTTTCTGTACAGGCAAAGGTGCTGGACTTCACCATTTGGGAAGAAGATAACTTCCCAGGCAGCAGACTTTTTCTGTACAGGCGGGTCAGCAAGAGGTGCAGGAGCGGTGGTCGTATGCTGCCGTGTCCCTTGACGCTTGTGGCCCAGGCACGTTGCATGCAAACCGCAAGGGCTTGGCTGCCTTGGTATTAATCATATTTCTTTTCAGCATGGTCCTCCCATGTGGAACATTCACAGGATTTTATTTCCAAATCACCCTACGGAAGTTATCACTGCCCTGGTTCTCCCTTCTTACTGTGTTTTTCTCTCTTCCCACCCGCAGTGGATTTTGGTGTGAGTGCTCAGCTGGACAGGACAGTTGGCAGAAGAAACACTTTTATTGGAACCCCGTATTGGATGGCTCCAGAAGTTATTGCCTGTGATGAAAATCCAGATGCTACGTATGATTACAGAGTAAGAGAGTCCTGTTCACAGTAAAAACCGACATACAAAACCCGTACACTCACAGTATGAATGTCCATGAACGATGGTTGAGACTGCTTATGCTTTGTAGGAGTAATACAATTTTGTGTACATAAGTAATGTATGGATCACTGAGCTGTGATAGTTGCTGTTACTTACAGCTTTGAGACGTAAGGAGTGCAGGGCTTCAGCGTGCTGTAGGAATAAAAGAGTTTAGAAATGCTCATGTTCTCAATTTGTATAATGACTGTACTTTAAATTGTGTTAGACTACGTCCCAGTTATTGTAGTAACCCAGAACAGTTCATTCTAGGTGTTGCCTTAAATAGAACCACTGTCTGGAGAGCAAGTGAAGCACAGGAAGAGTTCTTTAAACCGTGCCTATTCCTGATTTCAGGATACATACATGTGTTGATATAAACTAGTAGATAGTAATGTTTCTCAACAAAGATAATACTGTACATCATTACTCCAAAGATGTGAGTGCTGCAAAACTGTGATTGGCTTGATGGTACAAAAAATACCATCAACTGGCCTGATGATATTTGTACCACCCTTAAGAATATCATGCATGTGTATTTAAAGTTCAGTTTCTGTGATGAAATCGTGTTGTAGTCTTAAAAGTTCTTCTCAGCTTGATTTAGTAGAAGTACAAGGAAAGAAAAAAATGTGAAAATGTCTTTCAAAAAAATTGTCTTCATTTATACTGATACAGTTGTTCCAACTTTAACTGAGGAAGAAGGGCAACAAAGAGATCAAAAAGCCTGTGATTAAGGCCCTACAATGAAATTTAGGACTGAGTATCAGTTACATAAATTTGCAGAGACTGATGGTGGTGTCAGCTCTCAGTGTGTTTGTGTATGTCTGAATCTATGTTTAAGTTATTTAAATTGGTGTTTGTAGCTTTTGACTAAGATTGATCAGATTGATCCTATTTCCCTTGCTTTATTAGCTCTTTACAGCCATCAGCTCATATTAAAGGTAATGCTTTACATCTTTGCAGATGAGTAACTAGGAAGGAATGGTGGCTATTAAATGAGCTGATCAAGGATAAAAACTCTCTGCAGTATTTGCTAATGTAGCAGTGATGTAAAAAAATAACTCCTCCTGCCTCTAAAGACACCTGTTTGTTCTTCCTGGGGAAGGCTGTAGCCTCTCTTCCCTGCAAAAATTAATGGTTGAAAGATTTTGTAAGATCATGAGAGGCTGTGCAGTTTAAAATAAATGAACCAGTTTGGACCAAGAGAAGTGATCTCCTTGCTGAGTCTGTAAAGTGCAACGATTAGAGATGCATCTCTGCTTGTTCTTATTTGCCCATTAGTTTTGATTAACTGAAAAATAAACCAAACCCAAAGAACCAGAAAAGAAGACTGCTTTGCTTAAAGACATCTCTTGCAGCAACCTCCTCTGGTGTTTTGCCCCTTAAGTTGCAGGCGCCTCTGGAGTTGGTTCCTTGCCAGAGCTCTTGCCTGTGTTTGACCCTCTTGGCTCTTGCTCAGGCTCTTTCTAGTCAGAGATACTGGCCAGAGGTGGTATCTTGAAAGGCTTCCCCTGAAGGACTCTTGTTTCATAGTGTTTCAAGCAAAGCTAGGGTGGTAGGGAGGGGAGTGTTTTCTTTGGCTTTCAAGTACTGTGTCCAACAGAGGCTTCTTGCAGTTCTAGTGACGATGGCTATTCCTCCAGACACAGCTATTGTTTGATTATTTGGACAAGGATAAGTTCAGGACTGAGTGTATTCCATTATTCTGGACTTGCTTGTTTATTTGCTGATTTAGACGCTGAAAAAGACCTGCCAAGTTTGGCTTTTTCTGCCCCATAGCCTTTTGTTTTTTCCATCTTTTGTTTGTCTGGCTTTTCCCTATCAAGTGCTTTATTTGACTCTGTTAGCCCCCATGAGGAGTAATCATTGCCTATCTTTCCCAGGGACTGAGTTAAAACTGGTGGGCCTGTAATTTCCTGGGTCCTCTTCAAGCCCTTCTTGTAGATGCCGGTGCCATTAGCCTTCTTCCAAGTCATATGGAGACAGCTTGAGGAGTTATTCTCAGAGCCCATTTTGTAGGGGCTGAGCAACTCTAACAATTTGTTTGCCAGCTCTTACTGCTTATGTACCTGAAGTTTAAGTACCTGTTTATGTTCCTTGCAGTTTCTTGACATCTCTGGCCAATTTCAATTTCAGCTGAGCTGCTGCTTTTGTAACTGCATCTTTGCACACCTTTGCAGTGCCTTAGGTCAGTCCTTTGTAAACGAGGGAATGTTGGCAATTCCGTTGCTCATTTCGAGCAGATATGTTTTCCGTTGCCATAATGTGAATGTATTTCCCTGTGTTATTAGGAAGGGTTGTTTGCATACTCTGTAGGAATATACGTGTATGTTTCTGCTGAAAGGTAAGAGTTCATGACGCCGTTACAAGCAAAAAGTCGCTTACGTTAGTTAAGTAGACGTGGTGTTTGGTTTCAGTCTCACCTACTGGGCTTCTGTAAATAGTGTCCTGTTACTGTGTGAAATCCACCTACTAACATATGGTCTCTCCCTCTCTTTTTGTGCAGAGTGACCTTTGGTCATGTGGCATTACAGCCATAGAGATGGCAGAAGGAGCTCCCCGTAAGTGATACATCTGCTTCTCCAGTGGGCTGATTGAGGCTGAAACGTATACTTGGGAGATGCTGGTTGTAACCTAAACCTAGTTTTGAGGTTTCTGAAAGTATCCTCTGTTATTTTTGTTCTCTTTTGGGTTTGCCTGCCCTATGACTATGAAACCCCATAAATATCAGGGCTTTTGATAAAGGCACAATAGCGTTTAAGCACTACAGTGCAGACTGCAGTAATTTGATTTCTATAGCAGGAATATTTGGAAGCTAATCAAGTGTCAGACTTCCTTCCTATGGGTAGTATATTGTGTTTTGGAATTGTTTGCCAATTTGTACTTGACCTGGCCTGGGATGCTGAAATCTTAGCCAAGGAAAGGGACAGTGACACCTCAAGAAAACCAACTTTAATGAAAAAAGCATCTGTAGCAATTGTTTCTGGGTCAGCTTTCCATCAGTCTGGACAGAATATCCTAACATTGTTTCTCCTTTGGTTTCCACTTGTCAGTGGGTGGTGTTGATTCTTCCTTAGCTGTGACATAATTTAAGCTGTAAATCTGTCTCCAGCACAAAGTATTGAGCTTAATGATGCCTGCTTGAGATTACTTACCGGTTGATATGGGTGTTCTAAAGACAGAAATCTGGAAACCAAAATCGCACAGGGTTTTGTAACTTATTTTCCTCCTGCCTTGATATTCGTGAAGAATGTGAATTCAGACCGTGAGGAAGAAAGGAGGATTAAAAAAGACCAAAAAAATTACAAGTAGTTTTGGTTTTTATTGGTAATTTTTATGCAAGTCCTTACTGAACTAGAAAACATGCCTAGCCTCATCCCCAGCTGGAGCTCTGTATTTAAAATATAACAGCCTAAGATACCTAACAATGAGTTTTTTTGCACATAAAACAACCACCACCACATCAAAACAATTATGTTGAAATCAAGTATTGACATTTTCCATTCTAGCCACTGCCTGATTTTTCTGTTGTTGTTACAGGAAAATGTGTAGATTGAATCACAACACTCTTGATTAATGTTTTAGGAGGTCTGATGGCTCGGATTTCTATTTATTTATTTATTTCCCATGATTGCTCATTTTCATGAGCGCTCATGGTGAGACCTGCTCCCAGGACGCCTCAACCAGCGCTGTATTAACAGCATTTGAGTCTCCACTTGACCTTCTTTTTACCATACATTTTTTGTTCAGTGTACTGGCTTGCCTGGATGGCTTTAAATTAAAAGCTCTGTCTGTGAGCCTGGATTTGGCTGAAGAGCTTGTCTCTAAGCTTGGGGGCCTCATGGGATCCACAGGCATCCAGGGGGCTTCCCTGCTGAGGTTGTGGCCCCCTCTTTATGAATCCAGAGTTCTCATCAGTCCATTTCTCCTGAATTTCTGTTACCACTTCCCGCAGACTGATGGTGTGTGGGAGGTCAAGCATATGAAGATGCTGAATACAAGGAATTCATTTCTAGTGACTTTTGTTAGTCAGCCTCTCTTCATGCTCCTTAGTGTTTTTTTTTTTTAGTGTTGGCTCTGCCATGGTGCTTTGTTGTGGAACAGGACAGGCTGTCTGGCAGAGACCCTGGAATGCCACTAAATGTCCACTGGAACCTATGGGACTTGGACTGCCAAAAGGCATAGGTTTACATTTCAGATACAGACCCTTCCATGCTTCAAAGCCATCAGACCTTGGAGTAAAGAAAACCTCCCAAGTCTGGACAGTAAGAATGAGATGTGCTCTGTAATGGGAGAGAAGGGCAGGTAGAGGGAAGTTTGTATGGAGCAGCGTGTCATTCTTCTGCCATAGTCATCCCCCGAGATTTTATTGACCAGAGCATAACTTACGTGACTTGGGGCTGGAGGAGGGTCAGATGCAGATGTTCCCATCATGTCTGATTCTGAAGGTTAATCCGTGCCTTCATTTCTTTCACTTGTTTTGGGCTAATTCCATTTAGCTGCATTGCTGTCTGCATCTGCTCTATGTGCGGTTGGGATGGTGGGAATGTTTGTGGAAGCTGAAGCTGTGGTATTGTCAGAGAGCAGCTAAGCCAACATCTGTATGTTTCTGTTTGGCTCTGTTTTCTTTCCTTCAGCGCTTTGCGACATGCATCCCATGAGGGCACTCTTTCTGATACCCAGGAACCCGCCGCCACGGTTAAAATCCAAGAAATGGTATGTGTTATTGTAGCCTTTCCTGCAGCGTGGTATTTTCTTGCGTTACACGGCGTGCTGTTTTGTTACCGCTTCCACACAACTGTAAAGCAATTCAAGTTAGCAAAAATCACTCTATTCTTGCTTTCTGTGCCACCGAATCAAAGCTGTTTGTCCCAGAGAAATTTAATCTTAAATCGTATAAAAATAAAAACGGGGTGGGGGGTTTTTTTGACAGAGCAGCATCTGTATTAAGGTGACAAATGGATCCACATGTTAAAAAATATCCCCCCTTAGGACTTCTAATCCACAGTCTGTTTTCTCAGAAGTATCATAACACAGAAACAGAACAGTACTACAGTGTTCTCGTTGCTAAGCTGAAAGGAGATACTAAAACTAATGAAGACTTTAACTATAATTGTTGTAAACGATTGGAATTGAGTGTGCACTTCTTGCCGGCTGAGAAGAATCCATTAGTATCGGAGGATTTCCTCACAGTTACTGGTTACAACTGGCAAATGTGAAACGAGTACTCCCCAGAAAGAGAGGTTTCCTGTAGATTGGATGTGATTACGGGGTGCTGTGACCTCTCAAAATAATGAAGTGATTTGTCTGCCTATTCAATATCAACATAGTGTAAACTTGGCTTGCTTGCTGGGCTTGGTCTTTGCCTGGATTGACTTTTTTATGCACTTACACTGGCAAGTCATCCCTCTGCCAGACTTGCTTTCTGCATATGTTAAAGGAATAGAGATGCCTATGCGGTATTTGCATAAGCCTTTCATTATCCTTTTTAGTTAAAGTAATAACACTTCAGATGTGAGGAATAAAAAAGCCCTCAACAACAGCTTAGATTAGTAAGCAAAGAGATGGGGAGAACCCATTGTGTTTACTCTTAACTGTGTATTGGAGGTGTCTGCTGCCCAAGCATGGAGCAGTTTGAGAGTACCTCGCAATTAGAAGAAACTTCTTCACAGTGAGGGTGGCAGAGCACTGGAACAGGCTGCCCAGGGGGATTGTGGAGTCTCCTTCTCTGGAAACGTTTAAGACCTGCCTGGATGTGTTTCTGTGCGATTTGATCTAGGTGATCCTGCTGTGGCAGGGGGATTGGACTTGATGATCTTTTGAGGTCCATTCCAGTCCCTGTTGTTCTGTGACTCTGGCCAAAGGCAGTGCTGCTGTTACTCAGCTTTTTTTTGATAGTGTGTTTAGTGGCAGCTTAAGAGGGAGTAGGCCAGATGATTTCCATTATTGGCATTTTGCAAGCTAGCTTGTTTGGCAAGTAATCTTTGGAGAGGTCCTCCTTCAAGAGTCCAGATGAAGTGCAAATTTAGGAAGGTGGTGCTTCAGCTTAGCTAACTCCCACATGCTGCCACTTTCTGCTCTGTGCTCAGTTCAGTTGATGTCCTTAAATAGTGTTGCTGAGAATTTGACCCCAGGTGCCTGTGTTAAACAGACATTGTTCAACACCTGCCTGTTGTTCTACGAGGATTTTTTTGATGTGCATTTGGCTCTTTGGGTGAAAATTAAGATTATCCTAAACTGCTGCAGACCTATCTCAGTGAGCCCAAGTGCTTATGAAAGCAGGACGGTGCTACTTGTGTCAGGAGAATGTTGGCCACGATTCTTGTGGCTTTCAGTATGATGTTTCTGGAGCAGGCATGCCCTTAGATAGCTTAGGCAGGTGGAGACACACCAGAGCTGCCTTTCCCATGCTCCAAGCAAACTGGATGCTACCCAGCTTTGGTCCAGAAGTAGCAGAGCTGGGTTTGCATGATTTGCCTTCACTCACTGATCCTGTCTTTCAGGGCAGTTATGTCTATGAAAGAGGGCACATTACTTTGAGGTTGTGTCTAAGCACTGCAGCTATGTTGGTATTACTCTCTGTCGATCCAGCCCATTGCTCATTGGAGCACGATGAGCTCTGTTTAGCAGTAACACTTGTAGGCAGCATTTGTATCATGCTTTGGGATGTGATGCTTTTTGAGGAAAGGGATTTGACTTTGAGGAAGAACAGAAAAAATGTATGAGCTGTGTTACCCATAATGTTGTTTTTCCCCCCCCCTTGCTCTCTCAGGTCAAAAAAGTTTTTCAGCTTTATAGAAGGTTGTCTAGTGAAGAATTACATGCAGCGACCTTCTACAGAACAACTCTTGAAACATCCCTTTATACGTGACCAACCAAATGAAAGGCAAGTTCGAATCCAGCTTAAGGACCATATAGACAGGACCAGAAAGAAGAGAGGAGAGAAAGGTATGCAACTTTAAAAGATAGTATAGCAACTTACATACATTGTCCTGCTTTGCATTATAAATTACCACCCCTTAGAAAAGCTCCAAACAACTCAATCCCTTGAAAGGCTCTTTTTCAAACTAGTGGTTTGACCATCCAGAGACTTTAAAGTTTTTTTCTGTCCTCTACAGAGAAAGTATCAGTTTCAAAAGTCTTACTTTCAGATAAGTCAAATTTACTCAGTTCTGGGCCACTGCCTGTTCCATACAAGCATTAAACAGTATTTAGGGGGATATTTGCCAATATGCCTTTCCCTTTCTTTTTTGTCTGTAGTAAGTTCATTCTTGAAATGGTGCCATAAATCAGATTCACAGGAAATAACCCATCACAAAATTTATGAAGCAAATGACCTGGGTAGCCTTTCTTTATTCAGGTGGTGCTGGGGTTGTCCAGGTGTCTTTTCTTAGGCACAAAACCTGGCATTGTTCAAGGAATTTGTTGAAAGTGTGCTTCAAGGCACAGTGCTGCTTTACAAGTGCAGGAAGATGGGATTGTGTACGTAGAATGTGTTCTAGGGTCTGCAGTAAGTCGTGTTGTTGAAAGACAACAGGAACTAGTTCACTGAGGTGCTAATGTACCTTTCCCTTGTCCTAAACAATGAAATATAAGCACTGTCTAGACCTTTCTTTCTTCCTCACTAGATGAGACGGAGTATGAATATAGTGGAAGTGAGGAAGAAGAGGAGGAAGTGCCTGAACAAGAAGGAGAGCCAAGGTAAAAACTGCTTTTGGGAGGGCTCTGGGTAGCCCGTGTCAAATACATCTAAAGGTTTGTGGCTATAAATCAGGAGCGTGCTAAATGGCTGCCTTTTATTAAGTGCACGGGCAAGCCACACAAACCGAAGCACGTGAATACCTATTCTGTGACTGCTAAAGTTTTTAAAGCTCCCCCTCATATGGCTTAGCGCCAGCCAGCTCTGCGTGGAGGGAGATTTATGGCAAATGTCATTAGTCAGGGGCTCTACAATGTCAGAGTTGGTCCTTATTTTGCTTGGCCTCATTTCACGCCTTCCACTGAGAATGTGTATTTGCCATGCATCCACTGTCTTCGCTCTGAAAGAAATGAGATTAAAATTTAACACCATGCTATATTTTATTAATGTTCCCTCGCTTTGGAAAAGGTATTTAATGGCCCATCAGGCTTTACTGTACAGGAGACTTTAACTTCCTCTTCTTGCAGTTCCATTGTCAATGTGCCTGGAGAATCAACCCTCCGACGTGATTTCCTGAGGCTGCAGCAGGAAAACAAGGAACGATCCGAGGCCCTTCGGAGACAGCAGCTGCTGCAGGAGCAGCAGCTCCGTGAGCAGGAGGAGTACAAGAGGCAGCTGCTGGCAGAGAGGCAGAAGCGCATAGAGCAGCAGAAGGAGCAAAGGAGACGGCTAGAGGAGGTAGACACAAGAGGCTAGAGGTCCAGGGGCAGAAGCCCCTCTTCCGCTTATGTTTCCCATGCCCATCTTGAAAGGGTTCCCTGTAGCCTCACCATATCTCAGTAAAGAAAACATGTACAAATGCACTGAAAACATAGAGCAAACCACTTAAGTCCTAGCCTGACTACTTGAATATAAGCAGTCTTCCACAGCATTGGAATGTCCAACTGCTCCTGTGGAGGCATCAGGAGCCAAAGCTGGTTTGTTTGAAGGTCTTTGGAGGGAGACTGTGTCGTGGTGTCTCTCTTTGAAAGAAGAGGCAACATGATTAATAGTAATTACTTATAGATTTTTTTTTTTCGAAGTGGACACTGGCCCAAGGTTATTTCTTTTGGGGCCATGATATGCTTCAAATTTTCCTTTGGAAAAATAAGAGAAAACGAAAGTCCACGCACAGTATTGTTCTGTCTCACTTCTGATGCATTGTGGTTTAACCCCAGCTGACAGCTCAGCCCCACAGAGCCACTTGCTCTCTCCCCTCTGGTGGGATGGGGGAGGGAATCAGAAGAGTAAAAGTGAGAAAACTCATGGGTGAAATAAAGGCAGTTTAACAAGTAAAGCAAAAGCTGCGCTGTAAGCAAAACAAAATAAATAATTCATTCACCACTTTCTGTTGGTAGGCAGCTGTTCAGCTGTCTCCAAGAAAGCTGAGCTCTCTCTCTCTCTTGTAACGAGGTCTTGGGAAAACAAAAGACCATAACTCCAAATGTGTCCCCCTTTCCTCCTTCTTTCCCCAGCTTTGTATGCTGAGCATGACATTGTATGGTGTGGAATATCCCTTTGGTCAGCTGTCCTGGCTGTATCCCCTCCACCTTGTTGTGCACTCCCAGCCTGCTCACTGGTGTGGTGGTGAGAGCAGCAGAAAGGACCTTGACTCTGTATGAGAACTGTTCAGTAATAAAGAAAACATACATGGGTTATCAGTGCTGTTTCCAGTACAAATTCAAAACACAGCCCCATGCTGGCTACCATAAAGAACATTAACTCCCTCCTAGCCAGAAGTAGTGTAACTTTCTAAGATCTCCTGTGTGTTTATATATATATGTGTGTGTATTTATATATGTATATATAAATACCTATGTTCCATAGATGGAATGAGCTTTAGAGGTAGGATTTCAAAACAGTGCTTCAGACCAGAGCTGGGTATGACACAGAGCTGAAGTGAAACTAATTTTCTGCCTTCTCAGGAAGCACAGGGTCAAATTCCAGTTGTCCTTAAATGACCCCTTGCTTGAGTCTGTTTCAACTGTTCACTTAGCAGTGGTGGAAAAACTAGACCCAGTCTGGTTTTCCAGATCCCTGGTACTGTTTAACAAGGGTGCAACCAGAGCCAAATGTTGATTTGCATCCCGTGACGTGTTTACATAACAAATAATACAAAGTTCCAAGTAGCTTTCCAGGTCACGTTATGCTCCTTATCCCTCTGTTTCAATGTGCAAGTGAGTTTAGTGCTGCTGTAAAGAGGAATTGGTAGCAAAGGCTCAGCCACGCATGCAGCCAGGAGCAGGGACAATGGGGAGGCATTAGTAACTCCATTTCTCTTCTGGTACTTCCCCACCCTTCTGAGACTGCCAAGTAAACACCATGGTACTTCTGAATTTTTTTTAGATGCTGGCTCTGTAGTGATTTTGTGGGAGGAGGAAATAATAAAGAAGAGGATAGGAAAATGTGAAAATACTTTATTGCAGTTGTCAGAGGTGAGCTGAAGCTGACATACACTGCCTAGCCTCTACAGTTTTTAGTCTGAGAGCCAAATGCCCCTTTAATCTCTAAGGTTCTGCAGGCAAGGAGGGGGATTACGATTAAGTTATGTAGGTCAGTTAACTTCAGTAATCAGTACAACTCTTAAAATCTGGAATTTCTTCTTAAAGTGAGGGAGATGCTGCTGCTAGTAGTGGAAACAAAGCAATGCGCTTTCTTGCTGCATGGGGCAGTGCTTTTTCAGGATGATGTTGCTGGAGTAATAATTTCATGAGCAATTGAAAAAAACAAAAGGCAGTTACTTACGAGTTATGCTCAATCAGTCCTGGCTTTTAAAATACAAAACAGAATGAACAACTTACCACAAGATGGCGAGTAGTGTGGGTTGATGTATTACTGAATAAGGTTACACCGTAAACCACATAGTGCTCGTGAGAGGAAGAGCTTTTACCTTTTATTGAGCCTGTCTGGTTCCCTTGGAGACCTAAGTAAGAATGATGAGCCATGAAAGGTTCCTTTTGCAGGTGATGGGGCAGGTGAATAGTTCTTAGGGTGAGTGTAAAAGGAAAAAAAGACAAAAAGGCTTGCACTTAGCTTTCAAACACCTCAGGTTGTTGGATCTTGTGTTGGAAAAATGCACGATCCCAAGCGATTTTTAACAGTGCAGCAGCTAAAACAAGCTCTTCAAGATGGGAGAAGGGTGGTAGAGGCACATTTAGATAAACATCAGTGTTGTGACACAATTGAAGGCCAAAATATTGCAGTGTTGTCACTTTGTCCTTAGCTAACCCCCCCTGTTTGGATGAGGCCAGTAAACAATGAAGAGCTTGGTCATACAAGTTCATACTGGTGTCACACATTGAATCTCTGGGCTTCCAAAACTGATTTGCTGTTTTTATTTGCTTCCTTGCAGTTGTTGGTTGTGTAGAGTAAGATATACCTGCTTGACATTCTCTGGGAAGCATTTTATGTGTTAGATAATCTGGACAAGTTGCTTATACTTCTCCTTCCTTCTCTCCCCCTTCTTCCCCCTCCGCTTCCTAAATTAAAATTGAGGGCTTGTTCTTACAATGCTGGCACAGAGCCTAGACGGTTTTGACTGAGACTGCAACAGGAACGGTGTTTAGGACATCTGCCAAAAGCTGTAATTCTCAGCAGCATTAGAGAAAAGATTATTTTTAAAAGGCACATAGGTGACTTCTAAAATTCGTTGTTGCAGGGAAGTTATAACTGGTGTATTACTGAAGAGGTGGAAATGATATGTGGGCAAAGTACACAAAATGACCTGAAACATTTTGGGAAGACGATTAATTGTCCTCTCTGTCTGACTGCCTCCCCCCCTTTTAAAAATCACGTGAAGTCTGGTTGCATAACTGTCAGCTACATGACATATGGGTGTTTGGATAGTTAGGAAATTTGAGCTGTTCCTGACCGTTCTAACATGAGTCTGTGTTTCTCTTCAGCACCGTGGAGACCTCAGTGCTCAGTGTGATGGGTATCAAAAGGCATTTGGCTTGGTGCTTTGCAAAATTGGATCTGGTTTAGGAAATTCAGAATTAGCTGTGATGGAATCCCATTGTGTGTGGACCTCCACAGTTCAGGATAACTTCATTAAATAGTGTCTCTGTCGCTGATTATGGGAACCTAAGAAGTTTTTTTAAGTGGTAGGTTACAGCTCCATTGGCAAGCAGTGCAGTCCTATAGAAGCAGATTTGTGGAGAGCAGTAATTAAAGTGCTGAGGACCCAAAGACTTTCACTGTGTGTGTTTAGAGACAGGAGGAGTTCCTTTGGAATAGCTGAGGTCTAGACTGCATGCCTGCTTGTGGTTGAAGTGCATCTGCCTTTTTAATTTCATCCAAAAGGAGTGGTTAGCACTCCAAGACGTCTTCAAAATATGAAGCAAAACTGGGAGGTGAGTGGATGATTCACTTCAAAAGAGCACTCCTGTTCTGAACCAAGATGCTAATGTAAGTATTCCCAGGGTGATTTTTGCCAGAGCTTTGTTTCTGAAGAGGAGATTATTCATATCTACTTAATTTGAATTGCTCGCAGTTTGGATTGGTATCGAGCAAGCAGTTTTACTTCTGGTTTATTTCTGGTATCGGCAAAGCAAACGTATCATTGTTAATCTTGCCAATCCTTGTCCTCAGTTTATACCGGTATACACTTGTGAAAGAAATAATTAGTAGATTTATTTATCAACCTTCACCAGACTGTGAGACAGAGTAATAATAGTATTTTATGAATATAAAACTGGAGGATCTATATTTACATTCAGTTTTCTGCTGTATGAATGAGGACCCAAATTCTTTGGCATACGCCAGCTGCATGTGTGGTTGCATTGCCCCCTCCTGGTAAATCACGCACTACTGCATGGTCTTCCCTTTGGAGCTGTCAGGTTCCATTACGAGAATAGCCGTTACCGCACCCTAAAGCTGGACAAGGAGCCCGGGTTGTTCGCACTGTATTTTCTTTATGGTTTGTGTCGTTGTTGGCACAGTAAGTGCCACTTTTGTCAAATGCAGTGATCTGAGCCAGAATGGGCTCCAGTCAGAATTATGTTTTGGCATTTCTGAAATGTCTTTGAAGAGTTCCTGCCCTTACCTTCTGGTTAACAGCTCCTTGGAAATAACCTTTTCATCTGAAGCGTGCAAGGCAGATGGTAGTAACCATACCCAACTGCAGAAGATCTGGATGTGCATCCGTCATTTCAGCCAATCCAGATCTGTACCAGCTGTCTGTGGGGCAACGGTGTTTCACATCAGGCTCGTTTTTGTAGTGCATAATAGAAACTATAATGTCCATCAATCACATGAAGTCTAGCAGCTCAAGTTTTGTAAACAGAACTGGCATTGGTTTTAAGTAATGGATTTCCCTGTCCCTCTCTCTTTTCTTGGGCAAGCTTAAGGAACGTGGTGACAAGGGCTTTGGTGTGTCTACATGGCAGAGTTGCTAGAGGCAACCTTGGGACAAGAGAGAAGAAGAGAGGAAGTCAGCTAAAGTGCTACTTCAGAAGCCAGCTTAGGTCAATGATGGCTTGCTACCAACCATCTTTGCCAAGGTGTAGACTAGGACCCGAGAGATGCTTGTCACTGTAGGTTTCCTTTCCTTGAGCTTGTTAAATTCCACTTTATTAGCAGCCAGGTGTTTCAAAGGCCTTTCTCTTATGGCTAGGGCTAGTAATAAATGGTTCATGCGGTGTGTTTGTGCAGGCTCCTGTAGTGCCAAGTGCTTCCTTTCCCACCTGTCTGGAGAGGTGGGAAGGCAGGTGTGATGCCAGAAAACCCCGTCTCTCTGTGTACTTTGGCACATAGACAATAGCACATTTGTGCTTTGGAGATACAGCTTAAATGCATGCTGGTGACAGAGAATCCTTTAAAACAACTTCTTTCTTCTTACTCTGAGTAATAAATAATCTACTGTTGATGCTGAGTTAGCAGTCTGGATTAAGGCATGCTTAAGTCTTTTTTAACAAATGGTTTTGTTTATTTCATGGTGCCATGGAAAATCCTCTCACTTACTTCAGTCATTTATTGTTGAATACTTCTTCATTGGTTCAAGAAGCAGTGGACGTTTCATCCAAAAGACCTCTTCTCTGTCCATCTTTCTTGTAATAAGAACGATGCTGCTCCAAGCTCTGCATATGTCAATGTAAAAATGTCAACACAGTAGTGTTAGACGGGCTCCATACGTTTAAGAAGTGTTTGAGCTGATAAAATGTGTGCATTAAACAGTCAGCAGCATGCTGTCTCTTGCATCCCCAGGGCAAGAGAGTTATTGTTGTTCACATCTAAATTTTCTTAAACAAAGATCCTGTCAGACTTGATTAGCCAAGAAGCACCTGAATACATTCACTTAAAAATAGAGATTGGTTGGCACAGGTGCCTATATTCAGAAAGGAGAGTGCCTACTTAATGCTTTTACAGTGCTTAATGAATGAAGGAGGGGAGCAGTGAAACCTATGAAATGCACCACATGCTGTAGCTGCCTTGCAGCACTTTTGCTATTTTCGTGTCTGCATTCACTGAGCAGAGCTTGCTTAAGCAGGAGAGAAAAGGCTGGTATAGATGGATTTGGATGGGAGAGGAGATGCAGGAGCAAGGAAGCTTGTTTGTGAGGAGATACAGAAAATGTAGGGGGGAAAAAATGAGCTTCTGTCTTGTGGCATAGGAATGTGGTGGTGAACCCAGGATGAAGTTGTGGGCTGGGAAGGAAGGCATCATAGCTACAGAGTGGGTGTATATGAACAGCAGACTTTAAGACATTTGCATCTTTCCCAAAACTGCTAGTTAAAGCCTGACTACTTTATTGAAGTACTACTAATTCTTAGCCATCTTTTTTCTCCCCAGTGTTTCTTCTCCACTATCATGTCAATATTGATTCCAGAAGATGGAGAATGCTGTTGAACTTTCAATTACTTTGTAGTCATGGAGAGTGATGTGCTGAGCAGAGAAAGCTCATCCTGTTAAATAATCCAGGGAGTGTAGACTGGCCTTTGTTCAGCTGAGTATGAAGCGCACACCAGTAACTAGATTTGTGAACCCAAATAAAACCTTAGTCTGAGTGCTCTTGCAAGAGACTACTTGGAGTGCCTGAAGACTGGCAAATATGTGGCAGCTCTGCTTCAACAGAAATTGGTGGTACTGTTAACCTAAATGAAAAGAGGAATAACCAATGCAGGTTTTGCTTTGTTCTTGGGCTGAAACCTGAGTGTGCTCTTCTGGTTTAAATTTTTTCTATGATTTTTTAGCATATTGTTAAAATCTATAATGGAAGTAAATGTTGTAGAGGTATTCCCAGTTGATGGTTGAACAGGAGACAGCTGGGTCTTTTGACACTTAGGCAGTTGTGGGAGGCTGCCTGGGATTTCAAGGTAGGTGGAGTAACTGGGTGCTTCCACAGAAGTGCAGGAAGATTTGGTCACGATTTTATGGGCATTTAAAATGTCTCCTCTGAAGTCATACGTGGTGCTCTGTAGACGTAAATGAGTCAGTTCATGCTTTCTACAGCTATTTTCTGAGTTCTTCTCAGACTCGAGCAGACTTACCAGCACCAGTTTGTAATTGGGTCATACTTGAAAACTTACCTGTGTAAGCGTAAAAGTTTAGCTCAGCTGTGTTTTCTCTTTTACATACAGGTGCTGTTGATGTTCTGGGAGGGCTGAGGTCCTTGTTGGTCAGCCTTCCTCCTCTCCTAGGCAGAGTTTTGGGCAGTGCATTAAATCGAGCTTGTTTGTTGGGCCAACAGCACCAACAGCACCAAATACTTAGCAAACCATTAATTGTGCTAAGAGAGAAACTGTTTACTGAAAGCTCAGATAGCTGACACTTGAATTTTAGCTGATTCAGTAGGGCTGATAATTCCTTTGTGACAGCGCTTAGATAATGTGAAGAGAATTGTCGCTGGGGTTAAGATTTGTGTTCAAGGGTTGTTCAAACGTGGCGATTTCGGCATGAGCCTTTCTTGAAGAGCAGCAGTGAGCTTCCACACCTTGGTTGATGACTTGGTACATGACTTTGTGTGTGAGTGAAGAAACCAGAGAGAGCAAGGAGGCTGCTGTTAGGGATACCTGTAAGCTTTGTACGAGTTGGATTCCTGCTGGAACGCTCGCATAAAGTGTGTTGTCGCTCACTTGCAGAGCTTGCCAGTCCCGGTAAATCCTTCTCTTCACAGTAGAAAACAACCCCACCTCTTTCTTTGGTAATGACAAAAGTAAAACTTTGTGGTTTCTTTTCCCTTTCTGTAGCAACAAAGAAGAGAACGGGAAGCTCGAAGGCAACAAGAGCGTGAGCAAAGGCGGAGAGAACAGGAAGAAAAAAGACGTCTGGAAGAAATGGAGAGGAGACGTAAGGAAGAGGAAGAGAGAAGGAGAGCAGAGGAGGAAAAGAGGAGGGTAGAAAGGGAACAGGTGAGTCCATGATACAGATATATGCTCGATAGGTTTGTTTCTTCAAAATTCTAATTTAATTCTTTAAAAATCAGTAAGCTTGAAGCAGCTTACAGGCAACCTAACGCTGACCCTTTCATCTTTGTTGTCTCTGACAGCAAACGGGCTAACATAGACTGTGGAAAAAAGATTATGGAAAGTTCTGGCAGTCTCAGTATTTCCTCAGGAAAGAAGGCTTGTTGCAGTACTCATTCAAAATTCAGCTTGTGCCCCCGGACTTGACTAAAAATCATCAGAATTGGCAAAATCGTCACTGGGGCTGAAAATAATTCTAGGCTTGTCTTGCTGAATCAGTGGTTCTTTCAGGACATGACCTTGTTCAGAGGGCCTCCCAGAGAGGGGCAGCTCTGTTATATGTCAGATTTTAGCACCCAAAATTGGTCAGAAGCTCACCATAAAATTTGCATTTTTTGAATTTGAGATGGAACCTTTGAGCTGCAGAGGGTTTTCCTTCCTAAAACTTAAATATGCAATCTCCTCTCTTACTCTGTCTATTTAAAATCAGCTCTAATAATGTATGCAGCAAGTACATCGTAAGTTGTGTTAGTATGCCCTTAACGCATTCCAAGTCCAGGTGAGAAACCTCTTAAACTGTGAGATTCAGCTGCTCTATTTATGCATGAAATCTGCATGCTTTAAAAGAACTTTAATCTGGGTGATAATCAGAGTAATAATTAATGTGCATGTACTGCAAAGTACTGATCCCAAATCAAGGGCCAAAACTACTTTCCTAGAGTCTGGTTGTACCTGTCTCTAACTTCAGGAATACTGGTTTTGGCCTGGTATAGCTACATTATTTTTCATCTAAAGTCACTGTATTTGAGATCATTGATGATTGTGTTACTGGGGAATTTTATTGTGTTTGCATATATCTGAAAGATTTTGGAGTTAAAAGGAAGACAAGACTAACCAGTGGGAATGAATATATGGAAAATCTCTAATTACAGCACAGCAATTTGCTTTTGGGCAGACTCTGGGTACTCCCCCAGCTGCTCTTTAAACTGTTGAAATGCTAATTACGCACAGTGCCAATAATGACAAGTGGTTAATTGATGTGGCCAAGCTGAACCCCTCTCATTTATTTTTACTCTTTGGTTATTGTATAGAAGAAAAGACATGCCCCCTCTTAGAATTTCTGTTAACCCAAGCTGTGGCTCAGCCGATGTGCGTAACGACAGTATAGCAGATCTCATCAGTCTGTCACAAGGCTTTCTAAAGCTCCCATCACTCTCTCACTGATCCATTAATTCCTTGATGTATACACTGTAAACGTGTGCGTGTGCTTGTGTGTGTGCGCGCATGCACGTGTGACATACTTCCATTAATTGCATGGTAGGATGTTACCAGCTTGGGTTTGTGGCTTCAGAGTTCGAGTTCTTCCATCGGGTCAGGTGAAGCAGTGGGTAAAGCTTGCAGCCTGTTGGGGGGCTGCAGTGAAGAGGTGGCTAGATTACAAAAGCAAGCGAGTTGGGTCTATAATCTCTGTTTCCTGATGGATGTTTGTTTGTGTCATAATCATCGCATAATTCAGCAAGGCTGGCAGAGTCTGCTCAGGAGAAACTTCTGGTGAGGGCGGCAGGGGAAGATGGCAGGGCAGGTCCCAGCTGCACTTGGCAGAGCCCTTCTGGGCAAGCTTGCTCCAGGTCTGCTACACTATGCCTGGCTCTAGCTGTTGCTAACAGTTCATCGCACCAGTGCAACCAACTAATGTTTACTACAACTTGCATGTGACTTTGTATTGGCTGTGTTGAGTCAGACTTGCTGTGTTTTAACTTTCCAAAACCTTCAAGTGCATTTTGCTGCTTTTTGAAACCACTTCCAAAATACATACATGAGCTCTGGCCCCTGCTGGCCACATTTGCAGGAGTGCAAATTTCAGAACAGAAGGGGCCAAAATCCAATGCTTAGGAGGCAGGGCTTCCTAAATTGTTCTGCAGGCGCTAATCCATCCTGAAGTGCATTTCTCATTAAAGCTGAACTGGGGAAGTAGTGTGTGGTGTTCCACCCAGGGGGTTCTGATGCATTCCTTTTGAATAAATTTATTGCTGGGTAATTTCTATGTGACAGGAGTATATCAGGCGACAGCTAGAAGAGGAGCAGCGGCACTTGGAAATTCTACAGCAGCAGCTGCTCCAGGAGCAGGCCATGTTACTGGTAAAGCACTGTATCTGTTTTGTTCAGTAGCTATAGGATCCATTTATGCGGCCAGTCCTAGGCTTCGCTCAGTCGGGCACAGCTGCACTGACAGTATGACAACAATGGAGCTTGATTAAAAGGCCATTTGTGGTAGAGTCGTGGGCTGACAGGCACATATGAGAAGTGCTGTATGGTCACACTGCTTTCTGGGCAGTAAGAGGAGGCTTTTTGTTAAAGTGGAACAGTTCTGGTGTGGTGGTCGAGTTTCTGAACAGACCTTGGCGTTCCTTGAAGAACTAGGGTGCTTATGTTGCAGATCAAAAGCACACATGATATGTAAATCCACTCCCAGGATACAATGGCCTAGTGTTGGTCTAAATCATTGTTTTATGAACTTTACACTGGATTTAGTATAAATGGATTGTTTTTTTCCTTTAATAAAAATCAGTTTTGACATAACTTTCCAATCATGTCAAGCTTAGCAGTACCCTCTTGACTTTCCCAACATGAGCGACATACCATATGGGTCTAACTTAGCTCTTGGTTGCACTTTAACAATGAAATAAACAAACAAACAAAAGGCAACAACAGCCAGGAAGGTGCATTTTTAATGGGATGGATAGGAACACATCCACCATGCAGTCAGTGTCATGTCTTGAATTACTTACGCATTCTTTCAAAGGAATACAGATGGCGAGAGATGGAGGAACACCGACAGGCAGAGCGACTCCAGCGCCAGTTGCAGCAGGAGCAAGCCTACCTCCTGTCGCTGCAGCACGATCACAGGCGGCAGCAGCAGCAGCAACAGCAGCAACAAGAAAGAAATAAGCAAAGCTATCACACCCCTGAGCCAAAATCCCACTATGAGCCTGCTGAAAGAGCACGTGAGGTAAGTACTGCTGGTGGGCAGAAACCTACTGCTTGCCTCTCTGCCACTGTCTGTTGGCACTGTTGTAACTGCAGCTCTGCTAAGTGCAGAGGCCAGAGCATCACTCACAAGGAGACTGGTTGTTTCAGTGACTGGTCCCATGTCTTCACTGGTCCATAGGTAACATTGCTAAAGAAGTAACTGCCTCGCATGTGTATGCTTGGCTCTCGTTCAGCGATCTTATTCTCATGTTGCCCTTGAGCACGGTACTGCACACAAACCATTAGACTGGACAATACTGGTGTAAGCTCTTAATGGCATTGCTCACCAGCATGTGGGTACTAGGTAAATATGTTTTGGAACAAGAACAGAAAAATCATACATGTTATTGAATGTGATAAAGTAGCTTTCAGTCGACCTTTTTGCAGTAGTGCTTTGTTACCTTTGAAGTATTCTGTTTGGGCTTCATGAGTACAAACTCATTTTCTTGTAGATATGTTGTCCAAGTTCTTCAGAAGCCATGTTTGTGCTATCTCATCTATTCCTCTTGGTGGTTGATGTGTCTGGTACATCTCATTCTTGGGAGAAGTTCAGGCTTGTCCAGTGTGTGGTGGTGCAGGCATGGAACCAGCTGGCCTGTCCTTGTTGCATGTTCCTGGCTTACCTTGGTGAAAGCAGGCGCTGAAGTGCAGGTTTGGAGGGATGCGGAACCATATCTGCTCCTCATCTCCTGTTCTCCTGTCACAGTTGAAAAAGAGAGAGACTCCTGAAGAATCAAAGTGTCACATCCTTTGGCAAGAAGCACTGACTCAGCTATTTTTCTGTCATAGTTGTTTTGCGATTGCTCTAGCTAGGAAGGGCTGAAGTGAAGGCACAGACAAATTGTGCTAGTGGTCGGATCTTCCCAGAGATTGCTGTGTAATAGTCTTCTAGAAAAACGTGGCACAAGTATAGCCATAATATCTCAGTGCTTGGCAGTGGGAACGACACAAATTAATCTTGGCAGTTGGCATTAACTCTGATGTCATTCTTGACTTAAAGCACTGAATTGGATTCATGTTATCTGCCTCACACTATCAGGGACGCTGCTGTCCAGAGAAAGTCTCCATCTAGTGAGCAGAGATGCTCACTATCAGGGTGATAAGCTGGAGTGGATTAAATTTCCTGTTCTGGCAAAGTCTAGTAGTGATTAGGGTGTTTGGTATTTTTCCCATTGCAGTAGTGATGAAGATATAAGGAAAAAGACTTTTCAGATTGCCTCTGGGAAACAATGGAGAGCTTGGAGCAAGACATCAGGCTTAATACTGCTTTCTGGTCCAGACAGTCAGATGACTGGAACAGGACCTGTTTATATCCAGGGATCCATTTGCAGTCTCCTTCCCAATTCTTGTCTGGTTCTAAGGATATGTGTCTTGTGCATTTAATGTGCTTTGTGGAAGAGACTTCCTATCATCTACAGCTAAAGACATGAAAGCCTGTTCCTTCAGACAGAAAGACTTATGCCTTTTCCTTGTTCTGTTCATAATAAAAAGTGTGGCCTGGTTTTTAGAATTTAAAGGATGGCTCTGTGAAGTTGAACACGGTGGTGAAGAAGATTGGGTGGTGAAGATGCTTGCCTCTATTATTCTTCTGCTCCCCAAGGCATGGTGCAATTTGCATAGACCTGGCAGAAGCTTGTCTGCTTGTTCCCGTAGGCAAACTGTTAACTGTCCTCAAATTCTGGAAAGCAGAGGCAGGTTTTGTTTGTAAAGCAGCCCCACTGAGGAGCCCTGGAAACTTGCCCCTGTCTTCTGACAGAGAGAGGTATATGAACAGACCATCAGTGCTAGGGAGCAATTAGAAACCCACCCCAATACTGCTTTTGTGCTCCAGACTCAAGGCTTAAAGCAAGTTCTGTGAGCAGAATTTCCACAAATTAAATCAGCCCAAGCTGCCAGTTGGATCTTTCTTTGGTGTTTTGATAAAATGGTGGGAGTTTAGCCTTTATCAGGCAGCTCTCCTGCCAGAAACACACACACTGCCCTGGTTCCAGCGACACACCATCTTAGGCAATGGGTGGGTATGTCCTTTTGGCCTGGAGCCTCCCTCTGTCTCTTGCCCATCATACCTTTTGCTGTGTTTGCAATGCTGCAGCCTTGGAAGAGGTGGTGCTTCTGCATGGCTGTCTCACTTGATGTTCTTTGGAGGACTGAGCACTTTCTCACTTAGTCTTTCCCTCAGCAAGCTCTCAAAGTTAGTGGATGATCACTTCTATACCTCCCTGAGAATGAGAGAACAGCTACTGAGGCTGTTTTCAGCCTATAAGGTTGTGTTAGGACTGTCTGATAAGAGGGAGGATGACCAATCCTAAAACTTCATACCTAAAGCCAAACAGTCTCCAATATTACCAGGTAGAGCAACATCTCGTTCTGCATTGCCAAGAGACAAGCACAGGAAAGCAAGTAATCAGATCCATTGCCTGAGCGAGGTGGGTAACCACGGTACAGGGTAGCAGCAGGAAATATACTTCTGTATTGCAAAGTTGTTTCTGTTTCCACATGGACTTTTTATTGTTTGTGAGAAAAGTACTAATGGAGTAACTAGTCTAAGCAGAAAGAAGCCCCATAATGGTCTTTCGTCACATCTTCGTATCTTACTGCCTGCTGCATCCTCTTTTTCTGGGTGGAAGAAGTTTTCCAACTTAGGCATAGATTTTTCCGTGTTGGCACACTTGCCACTTTGGTCTAGTTCATCGGGTTTTATACTGCTGATGGAGGTGGTAGGGGAGAAAAATCCTGCCAAACCCCAAATGTACCTGGGTTTTTTGTGGTAAAAGAAAGGTAGTTCTCGCTCGTGTTTCTACTGCCAATTTAGTGACTCCAGGCTTAACCTCCATTTATTTTGACTTAGGTGGATGAGAGATTTAGAAAAACTAACCAAGGCTCCCCTGAAGCACAGTCTAAACAGATGGGCAAAGTGTTGGAGCCACCAGTGCCTTCAAGATCAGAGTCCTTTTCCAATGGAAACTCAGAACCTGCTCAGCCTGCCCTGCAGAGGCCGATGGAGCCCCAGGTAAGTGCCCAGGAAAATCTTTGTGTTACTGGGGCAAATGCAGACGTCCCAACGTGTTTCTTTCAAATTTTCAGGTCTTGGCACTTAGACAGTGTTGCATGAAGGGGGTAGCATGGTTACACAAAGCAGCTTATTCAGTAGATTGTCTGGTTTTGCTTATTTGTTGATAAACTGATGGATTTGTGGGTTTTGTGGTGGGTTCTTTAGTAACGGAGCTAGGTTAGAACTGCTGCATTTCATCATTTTCTGTACCACAGTGGAATGACGGGCTCCACACTACTGACAATTGCGGTACACTTAATTCAGAATTTGATCTGTGCAAGATACCTACTACCAAAAAGGATGCTTAGGAAAGAAGGGAGCTTGTTTATTCTTTTAAATTCTTGCAGCAGTAAATAACTAAACAAGTTTTTAATAGGGTGAGCACTGCTTCAAAGATGTCTACCAAACATGACTAAGAAAAGCAAGTTTGTTGTCAGTAGGTCTACAGTTGCTAAGTAGAGCTCTGTGCCACTCCTGGAAAATGAAAAGAGGTTGAAAACACAGCTCCATGGCTGTTTTGATTTCTCATGAGGAGTCTCCCGACCTTGGTATTTGTATTTTGTAGGAATTAAGACATAAATTTAAGAAGTAACCTTTGTTTAAAGCTTAGACATTGCCCGTGCATTCTGAACTATTTAGATTTGCTAAATTAAACGTTGGTAGTTTTGGGTTTGGTTTCCTCTGTTTCCATGCAGAATTTTCTTCTCCCAAATTAAGCCTGTTGATGACACTGCAAGCTAAAACCATCCCTGACTGTGACTAGGTATTGCAGCTCTTTTAGGCAAGAGGAGAATTTGAACAGACGGGAGAGTGGGAGAAATCAAGACAGAACTTCATCTCTTACTCATTAATTCCTGGCTTTTATTCAAACCTCTATGACTATTTCAAAGTATTGGACTTGAATCTTCATCCTCCCTGTGCCAGTTACTTTTAATGGCTGAGTTGTTCAGTCATATTAAGGATAGTCAGGTTCATCAGCAGCTGTGTGTATTAAAATTGAGGGAATAATAATAATACAAAACAAATACTACTACTCTACTGAAGTGAGGAATGAAAGCAAAGTTTTGCTTAATTGTTAGTGTGAAAACAGCACGTTCCTCATTTGTGACCTTTCTTCCTCCTCAGTTTCAGAAATGCAGTTTTATGCTCAAGGAGGAAGTAGGGCCCAGGGGTCAATATGGATTTCAGTGGAAATCCCAATGGAGTTTCAACTCTGGAGTCACTGTTGTGCTTTCTTAGTACGTGTGATTGAATATGTGTATGTGTGTGCTTAGTTTGTGTATAAATGTGTATATATGTACACGCCATGGTGGTACATATATGGTGTGAGTATAACATGCATTGTACATATATATACACTGTATACAATGTCTATTATGGGGTTTATATATATTGCAATGACTGTAAAGGAATAAAGGCTTTTGTGTTACCATCTTTCTCCAAAAGTCTGGAACTGTATCTAGTTCCTAACTAGACGCCTAATCAGGTTACATGGATGTCTGTCAGTTTGCACATTTTGCAGCATTCTTTAATTTTGTTCGTGTCTTCAATTGGATATCCACTCCAAATTTCCCAGCCCAGCACTGCTGCCATGAGACCTGACCAAAGCCCAGTGTGAATTCTGTCTTGAGTGGCCTTTGAACTCAGGCTTATGGTGCAGATGTTAGGTCCCTTTTTCTTCTGGGCACCAGTCTGTGTCTATGTGAAGAGCATATCTCACAAAAAATGCGTTACGTGCTGTATCTGAAGTCTGTTACGTTCTTTGGGCGCTTGCCTTGCTTTTAAACGCATTGATTTCACCCCACGCTTACCTAATGCCATAACAATTTGTCTCTGCCGGCCCCACCTGCCTTTATTCTGTGTTAATTGGAAAGCCAGTTATGCTGAGCGCATTGAATGTTTTATGTTCTGTTTTTTTGTAAGGTACAGTGGTCCCATCTGGCATCTCTCAAGAACAATGTTTCCCCTGTCTCGCGATCCCATTCCTTCAGTGACCCTTCTCCCAAATTTGCTCATCACCATCTTCGTTCCCAGGACCCATATCCACCTTCACGCAGTGAAGTGCTAAATCAGAGTTCTGACTCTAAGTCGGAGGTACCTGACCCCACCCAAAAGGCTTGGGCTAGATCAGACAGTGACGAGGTGCCTCCAAGGGTAAGGAGTAGAAAGACAGCTGTGTGCTATTTTTTATTAATAATTATTATTTTTTTAAGGATGTGATACTCTGGGCACCCATAAGGCCGTACCCTTATGCCAGCATTGATAAGAGTATTTTGGAAGGCAGACCTTAATGTAGGTGTTCAGTCAATGGGTTAATGATAATCAACCTGAAGTACGGTATTGAAGTTCCACGTGTATTTGGCAATTATTTACAGCTATTTTGGAGAGAGAATTTATTATGCAAAGCTAGTATAATTACCATTTTCAGGAAAGAATTTAAAGCATCCCTGAGGTTATTGCTCAGAGTTAATTTTCCTCTTCATCTGTTAGCAACCCAAACTACGAATCATACACGTATTTAAAATTGAGATGGAACTGAACAAAAAAGGAAACATTCAATATATTTCCTTCTCCTTTCCCCCTTCCATCGCCCTCCCATCCACTGGGATTTGCTGCTTCTAAGTATATTCTTGCTCCCCCACCAGTCTTTGCCTTCTGCTGATCCATTCCCAGGCATTTGTTTGGTTCCCCTGAGCTTATTCTCCTAATTCTCATGCTGTTTCAGCAAATTGCTTTGTGCCTCCCCTGCTTCAGTCAAAGTGCCATAATCTTTTTAAATGTGTCAGTAGTTGGAGTGTAGCGGGGTCTGTATGTGTTTGTGTGGTAACAATTAAACCTATTTAATTTTTAAAACCAAACTTCTGGGTTCTTTTCAAAATCTAACAGCAGCCCAGCTAAGGCTCGTGGTTCTGTGGGTGTTTGTTTATTGCTTTTGGTCGTCTGTGCTAGCTTGGATTTAGAATTATGTGCTGTTGAACTCTTAAGAATATATTTTGTAGCAGGAGAGGTTTAATCATCTCTCTTCTTCATGGGTTTAACACAACCTTTCTTCTTCCAAGGTACCTGTGAGAACAACGTCTCGCTCGCCAGTCCTGTCCCGCCGTGATTCTCCACTGCAGGGCAGTGGGCAGCAAAATAACCAAGCAGGTCAAAGAAACTCCACGAGGTTTGTAACCTACATGCCCTCATCTGTCTTGAATTTGAAGAAAAGGGCTCGTGGGAAGCTGGGCGTTTCCTGAGAGCTTTTGGCATTGTCTGTTGCATGTGAGAGGAAGATGAAGTTGATCCCTTTTCAGTAATGATTAGTGTTAATGTCCATGGTGTAGCACGTGTGCCAACAAACACTAGCAAAGCGTCTTCCTTCTCCTCCTTTGGGTTGCCTGCCCGTTATCACCAGTTAAAAAACATCCTTAAGATTTCTGAACAAATGTAGTGATCCGTGAACACATTGCCAGTTAGTGCAACAGGTCATCCTGGATGTACTGTGGGGATTACAGGCAGGAGAAGTGTTTGTAACATCTAAAGTGAGGAGATCTCAGAAACTTTCTGGCCTCTCGGGCAGAACAAGTCTTTAAGGCAGGAAGAAGCATCTGTGAGCTGTAACACAGAGTATCACAGGTCAAAAAGCAGGAGAAAAAGGCTGCCTTTAGAAATCTGCAGAGCAGTATGGACAAACCACCCTGGAATTGGCTCACTGGACATGGATGGGGAATATTCTTAGAGGGACAGGGCATTTCTGAGCTAATGCTGAGCCTGCTGCACACAAGCTTTAGGTTAGATAGATAGGAACGGCAAGTAGCCAGTTCCAAATAAAAAAATGTAGCTTATGCCCACCTAGACTTTTTTTTTTTTACCATCCTAAACAAAAAGTATTCCAAAGGAAGCCACTGCCTGAAGTGTCACTGTTGTCCTCAGCTCAGCATTAAGTGCTCTTTCAGAGGAGATGCTGTCAAAACATTGAGGAATAGGAAAATTTGACTTCAGAAATGGGAATCCGAACCTGAATTGTGTGACCAAGACTTTCCTCTTTCCCCTGATACAGCAATATAGAACCTCGTCTGCTGTGGGAGAGGGTGGAGAAGCTTGTACCAAGGCCAGGCAGTGGCAGTTCTTCAGGTTCCAGCAACTCCGGCTCCCAGCCCGGCTCCCACCCTGGCTCACAGAGTGGGTCTGGAGAGCGATTCCGGATGAGATGTAAGTTCTTCCCTCAACTTCTGTAACACTGTGTTTCTAAATGTATTGGGTTGTGAAACAATGAGGGATAACAGCCCTCACTTTCAAACATGCACTATCAGAGATAGGTTAGCTACCAGTACTCGCCTTGGCTGTGTGTCCTTGCTCAGGAAAGGTGGTAGGGACGGAAGTCGTACTTGTTCACATCTGGTCACTGCTGCGTTTCCCGGTATGCAAACAGCCCAGTCTCTGTGCTGTCTTGGCTCCCTGCTTCCATGTTTGCCAGAGTACGTTTTGGAGCTTGTTGCCTGTGACATTGGGGATTGATGGGATGCAAGTCGCTACAGCCTGGTACTCAGCGAGGGTACTCGGGATGCTGATTCAGGTGCTGCAGTTTGTAGCCACACTGAAATCACCTTCTTTGTTTTTGCAGCAGTGTGACTGATGGGTCAGCAGCACCTATATGGCTTATTGATGGGGTTTTTTGTATAGTCCTTCAGGGACAGTGAACCAGTGAAGCTCAACTCTTGCTGTCACCACCTGATAGCTTCTCCCCTCTCTGCCCCACTCTAAAACGAAGTAAGAAAATGTATTTTTGTTCCTGCTTAACCTGCTTTGTTCCCTGTTCCTTTCGGGTTCTTGGCACGTGCAGCATCATCCAAATCAGAGGGTTCGCCGTCACAGCGACATGAAAGTGCACCTAAAAAGCCTGAAGAGAAAAAGGAAGTCTTCAGACCTGTCAAGCCTGCTGTAAGTTGCTTCCTCTTTCACCTGACCCACCACTCTTTCAGACAGTGGGTACACAGAAAGTACTGTGAGAGCTTACATTCGTGGTGCCATTGGGGGTGAATGCCAGCTTCAATTAGTTTGTATCTGTGAGCCCAACAGCATGTCCTGGGCTCTGCGGTTGCCTGTACACATTGTAGTAGTTTGTACATTAGAACTTACCTGGCTTCTGGGATTGATTTCTGCTCTTGGGTCCTCCTCCTTCCTAACTGTTGCCTTTCTCTCTTTCAATCCTGTGCTTTCTTCCTGGGTCTGGACCAATGAATCATGCATTTGTCCTGAATGTGCAATGCTGTGCTGAATGGTGCAGGGAGAAGTGGTAAGATCTTGCTATTTTCTGTGAAAATACCTGACATTTTCTTTGGCTGTTATTGCAGTTGTAACAGCGTGTTACAACTGCGTGTCCAGTTGCATCTGGAGGATCACAGTGGGTCTTTCTGCTGTCTTGCTGCCTAGATTTATTGTGATGGATGCTGCTAATTTGTACAGTTTAGGAAAATGAACTGACAGTCAGCCGCTGGCCAGGTGCTGTTTTGCATCCTTCAGATGATACAATAGGATAAACTGAAGTAATAATGCTCATTTCTCTGTAAAATGGCAGGGCCTTACTTACTAAGCTGACTCTTTTGGTGCTCTAATTATCAGAAAATGAGTTTTGGTAGCCATCAAGAATGAATAATTCTAAGGAAACAATACTGCTTGGGCTGTGGAAACACAGCAGCGGACAAGTGAGCAAGCTCTGGCACTAATCATGTCAATTTGTCTTGCAAAAATCTTCTCTCTTCCTTGCAACATCAGCTTTTTGCTCCCTCTTCCATCAGGATTTAACTGCATTAGCAAAGGAATTGCGAGCAGTAGAGGATGTGCGACCTCCACATAAAGTAACGGATTATTCGTCCTCAAGTGAGGAGTCGGGAACAACGGATGAGGAAGATGATGATATGGAACAAGAAGGAGCAGATGAATCTACTTCTGGACCAGAAGATGTTCGAGCAGTGTTAGTTCTTCTAACAGTGTTTTCCTTTGTTTTCCCCCTCAGGGAAGGTTGAAGGCTTGTTCTTTCAGTTCTTTCAGCTTACAGCAATCTATAAGCAAGTTGTAACAGCCTTTTGTGTTCCTTTTCAAACACTAAGGATAATCTTTTCAAGCAGCTTCCTATAAATTGACTCCTTTCCCTCCTCTCCCTTTATATGTTATAAAACAGAAGGCAGTGTTTAGCAAACTGTTGACTCTTTTTTCTGAATGGAGGAGCTTTTCTAGGCAGGTTGTCTAAATATTTCCACTCTGGTCACAATACAAATTGCAGTGTGCCTTGATGCGAATGAAAGCTGGGGCATGAGTGCTGTTATCTGACTCAGTTATTTCTTGTCCGGCAAATAGGTCAACGCTGAATTTGAGCAATGGTGAAACAGAGTCTGTGAAAACCATGATCGTCCATGACGATGTGGAGAGTGAACCTGCCTTGACTCCTTCTAAGGAGGGCACCTTAATTGTCCGACAGGTATTGCTTTTCCTTCCCTGTGCAGTGCTACACCTTTTCTGTGCTCATTAACCCACTCGCTCATTCACCCATGCTGTTTCTACATTATATTTGTTGTTCGTATTATCAAGACAGCGGTAGTGAATTTCAGACGAGCAAGATGTTTGATGCATGCAAACAGGAGAGTAGCCCTTCACCCCTTGCTTCTGTTTTGCATGCTTTCCAGTGACACCCATGACAGCACCATGCAGAGTACCTCAAAGGCTGTGGGAGAGAAGGGTAGAAAAGCTGCAGGTGTGTGGAGCAAGTACTTGGAGCAAGAGCTTAGTTTAGTTTTACAGTACAACCAAATGTGGCTCTCAGGAGTGGGGCTGAGAGGGAGGCTGGGTGGAGCATTCAGGGTGTTTTTTAAACCTTTCTGAATGTGTAGCTGAAGGCATACAGACCACTCAGGTCACACACACACAGACACACGTACATACAAATTCATGCAGCAGTTAGCGTGGGGAAAAAGAAGCAAAATAGGTGGTGAGGCAGAGAATGTGGACAGAGTAGAGCGCTGTGTTGTTGCCCTTGATTCTGAAAGCATTGCATTCTCATGTCTGTGAAAGGTAATGATTCCTTGCTTCGAAACAAGCTCGTGCGTTAATGAGCGTGCCAGCTTATAGGAGTTTCCTCGGTAATCGCATTTCTGAACTGAATGCTAATTTCATACTTGAGCCCTCTGGTTTGAAAATTAAGAGTTCATGCTCATTGTTTTAAATAGTTAGCTGAAGGCATTTGCCAGACAGTCCAGGCTTGTGTCTGCATAGGATTTAAGTTAGCTTTAAATAAAATGGTAGAGGAAGAAATCCACCCCCACCCCCAAAAGCGTGCTTGACCGTGTTGCGGTGGAAGGCTTACCAGCACAGTTACTCTGTTGTGGAACTGGCTGTGCAAGTCAACCATGAGGACGAAGAGGTGGGAATTTGCTGAAATCTAGTAGCTCTGCCCACTTTCCACCCAGGCATCAAATCATAGGTTATCAGCTTATTTTTAAACATAAACTAAGAATTAAATGTCGAAAGGTAGGAGGTTAGCAAGGGAGAGGAGAGAGATTGTTAGGGCTGTAGACCTTTAAGCAGCACTTGAGCAAGACAAGTGTGCCTGTTTTTTCTACAGAGTACAGTTGACAAAAAGCGTGCCAGCCATCATGAGAGCAATGGCTTTGCCGGTCGCATTCACCTCTTGCCAGATCTCTTACAGCAAAGCCATTCCTCCTCCACTTCCTCCACCTCCTCTTCCCCATCCTCCAGCCAGCCGACACCCACCATGTCCCCACAGACACCCCAGGACAAGCTAACTACTAATGAGGTATGTCTTACACCACAGCTGGCTGCTTTCATAGGGTTATAGCAGCGTTGCCTAGTAGCTAGATTGCAAAGGAACTCCAGCCAATCTCCCCTGCTTTTTTTTTCTGTCACCTTTGTTCCCATCCCCCAAATAACACATTTCAGTTCTGTGTAAGAAGCCTTTAACTCTAGAGCTGTCCCATGCCAAACTTGCCAGTTTACTATTTTTGCTTCCTCTTAGCAGGTCATTAATTGCATGACATTCATTTTAAACTAAACTTGGCTATTGCGTTTTCAAGCCAGCATTCTTTTTTAAATTCTGTTGTATTCTGGGTGCAGGCTGATTCACAAAGAGCGTGCCTTTGAAAACTTAGCCGTTACTTCTAGCTCTTCAGTAAAAGCTGCGCTAGGAACTCCACGCATACGAGGAGCTGCTTGTGGAAACTCACCCTTTGGGAAAGGAAGTGGCGATGGAGGGATTTGGCTCTTTTAAGTTTGGCACATGGGCTACATGAATGAATTGGGTGTTGGCTGGGAGGGTGGTAAGAGCCTGGGGTATAGTTCTTCTGGAAATAATACTTGGGAGGAAAATCCTTGGGTTTGTTCAAAGTGTGTGTGTGCTTCTGAAAAGCGGCTGTGTAAAAATGACTCTCCCACCAGTGCTGGTTGTGTTCACCCAGTGAAGCAAGGCTTCACCGTGGGGGTAGCTCCCTCTTGCTATGCTAGGCTGATCCTAGGACAGTGTCTTTCCTTCATCACTAGGTGCTAATGGGAAGGCCTTTGTACTTCATCTGCATGAGGCAGGTCATGAACTGGCTGCAGGATAGAAGCCAGAGAGTGGTGGTCCATGGGACAGAGTCTAGTTGGAGGTGTGCATCTAGTGGAGTCCGCAGGGGTCGGTGCTGGGACCAGTCCTATTCAATCTAGTCATTAATGACTTGGATGAGGGATTAGGGTGCACTGTCAGCAAGTTTGCTGA